>OX638091.1:33468633-34668633 GCA_951804965.1 Horisme vitalbata | reverse complement strand
TATTTTAGATCAAATATTTTAATTCACAGATTTTTTTAGGTTAGAGAGAATTTCAAAGATAGATCCATTTGTCTGTATTATTGTTAAAAAGATCTTAGCGTTCAATTTGATATAGGTTTGCACAAAGTACACGTGATCAAAAAAATGTTTTAAAAATATTTTTTTCCTATAATTAAAAATAACTTAAGTATAAAAATAACTATTAATAGTTTATAGAATTATGTATCAGAACACTTTCAAGATAGCGTACATGAGTTGCTAGCTAACCGAAATTAAATACCTACCTAAATTATATACCTAAATTGCGTTGCTAGCCTGAAGAAAATAATAATTACTCACTGGAATTGCGATTCCAGTGTGCAAATATTATTTTTTAGGATTACCCACATTTTTCAGCAGGATAATCATTTAGATCGAGTGCTAATAGTAATAAAATTGTAAAGTATCACCGTTGGTATTTTTGAAGGAAACTTACAGAACTCGACATCAGCATCACCTGAATTGCCCATTTGGGTAAAATAAAAAGTTGTCCGAATGTCACAAGAAATGTTAGTACCCCTCGTTACCATCGGGCCAAAATGTTCACGAGACGAACTCACTTCGATGAGACTTTGAGTTTTTTTAGTTTTAGTGGATGTCTTCAGAGAATAGTTTTATGTAATACATAATATTTAAAATCAAATCCGTTGTTAAGAAGTGATATAGAATTATTTTGCCTTGTCATTACGTGTTTTCATTAAATATTTGTATTTGTTATATATACAATTACAAGATATTAACTAAATAATTTATAATTAAACCTACATGCTTTACAAAAATCTTTACTAAAAAAATCCAGACCGTCACTACCAAAGAGGTCGGTTTTTTTTTCTTTTTCATATAGAGATACAAACAAGGATGACTATAGATGAATTATTTATGTGTGGAAAAGAGAAAGACGATGTCATACTTTTTGAATTCGAAAATTTGACAGCACTTTGTCAAATAAATAAATAAAAATAATGAATAATGCGGGACGTAATCACACAGCAGCATGCAGCCCCAAAGTAAGCAGAGCTTGTATTATGGGAACCACATGATTGATATACTACATTTATAGTTTTTTTTTGTAAATATATACATATTATACATAGAAAACACCCAGACCCGAGACAAATATCTACAGAACATGCAAATATTTGTCCCGCAGCGGGAATCGAACCCGCAACCTTCTGCGTCTCAGGCGGACCTTCGCCCACTGCGCCACAGAGGCCGTCATCAACTATCACTTTAGTACTAAACTTAAACATCTGTGAAACTATCCGTGGTCGCTGATTATCAACCAAAACAGCATATTTTACTCAATAATTTTCCTTGATATTTATGTTATTTTATTATAATTTCAATTAAATAGTATACATAAAAGAGTGAAGTGATCATGGTCTCATATTCTGTTCAAAAGTGTACAAATACACATTACTATAATCCAGATAATTGTAGGTTTCGTCGGTAAGAAGCATCCGCTCCATTACCTTGTTTCTTTGTAAGTACAACGCGTTTGACTGTAAAGATGGATAATTAAGTTTCTAAGAATGTATAGCTTGTGTCACGTGTAGTATTTGGCGTATTATAATGTAGGATTTTTGAGATTTATTAGTTTAAATATCACAGTAAATTTGTGCATTAAAGTTGTGGTTAGTGATGGGTAGTGTCGATAATTCTGTCGATAAATGTGTGAAGTACTTTTAAAGGTTAGAAGTTATGTGAAGTAAGTTTTGAAATAGGTAAGTACCAGAGTATGTTTGTATTTTATATATGCTTGATTTTACATAGCTCTTTTATAAAATGTCGAAAGGTCTTGTGAGTTTGCCATTCAGGTACGTACGGTAAAGGCAAGCTTTGTGATCGTGAAAACATTAACTCACCCACCTCATTTTATTTCAATAAATCTGTTAATTTGCATCTTTCATTATATATATTCGATATTTTAGATTTTCTAAAGACGAAATAATGAAAATAAAATTTATAAATGCTATAAATAGGCCGAAATGGAAGCCAACAAATTTTTTTACAATATAAAGCAGACATTTTGAAAAAAAGTTCTACAAAATTGAAACAAAAAGGAACAGTATATTCAGTAAATCATTTCCAACCATAGATGTGCTATACTAAAATAACAAAACAGATACAAGATATTTATTTGCATAGATGACTGCGAGAGGGCGCCACAGTGCCACTGTTTACATCGAGTCCGCAATTTAAATCAAAAATAAATAAATATACGCCAAGTAACGAGACTCAAAGTGCTTATCAGTGAGTAACAACTTACGATTTACTATGACAATGTATTGAAAACAGTGAAAACGTAGTGCAAAATTAATAAACTTGAAACAAGAAACTAACGGTTGAAAAGTTTAAACTCACTTTGTACCAGCAATCCGGACACTGAAACTCCAATTTACTCGACAAGAATAACTCGAATGGTTGTAAACAAGCTTTGTATTGAATCGACGGGGCAATTGAGTATAATATGTACACAACAAAATCATCAATAAGAACACAAAACATCAACAAAACGTACACCAACAGAAACTGACATAAACAGTGAATTATAAAAAGCAATACATATGTAGTGGAATGCAGTGCTGTTCTTTTAACTATAAAGTGAACAACCGTGAGTAAAACTTGAAAAATCAGTACTTTAGATAATAAATATAACCTTCAAATTTGGTAATTAGCCATAACATAGTACCAACATAGCAACACCAAACCGCATACCAAATCTATCGACAGATCCATCAATTCACGAGAGCCTCCGCTACTCGCTACTAGAGGACGCCACGAGTACTATCCAGCAGAGGGCACTAATTAAATACTGTTATTTGTTTATTTTTTGCCACAAAAATCCCTAAACAAAAATAAACACACAAATAAAATGGAGGAAATGATGAAAATACTCAAAGGCATTGAAATGGATATGCAAAAACAACGAAACGACCTAGATAAAATGAAAGATACTATAATACAAGATATCAATACAAATATTAATGTGAAGTTTGAGAATATGGAAACCAATTTTACTGTCCTGGAAAAGAAAATAGAGAAACAGCAGGTTTCTATAGATAGAATAGAACAGCATTTAAAAAAGAAAAATATACTATTTTTTGGTGTTGAAGAAACAGAAAAATCTTACAGTGAATTGGAAGGTACTATACTCCAAATAATCACAGATAAAATGAACCTTCAATGCGAAACACGAGACATAGATTTAGTTAAACGGATTGGAAAACAAACAGGGCAGACGAGACCGATTGCAGTGACTACGTGCACTATGGGCCTAAAAATTAAAATAATGAAAAACAGGAAATACCTAGAGCAATCAAAAATCTATATAAAAGACGATTTCACACCCAAGATACTACAAAAAAGAAAGGAACTACAGGAAGAATTTAGAGCTCGAAAAGAACAAGGAGAGAATGTAGCACTGAGATATGATAAAATAATTACTTTGAATCGTACTTTGAATCAACAAAATCAAGATGAAGTGAATTCAGCCCATGTCAATTATAGACAGGGTACCTCTAGCACAAGAAATAACAAAAGGAAACCAAATTCACCTCCTGAACTAGAGAGTACACATAAAACACCACAAAGAAATCACTTCACAAACGCAAAGAAAAACAAAACTATAGATACATATATGAAAACAAGAGACATCCCGCTGTCCAGCGAAAATGTAACGTTTCTTGAAAATGAAACTAGAGCAACCAATACTGGTAACCTAAATAAATAGCAACGACTACAGGCCTCTCTCCAAAATCCAAACAATTTGAAAAAACATATTTGTCAGAAAAATCTCTCTCCCAATCCAGTTGGTCACTGTGGGAGTAGTAGACCATCACCCTCCATCCTATTAAAGAAAGAAGACAGAGTCTCTCCAACCAAACACTTATATATATGTACATATAATGTCAGGTCTCTTGTAGGAATCGGCCGACAAGAAGAGTTAGAACACGCTCTACAAAACATAAAATGGGATATATTAGGGCTTTCAGAAACAAAAAAGGCAGGGACCAACATTATAGAACATGAAGATTACGTTTTTCTATACACGGGAAAGAAAAGTGGAAAAAATGGCGTGGGTTTTATGATAAAAAAAACATTTAAATTAAACATATTAGATTTCAAACCTATGTCAGATAGAGTGGCGAGACTAGATATGATCTTGAGGAAATACGTTCTAAGTATCATTCAAGTCTACGCACCTACCGAAAGCTCTTCCCAAGATGATATCGACGTTTTTTACAACGACCTAAGAACTTCGTTGGAGAACACTCTACCCAACGCAATTGTTATTGTTATGGGCGATTTAAACGCAAAAATTGGTCAACCTACCCTCGATGACAAAGGAGCTTTAGGTCCTTGGGGATACGGCACGTGGAATAATCGAGGAAAAAATTTAATTGAATTCTGTTTGGAAAATGAACTCTACATCATGAATACCTATTTCAAGAAAAAAGCCAAGAATAAATGGACATGGCGTTCCCCAGACGGAAAAACTACAAATGAAATTGACTTTTTTATCACAAAAAAAACACACTTACGTAATATAGAAAATGTAGAAGTTATAAATACCACCCATCCTACCGACCACAAGATGATTCGTGCAACGATTGGTCTAAATTTGAACCGTAAAACAAGAAAATCTTTCCGAAGTAGACAGTCAGATTTTACGCAAATAGAGCGTGAGTCTTTGAAGAATATTTTTACAGGCTATACAATAGAGACGGACAATAAATCCATTCAAAAAACATATGATCACTTACTTCACCGGATTAGAAATAGTGTCAACGAACTACCGAGGTTGAAAAAGAAAAACAGACTAGAACACATCATAACTGAAAAAACGGTTGAAATGATAAAAGAAAGAACACAATTAAAAGAAAACCCAACAAAAACAAAAACAGAAAGAAAACACCTTTCAAAACTATATATGGAAAAATCAGGAAACAAATAAAAAGAAACAAAGAAAGTTATAAAAATAATATATTCGAAGAAGAACTAGACAAAAGAAGTTCAGTAAAAAGAGGAAACAAACGCACAAATACCACAAAACAATGGATACAAACACTGAAAAACTTGGACATAACAACATCTAACAGAAATAACATTCTAGCAATTGCTTCTGATTTCTATAAGAAACTATACAGCACAACAAATTATTTACGAAACCAACAAATGCCAACTATCTTACAGAAGGATAACAACGAAGAAATACCTCTATTATTAAACAGGGAAATAGAGCATGCTATAGGGAAGCTAAAAACGATGAAGAGCCCAGGTGATGACTACATAACAAATGATACTCTCAAGGCACTGGTAGAGCCAATTTCACCTATACTAACTAGACTATTCAATGATATTATTGCACAAACTCAAATACCGGTACAATGGGAAACATCTATAATAACCCTGCTCTACAAAAAAGGAGATGCACTGAACATAAACAACTACCGACCGATTAGCCTACTTCAATCTACATACAAACTATTTACAAATGTCATTCTTAACAGAATCAAAAAGCAGTTAGAGTCTCAGCAACCAAGAGAGCAAGCTGGCTTCAGAAGCAACTATTCCACTCTAGACCATATATTTTCCCTACGACAGGTACTTGAAAAATTTACAGAATACGGCAAAATACTGTATATCGCATTTGTAGACTACTCGAAGGCCTTCGACACGATCCTACATGAAGAGCTTTGGAAAGCAATGATAGAGCAGGGAGTACCAGTAAAATACATAGACACACTGAAAGAAATTTATCGCTGCAGCAAAGCCATCGTAAAGCTGGAAAAGAAAGGAGAGGCATTTGAACTAAAAAGAGGGGTAAGACAAGGGGACCCGATCTCGCCGAATCTTTTCAACTGCCTTCTAGAGCACATTTTCAGGAAACTACAGTGGAAACAACTTGGTGTTAACATAAACGGTGAAACCTTATGTCACCTGCGCTTCGCCGATGATATTGTTATCGTAACGGAGAACCTCAAAAACCTTGTATTTATGTTACAAACTCTAGACACATAAAGCAGAGAATGTGGTTTAGAAATGAATCCCGAAAAAACATGCATAATGACAAATGGACACAAAGAAAATATATCAATAAACAACAACAGCATTAGGTATGTAGATGAGTACATATACCTGGGGCAGAACATTTCGTTTAAAAGTCACTAAATTGAAGAAGTAGAAAGACGCGTTAAAAAGGCTTGGAACTCGTACTGGTCACTCAAACACATATTCAAATCCAAAATGAAAATTCACTTAAAGAAAAAAGCAATGGACTCTATAGTGACCCCGACTCTGTTATACGGGTGTCAGTCGTGGCCCATCACAAACGAAATCATAAGGAAAATACAATTATTTCAAAGATCAGCCGAGAGAAGTATGCTTGGAATAAAACTAAGAGATAAAATACGATGTACAGACATACGAAAGAAAACAAAAATAATAGATGCAGCAAAAATGGCTTGTCGCCTGAAATGGCGATGGGCTGGACACACGGCGAGGACAACCGACAACAGAGAGGGTGCTGCACTGGTACCCACGCGGTGAGCGCCGCCCGCCCGGGAGTCCGCGCCGCCGCTGGGCAGACGATATTGTAGCCATTGCTGGACCTACCTGGATGAGACTTGCTCTGGATAGAGACAAATGGGACAGGATGGAGGAGGCCTACGTCCAAAAATGGACATCCCAAACATAAATATAATTATATAATTAAAATTGTAGTGCATGAATAATTTAATTTATTTTTCTTAAAGTATGTAATGTGTTATTGTAACAGTGTTTGAAACTAAATTAAAGTAAGCAATGCATGAAATCATTATGAAATTAAATTGAAATTATTAGATTAAATTAATTAGAATCATATGTTTAATAAATTGGGAAATAAATGGCTTATTTATTTATTTTATTTATTATAAATAAGTGTAAGTAACATTCGTTAATTCGTGTATAGGGTCCACCCCATTCATTAACTTGTAAAATGTTAAATTTCAATACGAGCCCTGTTGCTTGAATTTTGTTTTTTTTTAGATCTTAGGGCTATTTATTAAAAGTACGGAACTTATTTACCCTTTTCAGGCATCGCAAATTAGTTTGGGTAGAGGGCTCTTTATATACAAAGCAACAAAAAAAAAGTAATGAACTACTTAACTATATCTATTATTAGTTATACAGAATTTTCAAAATCTATATTTAGCACTGTACTGCCTCTTGTTGATGCAGAGCATCTTTCTCGCAAAAAAGTATGTTGCTTGTTATACTACAGCCCAACAAATTTTGGATCAGAAAATATAAACATAATTTTCATATAGAGATACTTAAAGGGATGGTGATTCTGTATCTGAATCTTTTCTATTTCTTTGGCCTGTCTTTTCACGTTCCACGCCTCGCATGTCTTCTCCGCACGTATCTATAATCCTCCAACCTAACAATTTTCTTTATTGCAGGTTATCCAGAAAGAAGAAAGAATATTTTGTTACCTATAAACTTAATCATTTACTTTTGGGTAAAAGTAACTTGTACGCAGTAAAATTTTTGTATACTTACACATAAGGTACTTAGGTACCTAATTTTTTGTTTTTGTTACTTATTTATTTAGTATGTTTAGGTTATGATAGACTGAATTAAAGTATATCGATTAATAAACTATTTTATTATCACGTCGCCAAATCACTAGCCAAAACTCCGTAGGACATTTATAAAAAATATTATTAGATAGGTCTAGGACTAATCCAATTAGTAGGTAGAGTAAAATAATCGATTCGATGAAAGTCGACATAAAATGGAACTTCACTAGTTCATCAGTCATCACAAATGCGCATGTACGATTGCATTTTCGTTGTCAATCCAAAAGGTGTTTCATTTTTGAGAACCCTCTGGTCATCTTCGTCACTACACGGTAGAGTGCCCAGAATGCTGGCACTTTTTATTATAAAATTATAGGGTTGTTAAAATTTAATTGTAACAAATAGAATATGCCAGCTATTCTGTTAGTTAGCTGTGACCAGATTTATGCCCAATTTGCGCAGTAATGGATATGAAATACCGAGAAGTTATGTTAAGTTAACTTGAAATAGAATTCCCATATTTAAGTTAATTGAAATACATAAAACCTGCACCCGTAAGATAAAAACTTATTTGAAAGGCATTTTATCATAATTCATAATTCGTTAGATTATAATTATACCCACGAGTATATTTTGTGTAAACATTCACGAATTAGTACTCCGATGTGCTTTTAATGTAGATCTTAAAACATCTTTATTAAAATCACAAGACTTTTTAGACACCCTCAGAAAATACCTTAAGTCTAAAGTTATTTTTAAGATATTAAAACAATAGTCAGAGCATCTTAAACATAAATATGATCATTGGAAATATTCTAAGATCTAAGTAACTAATAGTTAAAAGAAATCAAATTAGCGATTCAAAAGAGCAAAATTGAGAATGCTATGAAATTCTCAAGCTCAAGCGATCCAGTTTGTCAGTCGACATTCGATTTGATGGACCCGAGACCTCGTTTGCTGGTTTACGATGCCGATGCCGGCGCAGTATTGGCTCGGTGCAAACAGTATTAAATACATTGTAATTTCACAATCAAAGTCAATGCATCGACGTAATCAATTTATCGTTTACAATTTAGATAGAGTCTACTAAGGTTTATGAACAGGTTATGTCAATGTAGTTTAGCAATTCGCTTGTTTTGTTTGATCGTAGACCCGCTCTCTCGTCCGCATAGAGGTTTGCCCATTTCAACCCGAGACTAGAGGTATGATTTTGGGAAACCAATCCTATTTTACTCCTAATCTAAGGCAGTTTAAAGCTGATACGTTTATATCACTGGGTCATTTTCCAAAAACAACAACAACACCAGCCTATTAAATCCACTGCTGGATATAGGCCTCCCCAATAAGAAGAGGGATATGCTATAATCCCCACGCTGGGCAAGCGGGTTGGGGATCGCAGGGCTCAGCTTCTCGCACTATCGACGCTGCTGCCCATCGGCAGCCAGTAGTTTTAGCCGTGCCAGTGACATGCCGCTATGCCGGCCGCCAGATTTAGGTTTGTTAGTTAGCAGGGTGCACCACGGGCAGGTGAGGGTGGCTTGAATTCCATAGCTGGAACCAGTATAGGACCAGTATATACATATATAGTTGTCCGTATACTTATGGAGCACTAACTACTATATTAGAAAAAAAGTTAGAAAGCACCTTTTGTCAAATGCACATGGAAAAAATGTGATTTCTTGGATTGTTAATACAACTAAATAAATTGAAGTTTTTGGTGCATTATAGCGAATCTACTGCTAATGTAGTTAATATTTTCTGTGCGTGAGACAGATGGGTATTAGAAGCCAATCTCTTCAAAATAATAAAACCGGCAGCGAGTCGCACAATCCGCCCCTTTGTCATCTGTACGACGTGCAACTGAGATTTTCTTCTTGATTCGAAGATATTCTGATCGTTCGAGACTTTGTTTACTTCCGTGTGCTTAAAGCTCGATTTTACAAACATCTACCATCAGTAAATGTTTGCTTATAGAGCGTACGAACTGAACGTTTTGTCTCGTGGCGAGGAAATATTATTGTTTTATCATTTTAACATCTAGAACGTAAAGAAAAGCAAGAAGGAAATGCTAGACGGGACGCTTAGGGAGAACGTCGCGTTCTCTCACTCTGATGAAGACTCTCTTAACGAGTCGAACGCCGTTGGTGCCTTCACCGACGTAAAGGTACGTGAAAATTCCCATGTTTCAATATGAACAAGAAGGAAGTCTTTGTATAGAGAGAGGGCCTTCAGGTACTTCTGCACGTGATCCCTTCAAAGCCTTTGCACTCTAGCAGTATCAACAACAACGGCTTTCCTATATCAGTTCACTGCGGACATAAGTCCTCTCCTATTAAGAGAGAGGAAAGGGGATCATAACTCCAACGTTGGGCGTGCGGGTTGAGGATCGCATGGCATGGCTTCTCGCATCGCCAACAACACTGCCCGTTGGCATCCAGCAGCCTCTCAGGGTAGTTTTAGCTATGTGAGTGTTTCTAGTCCACAATCAGTTTGTTATTTAGCAGAGCGCACCATGGGCCGTTGAGGCTGGCTTGCGTTCCAAAGATGGAAGCTGGAACCCCTTATGTTTAGACGTTCGTGAAGAGAACTCACGGGGTAGTCGTAGGTGTTGTTGGAGGTCATGGCGACGATGGCGACGCTCATGCTGACGCGCGTGGCGTAGGAGATGGTGGTGCCGAGGAACATCAGCAGCGCCATCACGTGCCGCATGCCCACCAGCCGCTCTGCGAACAACAACACGACGAATATGTTATTCACTGAAACGCTACTCTAATGAGGGCGTCTCAAACATGACGCCATATCCTGCAGAATCTGTTTTGTAACAGCAATTTGAAAACTCATTTTCGAGCAGCGTCGTAGTTTATGGGCATCAGTTCTCGTCAACCACGTAAGCCTGTAAGTAGTACACTACTTGAAATTGTAGAGTGGTGCGGGGTGTGATGGCTCGCGCAAGGAATTTAATCATCTTTAATGGGTAAAATCGTTTGAAAAATAACAATACTAATTTATTATTTAAATAAATTTATAAATTAGTATTGAAATGAATTTCTTTCAGATTAATGTAAAGTACATGATTTACTTTATTAATATGTTACCACAAAAAAATTCATTAATTGGACTCTCTTAACGAAAAACTGTATTTTTGACGCTTTACATGGTAATAAAGTTTAGATAAAGCATTATCATAAAATTCAGACACTAAAATAATTAAAAGTAGAATATTATAAATAAGTAATTGTTTATTTTCTGATGATCTATAAAAGTGGAATATTAATATCATAGCTTAAATACATTTATTAAAATGTAATGTTACACAAATATGACTTAATTTACAAAATGACTATAAATATTATAATTTTAGTTTGATGTATATAACCCTTAGCGCTGAAAGTTGCACAGACGCGTGTAATTACCCGCCGGCAGTATGGAGCACGCAACGATTACATTTTGTTGATAGCCGCGTGTATTGTCGTAAATCGCCATAATGCTTCACGGCTCGTCAAAACCCCATTACATTATTGCTTCTATGTTTCAGACAGAGTTATTTCACTGGAAATAATGTTGGCCATTACAATCACAGGGAAAATATGAAGTGTCGTCCAAAATGTTAACTTTTAATGCACTGAGGCCAGTGCCTCAGTGCATTAAAAGTTAACATTGTGTGCAACAAAGTGTCAGTACACTTTGTTGCCAATGCAGAAAATGTGAAAGATTTATGTTTATGTTCATCTCAGCATCATTTTCCTGCCCTTGTCGGTGGGGTCAGCACAACATGTTTTTTTCTTCCACTCACTTCTATCAGCCGTCAAATCTGTATCCACTCCTTTCATTTTCATATCCTCTATCACACACTCCATTCATCTCTTCTTCGGTCTCCCTCTATTCGTGCATCCATGCACCTTCATATTCATCACTCTTTTAGACACATGACTTCCATCCCTCCTCATGACATGCCCATACCATGCCAGTCTACCACTCTTCACCTTATCTGCCACAGGTGCTACTTTCAAACTTCCCCTGATATACTCGTTCCTTATCTTATCCATTCTCGTCACACCGCACATCCATCTCAACATTCGCATCTCAATTGCATGCAATCTTCTTTCGTCCATCTTTTTCATTGCCCAACACTCCAATCCATACAATGCCACAGGTCTGATGACTGTCCTGTAGATTTTCCCCTTAACTTTAAGGGGCATTCGAGGGTCGCAAGTTGTTCCTGAGACCTGTCGCCGTTTCATCCATCCCGCATTCATTCTATTTTTCACAACCCGGTCAATATTGCCATCATTTTGGAAGAGCAAACCTAGGTACCTAAAATCGGAGAAGGCTGGTAAGGTTACACCATACAAGGCAATCGGGGAGAAATTTGAGGAACCACCAAAATCGCAGAAAAGGTGTTCAGTTTTGGTCCGGCTGCTTTTTAGACCAACTCTCTCGAATCTCTCTTGCCATTTTCCCAGTCTGCTCTGTACCTCAGCTGCGTCTTCTCCGACAGGAACAATGTCATCAGCAAACAGCATGCACCATGGTACTTGCTCCTGTATGTCTGATGTCAAAGCATCAAATAACAGGAGGAACAAATTTGAGCCCAAGGCCGATCCCTGGTGCAATCCTACTGCCACATTGAACTCGTCCGTGACCCCGGCTTCAGACCGAACGTTCGTTCGCGCTCCTGCATACATCGCATTCACAAGCCTTACATGCTTCGTAGGCACTCTCTTTTCTTTCAAAGCCTACCCCAGAACTTCACGGGGAACTCGATCATACGCTTTTCCAGGTCAAGAAAGACCATGTGCAAGTTTTTGTGTGTATTTCGGTACTTTTCACATAATTGGCGTAATGAAAATATTGTGTCAGTTGACAACGCAATATTTTCATCTCCCCCAGTACCCTTTAGTTTATGTTCATCTCCCCTATCTTAAATCAATTAATGTTATATACATATATTATAATCAATTATTTTGCAAAATTTTGAGTGCATGTCTTAGAATTATATAAGGTGTATGTTTTCTGAACGGTTTGGACATAACATAAGAGATACCTACTTATTTTGTGACCTGCAACATCATAAGCAAGGTTTCTTTTAACTCGCGTACTGTGCGAGTGAAACCGCAAGCGGATGGCTAGTTTCTCATGAAAGTCTACCCTTGATCATCCAATTTAACAATATTCATAAATCTAGGTATCCAGCGAAACTGGAGTACAAAGATGAAATAAACTTATCATTCAGGTCTCACGAGATTTTAGATTGGTAACACGTCGGCTCACGTCTACAACTCGTCTTATAACTGTCGTACGTCTAAATGTGGTCTAATTCTAAAGAAATAAATGTGGTCTAATTTTTAACTATTCTGTCACTGTGTAGGTAAGGTATGAATATTTGGGGGCAACCACAATGAGTATTTTTAGACTCATTAAATTTTTTAACAAATGTAATTGTGGTAATTATAACTAATATTATAAATGCGAAAGTTTGTGAATGTGTGAGTATTTTTGTTCTTTCTACCCAACTCCATAACGGCTGAACAGATTTGGTTGAAACTTGGAATTTATTTAAGTAGATTATGATCTGGATTAACACAGGCTACTTTTTTACCAGGGTGCCACGCGGGTGAAACTAAGTTATTTATAATTAATAGTGTTACAAGTAGCCATAGTCATTTGACTATTATATTTAGGTAAGAAAATTGAAATTATTTGGTAATTTATAATACTAAGGTCATGAAAATGCAGAAGCAATCGCACTTGCCCGCCTCTCAAACCACTTCTCAGCGCAAAATTGAGACACAAAAGTTTATTTTACCGGAGAATGTACAATGTAGATAAATAACTTAGGCCGTAAGCCTCAAATTAATTCTCAGCACAAAAAGCGCTTGAGAAATGAAGCTCTTTCTTGCTTTGCTCTGTAAATGAAAGAGTTTTTGTTGCTTTATAAACGAGATAGCGGTTGTAATTCTGTCGCTTTTCTCGGTATAAGAAATAATTTATCTTTCGTCACATCACATAATGTTTTTTTAATCCAACTGTTCAAACAATTATTTTTACTTTTATGTGTTGTGCCAACAAAATAATGACATTAATTTAATTCGATGTTAACTTTATTGTATCGCGGGGAATGTCGTCGGTTCAAATCGCGCCTGAGTTTACGACTCTTTGGGATATTATTAAATTATAAATTAGTCAGAAATCAACGGTTAAGTTTTTAACAGCCTTAAAAAGAGATGTTTTTTATACTTTATGCTCATTGATTTCTCCGTCAATTTTGTACCGATTTTTTTAAATTAATATTCTCACGGTAGTCTCAATTCGACTAAGTCAGAATCTGATGAGAAGATTCCATGGAAATCCAGCTAAATCTTCTAAAAGTTAAATGCTCCTTTGTTACAAAAAACTTTACACTGACTTCAATATGACAGTTAACAGAAAAAAAATATTATCATCAAGTTTGATTTGACCTATTTCATTGTATTGTGTTTAGAAAATTCTGATTGTTTTTTTTTACCATTTTGTTTGTAAGCCTGGTAGGTTGGACTAAAGATGCACAAATAACTATAAGATCAATGTAATTAGACCTAGTTTCACACACAATAAATGTAATTTATCATTTATCATTAATAATAGTTATTTTGAAGGCGGTTCCAACTATGGCAAAATACAAAAATTGAAGTACTGGCCAGCATACAGCATTGCATTTAAAAATAACATATTATTCTGATGATAATAATTTAATTTTTCTAATATTATTTTAAACAGACTTCAACAAAGAAGGAGCATCTCAATCTCAATTATTTCTTCTTATTTTTTGGTATGTCCAGGCGGAACCCAGCCAACATTAATTAATAATTTATGTGGTCTTTGGTCTGGTAACTGTATTTCATCCAGGAGCTGTACTCTCCAAGCGAGTCTAGCGAGAATGATGGACGAGCGTCCAGTGATTGGCTGTGCTGTTGACTTTTGTTCCCTTTGCGGCTCCGGGGATTGCACACTGAATTGGATATGCCTTTGATAACGATGCACTGTTTGTTTACATAAACATTGATTGTGGTTGTGGTACATTTTTAAGCCCCGACGCAAATTAAAAAAAAGTAATAAGTTTGACGTGTGTATTGGTTGTAAGCGTTTTATTTCATAAAGCTCCCAAACGGATGACCCGATTATTTTTTAAGTGTTTTTTGTTTTGAAAGGTGATTTGACGGAAAAAGTTTAAATAAACAATAATTAAAGAAAATCTGTGTGATTTATTTTGTTAACTTTTAGGGGTAAGCTCGAATTTTTTTTTATTTTGCTGTCGTTATTTTTGGGACTTTTGTTGCGTGGCTAGCCAAGCTTAGGTGTATGTACAGTAATGATGTGAATTTCCAACCTCCATCTTTGGAACCCAAGCCAACCCCACCTGCACGTGGTGCACCCTGCTAAACAACGAACGGGGCTCTGGCGGCCGGCTGATTGCGGCATAGCACAGACTACATCGGCAAAGCTAAATCCCCTGGCCACCGACGGGCAGCAGCGTCGGTGGTGCGAGAAGCTGTGCCCTGCGATCCCCAACCCGCATGCCCAGCGTGGGGATTATGGGTATATCCCCCTTTATTAGGGGAGGCCTATGTCCAGCAGTGGTCTGATATAGGCTGGTGTGGTGGTGTGGATTTTGTTTCATAACTTCTTGATTGCTCCATTCATTATACTTTCTCAGTTTGCAACCTTCGAAATTATGTAAGACGCTTTAGCTTTAGCGATTCAATTAGGGGGTGTAAGGGGTTTCATTTCATCTTCGGAATTCAAGCCAACCTCACTTGCATGTGATACGCCCTGCTAGCTCACAAACGAGACTACTAACACTGGTATAGCTTAATCTCCTGACTGTTGACGGGCAGCAGCGTCGGCGCAAGAAGTTGTGTCCTGCGATCCCTTACCCAGCGTATGCCCAGCGTGAGGATAATGAGCATATCCTCCTTTTTATTAGAGGAGGCCTATGTCCAGCAGTGGACTGATATAGGCGGGTTGTGTCGTTGATTTCATTAGAAGAGGATCGATAATAGTTTTTCTAGACATAAACCTCTCTTAAATCAATAACCTTTGGAAACGTGAGATCACAAGGTCTTTTTGAAACCATTTAAATTCAGAATTCATCTGAACTATAGCGGAACTGCTACAGTAAACGATTTATGACGCGATCATAAAACAAAAACTAAAACATCTGTCGCCAGCCAATTCTTCTCCTCTAAAGTTTTATATTTCCGAAAAATCTAGTCTCGTTTTGGAGCTTTAGTTCAGCATGTGCTTAGGTTTATAGCCATAACGAGCTGAGCTAGCTCAAAGTATAAGATAAAAGGTGGAATGCGCTTTTAGTTTACCTTCTACATTTCCCTACGAATAGCCTGAGCATACAGAAGATAGCTTCAACATAATTTGCATACAAATAGAAAACACACTGCATTATTTACACAAACGGATCAGACTTCCGGCGACAGAGTAATATGAAACATAACAGACCTTCGATTTAGTTTGGCTTAGTTGGCTACGGTATGGTGCTGACACGTTGGTATGTGTTAGGTTCTAACTATGTGGTCCTCCATATTCGCTATGTGTACATAGCCGACTGAGATACAAGAGGTAGCTAGTTTGATTCTCGGTGCCTAGAAATATATTTGCATGGACTACAAGTATTTTTCGGGGTCTCGCTTTGGTATAATAGTGTAAGTACTCATAGTTTCTGAATCGTCAGAGGAGAAACCTAGTTAGGTGAACTGTTGGGTATTATTTATAATATACATTTACCTTCACCATCCGTACTCATTTTATAATTCATCCAACGCCCAGGACAAGTCTGAATGGGCCCAAAACACGGCTAATGGCCGACTAAAACGTGACCAGCCTCGTTACATCCACAAATTATATTTTGACGCACAACCAATTATAAAAATACAATGGCAAATAAATAGCAGCCTCTTTGGTAATACTGCGGTGTGGATTGTACAAGTACGGCGGCGAGAATCACGTACAGCTCGGCACAACTTCAGATAGAGTACGTGAGGGGACACCGACCTATAACGAGGGTATTTTGATAGGGTTGAAATACAATCAGGGTGAGATAATGTTGAATGAGTAAGTAAAACATTTAATTAAAAAGTGAAATATGCATAGGTTGACAAATTAACAAGAATGTCCAATATGTAGGTATGTCGTTGATCGGACGTGGACGCGTCATAATCATGCCGTGTGTCCTAAATTGTGCTTTATTTACATGCGCTGTGTATGAAAGGAGAATGCCGTCTGATGTATGGCGCTCGGTACCTAGACTAAAGTGATTGCGTCAAAAAAATATCCAATAAGTTTTAATTCGATTCTACTGTCAAAATAATTAAAAATGATGCTGTTAGTTTTGGGGTCGGAGTCAGCTTTGGAGTACGACATTATAGCAACTACACTCCTCCCACCTCGGATGTGCCCTCCTGCGCCGCCCACGCAATAGTTACCTACCTTGGCGTGCCTTGGCTGACACCGACTCCAAAAATAACAGGTAGGTATCTAGATCTACCTATGTGGTAAACGCATAGATCGTAAGGGATAAATTTATAGAAAAAAGGTGGATGAACCAAAAACTAAGCAATTATTTTTAAATTTTTAGTTTACATTTTTTTTAATAAATGTTTTCGAAGTCGGTTTTTTTTATTTTAAATTATGTTTTAGAAGTTGTTTTTTTTTTATTTTAAATTATTGTTTATTTCCGAAGTTTTAGTGAATCTGACTTTAAGACGATTACTAAAACCATAAATAAAATTCGAGCCCATAGAAATTTTATTTTGTCTTACCTCCGAAAAACACAACGAAAAAGAATTTTCCAATTTGATTTATAAATGACGGAGTTATGAGATAATAAACATAAAACATGAATAAAATTCGAGCCCATAAAATCTTAGTCCCTGTTTTTTAAACTTTAGTGTTGGTATTTTTTCTTCAAATTTCTTATGGGACCAATCAAAAAGTATACCCTATACAAAAACGAAGAGTTTTTTAAATCGGTTCATAAATGACGGAGTGATGAGGTAACAAACATAAAAAAACGAATAAAATATGAGCCCATAAAATTTTCATTTCCAGTTTTCTCACCCTTAGGGTTGGTATTTTTACTTAAAATTTATATTGGACCAATTGGAAAGTATACCCTACACAACGACAAAATAATTTTCTAAATCGGTTCATGATCAAATGATGGAGATATGAAGTAAGAAACATAAAAAAATAATAAAATTCAAACCCAAAAAAGGTTTATTCCCGATTTTCTCACCCTTAGGGTAAATATTTTTTCTTAAAACTTATATGAGACCAATTGGAAAGTAAACCCTCTCCAACGAAAAAAGAATTTTCCAAATCGGTACATAAATGACAGAGTTATGAGCTAACAAACATAAAAAATAAAATAATACAACCGAATTGAGAACCTCCTCCTTTTTTGAAGTCGGTTAATGACAGAGTTATGAGCTAACAAACATAAAAAAAAATACAACCCAATTGAGAACCTCCTCCTTTTTTTGAAGTCGGTTAAAAAAAACTAGTGACCGCACCACGCGCGTAGAGGTGTTCTCCCCTGCACTTATTTGGAGCGGAATTTTAAGAAATTCTCGAAGTGCACCTCTACACTAATAAAATAACATACCCTACTTTCAACTTTCTAGGACTTTGGTTATCCAAGAAGCG
This sequence comes from Horisme vitalbata, assembly GCA_951804965.1. Classification (NCBI taxonomy): domain Eukaryota; kingdom Metazoa; phylum Arthropoda; class Insecta; order Lepidoptera; family Geometridae; genus Horisme; species Horisme vitalbata. Next base: position 34,650,328 of record OX638091.1, on the reverse strand, counting down.
ACGTGAAGCTTTTGAAAAAAAATCAATTGATTTGATTGACGGTATCATAGTGTTTCATTTGGTTTACATTTAAAATGATTACTCGTGAGTTGCAATAGTAAAAACTCAATTTTAGATGTAAGCACTAATACTGTGATGGCTTTGTTTCACGAACTAAACCAGGTGGTTCTTAGTGCGCTTTGTATACCTGGCCTGCCTTTTGTGGATATCATTAGTTGAATTGATTGCCCGTTGTTCGCATGCTGAGCTCACTTACTAAAGAGAAATCTATTCATTGTTCAGTACCTACCCCTCCAGAACCACGTTCCCTCACAACCCTCACGTTTGTTACACATGGTACGTCACGTGTGGTACGTTATTATACTGTTAGTACAGTTATTAGAACATAATATATACGAGTGTAGTTTAATTTCAAGGCAAATCAAGTCACAGTTTGTTTATTCAATAAGAAATGTAAAGTACACTGAATCGTCATTTTTTAAATTTACACCAATTCGTTATGCGACCAAACAGAGAAGAATTGGCAAGAAACTCTGCTAGGCTTATATTATTTAAAGTATGTTTTACATCTATTCTTAATTATTAGATACATTGTTTTTGAGCGAGTTGGAGACAGTTTCATCCCAAGCTTTTTTGTCATCTAAATAATAAGTTTTATTACAGAGATTACGTTAAACAAAATTTTTGAATTTATTTCATATATTTTACAACGGTTTCAAAAGAAATGGTGTAGTTTACACTGGTGATCACAATTTTAAGCCTGTTACGGTGAGCAAAAAGTAATATAATGAGACCATGAAAACACTGGTAAAGATAATTAGTTTTTGTATACAGGTTGGGGCAAAATTTTACCACATTGGGGGCAAATAACTTTTATTTTGTAGTTAGGTTCTGTTCTGAGGAGACTATGAGTTTATTTTGAAGGAACAAATAATGGCATTTATTGTTTTTTTTAAAATGTACATTCAGTCCAGAAGATGACAAAAAAAAGTTGGTCTTCTCAATCGACTCTATTGTTCCCAACAGGAAAACTTTTCTCAAAGTAACTTACCAAATCAAATCGTAAATTTTCGCGAAAATTCAAGAAAAAGTTTTCCATACAAATTCTGTGAAACATCATTCGCCATTACATTGAGTTCTTGCTTCATGCATTCATGGGAAAAGTGTTCCTGTTGGGAAATAGAGTCGATTGAGACCAACTTGTTTTTTTTTACAAATATCAATTTCTGGGCTGACTGTAATTTTTTTCAAAAATCCAAAAACGACATTATTATTTCCTTCAAGATAAACTAATAGTTTTCTCAGAACAAAATTTTCTAACTACCAATTGGTAGTAAAGGTAGCTGCCCTCAATGAGGTTAAATGTTGCCCCACCTTGTATTACGTTTGAATAGCATTATAATAAAACTTCTAAAATATTACTCGCTTTCATAAATAGGTAACTTAATTCTTAGGTCTGTAACAGGACTTGAAGTACTAACATGAGAAGCTACACAAGTGTATCACGGGAAGAAAGCCGAGGGCGAAAGCAAACAATAAAAAACAAATCTATACAGTTCGGTATATATATATTATACTACACGTATACAATGGGTAAGCTCAGTAAGTAGAAGTCGCAAGGACTTGAGCAGCCCCGGGCAAGGTGGCGAACATATTTCAATAAGACTGTTAACGCCACGTACTTGTCGACTTCGTGTGTTCACAGGACTGTAGGTGGACACTGCTTGCCCGAGGCCGGTTTGTTGCCGAAAGCACTGCTCCTAGGTTGATACTACTTATACTGTTACTGATAATATACTGTTACTATCGCTAAAATGTGCAAATCAGCGAAAGAAATTAGCACATCTAGCCTCCGATGTTTCTTGTAGGTATACGGGTTTCAAAAGGTTCAACTTAATATCGGGCCTTTTTAGGGTTCCGTACCAAAAAGGTAAAAATAGGACCTTAGTACTACGACTTCGCTGTCCGTCTGTCTGTCTGTCACCAGGCTATATCTCAAGAACCGTGATAGCTAAACAGTTGAAATCTTCATAGATGATGTATTTATATTGCCGCTGATGGCTCCCATACAACAAACGTGATTTATTTACCGTTTCTTGGTTGATAATAATACAACAGGTAGACGCTTGAAATTTTCACAGAACTTGTAGTTGCAGTTCACTTCAAAAATAAATAATTATATTAAAATAAAATAAATTAAGCGGTCTCCCATAGCACGGAACCCTACATGCGCGAGTTCAACTTGCACTTGGCCTTGGTTTTTTTTAATTTGTTATGAAATAGGGCCTAGTCCCTTGAGTGGTGAAAACACAAATGTGCTGGAGGCGCAGGTCGCATCCAACGCACGCATCCACGCCATGTTCACGCTGAATGTGGCGTGAATGCGATGAAAACGTGGCATTTTAGCTATTTTTTAAAACTTTGGGTGTGACGTGCCTGGGTAACAATGATATCAACAAAATGATGGGTGATAAAAGATTCAACGTTGTCACTACCAAACAATAAAATTTTATTCATAGATTATCTAGGCAATTTGCAAAACTTCACAACTCGTAGCCTCCATTCTTTCTTTTTCACATGAGTTCTTGTTCTCTGGTATCGAAGATTTCAATTACAACAACACAAGGCAAGCTAATTAAAAGCTTGTAAATGCGTTAATAGACGTCGGAATGCCTAGAGGTGAATGTGTCGTCTCGCGGTCATTTCTCGGTCCGGGAAGGTCGCCGACCGGTCTACAACCGCCTCCACTCTTTGCATAACGCTGCAGAGCCGGTTCTTGTCGAATGTTTACAATCAGATTATAATGCTTTTCATGGCGCCACACTATGTGCTAGTCATCATAATCATCAGAAGTACATTTATCTTTTTATCAAAAGAAGTAACTTACACATAAAATTATATCCTCCACTCTGAGAAGAACTGGAAGGGTAAGTAGGAGTCACTACACAAACAAGGGGTATGTGTCGGTGGTATGTGTCATACCGAATAAAATCCCATCGATACTCCAATCGAGAACCACTAACCGTTGGGGTAAACGAATTCTTGAGTGAAAACCGCGGCTTGGCAAACGTAGTGTAGGACGCCCTCCAGCCAAGTGGAGTGACGATCTGCGAAGGGCTGCTGGTAGAAGCTGGATGTGCGTCGACGCTCAGGACAGGGCGTAATATATTACATCCTGAGCGATATATAACATCCCGCGATTGCTATTCACACTGTCAGCTATAATATGTTATTAGTAAACCTCCTTACGCGAACGTCACCATCCAAACTGAGGGCAAGGCAGGGGGAGGCACGGTGTCCGGGGACGTGAGGTAAAATATACATCTATATATCGCTCGAAAAAATATTTACCGCTTGGGATGTAATATAGATTATAGAACAGTGTAAATGGTCTCATACAAAATGTATGACGAGCGATAAATTATCATACCTCAAGATCTCTAACTCATAGTGAAAAGCCGGCTAAGCTCTCGTCTAGAGCTCGAGGAGATTTTTTTTACATATAAAATAGTGTTAACATGAAGGTAATGAAAATATTTAATTTCTGTTCATTTTTAAAAATTTAGTACATTTTGTACTGACTCCTTAATTTTACCACAATGTGTAGTAGGCACAAATGTTTTTGGAATATTATTTAATGCAATACCATTATTTAGTTTTATACCTTGTATCTTTTTTTATAATATTCATTATGTGTGCTTGAATAAATAAATAAATAAGATCCTTTATTCCGAGGATATCTTCTAACATTGCTCAGTACGCAAGTCTATTGAGGACACCTTACAGGGGGTGGTCAGTTACAAGTCCTTACACTTTTGACAAGCAGTGCGCATTCTGCGGTATTTTTATTTTAGTAACTTTTTGATACGTCTGCGTTTATACAAAATTAAGTAGGTGGCCTTATCTATGAACAATATTATTATCCGCGCCTGGCAGTTTGTTCTCAGATAAAAGGCAGCCATTGAGCAATATTATGATATTGGCAGAGATCTTGAGATGCCATCGTTGTTATGAGACTCTGCGGTGAGTGGTTTGGAATTCCACTAACGGATAAAACATTCCATTCTTCTCGAAATCTTGTACTCATGTACTTTTCTTTACAATATTTGTTTCGACGGAAAAATTCAATTACATTGCACACAATGATGTGCCGAACCCATTCGACTGTGGGAGTTGTTTTATCAATAAACTAAAATAGTCGTCAGTGACAAGTAAATCGTAGAAAGGCAATTAAATGGATGGATATAGGCATTTTTTTTACTGTATATAGGCTTACGCTAGACCGCCACCATCTCCCCTGTTGGTAAGTAATAATGCGGTCGACGTTGTAGCACGCTTGCTTAGAATGTACCTATTTACTCTTCGCTTGAAGACACTTAAGTCGTAGTGATCAGGAAACACTGACGCCGGAAGAGCATTTAATTGTTTAGCTGTTCTAAGGATGAAAGTTGCAGCGAAAATATTTGTGCGGGCAGGCGGAATGTCTACCGTGGTGGTATTAGGATAGCGTACTATAAAATTCGTGATTTCTAAGAGTCGACTAGCATTGCATAATATCCATGCAAGTGTAGGTGCATAAAACGATCAATTGAAACATTTATTATTACAACTAATCCCACTCGCTACTGGAAATAATACATAGTTCGTGGCTGGTGCTGTGGCACACCGTGAGAGCGGCAGAAATTAAAGGTTATATAGGTTGTATAAGATATGTTCGTCAAAATAGTATCAATAGGATTCGTAAAATTTCTGGAATAAAATTTAGGACTACGTTTGGATGGACAAAACGTATTCACCCAGGTATTCAAATAAGTTTGTGAATGATAAAATCGTATGAGTAGAAAAGAAAAATACATTTAGAATTGTAGTTTGGTACTTTACATTCTCTATGTGCAAGAGTAATGAACTAAGAGTGCACTCATATTATCAATACACTTAAACAAACAAACAAAACTATCAAAGTACGAGAGCACTTCATATGAAAGCTATAACATTGAAATAAATAATGTAAGTGATAGTTTGACCTACATTACTGAAGATATTTTTAAGCTATTGCATAGCTTCTATCGAGGGCCTTGAGCGCGGGGACCGAATCCAGAAATTCCGTAACGAAAATATAATTAAAAAAAAGACGTGTGGCACGCGGGGACTGCCGCGGTAAAGCTATTGCATAGCATTTTGTATCAACTTATGCAATTATAATTATTTATTTATTTTATTTATGCAGTATTTCTTTTTCTTTGATATTATCAAGTTACACTTTTTGAGCGTGGTGATCGTCTCGATTCGTGCGAGCTTCGTAAAGTCGTACAATACGTCTAGTTGCACGCACACAAATACCGTGTCGAAGACTGCCGAAAAGAAACGACGTTAGACAATGCACGGCCTTCAAGCCACACCTCCGTGCCCGTCGAAGTGGGGAGCGTGAGGTTTTTTTTCGTTACGGAATTTCTGGATTCGGTCCCCGCGCTCAAGGCCCTCGATAGAAGCTATGCAATAGCTTAAAAAACCTCACGCTCCCCACTCCGATTTACTTAATTTTCTAATCTGTTGCTTGGAAATAGAGTTCATATTCAAACTTTTGTATTCTATTAGTTCTTCGTCACAACGTCGCAGCGCTAGTGTTCAACACAGTAAAGATAGCTACACATCCATGATTGGCCTCTGACACGAACTGACGTCTGACGTTTTTCACCTGAATCTAATTTCAGTTTTGTTTTGAAATTTCTGTCATCACAATCTTTTCTTTGGATTTTTTATTGCTTTTAGAGGTTTATGTGTTTCAATTATAAGTGAAATCGTATAAAATGGGTGCTACTAAATGTAGTGTCCCTACGTGTGAATCAAAAAACGATAGTGGTATCATAATACAGTTTTCTGCAAACGCCCTATAGGCAAAGTTTGTGGCTTAGTCAAATAAACTCTACATTTTTGAATTCACCTAAAATTAATAAACTAATCGAAAAAAAGTTTGTTCCAAAAATTTCGTGCGTAAATTTTACGAAAACGGTCGTCTTTTAGGCATAATTATTGCGCGACCAACTCTGTTTACGGCGGCAGAAATTTGCATTGGGATTACAAAAGATAGACAAAGTGTTCCGTTCTCATAGAACATAAGTAATTTTTAAATCAAACAATATCGATGTTCATATCCAAGCTTACTCAGCAGTATCGAGGCGCCATCTATTGGTTGCTATGCACGTACGTAAAACGTCAAAGCTTGGAGTGACAGTTGAAAGATGAGTTGGTTCGGCCATCAATCGCGACGCACGCGCATCTTGATCGGGAGGCCAATATAGCTTTCAAATCTAACGGTTCCGTGTGTGATTTTCATATCTGGTGTGCCTTTCGTGAACCCTTACATCTCCAATCATCATCAGCTCAGAAACCATCTAAAAGTGGAAGTTCATCGTGCAGTGCTGGTCGCAGTCCGAGGTATGTACGTTGCATATATCTTTACTGTTGCCGGCCTGGATCTTGAACATCGTTTTTAACGTGTAAAATCGTCAGACCATCATCAGGTGGTCTTCCCAGAGTAGCGGAAAGCCATCATCTCATTTCGGCTGATGCGTACGCTACATCTTTATGGTGCCGAAACCCGGGACCTTCCATTTTTAAAAATCGTAAACTGTCGGTTTCAATTTGCTTGTGGTATTTCTGGATAAAATAAAGTTAGGATATCTCAATCTACCTATTGCTTTAGCCAAAACTATAGCTTATCGCATTCTAAGATATTCCATTCCATTTTACCTGTGATTTACCGCGGATATCTGCTCGCGTGGACAGTTTCCGAGTGAACTCGTTCACAATTCGCTATGGTGGGCGGGGCCTTGCTGGCTATCGCAAGATTACAACTCATGGCCTTCGAGCCTGCATATCGTACCTCATGAAGATGAAGTGATCATCAAAGCCGAAGAACGCAAACCAGTAGCATTAGTTACCGGACAAGCTGATGAAAGCGGGATCAACGACCCATCAATAATCGACGATCTGCTTAATCGTTTTTCTTCGTTATCGAAAATTGTTAATGTTCTCTCTTACATTCATCGTTTCATTAACAATACTCGACATCCTAATCAAGCAAATCGAACGCAATATCTCAGTAACGTTGAACGTCATCGAACTTTGATGCATATCGTAAAACACGTTCAAAGTCATGCCTTTTCGGAAGAAATCTCAAATCTAAAATCAAGAAAGATGTTATCAAAACCCTTTCGCAAACTTAACCCGTTTCTTGACAACCAAGGTGTGCTCAGGGTGGGCGGTAGAATTTCTCGATCAGGATTAGAATACGAGCAAAAACATCCAGCATTTTTAGCGTCGGACCACCCATTAACGTCCCTAATCATCGACTTTATTCATCGAACATATTTACATCCAGGGGTTAACACTACGCACTTCTTATTACTTCAACAATTTTGGATTATCGCTGCCAAACGTGCCATTCGTCGTCGCCTTTCCAGGTGCATTCAATGCTTTCGAACGAACCCACAGCCATTACAGCCTTTCATGAGCGATCTCCCATCATATCGGGTCAATCAAATCAAACCGTTTTCAGTAGTAGGCGTTGATCTAGGCGGACCGTTTCGCATCAAACTAGGTTCACATCGGGGAGCTAAGATGGACAAGGCATATTTATGCCTGTTTGTCTGCTTAGCAACCAAAGCGGTCCACCTAGAAGTAGTGTCGACGCTGTCGTCGGAGGGTTTTATCGCCGCTCTGCGGCGTTTTATAGGACGTCGCGGTCGCTGTAACGTAATTCACGCGGATTGTGGAACCAATTTTGTCGGCGCTAGGAATCAACTTTCGTCGTTAATGCAGCAGGCGTCCAGCGCAGAAAAAATTGAATTCAAATTCAACCCTCCCGGCGCCCCGCACTTCGGTGGAGTCTGGGAAATCCAAATCAAAGCGGCGTTTTTAACGTGTAAAATCGTCAGACCATCATCAGGTGGTCTTCCCAGAGTAGCGGAAAGCCATCATCTCATTTCGGCTGATGCGTACGCTACACAAAGTGAGTAGATTCCCATGTACTTTTTTAATATACTATTTCAAACATAGTAAAATAAGCATCGTACGAAACGAATTCATCAATTTCATTCGTTTTTGAATATTCAAAAATTATGTAGGTAAGAATAGGGCTGTGTAAAACACCTAACAACTACATTTTATCGACTATCGATGTTTTGACAAACATCTATGGACGAAAGGTGTGTATGCGTATAAGTTAGATACCTACTACATACTCGGATTATTTACAAGTATAATACAATATACATAAATGTATGCAGAGTGTAAAAAGACTATAGATTTTAGAACTATTTAATTGTAATAAAATGTCAAGGATTTATTTTATAATATACTCTTGAGTTATTAGAAATAGGTTTTTGAAGCTCTTTTTGTAAATAATATTTCAATACATTATATTTCAGGTGATGAACTATATAATGTAAATAAAATACCGAATTGTCTGAGAGACCAAAACTGAGAGACTAAAATATCGTTAGTCCAATTGATCAACCGAAACCAAATCCTGATAAGTAGCCGCCATACAAAAACAGCAAGACTGATGAATCGTCTTCAGATGATCAAGGTAAAATTAAACTTACGTTATTAAGCTATTGCATAGCTTCTATCGAGGGCCTTGAGCGCGGGGACCGAATCCAGAAATTCCGTAACGAAAAAAAACCTCACGCTCCCCACTTCGACGGGCACGGAGGTGTGGCTTGAAGGCCGTGCATTGTCTAACGTCGTTTCTTTTCGGCAGTCTTCGACACGGTGTTTGTGTGCGTGCAACTAGACGTATTTTTATTTATTAAAAGAAAAAAAATTGTTTTCTTATCGGTCACCACGCTCAAAAAGTGTAACTTGAATTAATATCAAAGAAAAAGAAATACTACATAAATAAAATAAATAAATAATTATAATTGCATAAGTTGATACAAAATGCTATGCAATAGCTTTACCGCGGCAGTCCCCGAGTGCCACACGTCTTTTTTTTTTAAATATAAACTTGGAATTGACTTTCGGGTACTCCTTTTTTCCCGGACCAGTACAATCTTGCATCGCATTTTAAGGCCGAAGGGTACGTTTTTTTAACAAAATCTCAAATGAAGTGATTAATATATCTGTAAATAAATTCAAAATGTTGTTAAACGTAACATTTGTAACAAAACTTATAATAACATTTCTGATTATTTAGATGACAAAAAAACTTGATATGAAACTGTCTCCAACTCCCTCAAAACCATTGTAATAGTTAAGAATAAATCAAATTCAAAGTCAAAATATATTTATTGCTTGAAATACATGTTGTTTAAGTATGTCCAACATAATTATTATATCAATGTATTCTAGCCTAGTTAGGCATGTAATTTTGATATCACATTAAAATAAAATTAATAAAAAATTACGATTAAATAACTAATAAATTAAAACAATACTTCTACCATCATCATCATCATCATCACTGCCTATAGCAGTTCACTGCTGGACATAGGCCTCCCCTAATGAGCGCCATTGTCGCGCCCTATCCTGAGCTCGATGCATCCAGCTTCTACCAGCAGCCTTGTACAGATCGCCACTCCTCCTGGCCGGAGGGCGTCCTACACTACGTTTGCTGAGCCACAGTCTCCTCTTTCTCCTCTCTCCACCCAAGAACTCGTTTAAGCCAACAGTTATCGGTTCTTTGGCAGATATGGAAAGCCCATTGCAATTCAGCTTGCAAAAACTATTGTTTTCAAACATTGTTGTATGGGTGACTCGACGTAGTTTGCCAAATGCTGCCCAACCCAGCTGAATGAATTGACCTCCTTCTCGAAGTTGTTTCTACCCAACTGCAATATCTGCCCGAGGTATGTATACTTTGAAACAACTTCAAGTGTCCATTAACGACGACAGGACTCGGATCAATTCGGTCATTGACCATGACTTTGGTCTATATGGTCTTGGCTGATGCTAGGCCGTCCAGCATTTGTTGCAGCTCCTCCAACGACTCCGCCAGTGGGACTGTGTCATCGCAAGTGTGAGATGTGCTCGCCATTTATTTTTATGCCCATACCTTTCCAGTCCAGTGTCCAACGTATATAAAAAATATCCTCCAACGTGCTCGTGAACAGTTTCGGAGATATAACATCTCCCTGTCTCACTCCTCGGCGCAGTTGGATGGGCTTAGACTACTGGTCCTGTACTCGGACACTCATAGTGGCGGCTTTGTACAGACATCTTAACACTTTGATATAACGATAGTCCACTTGGCATAGCTGTAAGAGTTCCAGGACAGCCCAGGTTTCTACAGATTCAAAGGCCTTCTCATAGTCCACAAAAGCTAGACACAGAAGCTTATTATGCTCTTCAAACTTCTGTATAATCTGTGTGAATGTGGTATCCTCCGCGAAACCCGGCCTGCTCTGGTGGCTGGAATTCGTCAAGTCTTCTGGCGAGATGAATTGCAATGACCCTAGAAAACAGCCTATAAATTTGGCTCAGGGAAATAGGTCTTTGGTTTTTAAGAAAAGTCTGTGGAAGGAAATGATACTCCAATGGACGGATTTAGATCCGCACTGTCCGACAGCTCGAGTTAGAATGCCCATTAGAATGTTAGAATGGCTTGTGTGTGGGTGGCAGCATCGGGCTGTGGCCTCTTACTGCGGAGTTCATCTGTCCCCGGACTCGATCGGGGGGTCATGGGGTTAGCTCAGAGAGCCTCATCTTCGCCTCTTCCTGGGTCCTAGTGCTCACCGGGGCCACCCTGTGCAGGGGGGGCCGCTGGGCGGACCGCGGGCCTTTGGCTTCTGCGGTTCAGGTCCTGGTTTGTGGAGTCTTCTTCCGCTTCGCTGTCACTGTCCGTGACTAGCTCGCGAGCGTAGGCCTTGCTCCGGTCAAGCCTCTCGTGACATGGTGCTAGATGCAGCAGGTGGGGGAAGTGGGAGTGCTCTAGGCGGGAGAGCATGTTCTTAGCTGCGTGGTGGTGGGAGAGGCTCTTTGTTATGTAAGCCGCGTCGTCGGCGTACAGAGCGAATAGGGCGTCCTTGTTGCAGAGAGCGTTCAGTTTGGTCTTGGTCGCGGGGTAACGGGTGCGTTGCTAGACTTTCCTGAGACTACGCTTCTCTGCAAGCAGGATGCGAAGGTGGAATTGGCGTAGTTGGCAGTCGAGGGCGCGGTGGAGGTAGTGCGGAGGCGGTTATGGCTTCCTGAATGGTGGCGGTCAGTTGCTGGGTCAGTTCGTCTACTTCTTGTCATAAAAACATTATATTAAGCCTTAAAAGAAACAAGACACATAGACAGCTAAAGGCTAATAATTTCATTAAGGCTAAAGGCTTAGGGTTTCAGCGAACTGGGCCCAGTTTATTCCAGGACGAGGAATAGGTGGAAGGAGGGTTGCCGATTAGGTCTCCATGGCCAATAAGATTGGCTGGTGGTCAGACTGCATCTCGTCGTAAAACGTTTCGGGATGCGGGAGGTTGGGCAGATTTTTATGTATGGCCAGGTCGAGGATGTCCGGCTGGATGTTCACCTGGCCCGGAAAGTGGGTAGGAGTCTCAGGGGCGGAGGTTGAGTAGCCATGGGTGTCCAAGTGCCTGAATAATATATAAATATGAACCATTTGAGTTGGTGGCTCTTGAATTCCAGAAGGGTGCTTGGCGTTCCCGTCTCCGGCTGCGATGATGGCCGCCTCTTGGCATTCCGGTAGGAGCTTCTCCAGATCTGCTTTGTCCAGTTTCCCTGGGTGGTGGTAGGTGGAGTAAACCCAATGATTTTTATACAATGTTTTATCAGTTAACTTGAACTTTTTGCGACACGTGGCATGCAACCACGTGTTGGTATTGTACGATCTTGTTGAAATAACGCTCTCGCGCCGACACGGCCATTCTGACAGGTGGTGCCGCTCTGCAACCAACCTTAGTTCTGCGTTAAAGGTCTCGGTAAGAATCTCGGAGGGTTTTGAAGTTCCTGATTCTCGAAGGTTCACGAAAACTATGGCGCCGACATATTAATATTCAATAATAAAAAAACATATATATTATTACATAACATATAACAAAAGATATATATATATATATATATCCCGTCAGATATTATTAAATAAGTATTACAAATTAATATCAAAAACTCGAACTGCAAACAAAAAACAATCAAATTAATTTAGGAATTTGCTAAATCCTTGTCATTTAGAAATTCATGTATTCATGTATTCATAACTTTTTTTTTTATATGTAAACATGACATTAAAACAATATATAAGCCTAGCAGAGTTTCTTGCCAATTCTTCTCTGTTTGGTCACGTTACGAATTGGTGTATATTATAAACATTGACAATTCAAAGTGCACTGTAATGTTCATACTAAATAAAATAATTTTTACTTTGACTTTGCTTTTACATGGAGTTTTCAAAACCATAGTGAATCGGTTCCTTTTAAGCAAGCTGGCTCCATTGTCTTGAATGATTAACAAGAAGGTATTCTCTTATTCAAACTTTTGCATTTATAATACTCGTATTATAATGATGCAGTGTGTGCCCTGCACTAGGCACGTTCGCGCCCGAGGCCGAGCTAAGGTTATTGTCAATTTTAATAATATTCACCGCGTGCGTTAACCTTAGCCTAGCTTATACAATATGCTGAGAGTGCGCTTCTGGTGACTTTTCTTTAAACTCAATTATATATATATATATATATATGTACGGTACAAGCAACCGTGCATCTTCCTAGGTCAGCAGAAAGACGCAGCGCGTGCGACCCAATTTAATCACTACAACATTTCGTTTTATTCACATTATTCAAAAACAATCAGTCCGCATTCAGCCACCAAGGGCGCGCGTTCTCACCAACATCATCATCATAATCAGTGTACAGTTCACTCATTAACAGTTTGGACAATATAATCAAGTTATTGCCTATTTAAAGTATTATCATTTAACAATCTAGGTGTACAGGTTAGCAAGATACCGTACATCTATTTGGTCCTTCGATAAGAGGCCATACGCGTCGTAATTACCTTTTTTTTAAGTGTTAACGTTGACCGCGTATGCCGAACCAGTGACTATCAAGTTCTATCACTGAACATTAGAGCTATCAAGTGTTATCGAAATAATATATCAGTGCACAATATATCAGGATTGCAGTGTGAACGAGGGAGTGACGAGCTAACAAGTAAGATCGTTTCATTTTCTCCTTCTCAATACACAAACAAAAACCATGGAGACTATCGTCGAGAGTCAACAGGAGCTGTATGGGGCTATGATCAAGATAGCCACCAACCTGAAGAAGGATTCCGCCGATCGTAAGTCGTCAGTCGATTACTTCAAGAGGCGCTTTGAGATTCTTGAAGCTTATTGGTCTGATTATCAACACAACCATGACCGTATCAGTACGGAGGGAAGCAGGGCTCATCCGTATTTTATAAAAAACGAGTTTGAAAAAGCTCATGAGGTGTACATTTCAACAAAAGCGCTCATCAACGAACAGTACCAAGTTTTCATCAAGGGAGCAAAGGTAGGTGTGCCTACGACCTCTGGGACGCAGGAACAAGGGTCTCAACAGGAGGAGACGAGCCAACCGCGTTTTTCTGAACAAGCAGAACAAGTGTCCGATCAAGAGGATGCGCCGCGGGCATCGGCTGCCAGACTTGTGTCCAGAGGATCATCTAGCAAGCTTGATGATATGCTTAAGCGACAAGCTAGCAACTTTCGAGCGTTCGTCCGCACTGTATCAGGTATTGATCTTAGTGTCATCTCCCAGAAATGGGAGCTAGAAGATGCACTACGTAGTCTGCAGTCTCGGTGGGCGATAATAGATTCCTTACATTTGGAACTAGACATCGAGCTGGAAGGTTTGGATGAAACGTATGAGAACTCTTTTACAAAGCACGAAAGAACATACAATAAGGTAAAGAAAGACATCAACACAAAACTATGGTCTGTATCACACAAGGAATTATGGACCCCAAAAATGGATATTCCCAACTTTAGCGGTAACTACAATCAGTGGACATCATTCAAAGACCTGTTTGTGGAAGCCATCCACAACAACATACTGATTTCGGATGCGCAAAAGATGCAATTCCTGAAAGGGAAGTTGGGAAGTTGAGAAGGGGGAAGCCGAGCGTTTAGCCCAACATCTACAAATCAGTACTGATAATTATTCTGTAGCTTGGGAAATTCTAAACAATCGGTACAACAACGTAAGGTTAATTTTTACAACACATGCGAATACCTTACTTAACCTGCCAACATCTCAACAAGCTTCGGTTACGCATATCAAGAAAATTCACGACACTACCCGGGAATGTTTAAATGCCATCAAACACCTCGGAGTAGATACAAGCAGCTGGGACCCATTAATAGTGCATATTCTTTTACAAAAGTTGGATACGGAATCTCACAATCATTATTTAGAATCTTTAAAGAACCCGAGGGATTTACCATCGCTTGAAGACTTTTTAAAGTTTTTAGAAATCCGTTTCACAACATTAGAATCATCGCGTAAAAGGCAAGAAAACCCAAAATCAGCAATTGCACAAACATTTTCACAGAAATCAAAATTCGCGTTTAATAATTATTCAAAACAATCTTTGCCCGCACACAAAGGAGGTCAATTAACTGAGTCGAATAAAAGCAACTTAGCAAAAGCAAGAATTTGTCCACTTTGCAAAGAAACACACGGATTGTACTTTTGTAATATGTTTTTAAATATGTCACCACAGGAAAAACTTAAAACAGTTAGGAAACTTCATGTCTGTGAAAACTATCTTTTTGATCATAAAAACCAGGCATATATATCAGAAAAATGCTGTCGTGAATGCCAGGGAAAGCACAATACCCTAATACATGAGGCTTACGACAATCCATCAGTCAACATAACTATAGCAGACAATAAAACAGAACAAGATAACAACGCGTTGCAACAAGGCAACAACGGCGTCGAAATTTTGTTGGCAACAGCTTTGATCAAGGTTCAAGCAGGAGATGGATCTTATCATACGCTGCGAGCACTGATAGACTAAGGCTCTCAGATTTCTATTATAACCGAAAAGGCCGCACAGGTTTTATCCTTAACAAGAAATCGGTGTAAGGGAGTCATATCAGGCATTGGAGCTAAGGAAAGCAGCTGCAAAGGTGTCACAACAATTTCATGCCAGTCCTTAAACAGTACATTTTCATTCAAAACAGAAGTCTTCATAATGCACACCCTAATCAAAAACTTACCAAGCTACACTTTCAACAAGCCAACATGGTCTCATCTGGATGGTATACAGCTTTCAGACCCAGACTTTCATGTAAGCCGTCCAGTGGACTTACTTTTAGGGGCTGACGTATACTCACAAATCATTATGGACGGAATAAGCAGATCAGATCAAGCTGTTCCCGTAGCTCAGCAAACCCGTTTGGGCTGGATTTTGTGCGGGAATGTACAGACCTATCACTGCAATGTAGTCCTTAATCACGTGGATGAACTACAAAAATTCTGGGAGATAGAAGACATAACCGAAACACCTACTTTATCAGACGAAGACAATCAATGTGTGAACT
This sequence comes from Horisme vitalbata, assembly GCA_951804965.1. Lineage (NCBI taxonomy): Eukaryota > Metazoa > Arthropoda > Insecta > Lepidoptera > Geometridae > Horisme > Horisme vitalbata. Next base: position 34,634,802 of record OX638091.1, on the reverse strand, counting down.
ATTATAAAAACACCACAACACGGCGGAATGATGGTTCATATGAGGTCAGAATTCCTTTCAAGGAAAATTTTGAAGAACAACTAGGAGCATCTAAACATACAGCAATTGCCCAATTTCACCAATTGAAAAAGAAATTCATAAGTAACAAGTACATCGAACAAGAATATAAATCGTTTATACACGAGTATGAGTTATTGGAACACATGAAACCATCAATGGGCAACCTGAAACCTGATTGCTTTTTACCACACCATTGTGTACTACGAGATGAGTCATCTACAACGACACTTCGAGTAGTATTCAATGCATCTAGAAAAACGACATCTGGAAAAAGCCTTAACGACCTAATGCTAAAGGGGCCCAATCTACAACAAGATCTTCAATGTTTGTTACTCAAATGGAGGCAATTTCGCTACGCATTTACAGCGGACATAGAGAAAATGTTTCGTTTCATTTGGATACATGAACAAGATCAAAAGTTCCAAAAAATAATATGGCGAGATCCTACAGACTCATTGATCAAAAATTATCAGCTTTGCACGATCACGTACGGCACCAAGGCCGCGCCATTTTTGGCTATGATGACATTGAAGCAGCTAGCTTATGATGAACGGCTGAACTATCAAGACAGTGAAGCTATACAAGTCCTGGAATGTTTAAATAAATATAATACCAAAATATACGGCTGGGTCGATTCTATGGTAGTTCTTGCATGGCTTCAAGGTGACCCAAGCTGATGGAAACCTTTTGTCGCAAACAGGGTGCGACAAATAACAGAAAAAATCCCCGCTGAGCAGTGGCGATACGTAAAGTCTGCAGAGAACCCAGCTGACTGTGCTAGCCGCGGGATGAGTGTAAACCAGCTAAAAGAGCACTCCTTGAGGTGGAAAGGACCTTCTTGGCTACCTAAACACAGAAGTCAGAAGGATCAAGGCGAAACTTTCACAACCGACGAAGAGGCAAAAAGCTCTACAAAATACAAACAAGTTAATCACACGCTTATTAACAAGAAAAGCGAAACAGACATAATATGGGAACTAATAACAAGATTTACCTCTCTTCAAAAACTAACAAGAGTTTTAGCATGGATTTTAAGGTTTATTAACTATGTCAAACAAAAACAAACACGCCAACATAAATACCTAACATTGCAAGAAATCAATTCAGCAGAATGCAAATTAATAAAATTTCTAACACCATCAAGCTTCATCAATATCAACCAGGACATGACTATCATGGGAACTGAAACAGACATGCGAACAAGATGGTTTGTCACTCAGAAGATTGACCAGGATATTTGGAAACGTTGGCGCTGTGAATATCTCAGCCAGCTAACAGCAAGAAGCAAGTGGAGAAGTCAGCAGCCCAACATCCAAATCAATGATGTAGTCACAATCAATGATGCGAATCTACCACCGGGCAAGTGGGCATTAGGTCGCGTCGTCGAGCTACATCCGGGAGCGGACGGCCACGTCAGGGTGGTCACTTTGAAGACAAAAACCGGACTAATCAAGCGTCCCATATTAAAGTTGTCCGTCCTTCCAGTCAACGAACGAAAAGGTGATCAAGAAACCAATTCAACCAACAACACACCATCCGACGATAAACCCACTAATAGACAAGGGAAAAGATCGGGCCATAGTTTTGTGTCACTAATGACGCTACTCATATTTTTTATGAGTATAATCAATACAAGTAGTGCATATAACGTGACTCGATTAAAAGACAACCAAGGTCTTTATTTTGATAAAGTTTCCGATATGCGTCTAATAAGGGATGAATGGAAAATAGTCTCGTATTATGACATGAACCCATATTGGCAAGGAACAATAGCATGCAGTAAATATATCAAATACCTAAATCAAGTTTGCAACCAATTAAATAAAACATCATACTGCGATATAATAACTGAACAATTACAACACGAGTACTCAGAATTTGAATACTATAACCACCTGTTGCTGAGCTAGCATTCCAGCACGCGCCGAGACAAGCGCCGGCGCCGAGGCCTTATCAACGGTGTCGGATATCTCGCTAACAGTCTTTTCGGCGTACTGGACGAACGATTCGCAGAACAATATAAACAAGATATATTGTCATGAAAACACAATGAAAATCACCTGGCTTCACTTATAAAAAATCAAACATCAATTATGGAAGTAGAATATAATGTTCTTAAAAGAACTGAGAATTCAATTAGCAAACAGTACAAGGTTCTAAATCAATTATCAATAAGGCTTAACAATTTTGAACATGATTTGAAAACCGAATCTCAGAAGAACACCATGAGCTCTGATTTCAGTATGGCAGCCATAGCCGCGAGCAATATAATAAGGCGATTGCAAACCATGCAAACTGCGTTATTAGACACTATTACTGACATCTATCACGGTAGATTCAATCTTCATCTCATATCGCCAGAGCAACTCGAACAAACATTAAGCACCATATCAAGTCATCTCACAAAAGATCTCTCATTACCTATCGACAACATACAAACAGGCTTAATAAACATCTATAGTTTATTAAAAGTAAAGGCAAGAACAGTCGAAGATTATATAATATTTGAAATACGACTTCCATTGGTAACCCGAGACTCATTTGAAATCATTGAACATTTTATCGGTACCTACAGCCGTGGGAAATGCTAGCATGGCACGAATCATTTCCATAGCAGAGTACGTAGCGATTAATTTACGGAAGGAATCATATTTAACCCTATCAGAGCACGAGATAAAAGCTTGTCTACACAATGGAGTTGACACGTACCTATGCTATTCCAGAAGCCCTATCTTTCAATTAAAGAATGATGAGAATTTATGTGAAATAGAACAGGTCACAGGAAAATGTTAACTCACCGTCAGCACGTGTACGAGTCAATGGTTTGAAATCAACAAGATAAACAAATACATGTACTTCTGTTGCGACAATCCGTGTTTTATGCGAAAACTTCGCCTCGGCAGGACAGTTGGAGAACGCTGAAATATTAAGCATTGAACAAGGATGCATAATAAAGACAGAAAACTTTACAATCTACGCACACAGCAATGATACGAGCAATATACACGTGAAAAATCATTTCTAGGTGCAGGACATCGAACCAATCAACCACATGATAAACCTGAGCATTAGCAAATCTCTACCTGACAACAGCACACCTACGCCCAACGATGATCAACTAGAAACCATCAGAAAACAGTTAGACGATCTAAGAGCTCAGGAAAACTTGGTAAAAATTTCTTATCATGACGTACACCAATACACTGCAATTTACGCGATCCAGGGAATCATCTTAGTTGGTGGTGTCATCATCATCGTGCGGAAACTCCGCGGTGCCCGCAACAAGCAAGCGGGCGCCGCGGCGGAGCAGGCGGCGGCGGCGGCGGCGGGGGTCGAACAAGCGAGCCCTCAGCCAACCGCCAGCGCTCTGCGACGTGCATCGGCCGGGGCCTCAGCGGCTCGACCCACCCCGTACGTGTATAGTGTTAGTTACAATGTCAGTGAGTGTGATAAAAATATCAGTGAATAGTGTGCTAGTGTAAATTCTGAATTTCCCTAAGTGCATAAAGTGGAAAAGTGTACCACCCCCATGCCTAGAAAAGCAAATTTCTCTTAGGGACTTTTAAGATTTAGCATTAAAATCAATAATGGAATCACCTTGTTATTAGCATAAGGACTAAATGGAATCACCTTGTCACTCATATCACTCATACGCACAATCAACATTTCATTCTCTCCCCTGGGAGCATGTACGGTACAAGCAACCGTGCATCTTCCTAGGTCAGCAGAAAGGCGCAGCGCGTGCGACCCAATTTAATCACTACAACATTTCGTTTTATTCACATTATTCAAAAACAATCAGTCCGCATTCAGCCACCAAGGGCGCGCGTTCTCACCAACATCATCATCATAATCAGTGTACAGTTCACTCATTAACAGTTTGGACAATATAATCAAGTTATTGCCTATTTAAAGTATTATCATTTAACAATCTAGGTGTACTGGTTAGCAAGATACCAAGTTACAAGATATATATATATATATAGATATATATATATATATATATCTATCCATTCCCTTTTTATACGAGATGCTGCTCCAGCGGGTCATATTCCGGCTCAGACGAAATTCTTGGTTTTACAGTTAAAGCTATTCTAGACTGACAAGCAATAACTCTGTATTGTTACCGCAACTTATCACTGGGAAGGTCATGGGTTCAATCGCAATCCGGTAGGTATATTTTTCTTATCTATTATCAGCATTGCTGTATTTTTGTTTGAAGGGTATGTATGCTGGTGAAATTGCAGGCACATGAGGCTTATCATCTTCATGCCTCAAATTGAGCATTGCAAGACAGTGTATAAGGCGCGCACATGACCAACACTGCACTGCAATGTATTTTGTTATAAGTGATGGTCAGAAGTCGCTCAGTATGCTATGGAACGAGCAATCCTCGGAATTTCTCTGAAAGATAGGGTTCGTAATGAGACTATCTGTCTGACATAGAATTAAAGTTGTCGTCATAGCTCAGAAGACTAGCAAGCTAAAGTAGCAGTAGGCTGGCCATATCTGCCGCAGAACCGGTAACCGTTGGCGCAAACGAGTTCTTGAGTAGAGACCGAGGCTCGGCAAACGCAGTGGACTGCTATAAGCCAATGATGATGATGATGATGGTTATCACTTAGCATCAGGTAGGTCTTTTGTGTTCAAAAGAATAAAGTAAAATTTTAGTTGCTAAGTCAAAATCAATGGTACTTAAAGATAAATAAAATTTTTTGGCACAGTATAAAAAGGGTTTACAATTGGAAGTATTATTAGAAATATTTCTGCCTTCCATAGAATTATATCCCCTTACAGTCGTAGCACGTACCTGATCCTATCGAGGAGACAAGCCAATTAAAATTATTACGCAATTCTTGATTCCTTTTTATGACCTTTAAACAGCTCCTGAAGCGGACCTCTCGAGTCGACTGACGTGCACGTCGAAAAATAACAAAAACATAGCTTTGCGTAGATGTAACGCTACGTGAACTGTAGTTTTATCTGACTTGTTGGTTTGAACAAATCGAGCGGTCCTGAATGATGAAAGGCAGAGCACTTGTCTAGAATAGCAAGTGGTTGGTCTTCTCAGTTGGAGTGATCCATTGTGGATTCAATAATGGCAGGCAATAGTCAGTCTATTTCATAAACCAATTACAGTTTTCTAAGAAGCTTTATCTTGCGTTTAGAATGATAAGAGGTTGAATAAGTGCTCTATTTACTTTTATAATGAAATCAACATTGTAATTTGATATATTTTTACCAACTTAAGCCTTTTGCATATAATCCAGATAATTTATACAGTATTTTTTTTGTACCTATTATAAGTGTTAGCTCCGCCCCGCCCCACACTTCAGGGAAAATCTAAGATTTTTATATATATCCCTAAAATTTCGACTCAGGCCTCGTGAGGCGGGATTTGAATCCGCTTCCTTCCCATAAATATAAGGACGCGCTAACCAACTGCGCCACCGAGCCAACTCTCCGCTTTGTGCTTTGTGCAAATTTTCGGACAGTCACGGCTAAGCCCGAGGGAAGGAAGCGGGTTCAAATCTTTGGGATTTTTTGGGCTATAAAAATGAATGAATTTATACAGTGTGAAGTGGTAACTTTTACTCATAGACCGGAACATAACACAGTAGTGCCTGGGATAAATATTACCTATCTAAATACTAGTTCATTGTGAGTAGACTACAAAGACAGAAGAATTTCTCAATTTGACCGTCGTTTGTATAATAATTATGTCTGTTTCTATTTTTTTATTTTGTGTTGCATATTTACTTTTTATTTTTAGGGTTCCGTTTCTCAAAAAGAAAAAAGACACATAGCTACAGGATCACCTGTTTGTCTGACAAGGCTTTTTCTCATGAACGCGTGGAGAAATATCAAGTTGAAATTATATCACGCACTTAAATCTGCAATACCTTGGAGCAGTAAAAATTCATCCAAAAACCATAAATTTGTAGTTTCATCACAAAATATATTATCATACCTACCTAAAGGTTTTTGTACGGAATCCTCAATGCGCGACTCCGACTCGCACTTGGTCAATTTTTTGTTACTTTATTGAGAAAACACAAAATTAAGTTCATATTTTTAAACATACTTTTACTATTATACTAGAAACGAAGTCAAATAACAAGAACAGTCCACGCAAAGGTCTAATTTCAATCTCAGTTAAAAAGAAAGCCTCTTCTTTATTGAATCACAATAGCGCTCATCAAACTAGGACATTTATCTGTTTTAAGAACGAAGTTACCGTAAACGGAAATAACTTTTTCCTCAAAATATAGCTTTAGTACTACGCAAATTTTATTCATGAGATAATACTTTTTGAATTAAGATCCCTAAAATAGTGAATATATTACGTCTTTAGGTCACTTAAACAGTAAATATTTGTCTCATCTCCTGAGATCATCAGATGAGACGAGTAACGACTTTCATCTCCCGTTAGCTATAGCTAATTATGTCTTTAGGTCTCTTAAAGAGTGAATATTTGTCTATAACATTTTACCTATAAAATTTGTGTTCAGCGAGGAGATGAGGCAAATATTCACTCTTTAAGAGACCTAAAGACATAATTAGTTATAGCTAACGGGAGATGAAAGTCGTTACTTAAGTGTAGGCCATGGCCGGATAGATACCGACCGCCACGTCAAAGCGGGTACCCTAAAGCCAGATGAACCTATTACCTTTCTACCCTCAGACTTATGAGGGTATTAAGGCAATAGTTTCATCCATCTTGTATCCCTGAGAATAAACTGGCCCCCGAATAATTCTAAAGAATTTATTGGAAATCAAACAAAACTTGACTTTAAATGCATAGAAACTGTACGCTTAAGTTAGTAGATGTACCAATACACAGGCACAATTAACCGCACACCTATATTTTTCCCTGATTGCTAATGTTGACTGTGGCTTATCTAATATTTCGTGTTTTTAATCTGATAATTACTCCGACAGGTGACGTTTGCTAAGTACTTTTCAAAAAATACCTGGCAAATAGGTAATTCTACAAAAAAAAACTATATCGAAACCTACACAAAGTACAAGGCATTCCACAGACCCAAGGCACACGCTTACACTCCTAGTTTAGGCCTTGTTGATAAATTTGTACTCCTAAGGAAATATAAACATCTCTCTCTGTATGTGTAAACTAACAACTATATTATTGTACCTACACAACTGTTTGGCAATAAATAAGTTCTATTCTATTCTATTATAATCATGCTGTTACCAACTATGGACTAACCTGGTGTTGCTCTACATATATGACAAGTTATTCACTTTACACGTGCTGCCTCACGTGTTTGTATGAGTACGTATGTGTGTAAGTAGGTAGCGTGGTTCCCACATAGATATGACATGATGGCAGTGCGCATGGACAAACTAAAGCTTGTTTTAGACCGATAGTACAGTTGTTTTTGATTTTTAAAATCGTTATTGTACCGCAATTTTTTTTTCTTTAATGCATTGATTGCTGAAAACACAACTGTCGAAATCATACTTATTGGCCTCCAGCAAGTAACTCGTTCATAAATCCTTTGGTCCTGTGTGTTAGGAATGGAATAATAATATTTTATATACTACATGCCCACAACCAATTATGCGGAACAACATCCTACGAATTTATAATGGCGAAAATTTGTAAAAAATGAAATGAGAGAAGCGGCCTGTGTATCAACAAATAATAATAATAAGATGTATGTTGGTTCCTCATTAACCCCAAACCTATCGAACGGATTAAGCAGAAAATTAATATTAATTTACGAAGCCGTGGAATCTAGTAAAGAATATCGATAAAGAGACAGATCCATAAATACAAAAGTCAAAAGAAAAAAAAAAGAGTAGCTTGTATTATTTGATATTCTACTCATTACGGTTATAATAATATTTAAATTCACTAGAATTTATTCAAACGCGAATATTTACGTTAACCTGACCATTAAATTACCTCTAATTAATAACCTAACCAAACATTCAAGAATATTTCAAAGTTTACAAAATCTAGAGAAAACTTTAGCTTGAGTACGTTGATTTATTAGTATTGTCTGACGAAGGCATTAGTTCAAGTATTACTAGAAATCAAACAATGCCTAGAAGAAAACCTTTTTGTGCCGATTACCTTAATTGTTTGCGGATAGTAATTTGTTCAGTTCAATTACACCTGCCATCAATTAGGTCCATCTATGAAGTTATCCAGATGTAACTTTATACTATTTTTCATGAATACTTACAATTATTTTGAAAATACCAAAAGTGATACTGTTAAAACAAATGTGAATGTTTCTGTTTTCCCATTCAACTTTGTAAAATGGCTGAATAGTGAAGTGAATTGAAAACCAACTTTTTTTGTACCTAACCATTCTACTACATTCACAAAACAGAAACATACAATGTACCTAGTCGGTAACTACACTCGGCGTTCGAATTTATATACAGGTTGAAGTTCAATCTATTGTTGGCCATTTGAATCCTTTATAAAGTTTGTATAAATGCGCGAGAGGCTTGACGTCCATTACCTAACTTCGTTGTGAACCGTTTCAATCAGTTAGTGCAGCAGACTTATTATCTAACTTCGTTGAGATCAGTTTTAATCAGTTAGCTCAGCCAAATACAAAGATATTCTAAACAAAAACGAATGAAACAGATACTATCTAAGTTAGATATATATAATAGGCCTATCTTTGTAACCAAAATCACCCATTACATTCAAAGGAGGTGCCAGCCCCGGAGCTTCGACTGGCACTGACCCGGGAGGAATTATCCCATAACAAGTTGGCTTATAGGAATGGAGAGGGGCTGATTGATATCCCTTGAATTCCAAGGCGTGTTTTTAGGCACCACTTGGGTCCAGTGGAAAATGGTCATCATCATCATTCACCCGCCTTTGTGTTCTCTTTTTAGAGTTCCGTTCCTCAAAAGGAAAAAAAAGGAACCCTTATAGGATCACTTTGTTGTCCGTCTGTCTGTCTGTCTGTCTGGCTGGCTGTCTGTCTGTCTGTCAAAACCTTTTTCTCAGGAACGCGTGGGGGTATCAAGTTAAAATTAATATCAAATACGCAGCTCTGCCATTCCTTGAGGCCTGTGAAAAAACTATGCTTCTAAAATAACGCAATCAAAAGATATAGCCGTTTATGTCGCATATTTCGAATCGAACCTATGGGATACTTGCCGTTGCCCTAGAATAATAAAATTTTGCAAGAAGCAATGTCTTATAGGACAAGCAAAGTAAAAGGCCCGATACCATTGATTTTTAGCTACAACACAAAAGATATTTTATAATTTTCAAACATTTCTGAACAGGTAACGCCATCAAGCAAAAATTGAAAACAATTAAAGTAAATTTTGAATTTAGTAAGTTCAAAAACAATTTCAGATTGCCATCGAGATAACTTAATTGTACTTTATAGAGTCACAGTCTTCCAGGGAAAACTGCCAAAAATCGTCCAAGCGTATTTGACATAAATAATCTTCAAAATGCCAAATTTGCACTAATTTAAGACCTTATGTGGCTTGAAAAAAATGCTACTATGACATTAAAGGATTTTTAGAATAGATAGACCTGTATAAATAAATTTAATCATTAATATAAAAATTGGCATCCCTAAGGATAAATAATTCAATAAAAACGTGACAATTTAATAATCTAATTAACAAATTTGACATCTCAATAATAAACCAATTCTCAACTGGGATCAGTCAGTCTAACTTTGTTGACTACATGAGTACCTGGGTACCTAATGAAACGACATTATTAAACAATAATAACATGTAACATGCAATTTAACACCATGTGAAAGCAATAAATGATTCGTATTTGTATTAGTAAAAAAGTGTTCAAAGTCGGCGCAATTGACAGCGTGCGCCGAGTTTTGGTGCACACATTTTTTCCACGTTTGTGCCTCTAGAGTTAAAATTTCTCGATGGGGATTGCTTGTGGTCAGCGCCATTGTTTAGGTGCCAATAGATGGCGTTGATGCTTAAATTTGTAGTATTTTATTTTTTAATTTAGGTACCTATAAAAATTTTTCAAACATTTTTATGAACAAATCACGCCATCTAATGAATAAAAAAGGCAAAAACTAAAAGAGGTTCAGAGCATTTTACTACTTCCCTTTAGCTCCAAGACAAGAAGCAATGCCATAGAGCACAAGTTATGGAAGTAGCACAAAAACTGTGAATTTGTAGTAACTAACAATTAATAAAAATATTAAATATTTATAATTTTCCAACATGTATGGACAACTGACGCCATCTAACAAAAATAGGCGAAAACTAAGACAAGTTCAGAGGCCACGCACCGGTACATTGACATTTCATCTGTCGAAATTCAAAGAACTTCAATTGAAAAACTGTCAAAGTTTGTAAAACCAGGACCGGTGCTTATCATCAAAATAAATAAATAATACTGGACACTATCACACAGCATCATGTAGCTCCAAACTAAGCAGAGCTTGTATTATGGGAACCACATGACTGATAAACTACATAGATACATTTTTTACCTATAAACATTACATTTCGGTGTGCGTCCTGTGGCTTGAGTGCGAAGAAAATACCTTTACGTCAAAGTTTCAGTTAACTTAATTTTTGTATGGAGATGTCAAGGTTTTACAAACTTCCCGCTAGGAGCGCTGCTCTATTTTCATACAAAAATATAGTTAACTGAAACTTTGACGTAAAGGTATTTTTTTCGCAACAAGCCACTGAAGCTTCCGTACCCGTACCAGCATCTAGCTGAACAATCTGTTAAGACCTTTTTCTCAGGAAGTTAGGAAGTGCTCTTTCAACTTCAACTTGAAAACGTTAGGCAAAGGACTACTTTGCTTGAGGAAGGGAGTTCCATAGTCAGTGTATATGTTTTGAAATATTTAATGTTACTTAACATTTTACTACAAGAAATAACACAATTATAGACAACGTTTTTTCCAACTTCGATGTACAATGTGGTACTATTCATTCCTTTTTCAGTCATCACTTACAAAATTGGTTCAAATTTATACACTTTTAGAACGGATTTTGGGGGAAACCTAAAACATATCTACTCTGAAAACGCGGAAAAACATTTTGATTCTCGATTTCCGTGATGGGCGAACTATTTACTGTACAAGTTTATACGGAACCCTCGGTGCGCGAGTCTGACTCGCGAACTTGACCGGTTTATTTCTATCAGGAGTCAATCAGTTGAAAATGGTCATAAATTAATAAAATATTTGCATAATGTGAACATCTCTCACTTTGTTCACTGGTTCAGTTTTTCAAGAGCCTTGAAAGCCTTGAAATCTACACATACGTAAACTTCAAGTAATTTTCAAGTACCTAATTGTTTAGCCTTGTGAAAGTTGATCGTCGAGTCGTAGAATAAGGACAAGGGAGAAGGACAATAATTAAACCACATTTGCACACATCGAGGATAATTATGTTTGTACACAACTTAGTACTTGCTAACTCGAAAACTCATATGTCATGCAACGTTAGCCAAAGTTGGTGCATCATCCTCATCATCATCATCAGCCTATAGCAGTCCACTGCAGGACATATGCCTCCCCTAATGAGTGCCATTGCGCCCTGTCCTCAGCTCGACGCATCCAGCTTCTATCAGTAGCCTTTCGCAAATCGTCACTCCACTTGGCTAGAGGGCGTCCTAAGTGCATAATCTATATATATAAAAGAGAACTATCCTCACTCACTCACTGACACACTCATCACGAAATCTCAGAAACTACAGGGTCTACAGATCTGAAATTTGGCACAAGTATTCTTTGTAGGGTGTAAGCGCTCACTAAGAAACGATTTTGGGAAATTCAACCCCTAAGAGGGTGAAAAGGGGTAAAAATGTTTGTATGAAAAATCTTATTCCTTGAACTTAGAAACTTGAAACCTGGGACATATATTATTCCTTACAATCAATGAAGATTGGTGTCATTGAAAATTTGAAATAGTCCTCAAGGGGGTTGCAATGGGGTGGTAAAGTTTGTATGGGAAAATCTTAACGCGTGGCCTGATTTTCTTGAAACTTCGTCAGAACACTTTGAATATTAAATAATAAAAGACCGCATACCAAGTTTTTGAAAAATACCTTAATGGAGCGTTTTCTATACTTATAAAATCCTTTGTCCTGAATGACTGACGGATCAACGCACAGCCTAAACCGCTGATCATAGAGACCTGAAACTTGGAGGGCGTGTTCTTTGTATGACGTAGGCATCCGATAAGAAAGAATTTTCCGAGATTCTACCCCTAAAGGGGTGAAAAACATGGGCAAAGTTTGTATGGAACAACGTGATTCCTTGGTCCAATCTACTTCAAATTTTGCATAAATATTCTTTTACAAAATTGTTGAAAGACGTGTTTCGTATATTATTGAAATTTATCGCATAACGGGGTTAAAATGGGGTAGAAAGTTATATTAGGGTGATTTGCATCGAAGTTGATATCAATACTCCTTAGTGACACATGTTATGCCATTTTATTTTGACACTGTCGTGTTTGAAAACTCATTCCAAATTTATTCAAAAAACGTTGTGCTCACATAAAGGCTCCTACACACAGGTGCGTGGGCATAGTACGTTATTATCGGCGATAATATCAGACAATATAACAGAATATATCGTATGTGCAAATATTGAAAATGTTTAAGTTTAAGTTCTGATCGAGTATAGTGCGTCGAATCATGAAATTTTGTCATTTGACTGTAGTTTCGCAGATATGAGAGGGGTTGTTGTACATTAAAGTAAACCTTAGTAGTGCCTTAAAGTAAATTCGTCACATTTTAGAAACTCCATACATTGAAAGTAAATTCGTCACATGCATTAAAAAAAAGATGTGTAGGTGAATAAAGTGATCGGTCATAATTATGTCAATATTTGCGTCTGCCAAAGGGCTTCAAAATGCAATTTGAATTTCTAAAATCAGGTGGTAACTTTTGAGATTTTCCAAAATTTGACAAAATTCAAAAATTTTCGGTGGATCGAGATTTCCCAATTAATTTTTTGAGCTTGCTGTTCAAGAAACGGAAAAAATGATATCTCGAGATTGAATTAAGCTACAGCTTGAGCCATCTTAGGAGACAGACGGACAAAAACTGTAGGCAGTAGAAGGACCTTTACGCGCAAAGCCACTTTGCGCTCCGTTCACTTTTTCGTCAGTACATTATAGTCAAATTTTACTGTGTGCTTTGTTTCTAAATTACATTTTCAATGCCTTTGATAGTTGCGCGTAGTGTGAGATCTGTAGAATTTTAGTGCATTATGCATTAGGACGGCTAAAAAGTTACATACTGCTGCGATTACGCAATTATGTGCAAGGAATTGGGACGCATTATCGCAATAACGCATGCGATATTATCGCCGATGATAACACACCTGTGTGGGGGAGCCTTAAAAGCTTGGTGCAATGCGATACTCTTTAAAATTGGAATGCCAAATAAAAAATAATATTTAAATCGGATTAGAATTCGAAAATTCAAAATCATTAATTTGTTCTTGGATATTTGAATACCACTGGGATAAAAAGTTTTTTTTACATAAAGACTTGAGATTTTTCATAGAGACTAACGAAAATAAATAAACGCCTAAAGCGCTGAACCATGGGTGGGACCTTGGAGAAGGACTTGCTGCTTTTTATAGCATGGGTTACCGATTATAATCAAGAGTTAGGCATATACAATTTCATCATACCTATACCGGCTGTTAACTTGGCGACGGGTTGCCAACGGAAACAGGAACGGAACCAGGAGTGAGAGCGGGAACGGGAAAAGGTACCTACATATTACTACATTACGGGGTAGGTAATGTAGTAATATGTAGGTACTTTTTATTCCATTCATATTTAGGGTTCCGTGTCAAATTACCGGACTTGGGAAACATTTCACATGAAAAGACATACGTAAAAAAAGAGTATAGACGCAAACGAAGTTGCGAGCGGGTCAGCTAGTAATTGTATAAAGTGCACAATAGCCAAACCAGGCAAGTACTAGAGTTTGAATACAATTTTTTAATAAAAAAAAAACGATTTAAAAATCAACAATCTTTGAACAAAAATACAATTTCTATTCTCAGATCTAAATTATGAACCATAATCCGATTAGTAGTTTGAGAGATCCTTTAAGAATTTGGAGTCCCTTTGAATAGCGAGATGGTCATTGAGCAAAGGTGACGTATTCATCCGAGATAATGCCTTTATTGCTCCGATACCAACAGAAAGCTGAAAGCTCCAATAAGAGATCTTGAAACCCTTGAAAATTAGTAATTTGGTTATGATAACGAGGTCTCTTTTGAATACTAAAGATAGGTCAATGTTAATGTATTTTTAGACAGTTACGCAACGGGTGATTAACTGGCTGACACGCAAGAGGTAGCGCGTTTGATACCCGCTGCAAAACAATTATTTTTTCTGGGCTATAGAACTCAGATACGGTGTAGGTGTACGTATAGCTCTTGACATCATTATCTCCTATGTCGTGGGAAATAAGGCGTTTTTTTAACCGACTTCCAAAAAAGGAGGAGATTCTCAGTTCGGTTATTGGGTGTATATATATACAAGTATGTCAAGTTATAGTAAATGCTAAATACGTACATTGAATAATTCCTTAGAGACAAATAGGTACATTGTTCTAACTCTGCACTGCACTAATACTCATAGATTGCAAGTCGTGGGCACCGCAAAATTCCAATGTGGTATGCAATATGCGTGGTGCAGTGCACCCAACTCAGAACAGATTATTAACCGACTTCAAAAAAGGAGGAGGTTCTCGATTGGGTTGTATTTTTTTATGTTTAGTACCTCATAACTCCGTCATTTATAAACCGATTTGAAAAATTCTTTTGTCGTTATGTAGGGTATACTTTTTAATTGCTCCCTTATAAATTTGAAGTAAAAACACCAACCCTAAAGGTGAGAAAACAGGGAATGTAAATTTTATCGGCTCAAACTTTAGTAATTTTTATGTATGGTACCTCGTAACTCCGTCATTTATGAACCAATTTGGAAAATTCATCGTTTTTTGTATAGGGTATACTTTCCAATTGGTCCGATATAAATAAAAAAGTACCAATCCTAAATGTAAAAAACAGGGATGAAGATTTTATCGAGAATTTTATTCATGTATTATGTTTCTTACCTCAAAAGTCCGTCATTTATGAACTGATTTGGAAAATTACTTTTCCGTTGGTGAGGGTATACTTACTTTCAATTTAGTCCCATATCAATTTTAAAACAAATACTAATCCTAAGGGTAAAAAAATGGGGAATGAGAATTATATAAATATTTTAATAATCGTCGAACGCACAACTAAAAAGTAAAAATAATTGCTTATTTTTTTTTCATACAACTAAAAATCAACCTTTTTTCTATGAATTATTATTAACTATTCTATCCTGTACGATATATGCGTTTACCACATAAGTAGATCTAGATAGCTACCTGTTATTTTTGGAATCTATTGACTCATTGATGGTGCTCATTGGGGGAGGTCTATGTCCAGCAGGGGACTGCTATAGGCTGCAGATGATGATGATAGACGTGTAATCTTTCCAATGAATATAAATTACTATAAGATTCTAATGTTGTTACATCGTAGGGTTCAATTGTCCTCAATATTTCACTAAGACATTTTCATGAGTACTTTAAAGTATAATGTGAAGACACCGGTTAGCCTCTAGTGGTCGTAAAGCCGTGTCCTTATGCATTTACTATACAGGAAGCAAATTAATAGAATTAACAAAATAACTGCATCAGGTAAAAATAATCTTGCAATTTTATTATATATCGTATAATACACACCAAACCTAGGCATCTGAACTCAAAATAAATAATGAATTTAATTACTTTATTTATTATTTTGTTATGATTGGAATATTTTCTCACAGCGCCATCAACAAGTTCGAAAATATTTCAATTAAGAAATGCTCGACTGTTATGTTCAACTTTATGAAACAGACACCGTTTCATTGAACGAAATTGATTGATTGATTTCCTTTCGAAAGGAATTTTCTAGCTGGTAGTGAAAACTGTATTAAAATCTGTCGCATAATTCAAAGCAATAAGGCGCACAAACGGTGGTGGCATGTACTATTCATAATTTTATTTTATTTATTTTCGTACAATAAATAGATATAGTATATAGGTAAATAGTACAGATTTTATACAATGGAAACTTAATAATAATTTATCCCACGACATTACACTCTGCATTGCATTTTAACTTAAATTTAGTCAACATTTTTAAAGCAAGTTGGAACCATCAGGCGTATGACCCGTTGTCGTCTTTTAAACGTGTCCCTGGCTGTTAAGCACGAATGTGACCCACTTTACGCCTCTATGTTAAAGGTGTCAAATACACACGATTTTATCGTCTGCCGGACTGATAAACGATACAATGATAGCTTACGGGGGAGAAAATAGGGAACAACGCGCTCTCCGTTAACACTACCAACGACCTATCGTCATGACACACGACAGCACTTTCTTACGTTTTCTTCCGAGATTGGTTCAACAGACGATAATAGCGTGCATGTGTGAACACGCTCTAAGGCGCTTAAGGATGGGAAAAGCATTTTCCAGTGAACGACTCCGTCATAAAAGGACCTTCAACCCGAGTTTTTACGTCTCCAAGATTTCAGGGGGCTACTTTCTGGTTTTTATGGCGAGTAACCATGAAAACAGAGTCGGTTACATGCTTTCAATACCTTGGTACCACCTAAGTTAATGTAATTTAATAGCTTAAAATGTTATGCGCCACTAAAAACGAATTCTAATAATAAACAACAACCAGAATAACAACAACAATAACACCAACCTATAACAATGATCACAGTCACGATATGCCCCCTTAAAAAACTAAAAATAAACTAATGCTTAAATAATGAGTCTAAAAATTACATTTTATAATGGCACTTTCCACAAACTCCGACACGCATACGAGGATGAAGTAGAATTTACGAAACTTTATTTATTATCATAATAGCTGACTCGACAGACGTTGTCCTGTCTCAAAGAGGGTATCGAAGTTAATCCTTAGTTACTCGCGCCTAAACTTACATAAGTACTCGTGTGGGGTGCTTTGCAACCCTGTTTATGAGTTAGAAAAAAACTACTAAATACATACAAAATTAAACTTATATTTTTGATAATCTTTTATGCCATATCTGCCAAAGAACCGACAACCGTTGCGGTAAACGAGTTCTTGAGTGGAGACCGCGCCTCGGCAACCGTAGTGTAGGACGCCCTCCGGCCAGGTGGAGTGACGATTTGCGAAAGTCTGCTGGTAGAAGCTGGATGCGTCGAGCTCAGAACAGGGCGCAATGGCGCTCTATAGGGGAGGCCTATGTCCAGCAGTGGACTGATATAGGTTGATGATCATGATGATGATGTTGGTGAATCTTTTAAATTAACTATGAATTATTAGATAAACTTTTCTAGAAACAGATAGTATCTTACACTTTTTTTAAAACCAACTTTTCATAGGAACTAGTTTTCTTCAGTGGACTTATGTCATGTTGAAAAACATGGTCACTGTACATACATTGATGGCATATATTACATAATGCATTTGATTTTCGGTCTCTTATTCTTGGACTAATAAGGAATCGCTTATATAATGGTGCTCAGCCACCTCCAGAACCTTCTCCAAGGTCTTCAATCATGATGCTCCGTTTCACCTGTTTTTTTTTTCAAAGTTCGTGGAAAATTTAAATGTTAACTTTCAAAATCTGATGAGGTTTCACTAAATTGACTGCACTAGAAAGCAACAACCCTCTTTAGGTCATCATTTTAAAATTATTTACAGCGATATCCAACACACATACTAAGCGAAAATAAAGAAAAGTGAGGAATTTCGGAGGAAACTTATACCCATTGGAGGTTTAGGTCCGGTATGTGATTAACTAAATCAAAATGCAATTAATGAAACGTAAAATAAAAATAAAAACATCAAATTCACCTAAAAATTTGCACTACGTAAACACTCGCGTGGGGTATAAAACACCCCAACTGTGTTCTCTAGCCTTAACCGTACGCAACAGAGTGTTGTAACTTGTAAGTGACCAAATAACAAAGCTTCGACGTTTTTAGGAAGCTATAATAAATATTAGCGCCGTAAATTCAAAACTCTAATGAATTATAAACTACCAAACATGCGAGTAATTAAGGGTTAAAGACACATTCAAAAATATATCGAAATGGAAACGCAATCAAAAAGGATATTGAGGAGGATTAAGCAATCACTGAATCCTGTGTGAAAGTGGAAAATCCTATCAAAGAGGATATCGATGTTAAAGAAGCATTTAAAGAGGAAAGCGAGAAAGAGGGAGAAGCTATGAAAGGAAATACTGAAGTTGATGAAGCAATCAAAGAGTATATCGAAATGAAAAAATCAATCAATGACGATAAAACAACAACAACAACAGCAACACCTACCCTACCCTACTCTACCCCTTTCCCTACTCTAGCCTAACCCTTCCCTACCCTAATGATGCAAGCAACCAGTGTTGCTTACACCATCTCTTTTCCATCCACTTTTTAAAGAGATGAGTTCCCAATGGCGTCAAACTAATATATTTGCTGGATAAAGGGACACAGTGTGTAATTGGGCATGTTAACTGGCAAATAGCCTAATTTGACGATACTTGAAGATGAGGCCTTTAGAACCATGACAGAAACCAACGGGCGTTTAACCAGCTATTCTTGATAGACTTGTCATCTATTGTGTATGGTTAGCACTAACCATCCAATACGTGGATGCACATAGACACAGAGTGTAATCTCGCAGATGAACCTAATCCTCCATTAGATAGCATTACGTAGTTGCTATTATTGTTTTGGCGCACAATAGGCTTAGCACCTGCCTCCATTGTTACATTCGTTACGTGCATTGTGCTGGCTCACTGTTGGCTTACATTGATTGTGACACTTGTCTATGGTGTTTATGTGGGTTAAGTACTCTATGATGTTTGGAATGTGGTATTTAAGTAACAGCTCAAAAAATCAACAATGATGTTCTTGTAATTTTGTTTCAGGGTAAAAATACAACTCTTAAATTTAAAATTGAAATAAACTCATAACGTTTTGAGTGCTGAAACACAAATGTGACTCTGTAGGTCGCGCGTCGTCCTCCTCCTCAGCTACACGGACAGCAGCCAACGTGTTAAGGATGAGGCTACATTACCGTTCGTATCATTAGAATAGAAAATAATATAATATTTTTTTATTTGCAACTACATCAATAACAATGCATTTGTAGGTACGTAGTACATAGATAGTTGAAGTATTATTCGGTAAGGTCTGTGATATTAATGTTTATACTAAATATCCTTTTATACAACCATACTATTTTGTAAATTAAAATTCTGATTCTGATTCTTATTAAATAAGGTAATTTGATTTATATGCTGCAAAATGTACCCTAACTCAGCATTATGCGAGTTGTAAGGGAACAAACAACCCACGCTGATCTCCCGTTAGGACCGATTCTGTTTCGTGGAGACGTAAACTAATTGTACATTATTTTAAAGTAAACCTCCAAATAAATAAAGATAAAAAATAATAAATAAATAAAGTAAATCTCCAAAGTGCGATATTGTAGCCGCTGTACAATTCATTGATCGGAGTAGTCCATTTTTTTTTATTTGAACTACTACTAATGAATTACTTATATGTGAACTTACAAAAATTTGGAAGGTAAAAATGATTCCCAGAATCTATGAAAAAATATCACTTATTATAAATCTTCCAAAGATAAGCAATAATACCTATTATATAGTTTTAAAATATTTACTGACTATATAAGACTAGCCACCCGCGATAAAAAGTAGCCTATATGTTAATCCAAGTCACAAACTATTTATATAGTAAGTTTCAAAGAAATACGTTTTAGTTTGAAAGAGGCTCTATCCATCCTCACAAACTTCCACATTTATAATATTAAAGTAGGATTATGCAATAGATATGCTATTTGAAATGCTAAAATGTTTAAAAAAAAATATTTAAAATGCCATTTTTTGATTTAACCTAAATTAAACGAAAGCGCATAAACGTGGGATGCAAAGAATGATATTCGAGCTTAGAAAGTCTAGTCACGTTGTAAGTTATGAGTCCCACTCACCTGGTTTGGGTGCCTGGACTTCTTGATCACTCTCAACCATTTTCACTTCCGCACTGAACACACTGAAAGTTTCAACCTATATACAGGTATTAATTAGAAAAATCGAGCCTTTGTAAGGTTTCAGTTATTTCCTTTAATATTTTCAAAACTCTTCGCAACTTTGTCGAGACAGTTCAAATGTTCTTTGAATCGTTTTATTTTTGTCAAACTTTTCGTAATTTGTTTTCAATTTCACATTCGTAAATTTCTAATAAGTATGATCTGAATATTATTTATAGGTAGCCTTTTATTAGTAGATGAATAGTTTTGGGTAGGAAGGTCGCGAAGGCTACTCGGCAGGAAGTGACCGCGCGGCGCACGCGCGGGTAATGCGTCCACGCAATCATTGCGATCGCTTTTATTAATTGCACAAGTGTTGATTAAGGAAGAATTGTTCATGAGAATGTAAGCACAAACATGCAGCTCACTTTACGGGTTCTTCTTCTTTTTCTTAGTTCGCCAACTCTGGTATGGGAGTCTTTAGGCCGCCCGAAGGCCTCCAAAATGGTAAATTAATACCTTCTATTCTAGTTTGTGAAATTCGTGAATGCATGGTCAATCCTTGACGGCCTCTGTGGCGCAGTGGGGGAAGGTCTGCCTGAGACGCTGAAGGTTGCGGGCTGGATTGGACAAATGTTTGCTGATATTTGTCTCAGTTCTGTGTTTTCTATATTTATATTATATTTATATAGTACTAGCTTCCGCACATGGCTTCGCTCGCGTGGTACCGGGATAAAAAGTAGACATGTGTTAATCCAGGTATATTCCAAGTTCCATCCAAAACCGTTCAATAGTTTTTGCATGAAAGAGTAACAAACATACATCCATACATCCATACTCACAAACTTTCGCATTAATATTTTATATAGTATATATAGTATGTATTTACAAAAAAATATGTAATCAGTTTATTAGTCACGTGGTTTCATAATACAAGCTGACACTGTGTCCTGGTTTGTAAAAAAAGAAATGAGCGTCCCGTATTTAGGAATCACCCGCGGCTTCGGTCGCGTGGAACCCAGATAAATTGAACCCAGATGATTCGACTTCAGTACTTACCGATTTAAACATAGCCTTTACATCATCATAATCATCATCGGCCACAACAGCAGTCCACTACTGGACATAGTCCTCCCCTATTTTTAGCATTTTTTTCTAGTCCAATCGGTCTAGCCCAAATACTCGGTCAAATGTTTTATGTATGCAGCACAAGAGCGTGGCACAAGCGTGGCACGAGGGCACATCGACAGATAGATCATATAGTACAGCCCCGTACGCCAATAGACTTGGGGAAATATTAACATGATCTGCAGTCAGCCCCGATCATCCAGAAATAAATTATAATTAATATATCATTACATGTGATAAAATAAAAAAATGATACATTTAAATTATTAGACCAAAATATGTTGAATGTGACTTATAGAATTTATTAAAATTCTTTCAGTATTTCAGTACTTTACAGTACGACGTTTTCTTAAGTGCTGAGGGTTGGATCTAGCTTTTCCTCAGTTTTGTCCGTGTTGACTAGTTTTTTCATAGTGCCGCAGCGCTTTTTGACTAATGACTGAAATACTCAAGGACTCGTTGGAGTCAGTAGATAGCTTATTACTATGTTAAGGTTTTTGAGTATACATAGGATTGTAGTCTTCCAGGCTGTCCCTGGCGCGAGAAGTGTGCCACCTCACCCTTTGACAATGATTTCATACTACATGTCATCATGAACCGATGACCTAACAAACTGTTTAAATAATTTGTGAATAGTGTTGTTTATTGTGAACGTAAAAATAACTATATATCATTCACAGCAGTCCTATAAATAGCTGTCACGTTGAAACATGTTATTGTAAGGTCATATAGATGTCTAGATAGCGGCTCGTCATTGAAAAACTGACCCCTTTCTGATGCACTGCAAGTAACTTAAGTATCACTAAAAATAATCTATACCTATTAAATTTGGGATTCCGAACTGATAATATGAGAGTTATAAATATGAAAAGGAGGAACAAATATTTACACTTATTTTTACGGTAACTAATGTACGACATAATGCTGTGTAAGTAGCTGAAACAAACCAGTCTAGCCGTTTCTACGTCAGTAAGTTGACGGATTCTTTTGACTACGTATGCTGCAGAACTGAATCTGTTTGATAATCCATCTATATGAGCGCCCCATTGAAGCATAATATCTAAAGTTATGCCTAAAAATACAGTAGTATCCACAAGATTTAAATCTTCATCCTTTATTTTAAATATATACATATCATACCCAGACCGGAGACAAATATCTGTAAATATATGCAAGACAAATCTGAAGGTGACTGTACTGCTTCAATACTTTTGGAGCCAGCGGGAAGTTTTTAGTGAATAAAAAAATATTTTAATTATTAATAATTTTTTGGAGTTTGTGGGCAGAATTCTTGGAGTTGGCGGGAACAAGCCAAAAATTCTTGGAGTTGTCGGGAACAAGCCAACTAATCTCCCTAGATCATTTTGCTTTTCATCGCATGAGCTAATGGTCAATATTAGTGTCGGAGTTAGAACGACACCCGAATCACGGCAGAGGCATTCGCATAGGCATACAACTGATAAAGCCGAGAATAACTTCAGTGTTGCTTCGACCACCGAAGTCATTTCTGTGTGTGATGGAAATAAAGTATCAACCTTTTTGTAAGTACTTAGGCTTTTATCCAGCTAGTAGGCTACTGTTGTCAAACACTTGATGAATGGTAAGGTGACTATAAAGCATTGGCACTTATAAATGCTGATGATGAACAGGAAAAAAAATTACACAGCAATCTTACCTGCGTCATATTGATTTCTCATTTCTGGTAATTTCATCTTCACTATAGAATGCTTGATAAATACAATTGTCTTCAATATTCCGATTCGAATAAAACGAATCAACAGCATTGAGGTAAAAATTGACGTCACAACAATGTCCACTTCGCAATGAGATTGCTTTCAGTTTACACATTCCATCGGTCTATTGATTAGGAGTAGGACTGTTTTTATCTGTCAATAAAGGTTCTTTTTCGACAAAGTATCAATATCAAACGATAACAATTTTTGTATCAACAATAGCATAGCACGTCTCGCGGGTCTCTCTCAAGGCACGCCTCCGGCGCCACTTCTTAATACACAACTCATTGTTCTGTTACCGACGCTACCACTTGCTCAAATAATACAAAAAAGTACATTCATTCGCATTGGTGTATTGATAATGAATTAGTTTTATTGCTTGCATTTAGTTATTATCTTTCGGTACTTGTTTGGAAAGAGATAATAAACCCTTATTTTTAGCCGATAAATTTCCACGTGTTTTTTTCACCACACATGTATACACAAATACCTCAATCAAGTAATATAGTAATATAGTTTTTAAATATTAAGTAGGAACCTATTTACTGTTAGTGTTATCGATAACAATGTATCAGTCTAGAGAACGAAGAACAAACTTTATCACTGTTATTCCTAAATGCACTTATTTTGTGAGTTTGTAGATTACCGACAGTAAACCATTATTTCAATATCATCCCTGGTTTACGTACTTCAATAATATTATTTTAAAATTATACTATGGTTATCCACTAGAGCAATTTGCGAAAGGCTGCTGGTAGAAGCTTGATGCGTCAGGCTGAGAACGGGGCGCAATTGCGCTCATAAGGGAAGGACTATATCCAGCAGTGGACTGCTGTAGGCTTATGATGATGAATCCACTAGAAAATATTGATAGATATCTGACATATACCCGACCATTGAAAGATACGTAATGATGTTGAAAATAAATAACTTGTTTAGACTGTAATTGTTGTTAATTGTATTCATCTTAGGTATAACGATTGCACTGACCCAGATAATGCAACAACTGATACGGATAGTACGTACTGATAGCAGAGGCGCGGTCCCTCAGCACGTCACTCCACTGACGCTGGCTTCACGCACATTGGGGTAGATGAAGCTCTTGAAATATAAATAAATAATGCTGGTTATTTTCCAACAACATACAAATTAGTAGAGCTTGTTATATTTCGGTCCACTTCCACTCTGATCTTTGCTACGCCCAAATTGGGTAATTATGTATTAACCTAAATTCTATAACACCTGACATTGTAACTAACATAATTAATGCAATAAAGAATATATGAAATATGAAATATATTCATACTTAGGTTAACAACAATAATTTCTATTAACATACTATAATATGCTGTCGGCAAACGCAGTGTAGGATGCCCTCTGGCCAGGTAGAGTGACGATTTGCGAAAGGCTGCTGGTAGAAGCTGGATGCCTCGCGCTGATCACAGGGCGCAACGGCGCTCATTAGGGGAGACCTATGTGCAGCAGTGGACTGCCGATGATGATGATGATGATGATGATGTATATGTTGTCACGGTGATTTCTGAAAATAACCCCGTGTTGATTTGTGTCTTATTGCCAAAATTGATGATCATTTTAATAAATAATAAAGACAGATGTAATGACATGTGCTATAGGTACATATTTTTCGACCAAAGGTATGACTTTGTCCATTCTTTCACATTTATTTGTGAAATCATAGCATGCCTTGTTACAAATGGTTTTTAAATAACATTAATTAAATTCCCTATTAATAAAATCATCATAAATAGTTGGATTTATTATATCCTTGATAATAACAGTTATTTGCTTCATAATCATGTACCTACATACAAAATGTTGTTTTAATTAAAGATTCCATATAATTGTTTTCTCGCGCTTTATTATTTTTCTTAGATATAGGTATGTATAAAGAGTTTTGGTTCTTAGATAGGTATATTTACTGTGGGGAAAATTAAGATAAAGAGACATGAATAGTATATGTATATTTATATGAATAAAAGTCCATCAATCTCTTAAATAGGAATTACTCACAACAAAAGCATTGACAGTTTCCAAAATTAAATGGTTGCAGATAAACCTTAAACCTTTTTTAAACCTTTGATTAAATTACAATAATTACTGCACGTGAGATAATATTTTTACTTACAAACATATTATTGATAAATATTGTGAAGTATTGTAATCTATTTCATGAACTTCCCATTCGTTATTCGAAGCACGTGAACTAACGACATCATTCACCGCATCTGCGTACGTGCGATTGAAAACATCATTAGTAGGTGCCTTGCATTGAGACTTAAAATATACCATTAGGTATTTTTCTTCTCGAAAATGATTCAAGAAGAACAATATCTAATAGTAACTGCTATTTCAGTAACTCTGAATCTATTACCGATTAAAAAAGTAGGTATATTGATAACCGAGCTAGTGAGGGCGCTCACTATGCGCGACAGATGAGTTTTTCATTTGTTTGATAGACAGGTAGCTGAGATGGGTTTGAATCTTTGTGAACAAACTTTTATGTTGCAAATCTATAGGAAATGGTGTACGGGGTTCCAACCCCTATCTTCGGAACCCAAGCCAACCCCACCTGCACGTGGTGCACCCTGCTAAACAACGAACGGGGCTCTGGCGGCTGGCTGATTGCGGCATAGCGCAGCCTACATTGGCACAGCTAAATCCCCTGGCCAACGATGGTCAGCAGCGTTAGTGGTGCGAGAAGCTGTGACCTGCGATCTCCAACCAGCTGAGCAAGCAGCTCAGCGTGGGGATTATGGGCCCTTCATTAGTGCAGGCCTGTGTCCAGCAGTGGACTGATATAGGCTGGTGTGGTACAATAAAAATAAGCTACTCGTATTTTTATTCTATCTAAGAAACTATCTAACTGATAAAAAATCATGTCTTTAATTTGACTAGTTAGCAAGTTTGTCCTATGTGATATCACAGTATAAAGACCTACTTGTGGATTTAAAGGCTGTGGTGATATATTGTAAATATTTAATAAGTTGTGATTGAATGATTGAGCTGAATTTTGCACATGTAGTTAACAAAAATGTTATATATGCTACTTTTTATCCGGGTACCACACGAAAAAGTCTAGGGCGGAAGCTGGTCCCATAAGTAAAAGATAATTTTGGCAAAATCCTGTTGCATTGGTCTTGTTAAGTACTAAATAAATTAATCAAAACTGTATTTACTCCAGCCAGCATTCTTCATGTCCCTAAAGACAGTTTAAAAAACCCGATTTTTTTTATTCTGCATGCTTAAAATTGGCAAACTGGCCTCTTCAAGAGATTTTTATTTTAGCACAATGGCTTCTCCGCCACGCACACACCACACCAGCCTATACAAGTCCACTGCTGGACATAGGCCTCCCCTAATAAAGGGGGATATGCTCATAATCCCCACGCTGGGCATGCGGGTTGGGGATCGCAGGGCACAGCTTCTCGCACCACCGACGCTGCTGCCCGTCGATGGCCAGGGGATTTAGCTGTGCCGATGTAAGCTGTGCTATGCCGCAATCAGCCCGCCGCCAGAGCCCCGTTTGTTAGTTAGCAGGATGCACCACGTGCAGGTGAGGTTGACTTGGGTTCCGAAGATGGTGGTTGGAACCCCGTACACCCCACAATGGCTTCTTATGAAGAATAATCTAATTATATAATTTCCACGTACTTTCCTGCATGATGCAGGTCGACGATTGAAGGACGTGACAAAATAATGTACCTCTGATTCTGAGCACGTGTCTGTAGGTACTTTAGGTACGTTACCTATTATTTACAGTCAGCAAACAAAAGTACATAAACACTTGTTAAATTAAACATTAACTTTTATACGGAAAACTATTAAATTTAATTCTGACACAGTGTGATGAAAGTTTGAGCCCTCTTTTAAAAAAAAAATTGTTTCAAATTAGAAATTCCATTCTATTGAAATAATTATTTCTTCATTAACATGATTTGAATAATACATAAATTCTGCTATCCCCAACTTGCCTGAGGATTACGGGCATAACCAACTTCATAATAGGGGAGGCCTATTTCTAGCAGTAGACTGATATAGGCTAGTGTTATTTATGTTGTTGAATAACGTTTTGTTCACCAACTTTTGTTACTGACTGTTTGTATACTCATGTCATTTCAAGTAAACACTTATATATGTAGGTGAGTGTCATTTAGCCAAATATCTACATATTTGATTTAGGATTAACTCGTAATATTCAAATCATTTGCAGATATTTTATTATCTGTTTGTGAACGACGATCCACGGCCGAACTCACGGAATCGTTAAATTAGGAAGCTATGTTTAACACGCCCTGAGCATTACTTAAAGAGCTAGGTAATATTTAGGTCATGGTTGTTCCCTAAACACAAGTTTGAAGCCGGCTTTTCACTATGAAATATATATTAAATCTTGAGGTTTGATAATTTACACTGTTCTATAATCTATATTACATTCCAAGCGGTAAATATTTTTTCGAGCGATATTGAGATGTATATTTTACCTCACGACCCTAGACACCGCCCCCCCCCCCCCCCCCTGCCTTGCCATCAGTTTGGATGGTGACGTTCGCGTAAGGAGGTTTACTAATAAGTAATAACATGTTATAGCTGATAGTGAATAGCAATCGCGGGATGTAATATATCGCTCCACCACACACCACACCAGCCTATACACACCCCGCTTTTTTTATATCGCTCAGGATGTAATTAATATACATTACATCCCATACTGAAAGGTGGACTTCATGTAGGAAAATGTCCAGCATTGTTATAGGGTATTACTAGCTTCCGCTCTCGACTTCGCTTGAACTATAATAATATATTTTGTCCCCCATCCCATACAAACTTGGCCACCTCTGTAAACCCCCTTAGTGGTTGAATTGCGAATAATGTTGAAATAGGTGTTTAAATATTTTTATTACAGTCTGCGCAAAATTTATAGAAGATTTTTTGTCCCCCATTCTACCTTTGCCACCGTCGTCCTCTTAGGTCATACCAAAAGCAAATAATATTGAAATAGGTGTTTATATATTTTTATTAGAGTGTGCGCAAAATTTATAGAATATTTTTTGTCCCCTAACTTTGCCACCGTCGTCCTCTTAGGTCATAACGAAAGCGAATATTGTTGAAATAGGTGTTTATATAATTTTATTAGTCGGCGCAAAATTTATAGAAGATTTTTTGTCCCCCATTCTAACTTTGCCACCGTCGTTTCCTTAGGCCATACCGAAAGCGAATAATGTTGAAATAGGTGTTTATATATTTTTATTAGAGTGTGCGCAAAATTTATAGAAGATTTTTAGTCCCCTATTCTAAATTTGCCACCGTCGTCTCCTTAGGCGATACCGAAACCCGGTTTTGCTATAAAAAGAAACTACACCCCAAACTTCAGCTCGGTTTCCAGAAATAGGCCTTCTCTTTTATAAAAATAGACTATTTATTTATTTATGCAGGATCGTGCATGTGTGATACGTACGTCCCACATGTTTCTACAATCTCATCTTCGTGCTTATGTTCTCCACAAACATAGCTTAGAATTCATCTCCAAATGAATACAAGGTAATTTACCCCACTCATAAAATGCGAATTTTCAGTTAAAGTTCTTAAGTAATATCATCCGCTCTTTTATGGTATGTTTTATGATCCGGAACTGACCGTAAGAACGTCATTACGTGCCCCATGCATACCAATCATTTTCCTCAAGGCGTACCTATCTAATCCCTAACAAGGAAAATTTGACCACACTCACAGGTAACAGAGAACAGCAAGGATATTTTACAGCGCGTATAATAGGTATATGCAAATGCGCTGCTCTACCTCCATCGGCCATACAAGTCACATTCGTAAGTGCCGAACCTTCTATAACGCTGCTTAAATCATCTTTTAAAGATGTTTAAGGCCTACGATGATGATGCAAAAGCATATCATATATGTATAAAAACTACCCCAAAAGAGAGCGATATAACACTAAATTGCCTTTTTATTAAATTATTATTTATTTCAGGTCTTTAACGTTTTGATGTCAATAAAAGTCAGAATTTTAAAAATAAAAGGAAATATTTTACACCTACATGTGGCAGTCTTCTTCAAATTTAGGAATTTTATAACTTTCCCCTATAACTTTGGGAATGATGTAGTTCACTAGCTGTTTCCGTCTATGCTAGTGTGCGATCAAATAAAAGGAAAACCCAAGGCATTAGATTTGAAACCATTTACTTATCAAGATGCGTTCAAGATGTACTCATGCAGAGGATTACGTGACTTTAAGGGTTATATTTCACAGGGACACCATGGCGGCGCAACCAGTCGCCAATACCAACAAAATGTATATACGGCTCTATAGAGAGTTACTCACCACACCGATGTCCGCTTGGTTGCACAACCAAATGGAAACCCACGAAAACATTTAGTTGATAGCGGCGAATGGTTGCACCGTCATGGTGTCCCGGTGAAATATAGCCATAAGGAACAGCATCTAACGCCCTACTACTTGAATATGTATTTGGGTAATTGAGTAAACTTACACAGCACATGCCGAGCCAACTCCCTTTCCGGCACATGGCGTGTAGGGCATCATTGGTTCCTTTACTAAGATAACGTTGAGTAGGTACTTAGTAGATTTATTTGTTATCTTATTTCTTAGTTTTGTATCTACACCGTCATGTGTTCAGAAATAGTTTTATATTCGACGACCTCTGTGGCCCAGTGGGCGAAGATCCGCCTGAGACGCAGAAGGTTGCGGGTTCGATTCTCGCCGCGGAACAAATGTTCGCATATTCTGCAGATATTTGTCTCGGGTCTGGGTGTTTTCTATGTATGATATGTATGTATTTACTAATAAAAATTATATATGTAGTATATTAATCATGTGGTACCCATAATACAAGCTCTGCTTAGTTTGGGGCTACATGATGCTGTGTGATTACGTCCCGGATTATTTTATTTATTTTTTATTATTTATATTATCTAAATTCAGTCTGTATTACAATGCAACTAAATACTACCGAGGTACCTGCATGGACTCAGCTTCATTGCTAAGTTCCACAAGTTATTTTGTCTTCTTACAAGAGAGACTTCTCACACAGATTTACTTCGGTGCTCTTAGCATTATCTTATCCAAATACTTCCGTTCTTTGGAAAGCACGTTAAGCTGTTTGTCTCGGCAAAGCCATATTGGAGCCCTTCAGATGTCCTGTAAACTCCGACACCAGAGATGCCCACTGGCTTATATGACGAAGAAAGAAAAGCCTTCTTACAGAAGTAGTATCTTAAGAATACTTAGAAGTAGTATCGTATTCCAGTGTCGTTCGCAGAACAGTCGAATCTTCTCGACTCGAATATTATAAATTTTCCATCGTTACCAAGAACATCCTTCTGGCCGTAATTAGCAGGTCGTCCACAGGATAAGGCCGCGTGCAGACGTGTCGGGGCTACAGATACGCACCCAGTGGACGTGGCCTTACAGTTTACCTGCTCGATCTAGGTTAAAGGGAAAAACGTCCTAGATTATGAACCGGCCTGTGTGAATAAATTTTGATTACCGCAGAATTTTATTAAACATAGCTTACTCGTACATCTTTTAAAAACATATTTGTTCTACCTTTGTAGGCCAGCAAAGTTCAGTATTCCGTATATCTGAAATTTTGCATATACTAAGTAGTTCTAGACGAGGCCGAATGCTGCAGGCTAAAGCTAGCCTTACGTGCGTATTCTACATTCATACATCGCTACCCTTGTTAACTGCTCGAGAGAATATCAGAAAATCAAAATAAAAGGGTCTCATTCGAAGGGTTACAATCTACATCGTCGATCCCAATGTTCAGGAAACAAAACACGAAAAGGTTTGCAATAACACTTTTTCAGCAGCAACGTTCACAAAATATAACATTATAACTTAAATTCGCAAAAACAAAGTGCTTTTTTCTGTTTTCACATATTTTTTGCCGGCCTCCAGATTTTTGTTTCGATCCATTTGCTAACCCGCCGCTGATTTATGTTCCTGGTAATGGCGAAGAAATGGGCTTATAAAAACTGCATCTGTCTGCTTTTCTCTTCAAATATTCTACACTATTTTATTCCTATGGCTTGCTGCTGTAATATATAAGTTCAATTAAGAACCAACACTTCCAACAAACATCAATCGCCGTTAAAGCGTATTATTTTGAATATTAACTTGTCAAAGTGTTGTCGTTGCCTTGATGATCTGCATTCTCTGGCATGTCCTCTCCATCCAAAAATTATCTGGAATAGATATCTTCCCAGCAATTAGACCGCCCATTGTACCTTTTATTTATGTTAAGTTTCTGTCTGTGGTTTCTAAAATTAAGGTGTATGAAGAATTTTCATTCCTACATTCATCTGCTAAAAACAGCGAAGTTGGCAACCACGAGCGTTTATTGTAGCTTTACATAAAATGGCAGTGCCTGTAGAATGCCAGTTACTTATGAGGAGAGTGGGTTGAGCTGGAGTCGAGGGCGAATCGATAGGTGAAAATCATAAATTCTCAGAGTTATGGAAATGGTTTCAAGACTGTCGGGAGTAGAAATACCTGCTAACTTGGTAAATTCAGGTGGTCCAAACCAATTTATGAATACTTATTATATACATTAGCCATTTTTATCCACGGCTGGGCAAAGGCTCTCATTCTTGATAGGCAAGCGAAGGTACAAAATTCAGTGGATGCAGTTTTTGTTAACGTCGAAATTAAAATAAAGTTTCCTTTGAGTGAAATTTCATTTTCAATTATTTCAATACTTTCCCTCAAAGTCTCATAGGTTTGGACTACCCTGTAGGTTTCAAGAACTTCTATAAAAAACATTTAGAGTTTAAATTTATTATTTAAATAGGTACTGTAACGGGGTGGAAGTAAGGGTTTCCAACCCCCATCTCCAGAACCCAAGCCAACGTCACCTGCACATGGTGCACCTTGCCAACTTACAAACGGGTCTCTGGCGGCCGGCTGATTGCGGCATAGCGCAGCCTAACATTGGCACAGCTAAATTCCCTGGCTGCCGACGGGCAGCAGCGTCGGCGGTGCAAGAAGCTATGCCCTGCGATCCCCAACCCGCATGCCCAGCGATTGGGTTTATGGCATATCCCACTTATAGGGGCGGCCTATGTCCAGCAGTGGGCTGAATAGGCTGGTGTTGTTATAAAAATTAAATAATTTTCGATAACATATAGTTGAATTATACAGGTTTAATATATAATTGGTAATATGCACCTAGGCACCTAGTCACGTAAGTCTAGAATACGTAATTTACTTATGAATGTAAGTTCATAGCTGCCTAATAATGAAAGAATAGCAATATTCTGTAGCGGTTTGCTCAGCAAAAAGGACATTGTCGCCTGGAATTTACAAAAAGCCTTATTGGAAAACATGTGGTGGTACGAGCTTGGTGGTTTTGCCTTTTGCAAAAATAAAGGCTCTTTTCGAAGGTAATGGCCGAAGAAATTTATTTTTAATCTGAAACGAGTACAGTTTAACGAAGCATTGCGATACACGAAAAGTAAAGGTTAAAACAATGAAATAATCTTTTTTCCTTGGAGCTTGGGATAACGCCAAATTTCTTGGCTTTTGAGCCATGACGGATATTAATCCTAGGGGAGTGTACAGGGTTCCAACCCCTATCTTCGGAACCCAAGCCAATCCACCTGGATGTGGTGCACATGCCCAGCGTGGGGATTATGGGTACATCCCCCTTTATTAGGGGAGGCCTTTGGCCAGCAGTGGACTGATATAGGTTGATGTGGTGGTGGTGGATACTAATCAGTATTTAGTATTTATTTATTTTACCATTTCGTTATAATAGATAACATTGGCAAGTCAATTTTTACAATATAATTTCTTACTTTAATCTAATTATTTCTACATAAATATATCAGATAATGAACAACACATGAACTCATGCTAAAATGGATGGGATTGAACAATTTATTTTTAGTTTTGCTTAAATTCGTTTTGAGAAAGCTGTGTAATTTTAGAGGTAATTTATTGTAGATATCGAGTAGCATGTGTAGTTCTAGACCTAGAATAACATAATAGGCTACTTTACAAAGAGGTGAGCCGCTGATAGACGCTAGTTAGTCCTAATGAGGTCGGGCCTATCAGGCCAGTTTGAAGCTGAATGTTAGCCTTCCATACATTTTACATGACCGATTAGCAGCGTTCATAAAATGCGAGTCAGCTAGTTAACAGCTATTTACTTGAGGGTGTGGATCCAATTTGCAGAATAGAGTCAGCAACAAACTATTTATATGGCAGCCTACACATTCCTAGGCGGTAATCATAAGTATTATCATTAGT
The DNA here is from genome assembly GCA_951804965.1 of Horisme vitalbata. Classification (NCBI taxonomy): domain Eukaryota; kingdom Metazoa; phylum Arthropoda; class Insecta; order Lepidoptera; family Geometridae; genus Horisme; species Horisme vitalbata. The sequence goes on along the minus strand of OX638091.1, from coordinate 34,601,452 downwards.
ATTTAATAAGCATATTTAAGGTTGATCAGCGTGGGGATTATGGGCATGTCCCCCTTTATTAGGGGTGGCCTATGTCCAGCAGTGGACTGATACAAGCTGGTATGGTGGTGGTGGTGGTGAAGGTTGATCATTGTATAAAGTACCTACGGAATCATAGTGACCGCTTTAAAATCCAATTTAAAATTCAAAATTCAAAACTCAAAATACAAAATTCAAAATTCAAAATTCAAAATTCAAAATTCAAAATTCAAAATTCAAAATTCAAAATTCAAAATTCAAAATTCAAAATTCAAAATTCAAAATTCAAAATTCAAAATTCAAAATTCAAAATTCAAAATTCAAAATTCAAAATTCAAAATTCAAAATTCAAAATTCAATTCAATTGACACTCGGCGCTCTAACAGTTTTATGATGGCGATCATCCAAACAGCTCGGGATATTGACACCGCGTGGAGTCAGCTGCTCGGAATGGGCCATTCCTCACGACTACGGGACCTTTTTACGCCGTCACTAGATAAGTTATGGTAACCCATTACGGATAGTCTATTGTGGTTGATGGCGAAATATATTTTTTATAGTTTTATAACCTTACTCAACGGTTCTTAGGACTCAAAAGTTCTTTGGACATTTTACCTGCAACGAAGGCACAATGAAACGTTTGGTAGTACCACATGTCAGGGTGGAGAGCTAGAGATTACGAGACACCCCCAAGCGATGGCTAGACCTTATAAAATCTATGACTGAATGATCCCGCCAAGCTGCTAATAAATTACAATGAAAACACCGTCTAATTTATTTCCCAAATTACGTTAAAAAATATGCAGCTTGCTAAACAACCCGCATAATTACAAACTAGTATCTGCATGTTAAATTGTAAACAATATTCAGCGGTACTATGTGGACATAATTACTGTTATGCTCCAGGCCTTAATAACTTAAACAATTATCATGAAACATTAATAACTAACAAAATAACCTATGCATGGCTCCATTGGTGTTAAAAATTTAATCATAATTTTCATTTAAATTGGTTGGTACTACCGTTGTACTTTTAGGTTTAGTTTGAAATGTTTCAAATATTTTATGGCTTACATAAGCATTGATAAATTTTCCGAGTTATTGTCAGGATCCACTATGATGGATGATGCATTCATTACGTTCAGCTAATGAAAACAGATACATAGTTTTGGCCAGATATTCAAATAATTGCCAATAACCTGAAGTATAAATAATGTTTTTTAATATGATGTATATGTAGGATTATAAAAGCATGCATGAACGGTACTTGATGCAACTCTAACTTACCATAGCAAATAGGTGAGGTGAATGTCATACCTACCTATTTAAGAAGGTGTGTCATTCACTATACTTGATTAGTAGGCATACAAAGGGCCTTTTGCGTTTTCTGTTGGAATGTTAATAGTTAGGGAATGTTGCTAGTGACAGGATATTATACGTAGCACTCCGTCCTCAAGATAAGTATCCTGTAATAAAATATTATTCACACATTGTAGTACCGCATAGGTGCCACCGTTCATGCACTACAGTTGGAAGTTTAAAAATGAAAGTAGAATTTAATATCCTGTCACTAGCAACATTCCCTAGTTCGCCATCTTGGTAGACCCGTCTGTCATTCGCGTTTTAGTGCTCAACCGTTCTAAGATTTATTTTGCAAATTCGCACCAAAAAATAACTTCTAGCGCTAAAATCATGCATAAACGCAAGCATTAAGTACAAAAACGATATTGATTATCTAAGTGATAAATAACAAAGCTAAAAAAGAAAATGAAACGTGCTCGAAAACATGACGATTCGTCGAGTTCTTGTGAAAATGCAGTAACAATATATATCAATGGAAAATGCTAAAAAAACGGTACGTACCTACTCATACTTTGATACGATACAATGCAATCGAGCTGATCATCGGACTGTCTCACCGCATTATATTATCGTATCATATGTACCCTTATTATTTTTCTATTCACTCCTTATTGAGTTGAAACAAAATGCACTTCGAGCTGATCTATGGACAGTCTCATCGCATTTACTGATACGATACAATGCAATCGAGCTGATCATCGGACTGTCTCACTGCATTATATTATCGCATCATATATACCCTTATTATTTTTCTATTCACTCTTTATTGAGCTGAAACAAAATGCACTTCGAGCTGATCTATGGACAGTCTCATCGCATTTACTGATACGATACAATGCAATCGAGCTGATCATCGGACTGTCTCACCGCATTATATTATCGCATCATGTGCCCTTATTATTTTTCTATTCACTCTTTATTTAGCTGAAACAAAATGCACTTCGAGCTGATCTATGGACAGTCTCATCGCATTTACTGAGAATGTGTTCGGGCTGCTCCTTGGACTGTCACACTATATTTTAAGCAATGATCGTAGCGCTTCAAAGCCTACGCTTCCGTAATACACATGCCGTCGGATCTGCTTTTGGGCTTTTCCAATGCACAATTCAAACTGGTTGTTTGTTAACACTTATTTTATCTACCATCATCATCATCATCAGTCTACATGAGTCTACTGCTGGTCATGGTCTCCCCTAATGAGCGCCATTGCGCCCTGGATATATGATATAAACTATACTTTATACTAATTAAGTACCTAGTTTATAGGTTATATTACCTACTTACGTACCTATAAATAGGTGTTCATTCTGTGTTAAATCATTCCAGACTACAATTTGTTGGAAAAACTTATGGCAAAACCTACAAGTTATAGCGACGTTCTGCCTATTGAATAAAGTCTAACGGAAACATCTAACAATCCCCCGACTTCGTCGCACTCAGAAATACCTTCTGATTCAGACGGTAGAAATTTAGACCCACGTTCAAGTGAGGTACAAGAAAACGTAGATATGGCCCTTGACAAAGAAATATTGGAAATTATTGGCAATGATCCTACCAGCAAAGAACAATACGGACCAGATATACATAAAGGGCTGGCAAGTAGATTAAAACATATTGCCACGTCTGGCTTCACTAAAGAAGCTATAAAAGAACTTCAACAAAGATACCTACTACCGTCGAACGGGGTTTCTGCTGGGCGCACCTACAATAAACCCTGAATTAAAGGCTGCCTTACCGGAGTCTTTGTTGAACCAAGTCAAAGCCATAGAAACTAAACAAAAACGGTCGGAGATTTCTTGTTTAGCATCAGCCACATCTCGGCTACTACGTGTCCAGGATAAGAATCCTGAGCTCCTTAAAAAACTTATGGACGCAAATAGAATACTATGCGACGTCCATCATTCTGACTCCGTTACCAGAAGAATGTTTAGTACAACAGTACTGAAAAAATAAGTAAAAACCCAGATACTTAACTCTAAAATTGACAAATTTCTGTTTGGTGAAAATCTGTCGGACACGCTCAGAACAGCAAGTAAGCACATACAATAACAATACGTAACCGCAGCCATTGTCATCTAAAATCGGCAATTTAAACTTGGAAACTCCCGCCGGGTCCATTGCGGAAACCGCCGGTAGCAACATAAAAGACACGTCAGATGGGCACTCACCAGAACAGCACGGCAAATCATACAAGACGTCAACACATCCGCAGAAGTCAAACACCTATCGCCGATCATAGAAGAGGTAAATTATGCGTTACGTGTATCCCTATTTTATAACCATTGGTTACGTATTACTAAGGATAAGACAATCCTATTATAGATATCTGGCTATAACATAATTTTCTCTGATCCTGTAGAACAACTATTGTTACTTATAACTCCTAGCTACTCGCTCACAGAACTAATTCAGTACGAGGAAGCTATATCAGACCTCCTTAAAATAGGAACAATATCCGTATGTAAACTATGAAAAAACAAATTTATATTCAATTTTTTTTAAAGAAAAAAAACCAAATGGCAAGATGCGTTTCACTCTCAATCTCAAGAAGCTAAATAAACGTAACATAAACCAGTGGTAAAATGTTAAGGTCTGCAGGCTACATTTCTAGTACATACCTTGATGACCTTTGTTTGATAGCTGACTCGCGGGAAAGCTGCCTAGAAAATATAAAAACTACCAAACAGTTCCTAACTAGCTTGGGCTTCGTAATAAACACGAACAAGAGCGTTTTTAAACCATCTTATGTATGTAAATACCTTGGCTTCGTAATTGATAGCCACGAGATGAATATCCAACTACCTTCTGACCAAAAAGATCACATCATTAGTAAATTAAATTTAAAAAAAACATAAAATTGCAAAACTGAATAACTTCAGTCTGGAGTTGTACTCTGACGCCTCAACTACGGGGTGGGGCGCAGCCTGCGGGAATGATACAGCCAATGGACCATGGTCAAACACCAAGAAAAGATGTCATATTAACCAACTAGAACTTCTAGCTGCATTTATTGCCCATATTATATTCGCAAAATATTGCTCAGACTGTCAAATACTAATACATATAAATAATTCTACTGCCATTAGTTACATAAACCGCATGGGCGGTGTACAATTCCCTCATTTGACTGAAGTAACAAAATATATTGTGCAGTGGTGTGAACAAGGAAATCCTTCATAGTCACCTCGAACATAAAATCAGCTGATAACAACGTAGCTGACGCGGAGTCACAACGTTCTCATCACGATGTCGAATGGGAATTAAAAGCTACAGCTTTCCAAAGAATAACAACAATGTTCGGTCTCGCGGATATCGACCTTTTTGCCAGCCGCATAAACAAAACATGTGACACGTATGTCTTATGGAAATAAGACCCTGATGCGATTGCTATTGAAACTTTTACTGTGTTTTTTTTTTAATGCTTTATCTTATAAACTCTTCGAAAAATTATGACAGACCAAGCCAAAGGCATCGTGGTCGTCCCAATGTGGCCCACACAGCCATGCAAAGGACAGATTCATCGGAATCTTACCCTGGCTGCCGGAGTCTTGTGCGGGCGGCGCTGTTGAGACGAATTGTACCATTATCGTCCATTGATTTCATGCTGGCATCGATATGTGATAGCTCCATTAAACAATATAATGTTTTTTTAAAACGATGGTACATCTTTTGCACCAACAATGATTGCAATGTTTTTGAAACTTCTGTTCCAAGGATCATATATTTCCTTACCCAAATATTCCATTCAGTTATCCAATATGGAACACTAAATAGCTATAGAGGAGCCTTATTCCCTATAATCGGCTCACATATATCATCAGACCGAATAAAAAGATTTTTTAAAGGCGAATTTAAAGGCGATTTTTTAAAGGCATATTGTGGGCACAAATCTCGGCTGCCACTATTGTGCTCTATAAGTTGGCATTCAGGGCGATTGATATTTAGAATATCTACTAATATAGAGATCCCTATGGGACTGAAATAGCCACACTGTGACTCCAAGTCCCTAAATAAAAACAGAAAAAAAAACATGGACACTTCCAAGGTACTGGATTTCTTAAACACCTGGTTTCCTAACGAATCACTCGCTCTAGAGAGATTAACACAGAAATCCATTACTTTATTGGCGCTTTCAACAGCGCACCGGGTACAAACCCTTCAAAAAATAGTATTATAGTACCAAAAACTTCAAAATTAATTATTTAAAATAACTGATTTAATTAAAACCTCAAAAGTAGGTATAAATCAGCCCGTTTTTAATATACCTTTCTGTACTGATAGACCAGGGATATGTCCAGCCACCACTTTGCTGTCATATATTAACCAGACCGCCTCTCTTCGCAAAACAGATAACCTATTTATCTCTTTTAAAAAATCTCACAACATGGTGACTACACAAACTGTTAGTCGATGGATTAGGGCAACACTAAAAGACTCTGGTATTGATATTGACATATTCACGGCACATAGCACCCGCCATGCCGCTACTTCTAAAACTCACCAACTAGGCATCAACATTGATATAATAAGAAAGACCGTTGGCTGGAGCGGAGCATCAAAATCATTCGAGCTATTTTATAACAGATTGATAGTAGTTGACGGTGATGATGATCATACCTCCTTGGCCAGAGCCATAGTAAATGATTCTTTAAGAGATTTTAATCATTTTTGATCTGATAATTCCTAATTGTTTTGTACATGATTTGAATTGTGAGAAATGTGATTTCCTACTAATAATACTTAGTTTATTATAATTTATGAGAGAAAAACATTACCAATTTTTTCTTAATATAAAATAAATGATTATAATATGTACATACATTTATTTTTTTCTTATTAGGTATGTAACTATGATATTTCCAAAAATAACTCTCAACGTCTACAATGTGTGAATAATATTTTATTACAGGATACTTATCTTGAGGACGGAGTGCGAAGTATAATTGATGATTAAACGAACTTACCAAGTGAAGTTCTATCATAATTATACGTAGCACTCTGTCCGAAAAGATAAGTATCAATCACCCACCCATCCCCACAGCAGAGCCGGATAACCCAAGATTAATGGAAATATCACGTTATTAAAACTAAAACTCTAGACTAAATGACAGACGGGTCTACCAAGATGGCGAACTAGGGAATGTTGCTAGTGACAGGATATTAAATTCTACTTTCATTTTTAAACTTCCAACTGTAGTGCATGAACGGTGGCACCTATGCGGTACTACAATGTGTGAATAATATTTTATTACAGGATACTTATCTTTTCGGACGGAGTGCTACGTATAATTATGATAGAACTTCACTTGGTAAGTTCGTTTAATCATCAAGTGTCATTCACTATACTTGATTAGTAGGCATACAAAGGGCCTTTTGCGTTTTCTGTTGTTTTGCGATAAAAATACTATAGATTGGCCTATGTAAACACAATTATACACATATCTTATACAAGCCTCCTATTTAACTCCTACGCATATTTACTGGTATATTTCTTTTCTAATACGAATAAATAAATTTCTGTAATATGTATATTATATTTATTTTATATATTCCTACTTATGTATCTATATTATATTAATATACTGTATGTATATTATGTGTACATGTATCTAGATGGATATGCATTGTAAGTGTATCAATAAGTGTGACATACCTCGACAAACATTTATACTTAATTCAAACTCAAACTCAAACTCAAAATTCATTTATTCAGTAGGAACTGTATAGTACACTTTGAAACGTCATTTTTTTAATTTACCACCAATTCGTAACGCGACCAAACAGAGAAGAATTGGCAAGAAATTCTGTTTGGCTTATATTTTTTTAACGTCATTGTTCTTCATAACTATTACATTGTTTTTGATGGAGTTGGAGGCAGTTTCATCCCAAGCTTTTTTGTCATCTAAATAATCAGATATTTTATAATAAGCTTTATTACAAAGATTAGGTTTAACAACATTTTTAAATTTATTTACAGATAGATTAATCACGTCATTTGGGGTTTTGTTAAAAAATCGTACACCAACTTTATGGAGCCTTACAGTAGGAATAGCTAGTTTATCTTTATTTCTAGTGTTAACATTATGATAGTCGCTATTTTTCTTTAACATGTTAATATGTTTTTGGACATACATTAAGTTTTCATAATATATTGGCACGGCACTGTCATAACATTTATTTCTTTAAACTTAGTTCTAAGTGATTCTCTGGTGCCTATATTATATATTGCACGAACAGCCCTCTTGTGCAGCACAAATATGGTGTTGATATCTGCAGCATTCCCTCACAACAAAATGCCGTAGGACATAATGCTGTGGAAGTAGCTGCGCTAGATGTTCGTCGAGACTCAGAGTGCGTCTGTTAAACGTAGCCAGGGTCAGATTTTGCAGTTAGCCAGAGGTAACCCGGAGATTTCTAGCACCCCCTGTACCATGGCCGCTACCTGTATGGCCAGGAATAGCGGGACGGCCGGGAACTGGGGGACATCTCTTTTTTGCGTCTTTCATTATAGGGGGGTATGCCCATAATCCCCACGCTAGACATGCGGGTTGGGGCACACAGCTTCTTGCACCGCCGACGCTGCTGCCCGTCAGCGGTCAGGGAATTTAGCTGTGCCGGTGTAGGCTGCGCTATGCCGCTATCAGCCGGCCGCAAGAGCCTCGTTCGTTAATTAACAGGGCGCACCGCGTGCACGTGATGTTGGCTTGGGTTCGGAAGTTGGAGGTTGGAACCCCTTACCCCCCTTCAAGTTTCAATGCACCTACAGAGCTAGGAATAAATTAAAGTGAGATAGCTAGAGAATATTAGGGAGAGAGGTATTTACTTGTAACTAAAGAGAGGCTAGATAAATGACTATAAAGACTATGTCTAGCTACCGGCAGAGGGAAGACACGGCGCGTGTATAAAGATACATCCGAATTTTCAGTCGGCAGTGTGATTCTCAAGAGCTCGATATACTGTAAATCGCGAACGTACCGCCGCTCCTCCTTAGTCGATAGCCTGCCTGCCTTGAACTGTGTACCTTGGTATTTTATTTCTGAAGATCCTTGTAGGCATGAACATCTCGCCAGGAACCAAAGCAACCATCAAAATACAGTTCACTTACTCTACCCCGAACAATTATCACGGGACGAGGCGCGGCGCCGCCGCCGGCGAGCCAATACGATACGCAGGACGCATGTCTGATTCTAAGGAACTACTTAAGATACAAAGATATCACGGATAACGGGAGGCTTCATCACAATTTTACCGTTTTTGTTCGCATTTTTACCGTCCAGACTTCCTTTCATTTCATAACATTGGAGACAAAACGCACATGGTAAAGAATTTGATAACTTGTGTCAAAAGGCTGAATGGCTGATGGAAGAAGCTGAATGCGTCGAACTAAGCAATGACGTTAATTAGGGGAAGCCTATGTCCAGCAGTAGACTGGTTGGTATAGGTTGATCATTTTGATATTGATTTATGTGTTGAAATCACCGTTGACGTTGCGTAAGTTTGATTAGTAAGACGTTGATTTATGTGTCGAAATGACCATTGACGTCCCGAATTATAAAATATAACCTTCTGAGACAGAAAGAATCAGTAAGTTATTAGTGATCAATAAGTAGGTAAAGCTATAGGCATTAAAAGGTTGTGGCTGAAGTTTAGGTATCCATTGGTCACTGGAACTCTACGAAACCACTCTGACTAAAAAATTTAGATAAGATAAGATAAGATAAGATAAGATATGGCTTTATTTGGCTCAAACAATTACAGCACATGGTACAGCACAAAAAACAAACAGAAAAACACTGATACACAAATAGGTAGGTAGTAGGTACAATAATAAGTTTATCAAAGGTATCTTAGGTGCGTATATATAGGGTAAAAAAGAAACTAAAATTAGAAACATAATTTGACTAAATAAAATAAAAAAATAAGTATTTTACACAACCAAATCTAAGAAAACTATACAGTAGCACTAAGGCTGTGTGGATGGAATCGGTGCTGCAACGGTATGTGCCAAAAAGGCCCCTTCTCAGCTTGATGCTACTTTGCCTGGGGTGGCTAAGCAGCGCTGATTTTCAGAAGGAGCCTGGACCCTTTACTCATACTTTTCACAAAAATTCTGAAATTTTAAATCAATCTAGCATTTTTACATTATGCTGGGCGATGGAATTTGCATAACCTACCGGCTTTTCGTTAGCGATATGCAATTGTTAGGAGTTCCATTAGTACGTGAAATAATATTATTTTATCGACACAAATGTATACCTAAGATGTACGAGTGTACGAGTTGTCGCGGCCGTGACATATTTGTTCTTCAAGGACCTTGTCTTCTCCCGGAAGTAATTTGCCAGAAATGAAAACACGCAACCTCGTTATCCTAGATGATTTTTTAATATTTACAATTTGAATGTCATTTCAAACAGTTATTTGCCCCTATTTGTTCTCACATAGGAACCGTACTAAATGAGAACAAATAGCTGTTTGAAATGACAATGAAATTGAAAGTATTTAATTTAGTAGTGTAACATGGCATCAAACCTCAAGAAGTTATCCTTAAAAGTGGTAATTCAGCATTTTCGTAGTTATTAGTAGAATTATTATATAATAGGAATTCCTTTTCAGTGTAATTTAAAAATCTTAGGAAGTGAGGGACTATATCTCCTTTTAAAAACAAAACTTTCCATAACAAACCAAGTTAGGTAGGTACTTATTGCTAAGTCATATTTTGCTTTGCAAAGTATGCAGTAGAATGCAGCTGTATTTTTGTAGTTTTGTAAAGTATCTACTCGGGGCAAGTGCGTATTTCCATAAAGCAGCAATATGGCGGCTGCAGCTGAAGGCGCTGCATAAACATGAGCAGCTCCTGACGACCTCTGTAATTCCTACCATTTCTAGACCTCTCTACTCTACGAGGGCAGAAATATTGTGTTTTTTTTAAATTTACACTTTTATCATATTATCAACCTCAAAAAGTACACTGCCGTACACATACTATACCGTAAATTTATCACGATGAACGATTTTGAGCACTTTCCATCCAACTATTCAGATCTGGGTCATGCATCAATAGATTAATCGTTTCTTTACTTTATTTTATGTAATTATTTATACATTCTAATTTATTTTATTTATTATGGCCTTATGGGCATCCTTGCCTATACGAGGCTTGCATAGGCAAGGATGAGGTCAACAATGGGATGGATGAATTGTCTTATATTAATTTCTTGTATTTTTCTTTTCTATGGTCTGAAAATCTGAAATAAACATTTATTATGATTTTTATATATCCCAAAAATTTTGACTCAGGCTTTGGGATATATAAAAATCTTTTATTTTCCCTTGAAGTGTGGACAAACACTTAAAATACAAAAAATCAAACATTTATTCATTTATTTATTTATTTATTTATTGAAACTGTATGTTTGCATCAGCGCAACTCAAAACTTAAACGTCCCAAAGCTCAGTGTCCCGTACAGTGAGTAAAAGTAACACTTGACGCTGTAGAAAATCATCTACTTAGAATAAAGTCAAAGGCCGGTGAAGTATGTTGCACATAGTAAAAGCTCAGGAAAGATTCACCTGAATTAGAATTACCTAACACAGGTTTTTAGTATTTATTCTATAAGTAACGAGCTAGATTCGGCTCCAAGCTTATTTCCGGAATCCTTTGAGAGCCTTCACAAAAACCTGCCTACTCATTTACTATGTAAAGTAGGCAAGTAATTTCATTTTATATATTTTAGCTTCAAAAGACGACGCTTAAACAATTTTGCACCTTGTGACAATGACGGCAAAGATCTAAATAGAACAAATATAATTCAATTGCATTTGTAAAATGCACATTTCCGGTACAATGATTGTATGCACATACAATCATTGTACCGGAAATGTGCATTTAATTGTGGTATATTTTTCAATCACCTATCTATGAAAATTTTTATTGCTATCTGATTCTGACGCAAATTTCTATCAGCAGTATTGACATTCTGAAACTCATCATCTACTTTTGATGCTGACTGTACAATAATGACTAAAATTTTACAACAATTATTTTATTTAAGTAATCCTAAGTTAGGATATATTTCAGGTACAAAAAATAAATAAATCATATAACATTTTTTAGTTGTCGCCGTTACCGTATTTTACATCATTCGTTTCAACCTTCGCCGCTTTCATTTCTGTAAAATATTAAAAAGTTAATTAGTTCCCTCGCATCACTCCAAAATAAACTCTATGATGCGAGTGATTAAGTGTTACATACCAATATCAGTCTCTACGGGTTCGTTCCACGGCTGCCGATCCGAGGTACAGAACAGTACAAAAAATAAGTTTGAGAAAAAGTACACTCCCGACGCCACGAAAAAGACTTTCCTCCACTCGGCCGGCTGGCTCTGAAAGTGCAAAGTAGTAACTTCAGATACCGCGTAGATTAAACTTGGGAGAAGCTAGCCTCTAACTTTTAATATTCGGTGTATGAAAAAATGCAAATTAAAACTTGACGGGATGAAAGAGGCTTTTGAACAAGATTCCTTAGAGTAGAAAATGATGGATAGAAAAATTCAAAAATTAAAATTCCGATTTTTCACGTAATTTTGTTTAACGAAATGTAATTTTCATACATTAGATAGCGTTTATCACTTCACTTTACTTCTTTATTAATTAGCTTCTGGGATAGTTTCCACAATTTCGTCAGTATCAAGCTATAGCCATGGCGAATATAACAAAAAACGATCTGCGCTCAATTTTCTTAATCAGAGAATTCCCGTTCAATCTTCTTTTAATCCATTTCACTAATACTTGTGTCTTATAACTAACGTATAGCGATTATAATACCATGACTAATAAACGACATACATTAGAAAAACATTAGAAAAAAAATTTAATAAAAATGACAACCGTCGTTCAAGATGAAAAAAATGGTGTCCCAGCGTTAATGACATTTCTGACGTTGTTTTGACATAGCCAAACGCGAAAATTGCCATAATATGACAATGGCAATAACATTTCATTGTTTTCTACTATTGCTATACCTACCACAGAGGCTATAAAAAAAAGAAAAAGAAATTAGACAAATTTTTCAAATAAACTCTTTAATCCTTTCCGCAGCAAAACCGACAGATTGGTTGATGGGTATTTTTGAGTAGTCATAGGTCGGAGGTTTCCCCACCCTAGTACTCCCACACCTGTTTCGATTTTGTGTTTTGTCGTTTATTTTTCTTACTTATACTTATTTTTTTTCTATAGTAAGTATATAGGAAACTTTTTTAATAGGTTAACTTCGATTTGAGGAAGAGGATGGTAAATGTTTCTCATCTTTTAAAATCTGTTGCACAGTTCTTACGCTAACATCCGCAGCTTCAGCTGTACACTGGGTAATGTTTCTGAGGTGAGGCTTTGCTTGTTATAGGGTAAATTAAAAATCCCCTTTGAAGAAATGGTTAGCAATATTAATTTTAATTTATATAATATGCAATGTCCATGAGAAATTATTTTTAAAATTTTGAAATTATAATTATTATTAATTAGAGAGTCTTCTAGAGGAGAAACTTCAAGGGGTCCTCCCTTAATAATTGTAGGTAATGAGAAGAACATTTAAATATATAATATTGGTGCAAATATGTATCAGACACGACAGGAGGTTTTACTTTATAAGGTGTTTGTTACCTCGTCTTTAATGATGACGCCACAGACCAGGGGTGCGATTATGGAAATAATGTTGGCCAAGAAATTGGTGATGCCCATCAGAGAAGCACTGAAGTTGGGCGCCAAGTCTATGTGAACCATCTGCGAAACAAAACAAATATTTTAGTACAAAAATACTAGAACAGTTATTCTAAAAAGAGGATGCTTGCTGAAAGTTATGGAACCAATTTTGCCAGTTGTTGTGAAAAAAACAAAAATATATACGATGGTGAAACAACATATGGGGAAACATAGGAATAATTTTAAAATAGCTAAGCATTATTCAATAAGCTATCTTCGTCATGATCAACACGTAATCCATATGAACTGAATCAGATAACTTTCATATTATGCTCTTTGAGTTGACGATGCAATTATTGCGGTGGTTCATTCAGCTAGTCCAGGCCTTACGCGAGCAAAGTTATTTTATCCTAGTATTCATTAAGTTCGAATTTGTGAAATTTTATTTGATCGAGGATATTCACCATAAAACCTAGGAACTGTCCCGCGTTTATGCCGACGCTTATGGTCAGCATAGTTATTGCAAAACCCATGTTTCCTGGCGGCGAGTAGGACAGGCCGATGAGCGCTAGCGCGGGCCCCCACAGACCTGCACACAGAAAGCTCTGTACACACATCCTAATTAAAAAAGGAAACAAAAATGTAACAAGAGATACCTAAAGTTCCTTTGCCATTTTTCCCCTGTAAACATTCTGACATCTACTGTATGCTCAAAACCCACGAGGGCACACACAAGTCCAAATATATTAGATTCAGCTAATATCCAGATATTTTTCAAAGGTTCCATCTACTTGTCAACCCTTAATAATATTACCTACTTCATAATCTAATCTCTGCCGAAGCTCGGAAACTTTACTTCCTACGGAGAAGTAAATCACTAACCTATAGAATTGAACAGCTTTCTAGTGTTGGTGACACTCAGCCAGTTCTTCCTGATGATGACATCCGTCATGGCTCCCATCGGGAAACTCAGGATGTACATCGACAAGTACGGCACACAGGATAGCTCTCCGTTCTGGGAAAAATACATCGAATAAAACTGACGAACATGAAAAATATGAGAATGAACCTCCTAGTGAATTAATACTAGCTTCCAGCCGCGGATTCACTCGCGCGGTACCTGGATAAAAAGTGTTGATCCAGATCACAAACTACGTATATTCCAAGTTTCATCCAAATCCGTTCTGCCGTTACAGAAATGAGTGGGAAGAAACGTTCTCACATACACACAAACTTTGGCATTCTGAAAACTTACGTGACCTACGCAACATTACTTTGTAATAAGTAATGGCATAAAAAATGGCATGAAGCTACGAGTTCTCTACGTGCCCCCATATAATGGTTATAATAGATAATAAAGATGAACATTATGATTATGATTATAATTACCCTTTTTTGTTACATTCAAGCTACGTCATCAAATACTTCCGACATTGGTTTAGTTTGTTCCTGACCTAGATATTTGCCAGCTTTTATCAGTTTTAATAATATATTAATCGCTGTAATAAAGCTTATTATAAAATATCTGATTATTTAGATGACAAAAAAGCTTGGGATGAAACTGCCTCCAACTCCATCAAAAACAATGTAATAGTTATTAAGAACAATGACGTTAAAAAAATATAAGCCAAGCAGAGTTTCTTGCCAATTCTTCTCGGTTTGGTCGCGTTACGAATTGGTGGTAAATTAAAAAAATGACGTTTCAAAGTGTACTATACAGTTCCTACTGAATAAATGAATTTTGAGTTTCTGTTTGAGATTATTAGTATTATTTAAGCATTATTCGGTGTCCTTTGGCTTGCAACTATTCCCTCTTCTATCTCCGCAGTCACAGCCCGAAAAGCGAAGGAAATGTACTCACACTCTTCAAGTCCACATGCAGCACTTTAGACATATACGTGGGGAGCTCCGTCATGAGGGTGAAGAAGCCCCAGTTTTGCCCGCAGTGAGCCACGATCACAGCCCAGAACGGAAGGGAGGTGAAGATTTTGGACCAAGGGGTTGGATACCTCTGCAAGAAACCAATTATTGACTAACATGCACAAAAGTCATTTTAAAGGAAATTAAAACAATAAAGTATACTATTGAAGTAACTTCCTAGTGTTAGGTGTTACAATTGTTCAGGAAAAATTCTTAAGAAACTTGAGGTAAGCCGCACGCCACAACCATTTCAATAAAATGTTACAAAGAAAAAATTCTAAAAGCTAGAACTTTTGCAAAGCAAAATCATTTATCTTTATTTAAAGTTAAACCAGTTTACACGCCAAGTCCACCGATTTAATTCTCCACTTACCTTTTGCTCGCCGACTCTCCCTAAGGAAGACTGAATGTATTGCACCTCCTCAGCTGATATGAGCTTGGACGTCTCAGGCGAATCTGAGCCAAATATCAAGTACGCTAAGAACCAGATAGGCCAATCTATAGTATTTTTATCGCAAAACAACAGAAAACGCAAAAGGCCCTTTGTATGCCTACTAATCAAGTATAGTGAATGACACTTGATGATTAAACGAACTTACCAAGTGAAGTTCTATCATAATTATACGTAGCACTCTGTCCGAAAAGATAAGTATCAATCACCCACCCATCCCCACAGCAGAGCCGGATAACCCAAGATTAATGGAAATATCACGTTATTAAAACTAAAACTCTAGACTAAATGACAGACGGGTCTACCAAGATGGCGAACTAGGGAATGTTGCTAGTGACAGGATATTAAATTCTACTTTCATTTTTAAACTTCCAACTGTAGTGCATGAACGGTGGCACCTATGCGGTACTACAATGTGTGAATAATATTTTATTACAGGATACTTATCTTTTCGGACGGAGTGCTACGTATAATTATGATAGAACTTCACTTGGTAAGTTCGTTTAATCATCAAGTGTCATTCACTATACTTGATTAGTAGGCATACAAAGGGCCTTTTGCGTTTTCTGTTGTTTTGCGATAAAAATACTATAGATTGGCCTATGTAAACACAATTATACACATATCTTATACAAGCCTCCTATTTAACTCCTACGCATATTTACTGGTATATTTCTTTTCTAATACGAATAAATAAATTTCTGTAATATGTATATTATATTTATTTTATATATTCCTACTTATGTATCTATATTATATTAATATACTGTATGTATATTATGTGTACATGTATCTAGATGGATATGCATTGTAAGTGTATCAATAAGTGTGACATACCTCGACAAACATTTATACTTAATTCAAACTCAAACTCAAACTCAAAATTCATTTATTCAGTAGGAACTGTATAGTACACTTTGAAACGTCATTTTTTTAATTTACCACCAATTCGTAACGCGACCAAACAGAGAAGAATTGGCAAGAAATTCTGTTTGGCTTATATTTTTTTAACGTCATTGTTCTTCATAACTATTACATTGTTTTTGATGGAGTTGGAGGCAGTTTCATCCCAAGCTTTTTTGTCATCTAAATAATCAGATATTTTATAATAAGCTTTATTACAAAGATTAGGTTTAACAACATTTTTAAATTTATTTACAGATAGATTAATCACGTCATTTGGGGTTTTGTTAAAAAATCGTACACCAACTTTATGGAGCCTTACAGTAGGAATAGCTAGTTTATCTTTATTTCTAGTGTTAACATTATGATAGTCGCTATTTTTCTTTAACATGTTAATATGTTTTTGGACATACATTAAGTTTTCATAATATATTGGCACGGCACTGTCATAACATTTATTTCTTTAAACTTAGTTCTAAGTGATTCTCTGGTGCCTATATTATATATTGCACGAACAGCCCTCTTGTGCAGCACAAATATGGTGTTGATATCTGCAGCATTCCCTCACAACAAAATGCCGTAGGACATAATGCTGTGGAAGTAGCTGCGCTAGATGTTCGTCGAGACTCAGAGTGCGTCTGTTAAACGTAGCCAGGGTCAGATTTTGCAGTTAGCCAGAGGTAACCCGGAGATTTCTAGCACCCCCTGTACCATGGCCGCTACCTGTATGGCCAGGAATAGCGGGACGGCCGGGAACTGGGGGACATCTCTTTTTTGCGTCTTTCATTATAGGGGGGTATGCCCATAATCCCCACGCTAGACATGCGGGTTGGGGCACACAGCTTCTTGCACCGCCGACGCTGCTGCCCGTCAGCGGTCAGGGAATTTAGCTGTGCCGGTGTAGGCTGCGCTATGCCGCTATCAGCCGGCCGCAAGAGCCTCGTTCGTTAATTAACAGGGCGCACCGCGTGCACGTGATGTTGGCTTGGGTTCGGAAGTTGGAGGTTGGAACCCCTTACCCCCCTTCAAGTTTCAATGCACCTACAGAGCTAGGAATAAATTAAAGTGAGATAGCTAGAGAATATTAGGGAGAGAGGTATTTACTTGTAACTAAAGAGAGGCTAGATAAATGACTATAAAGACTATGTCTAGCTACCGGCAGAGGGAAGACACGGCGCGTGTATAAAGATACATCCGAATTTTCAGTCGGCAGTGTGATTCTCAAGAGCTCGATATACTGTAAATCGCGAACGTACCGCCGCTCCTCCTTAGTCGATAGCCTGCCTGCCTTGAACTGTGTACCTTGGTATTTTATTTCTGAAGATCCTTGTAGGCATGAACATCTCGCCAGGAACCAAAGCAACCATCAAAATACAGTTCACTTACTCTACCCCGAACAATTATCACGGGACGAGGCGCGGCGCCGCCGCCGGCGAGCCAATACGATACGCAGGACGCATGTCTGATTCTAAGGAACTACTTAAGATACAAAGATATCACGGATAACGGGAGGCTTCATCACAATTTTACCGTTTTTGTTCGCATTTTTACCGTCCAGACTTCCTTTCATTTCATAACATTGGAGACAAAACGCACATGGTAAAGAATTTGATAACTTGTGTCAAAAGGCTGAATGGCTGATGGAAGAAGCTGAATGCGTCGAACTAAGCAATGACGTTAATTAGGGGAAGCCTATGTCCAGCAGTAGACTGGTTGGTATAGGTTGATCATTTTGATATTGATTTATGTGTTGAAATCACCGTTGACGTTGCGTAAGTTTGATTAGTAAGACGTTGATTTATGTGTCGAAATGACCATTGACGTCCCGAATTATAAAATATAACCTTCTGAGACAGAAAGAATCAGTAAGTTATTAGTGATCAATAAGTAGGTAAAGCTATAGGCATTAAAAGGTTGTGGCTGAAGTTTAGGTATCCATTGGTCACTGGAACTCTACGAAACCACTCTGACTAAAAAATTTAGATAAGATAAGATAAGATAAGATAAGATATGGCTTTATTTGGCTCAAACAATTACAGCACATGGTACAGCACAAAAAACAAACAGAAAAACACTGATACACAAATAGGTAGGTAGTAGGTACAATAATAAGTTTATCAAAGGTATCTTAGGTGCGTATATATAGGGTAAAAAAGAAACTAAAATTAGAAACATAATTTGACTAAATAAAATAAAAAAATAAGTATTTTACACAACCAAATCTAAGAAAACTATACAGTAGCACTAAGGCTGTGTGGATGGAATCGGTGCTGCAACGGTATGTGCCAAAAAGGCCCCTTCTCAGCTTGATGCTACTTTGCCTGGGGTGGCTAAGCAGCGCTGATTTTCAGAAGGAGCCTGGACCCTTTACTCATACTTTTCACAAAAATTCTGAAATTTTAAATCAATCTAGCATTTTTACATTATGCTGGGCGATGGAATTTGCATAACCTACCGGCTTTTCGTTAGCGATATGCAATTGTTAGGAGTTCCATTAGTACGTGAAATAATATTATTTTATCGACACAAATGTATACCTAAGATGTACGAGTGTACGAGTTGTCGCGGCCGTGACATATTTGTTCTTCAAGGACCTTGTCTTCTCCCGGAAGTAATTTGCCAGAAATGAAAACACGCAACCTCGTTATCCTAGATGATTTTTTAATATTTACAATTTGAATGTCATTTCAAACAGTTATTTGCCCCTATTTGTTCTCACATAGGAACCGTACTAAATGAGAACAAATAGCTGTTTGAAATGACAATGAAATTGAAAGTATTTAATTTAGTAGTGTAACATGGCATCAAACCTCAAGAAGTTATCCTTAAAAGTGGTAATTCAGCATTTTCGTAGTTATTAGTAGAATTATTATATAATAGGAATTCCTTTTCAGTGTAATTTAAAAATCTTAGGAAGTGAGGGACTATATCTCCTTTTAAAAACAAAACTTTCCATAACAAACCAAGTTAGGTAGGTACTTATTGCTAAGTCATATTTTGCTTTGCAAAGTATGCAGTAGAATGCAGCTGTATTTTTGTAGTTTTGTAAAGTATCTACTCGGGGCAAGTGCGTATTTCCATAAAGCAGCAATATGGCGGCTGCAGCTGAAGGCGCTGCATAAACATGAGCAGCTCCTGACGACCTCTGTAATTCCTACCATTTCTAGACCTCTCTACTCTACGAGGGCAGAAATATTGTGTTTTTTTTAAATTTACACTTTTATCATATTATCAACCTCAAAAAGTACACTGCCGTACACATACTATACCGTAAATTTATCACGATGAACGATTTTGAGCACTTTCCATCCAACTATTCAGATCTGGGTCATGCATCAATAGATTAATCGTTTCTTTACTTTATTTTATGTAATTATTTATACATTCTAATTTATTTTATTTATTATGGCCTTATGGGCATCCTTGCCTATACGAGGCTTGCATAGGCAAGGATGAGGTCAACAATGGGATGGATGAATTGTCTTATATTAATTTCTTGTATTTTTCTTTTCTATGGTCTGAAAATCTGAAATAAACATTTATTATGATTTTTATATATCCCAAAAATTTTGACTCAGGCTTTGGGATATATAAAAATCTTTTATTTTCCCTTGAAGTGTGGACAAACACTTAAAATACAAAAAATCAAACATTTATTCATTTATTTATTTATTTATTTATTGAAACTGTATGTTTGCATCAGCGCAACTCAAAACTTAAACGTCCCAAAGCTCAGTGTCCCGTACAGTGAGTAAAAGTAACACTTGACGCTGTAGAAAATCATCTACTTAGAATAAAGTCAAAGGCCGGTGAAGTATGTTGCACATAGTAAAAGCTCAGGAAAGATTCACCTGAATTAGAATTACCTAACACAGGTTTTTAGTATTTATTCTATAAGTAACGAGCTAGATTCGGCTCCAAGCTTATTTCCGGAATCCTTTGAGAGCCTTCACAAAAACCTGCCTACTCATTTACTATGTAAAGTAGGCAAGTAATTTCATTTTATATATTTTAGCTTCAAAAGACGACGCTTAAACAATTTTGCACCTTGTGACAATGACGGCAAAGATCTAAATAGAACAAATATAATTCAATTGCATTTGTAAAATGCACATTTCCGGTACAATGATTGTATGCACATACAATCATTGTACCGGAAATGTGCATTTAATTGTGGTATATTTTTCAATCACCTATCTATGAAAATTTTTATTGCTATCTGATTCTGACGCAAATTTCTATCAGCAGTATTGACATTCTGAAACTCATCATCTACTTTTGATGCTGACTGTACAATAATGACTAAAATTTTACAACAATTATTTTATTTAAGTAATCCTAAGTTAGGATATATTTCAGGTACAAAAAATAAATAAATCATATAACATTTTTTAGTTGTCGCCGTTACCGTATTTTACATCATTCGTTTCAACCTTCGCCGCTTTCATTTCTGTAAAATATTAAAAAGTTAATTAGTTCCCTCGCATCACTCCAAAATAAACTCTATGATGCGAGTGATTAAGTGTTACATACCAATATCAGTCTCTACGGGTTCGTTCCACGGCTGCCGATCCGAGGTACAGAACAGTACAAAAAATAAGTTTGAGAAAAAGTACACTCCCGACGCCACGAAAAAGACTTTCCTCCACTCGGCCGGCTGGCTCTGAAAGTGCAAAGTAGTAACTTCAGATACCGCGTAGATTAAACTTGGGAGAAGCTAGCCTCTAACTTTTAATATTCGGTGTATGAAAAAATGCAAATTAAAACTTGACGGGATGAAAGAGGCTTTTGAACAAGATTCCTTAGAGTAGAAAATGATGGATAGAAAAATTCAAAAATTAAAATTCCGATTTTTCACGTAATTTTGTTTAACGAAATGTAATTTTCATACATTAGATAGCGTTTATCACTTCACTTTACTTCTTTATTAATTAGCTTCTGGGATAGTTTCCACAATTTCGTCAGTATCAAGCTATAGCCATGGCGAATATAACAAAAAACGATCTGCGCTCAATTTTCTTAATCAGAGAATTCCCGTTCAATCTTCTTTTAATCCATTTCACTAATACTTGTGTCTTATAACTAACGTATAGCGATTATAATACCATGACTAATAAACGACATACATTAGAAAAACATTAGAAAAAAAATTTAATAAAAATGACAACCGTCGTTCAAGATGAAAAAAATGGTGTCCCAGCGTTAATGACATTTCTGACGTTGTTTTGACATAGCCAAACGCGAAAATTGCCATAATATGACAATGGCAATAACATTTCATTGTTTTCTACTATTGCTATACCTACCACAGAGGCTATAAAAAAAAGAAAAAGAAATTAGACAAATTTTTCAAATAAACTCTTTAATCCTTTCCGCAGCAAAACCGACAGATTGGTTGATGGGTATTTTTGAGTAGTCATAGGTCGGAGGTTTCCCCACCCTAGTACTCCCACACCTGTTTCGATTTTGTGTTTTGTCGTTTATTTTTCTTACTTATACTTATTTTTTTTCTATAGTAAGTATATAGGAAACTTTTTTAATAGGTTAACTTCGATTTGAGGAAGAGGATGGTAAATGTTTCTCATCTTTTAAAATCTGTTGCACAGTTCTTACGCTAACATCCGCAGCTTCAGCTGTACACTGGGTAATGTTTCTGAGGTGAGGCTTTGCTTGTTATAGGGTAAATTAAAAATCCCCTTTGAAGAAATGGTTAGCAATATTAATTTTAATTTATATAATATGCAATGTCCATGAGAAATTATTTTTAAAATTTTGAAATTATAATTATTATTAATTAGAGAGTCTTCTAGAGGAGAAACTTCAAGGGGTCCTCCCTTAATAATTGTAGGTAATGAGAAGAACATTTAAATATATAATATTGGTGCAAATATGTATCAGACACGACAGGAGGTTTTACTTTATAAGGTGTTTGTTACCTCGTCTTTAATGATGACGCCACAGACCAGGGGTGCGATTATGGAAATAATGTTGGCCAAGAAATTGGTGATGCCCATCAGAGAAGCACTGAAGTTGGGCGCCAAGTCTATGTGAACCATCTGCGAAACAAAACAAATATTTTAGTACAAAAATACTAGAACAGTTATTCTAAAAAGAGGATGCTTGCTGAAAGTTATGGAACCAATTTTGCCAGTTGTTGTGAAAAAAACAAAAATATATACGATGGTGAAACAACATATGGGGAAACATAGGAATAATTTTAAAATAGCTAAGCATTATTCAATAAGCTATCTTCGTCATGATCAACACGTAATCCATATGAACTGAATCAGATAACTTTCATATTATGCTCTTTGAGTTGACGATGCAATTATTGCGGTGGTTCATTCAGCTAGTCCAGGCCTTACGCGAGCAAAGTTATTTTATCCTAGTATTCATTAAGTTCGAATTTGTGAAATTTTATTTGATCGAGGATATTCACCATAAAACCTAGGAACTGTCCCGCGTTTATGCCGACGCTTATGGTCAGCATAGTTATTGCAAAACCCATGTTTCCTGGCGGCGAGTAGGACAGGCCGATGAGCGCTAGCGCGGGCCCCCACAGACCTGCACACAGAAAGCTCTGTACACACATCCTAATTAAAAAAGGAAACAAAAATGTAACAAGAGATACCTAAAGTTCCTTTGCCATTTTTCCCCTGTAAACATTCTGACATCTACTGTATGCTCAAAACCCACGAGGGCACACACAAGTCCAAATATATTAGATTCAGCTAATATCCAGATATTTTTCAAAGGTTCCATCTACTTGTCAACCCTTAATAATATTACCTACTTCATAATCTAATCTCTGCCGAAGCTCGGAAACTTTACTTCCTACGGAGAAGTAAATCACTAACCTATAGAATTGAACAGCTTTCTAGTGTTGGTGACACTCAGCCAGTTCTTCCTGATGATGACATCCGTCATGGCTCCCATCGGGAAACTCAGGATGTACATCGACAAGTACGGCACACAGGATAGCTCTCCGTTCTGGGAAAAATACATCGAATAAAACTGACGAACATGAAAAATATGAGAATGAACCTCCTAGTGAATTAATACTAGCTTCCAGCCGCGGATTCACTCGCGCGGTACCTGGATAAAAAGTGTTGATCCAGATCACAAACTACGTATATTCCAAGTTTCATCCAAATCCGTTCTGCCGTTACAGAAATGAGTGGGAAGAAACGTTCTCACATACACACAAACTTTGGCATTCTGAAAACTTACGTGACCTACGCAACATTACTTTGTAATAAGTAATGGCATAAAAAATGGCATGAAGCTACGAGTTCTCTACGTGCCCCCATATAATGGTTATAATAGATAATAAAGATGAACATTATGATTATGATTATAATTACCCTTTTTTGTTACATTCAAGCTACGTCATCAAATACTTCCGACATTGGTTTAGTTTGTTCCTGACCTAGATATTTGCCAGCTTTTATCAGTTTTAATAATATATTAATCGCTGTAATAAAGCTTATTATAAAATATCTGATTATTTAGATGACAAAAAAGCTTGGGATGAAACTGCCTCCAACTCCATCAAAAACAATGTAATAGTTATTAAGAACAATGACGTTAAAAAAATATAAGCCAAGCAGAGTTTCTTGCCAATTCTTCTCGGTTTGGTCGCGTTACGAATTGGTGGTAAATTAAAAAAATGACGTTTCAAAGTGTACTATACAGTTCCTACTGAATAAATGAATTTTGAGTTTCTGTTTGAGATTATTAGTATTATTTAAGCATTATTCGGTGTCCTTTGGCTTGCAACTATTCCCTCTTCTATCTCCGCAGTCACAGCCCGAAAAGCGAAGGAAATGTACTCACACTCTTCAAGTCCACATGCAGCACTTTAGACATATACGTGGGGAGCTCCGTCATGAGGGTGAAGAAGCCCCAGTTTTGCCCGCAGTGAGCCACGATCACAGCCCAGAACGGAAGGGAGGTGAAGATTTTGGACCAAGGGGTTGGATACCTCTGCAAGAAACCAATTATTGACTAACATGCACAAAAGTCATTTTAAAGGAAATTAAAACAATAAAGTATACTATTGAAGTAACTTCCTAGTGTTAGGTGTTACAATTGTTCAGGAAAAATTCTTAAGAAACTTGAGGTAAGCCGCACGCCACAACCATTTCAATAAAATGTTACAAAGAAAAAATTCTAAAAGCTAGAACTTTTGCAAAGCAAAATCATTTATCTTTATTTAAAGTTAAACCAGTTTACACGCCAAGTCCACCGATTTAATTCTCCACTTACCTTTTGCTCGCCGACTCTCCCTAAGGAAGACTGAATGTATTGCACCTCCTCAGCTGATATGAGCTTGGACGTCTCAGGCGAATCTGAGCCAAATATCAAGTACGCTAAGAACCAGATTGCTCCAAGAGTGCCGTTACAGTAGAATATGGCTTCCCAACCCCAAGCAGTGGCCAGGAATCCGGAAAATAGCATTTGCTGTGCTATGCCTAGCTGGCCACCTGAAACACATCAGATTATGGAGTGTTTGTCACTTAGTTATCTACTTCAACAATATTGAATGAAACTGTACGCTGTCGAACTGATGCATAAATAACAAAAGGTAAAATAAAGTCAGCATATGGGGCGAATTTTGGTGGCTTTTTCAAATGAACGCCTCCGACATTTTGATGACATACTTATTATGTTGTTGATCTATGCTTTATTCTTTGCCAAGTCATTTTGGACGATTGAAGTCTCCGATTCCACTGGCACTTAATCAATAAAAAAATAAACTAGCTAGATTATCAGGATTAAAGTGAGTTCACTGAGTCATTTATTTGGCGATTCATGTAGTATTTGTATTGTAAAGTATGTCAAACGGGTTTTCATCTGAATTGAAAAGGGTTTCTAGATAAATGTTTATTTAATTTCAAATCCATAAATCTGTACTTTGTAATCAAAACATCAGCAAATTAAAATCTTCATCAAAATTCTCGGGTTTCATTCATAAATAATCAGTGTTTCAGAATTCTGTTTTCTGTAACCTCAGCCCTTTATGATTTTTTTTTCGGATACATTTATTTTAGCGGATCTGTTAAAGGATTCCCAAAGTATTTGTACTAGAATATTTACGTCCGACCCTCGTCACGTTCCATCAAGTCATGGTGTTTTGTAAAAGATTACACACTTGTGACTGCGAAAATGCAAAATTTTACCATAATGCCAGCTAGATTACTCATTCATAGCACTTTTAACTAGAGACGGTAATAGTTTATCCTAAACGAATACTTAAGAAGTGAGTCATTAAAACTTAAATTGAAGTTAATGTTGTTAAATTAAAAAAGTCCACATTCCTAATTTTGGAGCTCGTTTGGCATCGTTATAGTTACTTACTATGCATTAGCTTACATTTTAATTACAATGTAGCCAACGTTAAAAATTAATTCGTTTTTGATTGGAACTGCTATTTAGTTTTTATTTTGCTTTGAAAGCATTGCAATTACAGCTCCTGTCGCGCCGCGGGGCAAATGTCAACAGTTGGTTCAAACAACTTACTGGCTTTTCGGCTACTCTTGATTTGCGCCCTATTTAACCCTTTGACGTAAATGGGACACCCTTGTCCCTGATATATATTAAAACTTTTTTCACTACATTAGGCCAAACTTCTTTGTAATTGGAAGTCCAAGCACTTATTTTTGAACATATCCTTTATTATTTATGGTAAAAAATGTACGGCGTGCGAAAAAAATACAAAAAGTTTATAATTCAAATTTGATGTTTTGGCGTCCATCAATGTATTATTTTGAACAATAAATTAAACTATGTTTTAATTGTTGTTGTGGTTGTTTAGTGACAAAGTTTTCTACAATGGTAAGTAAACATTTATGTTTTATTGCTTTTTACAATAATTTGCAGGAATAAAGTAACTAAAAGACCATATAATGTTTAGGGGAAGTATGTGTCCCAATATGCTTCATAGGTCAAATACTTTATAATGTTCAAGTATGTTTTGTACAGCATTTTATGTACGTTTACTAACAGTTACTAAGCTTTTTTCACTGTTTTAGGCTCATAATGGAACGAGATTATTTTCGTTGACCTCAACGAGAATAATCTCATGCTCTCGACGAAGTTGAACAATATCTTGTGGCCATACCAGCGTCTGTGATGAGAATGGTATGAAGATGCGCTGGTATTGGGCGATGAAGATCAGACATTTATCGTACAGGGTATAGAAACTACGAATGTTCCGAAACCTGCCCCTGCTTTCTCTTTTGGAAAAAATATCCTACCAGCCATATCAATAAAAGGAAAACAAGCCAAGTGCAAGTTGGAATCGTGCACCGAGGGTTCTGTACAAACTTGTAGTTAGGAAATCATTTTTTTGTGATCTAACTATAAATTTAATGTTTCGAAAATGTTCCTTTACGTCTTGTGCTATATGAGTCATTGCTTCTTGCCAAATTTCATTATTTTAGGTCAACGGGAAGTACCCTATAGGTTGGATTCCCTTGCAAGTGTGATAAATTGCTAACATGCGTCATGAGCGGCTGTATCTTTTTTGCGTTGACTTAGAACTTTCATTGTTTTACAGCTCGAAGGGATTACAGACCTGAGTATTTGATATTTATTTCAATTTGATACATAAACGGATTCCTGAGAAAAGAGTCTTGACAGACTGACATCAAGACCGACAGATAACGCAGTGATCCTGTAAAGGTTCTCTTTTTCCATTTGAGGAACGTAACCCTAAAAAGAATAGATACAGAAATCAAGAGATCTCCACCGGCTCACACCATGGTAAAAGAAACCAAAAATGATGCGTCAATTGTGCAAAGGCAGATGTTTGTGAACACAAACCTGTGTCTCACAACAGGGTGAAACTTATTTGCGGATTTTCACTTGTAATAAATATGATTAAATTAGCATAGTATAATTATAATATATTATTATTGTACATAATAACACTGTTTTTATTCAGATATACCCTGGTATTCTCAAATAGCATGTATTTTAGAAACCTAAGAATTACACATTATTTTGACCTTTGGCGCATATTGGGACACCGGTATCCCAAGGATTTCCAAAAAATCTACCAAATTATTTATGATTTTTATAATAAATATTGTTAAATTACATCAAAATGAACCTTCTAATTCACTAAAACTACTAGAATACCTTCTGTATCGATTTTGTGCGTGAAAGGGTTAAATGGGTTTGCATTTGTTTTAGCTTTCAAATTTTGTCCGCATTAACCAAAGCTTCAACCAGTCAACAAAGCATTGGAGCGGCTTGCAGACCTAACATTTTAAACAACATTTAACATTAGAACACGGACTCTGTGAAGCAGTGGGCGAAGGTCCGCCTGAGACGCAGAAGGTTGCGGGTTCGATTCCCGCTGCGGGACAAATGTTTGCATGTTCTGTAGATATTTGTCTCGGGTCTCTTTGTTTTCTATGTATGATATGTATCTATTTACAAAAAAATAAATTATGTGTTAATTATGTGGTTCCCATAATTTATTTATTTATTTATTTATTTATTTGCTTACATGTACCACAATTTTTATAAACAGGTTAGGTTGGTATTGAAGCCTGATTGTGGTGAGTAGGTACATGTACCCTGTAAGGGCACTGCAAAGTGAGTTGAGTCGTAGTTATACGAAATAAATGAATGAATAATGAATGCTGTGTCCGCCTGTAATTGGTTTCTATATCAGAATGAAAACTTTGTCAGTGTAACTCTACAATGTATTGATATTTAAGCTGTTGGCGTTCCTATTAAAATAAATAAATAAATAAATAAATAAAAGGAATTAAAGATAATTCAAAACAATACATGTCAACAGCTAAAAATATTTTTTTTAATCTTTTTTACATAACCCTAACTCAGTAAGTTTTACATAAAAGCCGAAATAACAAAAGTAAAAAATATAAAAGCTCTGCTTAATTTGGTGCTACATGATGCTGTGTGATTCCGTCCCGCATTATTTATTTATTTTAAGGTCATCTGTTTGTATTTTATGGTTCCTGTAGTAATGGTATAGCATTTTTTTTAATATACGGGACATTTCACACACGGTCATTTGATCTCAAAGTAGGCAGAGTCTGCACTATAGGCACCAGATACTGATAAACATACGTAGATACTTCAAAAATACCTAGACACAGAACAAAAATCCATATTATATATACAAATGTTTGTCCTAGACGGGTATCGAACCCGTTTACAAGTTTCCTAAATATATAAAGATCCATCAGAACCCATAGAAGGGAAGACGAAGAGCACGTTTCATTAAATATCAGGTCACTTAATTTATGGGAGTGTTAGATCCTTCAGGTATTCTCTACTTTCTAAATTTTAATTGGTAAAAAGGTATTGTACTTTTGTATCGTAAAGAACTATTGGTTTCTTACCAGCATAAACAATAGTAGTCAACAAGCCCTTCTCTTCGAGCGGCACCCACTGACTGACGAGGTGGTGGATGCTGGGGTAGAGGAAGGCCTGCGTGAGGCCCTGCAGCACGCGGCACACGCAGACCAGTTCCCAGCCGCCCTGGCCACCGAGACATGCTAATAATATCATCATCATCATCACCATCATCATCACCCTCATTATCATCCGCAGCCCGATTTCACCCACTGCTGAGTAATAGGCCTCACTTTGCTCCTGCCACTTTCCACGGTCCTGCGCTAGCCTGATCCACTGGCGGTCCACGACGCTGACTATGTCGTCAACCCATCGTGCCACTGGACGACCGACACTGCTCTTCCCAGTCATCGGCCACCATTTTGTTACTCTGTTGCACCAACTGTCATCAGCACATCTCGCCAGGTGTCCTGCGCAACTCCACTTGACCCTTGACCTTGGTTTGTTTTCGGATCTCGGTATTAGGAACTCGGTTTAAAAGGTTGATATCGAGCATGGCTCGCTCCATGGCTCTCTGTGTAACCCTCATTTTGTAGACAGCCTCCTGTATGAACGTCCTCGGCACCATAGGTCATAGTGGTAAGAACACATCGGTTAAATAGACTAGGACAATAATATCATACTGGGTCATATATCACCATTCCGAAAGACTCATGCTCCTGATATCAGCTGTTCATTGTTGTTAAATAAACAGTCGTTACGTCCACTGGACATAATGTAGAGGGTTAATATTATTTCCAGCGCCGTCCCGGCTACGTCTGCTCCGTCTACCTATTATATAACTAGATGCAATCGAACCAATCTGAACCACTTTCCAGCGGTTGCTTTGGTCAGGTTAATTAATAAGGGAGTAGTTATCACCGGGCTTGCCTTTGACATCCACTTTGAATATCGGTAAATATTTGCAGAGTGCACGGTATTGATGCCGAGTTTAACCAAACTCCGGTCGAGTTGGTTAATAAAATACTAGCAATGTTGTCATCATCATCAGCGTTTGCAGATGTCACTTCTATAAGTTTGTTACTTTTGTTTTAGGTTAATTTTTTTAGTTAGTACACGACCGGAGCCGTATGCCGAAGCTGCTTCTACTACAAGGCTTCAGTAAAGCAATGATATTATACAATCATCAACACGCCAACTCCGGCCGGGAGCTTACCAGAGGAGCAGCGAAGGGTATCAGCAGTGAGATAAGCGAGTTGACTCCGACGCTCGTGAGGATGAGCGCTTTGCCCCCGAGTCGGCGCGCCAGCTCGCCGCCCGGCACCTGCAGCACCACGTACCCCCAGAAGAACGACGACAGGATCACGGCCTGCGTGCTGTGGCTCCATTGGAAGTGCTGGAACAAGGAGGAACGCTCACACAAACATATCGAATCCCTCCTGCTCATTAGGGGAGGCCTATGTCCAGCAGTGGGCTGCAATATGCTGAAGATGATGATGATGATGATTATGACAGTTGAGGGAGGCATATAGTAAGTTGTACGGGAATTTCAATGGCTGGTTAGGTGCGACGTACCTGTTCACCTCCGACGAAGAGTCCCAGGATCGCTCCCGCTTAGCACTGATAAATTGCCGCACTTTAGGGTCCACAGGGCTGTTATGAAAGGTTCACAGAGCTGGCAGTCTTTCGGAAATTGAGCAAGGTGAAGACACAAAGAACACCGCGAA
This sequence comes from Horisme vitalbata, assembly GCA_951804965.1. Taxonomy (NCBI): domain Eukaryota; kingdom Metazoa; phylum Arthropoda; class Insecta; order Lepidoptera; family Geometridae; genus Horisme; species Horisme vitalbata. Next base: position 34,571,041 of record OX638091.1, on the reverse strand, counting down.
ACGGTTAAGGGTCTGCGCGGGCGCGTAGGTAGGGTTGATCGAAAGAAGCTCGCGTAGGCGTGCGTTATGTATCGTGGTGCGACGCCAAGTGCTGGGATTGGTCGTAGGGGTCTCGTAGAGAAACGAGGAAACGTCACACCGTACAACCAATCAGAAAACAGGATACAAATTTAGTTTTAAATGTAAGAATATTCAATTCCGATACGGAACATAAGTTATGGGTGAAATCAGGCTGTGTATGGTGATGAAATAACTTTTGATTGATTTTAGCTTATTATATAATAGTTTCCGCCCGAGGGTTCGCTTGCATGAAGCCTATGGGCTAATCCAGGTCTAAAACTATGTATATTTCAAGTTTCATCCAAATCGTTACGGAGTGAAACGACCACAAATATACTCACACCCACACAAACTTTCGCATTTATAATATTAGTGTGAAGTGTTATTAGTTTGATGTGATATTCATCATCATCATCATCAGCCTTTAGCAGTTCACTGCTGGATATGGGCCTCAATTAATGAGCGCCATTGCGCCCTGTCCTCTACAGGGTGCCTAGTGCGAGTTCTTTTACCAGCTCGATTGCGTTTGCGTTTACGGAAATTTGTATGGAAAGGAGTCAGTGCCACGCATTTTTCACTAGATGGCGCTACCTCGATTCCATATAAATTTTCGTAAACGCAAACGCGATTGAGCTGGTAAAAAACTCGCACTAGGCCCCCAGATCGTCACTCCACCTGGCCAGAGGGCGTCCTACACTACGTTTGTCAAGGTGTGGTCTCCACTCAAGAACTTATTTGCCCCAACGGTTATCGTTATCAGTTTTATACTCACACACAAATAAAACATAGACTTTTTTTAGCGGAACAAAAATAATTTCCAAAAGAGTTCGTACGCTCAAAACAATAATAACTGCTAGCTCCTATAGTTCCATTGTGTTACCTAGGTAGCTTTATTGCATTGTTATGCACAAATCAATATTAATGTCTTCATGAATCATCAACATCAGAAAAATGTTCGGCATCGCATCTTTAGTAATTATTTACAAAACTTTCCACTTCGTTTACGAATGGAAATTTTGATTCATGTCAGTAAACCAGCTTCATTTCTCTTAGACCTATATATCCGACTCCTTTGCCTGGCAATTAATTACTTATTCGATTTGATATAAATTATAATATTGTACCAACTAATAGGCGTGAAATAATAAGTCTAGTATTTAGCGGCAACGGCGTCGCTCGCGTCGTACATACCCGGATAAAAAGTAGCATTTATGTTAATCGAAGTCTAGAACTACATATTGTACATATTTTAGTTCAATCCGTTCAATAGCATTTAGGAAGAACACACATTTCGCATACATTTCTCAAACTTAGCACTTTTAATTTATAAATAAGTAATTTATTTAATAATGGCTGTAATTTATTATGGTTTCGCGTAGGTACAAGGTGGCCAACAGCTACGTAAAGACGTATCCGTTTACATCTTTTAACTATATCCGTTGGTGTATTCCAAAAGTATAGTACGAATTCAAAATTCTGGCTGGGACCTAAGCTGAGCTTGCCTACAATAATATATCACAAACAAAAGAGTTCACTAGAAATATATACAAAAACCCACAAACAGTAGCTTTTTATAATATTTCAGTTAGCTGGTTTCATTGTTATTATAATACATTGGCATTTAAGAAATTGACAATATCATTATAATCTGTAGTTCCGAGTGAAACCTGTTATAGTGAAATGTCCAATATCGTCGCCACTAGTGGTAGGTCGATCATTGCTACTATAGTAAAGGTCAAATTAAATTTGCTGTTTTGGATGTGCTCTAGCTCTCGTCTTATTTGCTCTTCATCTTTTCATTTCCCTTTACTTGTTTACTCATAATTTTTAATACCTACATATTTACTTTATTTCGTGCAATAGCGCAATAAAGAAGTACTATTTATCAAGGATATTAGTGTGTTTCGCCATCCCCGGCATCCTCAGGAAATGAATATTACCTAACTGTGTACATAATATGAATAGTAAATAAGGATTTGTTTTATCTCGGCTCTGTTTTGATTGGTTCAGTTCAGCAATCTCTTGTTGTTGCTTTTGGTTATTTTTATAAAGTAATCTGTGAATAACGCCGAGGGCTACAATAACAATATTTATCACTACTCACTTATAAATATGTATAAAGTAGCTGTTTGTTGTTCCAACAAATAATAAAATTATATAAAAAGTAAAAGATATTAAATGAAAAGAAGTTAAAAAAAAAACAAAGTTATAACGAAATACTGAGATACATCTTGAACTTGTCATTGTACAATATCATATTTAAGTGATATTGATGTCGCAAGTTGATAAGGAATGGATGGATAGAAACGTTGCAGATATGTAATACGAAACAGTTGACCTCTTTCCGCGTATCAACTCTACATAATTATCAAGTTAGATTCGAATATAAAACACGTGTTTATGACGGATAGAGAGGTTGAAGAAATCCATAAGCGAAACAGGGTAACCGACATAGCTCTCAGAATCAGCAAGTTGAAGTGGCAGTGGGCAGGCCATATAGTCTGTAGGACCGATAACCGTTGGGAAATAAAGGTTCTTTAATGGCGACCGCGATCTGGAAGACGAAGTGTAGGGAGACCCCCCACCAGATGGACCGATAACCATCGTCAAGATTGCAGGTAATCGGTGGACGGGAGGCGCTTAAGACCTTTCTTCGTGGAATTCCTTGGGGGAGACCTATGATCAACAGTGGACTTCATAGTTTGTTGATGACTGATAGAAAAAGTTTGAGGTGTGTGATAATTTAGAATGATTACTCGATATTTGATTGTAGAGGATTAAGCTTAACTCCAATATCTCCTCATTTGAATCCGCAACTTTCTATGTGTGAGGTCACTTCTAAATTATAATCAATAAATATATATTACCTACATTTAGTTTATTGGTATCGGTCATGTCGACAATAGCCATGCTCATGTTGACCCGCATTGCAAAGGCGAACAGCATCCCGAGGAACAGCAGTGCCGTTTGAGCATGCCGAACGCCGAAGCCCTCTGGAAAACCATGTTTAGAGCATTAGGCTACATTGCCACTTATATCTTCTCGCACAGTGAGGTTCCAGAGGAATTTCCTCCCGCGAACAATCAAGCTGTGGAATGGTCTCCCTGCCGAGGTTTTCCCCAGAGACTACAATATGCAGCGATTCAAAAAGGGCGTTTTAAAATTTTTAATAGGATTAGCAACGCGCATGTCCTCTTGATGTTACAGGCGTCCATAGGCTACGAAAACTGCTTAACATCAGGAGCCGTACGCCAGTTTGCTAACATAGTAGTAGAAAAAAATTGATGCAGACCGCGTAGGTTCTACTCTTAGTCAAAACATAGTGTTCATTACGGGACGAGATAATTGTTTTAGTATAAGTTTTTGGTAGCTGTATCCAAATTAGGGGACAACTGAAATAAGTTTGAGTTTGGGATTCGTGAGAAGGGCTGTAAGTGGTTCTAACCTTGACCTCACCTGCCCGTGCTTCACCCTGCTAATTAACTACCGGGGCTCTGACAGCCGGCTAACTGCGGCATAGGGCAGCGTAGCACCGGCACAGCAAAACCCCTTGCAGGCCGCCGACGGAGGATGAGAGTGAGAGTCGGCGATGCGTGTAGCTGCGGCCTGCGATCCCTTACTTGCTCGCTCAGTGTATGCATTAGGTAAATTTAGATACGGGTATATTCCCTCTTGTAACGGAACAGAACCCTATGGTGTGTTCCGTCACTCACAAATATAGGAAAATATAGTATCTAAATAAACCTTTTGGTAGACCAGTCTCTTAGAACGTAAAATTAACTCTTAACTCGATGGTAAATAAATAAACCTCTTGTTTTATTTGAAAATACGCGGGCAAAAACACTAGCGACAAGAACTAATGCATTAAAGAAGCTTAGACATAATATTGCTTAATAAATTAAATAGATGGCATCACTGCTTGCGTTATTTGAAAATACGCGAGTGAAAACACTAGCGACATCAATCAATGCATTATAGAAGCTTAGACATAATATTGCATAATAAATAAAAAAGATGGCATCACCGCTTGCTTTATTTAAAAACACTAGCGACGTCAAACAACGAATTATAGGAGATTCAACCATTTATTGAAAATATAATATGAACTCTAACGTATCAAGTATAAGAACCATAATTACTAGTTCTAAATAGTTGGGTAGGTCAATCAACAAACTGAAGAAAAGTTATTTAATTATTGCTAGATTAATTGAATTCATAAAGCTTTATAAAACATCTTGAATTTCACGAATGAATATAATCATAAAGTTAGCATAACAATAACTATTTTATTGTAATAATTTAACTACAGAAATGCTACATTTAATATAAATGAGGGTAGATTATAAATGAGCTAACATCCGGATTTTGTTATTGCATTTTGTGAAAAATGCAGCGTAAACAATAATGAGTGGAAAGTTTTAGGTTGAAAACACACTTTAAAGCATAATTTAAACCTTAACTTTATAAACATAAAGACCATATTGGACTGGATGGGTATGATCATTGAGTAAGCAGAGCTGCCAAGCGGGACTATATGGAGGTTCACTCAAATTTAGATAATGAAATGAACTCTTAACGCAATAGATATAATGTTCAGAATGGCCTGTTTTAGAATAATCCATCAGTTCAAGCGACGTAATACGAAAGGTATTTATTATCGCTAAATTAATGGAAATTCTGTAATATAATTATTACTATTCATAACTGATTAAAAGGATAAACTTTTGATAGAAATACTTTATATAATGTATCAGTTTTCTATCAAAATATTGACTGAGGTAGATTTAGATTGAGCGTAACTTCCGGAACTTGTTATTGCATTTCGAATGCGATGAGGGGGAACGAAAAAGGTTTTAAAAAGGGGAATTTAGGTACATTCGTTATCATTCCACAATAATCGGTACGGCGTTATCATTCCACAATTATCGGTACGGCGAGATCATTCCACAATTATCGGTACGGGGAGGAGCAAGAATAAGTCGAGGCGAAATTACGGACGGACGGTCCACGGTTCCCAAGAAGTTATCGTTCATCCAAGCCTTATCGCCATTTTTATACGATTATAATTCGTAAAGTAAATTCAGTGTAAATTATCAAGTGATATTACGTGGCTAAGACACCTTCATGCCCTTAAATTGGTCTAGTGAGCCTGCTGACCAAGCGTAATTTAAAGTGAACTTTCGACTATTATCTATTACGTGGCTAAGACACCTTCACGCCCTTAAATTGGTCTAGTGAGCCTGCTGACCATGCGTAATTCAAGACAGATAATAGACGAGAGTATAGCGAGTTCCGAGATGATCTGCTCTTTCTTTGCTTCTCAATACGTGGCTAAGACTCCTTCACGTCCTTCAATTGGTTGGTGAGCCTGCTGACCATGCGTATTGAGCAAGTAAATGAGAAGGGTAGAAGGCTTGTTTGAATGATCACTTCAAACGTAGTCCGGAAACCTTGCGGTGTTATACCCAAGGGCTACGTTCCTTGCCCTTAGCTTTGTGGGGTTCCATCATCCTCTCACTGCGGCCAAGACACCTTTAGCCGTCAGCACCCTGATCGGTCTTGTGAGCCTGCTTGACCGGCAGTGAGAAAATCTTTCCCTCATCCTTACTTCCTACCCACTTTCCATCTGTTGCCTTAGGTCGCTTGGTAACAGACTTCCCGTACTTATCTATATATTTATCTATCACACTTATATGTTTAGGGCTAGGGTGGTAGGTACACGTACATATTTGTAGAGACGTTAGGTCTAGCAGTTAGCCAGGTATCTCATCATTACACCCCGATAAGAGACACGCACGTTTACATGTAAATGAGAAGGTTGTACTTCTAGTTTTGAAAGAATCCCACACTTAGCTATTTTAGGGCCTACGTAGGTTCAGGTTCAATGGTAGGCTAGGAAAAGTAGGTAGGCAGGAATTTATTTAGTATATTTGTTAAATCTAGGTCCTGTATTTTCTTCACGTTAAATCCGGCGGGCCAAGCCGTCCTTTTTGTAGATTCTATAATATATATTACGTTATAAAGTCAAACCTGCCTGAATAGGCCTAGCAAAGTAGGCAGGCAGAAATTTATTTAGCCTATTGGTAAAATCTAGATCATTATGGTGGCAGCGTCCTAGCTAAGTCCAGCAGGCCAAGCCGTTCTATTTTTAGATTCAATAATATATTGTTTTAAAATCTATCTAGCCTGTAAAGGTATATTATATATAATTATCTATCTACCTATTAACTGGAGAGAATGAGCAGTTAAGTTCTATGATTCAATATAAAATTGTCCAGGAATGGAATCCTTTGTTTTCATAATAAAATCCTCGCACAAGATGAGGTGATTGCCTAATAAGGGTATTGATATATTTTATCAAGCTATTGAAGCTACTAAGACAAGCAGATGCAGTTCTTATCTACACAATAAATCCTCGCAATAGATGAGGTACAACCAATAAGGTTCACGCTACAAAGACAGGCAAATGTAAGTCTTTGATACTATCAGTAATCATGGTGAAATATATCATTGATTTCATATTCAAGTGTATAGCTAAGCTAACATTTTAGGAATCTAATTCCTTGGACATTTCGTATTGTATTAGCAGACAAATAACTGCTTCATTTTACCTAAGTTATAGGTATTATCAATATAAGTGATTTGATGCACCTTAGCTGAAAAATCACTCCCTCTTACTCCTTTGCTTGTCAAAAGACTGACCATACAATTACAGACAGTAATGAGGCATGTTCTCAACCCCCAAAATGAAATCTTGGTGGGGGGTACCCAAGTATGGAGACGAAACCCACAGGACGCGCGGGGCGGAGCGCGTCCCTATGCCAATTTAGAGTCAGAATGTGAGAGACAAAACTATTCATGATCACATGCCGATCAACAGAGCCAGTATGAAAGATAATTATATTCACAAGTTTTACGTCGATCACTAAAGCCAGTATGAAAGAGAATTAGATCCATTAATCCTTTACTGATTTCAGAGAGTCAGAATGAAAGATTCATATCAATATAATGTATTACGTTTAATTGATAGCATATCTAATATACTATTTAATAACTATAAGCTGTTAAACCACTAGATTCAAGAGTAGAGAATAAAACGCCAACCTTAGGCCGTTAATTCGTTAGATAAGTATAGGAATAATAGAAAATAAGTTCAGGAAGAGTTTTCGATCAAAATTTGTGTTAGAATAGCTAGATAATAATAGGGTAGGCTAGAGAAATCGTTTTAAAATACCTCAAAAGAATCGCGGGTTATGTACGGTATATGCGTAGGGTTCTAACCAAAGTAGACATCATATGGCCAAATGAAAATATAAAAAGGAGTCGTTTTAATGGGGGAGTATTTTTAGGAGGGGGGGGGGGGGTTACAATTTAGCGTGCCGTGAACAGGATTTGGTATTAATACAAGTAATGGGGTTTATTTTAGTAGTATAGATTATTGATTTAACATAATTTAGTATTATTATCTGTTAAGATTCTACATAAAATGTAAGAAGTATGTACATATTTGAGAAATTATGTAGGTTTGAAGATTTGCTTAGGTATAGTTCTAAGTAGTGTACAGTGCGGAATTATTTCGCACAATTTGTTGCCGCGTATAGAGGAGAGGTTTTAAAACGATTAAGTAAGTAGGTAGTATAAAATAAGTAGCAAAAAAATAGTTTAAAGTAGGTAGCTCAGTGTCGGTATATTTATTTAAAATTCAAGCAGTGAACTTCTTCGAACTGATGGTGTTACTTTTAGTCGCAGATTATTCGTAGGGTTCAGATTCTTATTCCAAAACTTGATTGATAATAATAGGATAATGAGATAAAGTAATAAATAGATACGTATATTCTTAAGTTTATACGCAGAATAACTAATAGTAAAGGTGATAATTTAACATATAATAGACTGAAATTTAGCAAGAACGTGGGTTAGGCTAGATTGCCATTTTACGTCCGACAGTGTTAGTGCACATAGGCCGTGATCGTCTAGTAGTTGGATAAAGGTGCTCGTGGCGTAAAAATAAAATCGGAAACTTACTCGTGGGGTAGCTCATTACACGAAAATAAAATAAACAAAACAAGTGCTCGTGGCGTAGCTTCAGTTAAAAAAATTAAAGTCTGTAAAAACGATCGAGGCGTAGTTTATTTGAAAAAAGTTTGCAAAAAACGCTAGTGGCGTCGTTTAGTTCTGTAAAAATAAGTCTAGAAAATGTTGTTTCGTAGATTACTTAGTTTTATATTTCGGTGAAAATAAAATTTGTAGAAAGTTTTCGGAGTCATAAGTAGTTCAGCAACTTTTCGTTCAGACACAGTTTGGAGGGGGGGCCGTTTGATGACGCGTAGGGATGTAGGTTCTCTCTCTCTCTCTTTCTCTCTGTAGGTTGTTGATTTCTGACTCTTGGGAAAGAGTTAGGTAAATGCAACTTAGTAGTTCTCGTGTGGATCCCTAAATTGGAACTGCCCAAATGCAGAGTTTCACCTAAATTAGTTCAGCACTTAGTTTATTTTATGTTGCGATAGGAAGTGAGTTAGTTTAGATTATTACTGGTAAACGTCTGCGGATTCGCTTGTGTGGATTCCTAAATTGGAACTGGCCAAGTGCGGAGTTTCACCTAAATTTGTTCAGCACTTTATTTTTAGTTTAAGAAAGAGATAGACGTGTTTACATATTAAAATTCATAACCTTAATTTCTGTATTCGTAAGATTTCACATAAAATAAAAATAGAAACAGTTGTTTTCGTAAAATTTAGTAAGTAGGTAGTATTCATGCATTAGGACTTCTCGAGTTTGGGAGACAACTAGATACTGAAATAAGTATAGTATCTACTTGAAGTAGTAGGTAGTCGTAGAATCACGCCCTCTCCTTCATTTCGATTTTCGGCTAGCTTGAGCTACTTACTTACTCATTGGTGATAGGTTTGGTTTGTAAGTTATGTACGATAAATATTATGTTAATGTAACACAACATAACTAGGTAAGATAAAATACTGAGGCAGGTAGATAATTGAGATAAGTTACACTTAATTTACTTGCATAACGTGATAGGAAGGTAGCTAAGTTACACTTAATTTACTTGCATAACGTGATAGGAAGGTAGGTTCGTACAATACTTTTATTAAAATTTCCAAGCGTTCATTCTAGGGTAGGTAGTGGCTTGTTTTAAGGTAGTCTAAATTTAACCATTAACTCTCATAACTACTGATACTACTAATGAAAGTTGTTATCGGTATACCGCCTTCCTCAACATTGTTTTTTTAATAGGAACCTTATAACTTACAACTACTTTTAGGCGGATTCTTATTTCACCGTTTGCATAGGTATGATTTATATAGATAGAACGGAATTAAGAATAGAAGAAAACTAAATTGAGGGTTTTAAGTTTAAAACTAAGGTCGTTTTGTTAAATATTATGGTGTCGTAAATTTAAAAATTCAATTTAGTTATAACTTATATACGATTAGTCAGATAGTTATTTTACAGTAAAGATAAAATTCAGATAGATAGATCGGAATAAAACTAGGTTTTTGGTTTTATAGTTTAGAGCCATCATTTGTCTTTTGTTAAATATTTTGGTTTCATTAATTTATAATAGCAGTTTAGTTAGAATAGTTTACTTTTTAAGTATAAAAACAGAAACAAAACATTGTTACGGTTTAGTTTAATTAATGGGGGGTTGGAATTAAAAAACAGAAACAAATCATAAATATCATAAATACGGTTTAGTTTAAAAAATGGGGGGTTGGTATTTAAAGTTTTATCGTAATACTTTATATTAAGTTCATTTTTATTAATTTCTTTGAAAACAAAAACATAATTAATTAATCGGCGGAACTGATAATATTGTAAAAATAGTCGGATTCGTTAAAAATATCGGTAATAATTGAAGCCTTTTTACAAAAAATATATATATTCTTTTAATATTCCAATATACCTAATAAAACAAATACAAATAATTCGAAATAAACTGTCATCAAGCGAAATAAATAAGATAAATGAAAATAGATTGAAATAAATGAAAAACAATTCAAATCATTTAGAATAATTTATTTCAAATTCGTAGATTAAGCGGATTATGGTGGATTAAATATTGACATGGGATAAGATTACATTATATGAATCTAAAATTAACTTGAACGCCTCTATTTGGTTATTAGTTTGGGTTCAGCACATACTCGTAGGTCGAAATAAAGAAGGTAGGTATAGCTCATTTAAGCCATATCTAATAGGATCTACTTACATTGTATGGTACTATTTACATAGAAAATAATTAAAGTAGAGATTAGGAAGTATTCGTTGTTAGCAATTTCTTCAGTTCTTTTGTTTCTTCGGTTCTTTTGTTTTGGGAAAAGAACTGAAGTAATTGAAAGTTATATCAAAACTTATTTTCAAAAAGTAACATAAAAATCTAGAAAATTAATTATAATCTAATTTAAGACAAAATTACCGGAAATCTAATTTAAAGTTAATTATAAGTTAGTACTCTTAGATTATAGTAGTAAAAGAGTTATTAACAAATTATTGTTAGTTAACACCTAGACGTTTTAAAATAAGTGAGTATTCTTTTAAAAAAAAAACTGACAAATATACATAGAAACGTCGCTATAAACGTCATTCAGTCTGTCAAACAGATAGAAAATCAGATTAGATGACTACCTGAGCTTAATTTATAGATAGTGGATAAGTTAAATCATATCAAGTAAGTAAATAAAATAATTTAAATAAAATATAGCATACATTTCAAAAAGGGAAAGGAAATATTTTAAGATAAACAATTTAGTGAACTGCAAAAATCAAATAAATTGCTAGTTTTCAGTTTGAATTTGATTGATTTGGGTTTGACGTTTGTCAAATACAAACATTAAACCAAAATTAATTAAATTTAAAAATAAAATGCGGTGAAACGTGAGTGGGATTACCCAACTGGGGGGTTGTTTCGTTACATTCAACAAGGTTTTGGCTGTTAGAGAAACAGTAAAATTTTTTCGTAGTTTCTGGTTTCAATGCGTTGATTAGTTGTTTAAGGTGGCGTGAATGGCAATGAAAGTTAATGCAATGCAAGTGTAGTGTTTATAGAAAAAAAAATTATGGAGGGCCTAGATGATTAATCAATAACATGACTAGAAACGGTTTGTTGACTTTGAATGCAAATAACATTTAAGAATACATACAAGGACCTTTTATGGGGAAGTTTGGTGTTAGGTTAAGTCGGAAGACATTCATCAGTATATTCTAATATAGCTGATCTCATAAAGAGTCCTACTCTACACGCACGAAAGAAATTTACGCACACTATACATGCTCTGTGATATTAAACAAGTTTTAATTTAGTTAAAGAGCTTAAATGCTCTTGATGAATTCGGGTTTGAGAGAAGGTGGTGTAAGTGTTCGTATTACTGAGGAAAAGAGGTAAATGGGATGCTCTTACATCAAATCATTAGGATTGATTTGCTTCACAACCAAGTTCCTTTTTCGAAGAATCTGAATTCAACAAGAGACATAGACTTTGAGTATTATTCTATAAAAAAAAATTAAATGCTCATTGATGCTTGTTTATATTTCAGTTTAAACACATTAACATATTGTAAGAACACACAACATATTTACATACAGACGCCAATTCAAATATTTGGATTCAAATGTTAGCAAATTAGAAATTTGTACTTAGTTAAATGACTTATCAATGAAATAATATTATATATTTGTGAATTTAATGGGTTAAAATTTTTCCTTCGGTTAAATATTTACTCACCTGCGTAAAAATTGGGGGTTGGCTGTAACGGAACAGAACCCTATGGTGTGTTCCGTCACTCACAAATATAGGAAAATATAGTATCTAAATAAACCTTTTGGTAGACCAGTCTCTTAGAACGTAAAATTAACTCTTAACTCGATGGTAAATAAATAAACCTCTTGTTTTATTTGAAAATACGCGGGCAAAAACACTAGCGACAAGAACTAATGCATTAAAGAAGCTTAGACATAATATTGCTTAATAAATTAAATAGATGGCATCACTGCTTGCGTTATTTGAAAATACGCGAGTGAAAACACTAGCGACATCAATCAATGCATTATAGAAGCTTAGACATAATATTGCATAATAAATAAAAAAGATGGCATCACCGCTTGCTTTATTTAAAAACACTAGCGACGTCAAACAACGAATTATAGGAGATTCAACCATTTATTGAAAATATAATATGAACTCTAACGTATCAAGTATAAGAACCATAATTACTAGTTCTAAATAGTTGGGTAGGTCAATCAACAAACTGAAGAAAAGTTATTTAATTATTGCTAGATTAATTGAATTCATAAAGCTTTATAAAACATCTTGAATTTCACGAATGAATATAATCATAAAGTTAGCATAACAATAACTATTTTATTGTAATAATTTAACTACAGAAATGCTACATTTAATATAAATGAGGGTAGATTATAAATGAGCTAACATCCGGATTTTGTTATTGCATTTTGTGAAAAATGCAGCGTAAACAATAATGAGTGGAAAGTTTTAGGTTGAAAACACACTTTAAAGCATAATTTAAACCTTAACTTTATAAACATAAAGACCATATTGGACTGGATGGGTATGATCATTGAGTAAGCAGAGCTGCCAAGCGGGACTATATGGAGGTTCACTCAAATTTAGATAATGAAATGAACTCTTAACGCAATAGATATAATGTTCAGAATGGCCTGTTTTAGAATAATCCATCAGTTCAAGCGACGTAATACGAAAGGTATTTATTATCGCTAAATTAATGGAAATTCTGTAATATAATTATTACTATTCATAACTGATTAAAAGGATAAACTTTTGATAGAAATACTTTATATAATGTATCAGTTTTCTATCAAAATATTGACTGAGGTAGATTTAGATTGAGCGTAACTTCCGGAACTTGTTATTGCATTTCGAATGCGATGAGGGGGAACGAAAAAGGTTTTAAAAAGGGGAATTTAGGTACATTCGTTATCATTCCACAATAATCGGTACGGCGTTATCATTCCACAATTATCGGTACGGCGAGATCATTCCACAATTATCGGTACGGGGAGGAGCAAGAATAAGTCGAGGCGAAATTACGGACGGACGGTCCACGGTTCCCAAGAAGTTATCGTTCATCCAAGCCTTATCGCCATTTTTATACGATTATAATTCGTAAAGTAAATTCAGTGTAAATTATCAAGTGATATTACGTGGCTAAGACACCTTCATGCCCTTAAATTGGTCTAGTGAGCCTGCTGACCAAGCGTAATTTAAAGTGAACTTTCGACTATTATCTATTACGTGGCTAAGACACCTTCACGCCCTTAAATTGGTCTAGTGAGCCTGCTGACCATGCGTAATTCAAGACAGATAATAGACGAGAGTATAGCGAGTTCCGAGATGATCTGCTCTTTCTTTGCTTCTCAATACGTGGCTAAGACTCCTTCACGTCCTTCAATTGGTTGGTGAGCCTGCTGACCATGCGTATTGAGCAAGTAAATGAGAAGGGTAGAAGGCTTGTTTGAATGATCACTTCAAACGTAGTCCGGAAACCTTGCGGTGTTATACCCAAGGGCTACGTTCCTTGCCCTTAGCTTTGTGGGGTTCCATCATCCTCTCACTGCGGCCAAGACACCTTTAGCCGTCAGCACCCTGATCGGTCTTGTGAGCCTGCTTGACCGGCAGTGAGAAAATCTTTCCCTCATCCTTACTTCCTACCCACTTTCCATCTGTTGCCTTAGGTCGCTTGGTAACAGACTTCCCGTACTTATCTATATATTTATCTATCACACTTATATGTTTAGGGCTAGGGTGGTAGGTACACGTACATATTTGTAGAGACGTTAGGTCTAGCAGTTAGCCAGGTATCTCATCATTACACCCCGATAAGAGACACGCACGTTTACATGTAAATGAGAAGGTTGTACTTCTAGTTTTGAAAGAATCCCACACTTAGCTATTTTAGGGCCTACGTAGGTTCAGGTTCAATGGTAGGCTAGGAAAAGTAGGTAGGCAGGAATTTATTTAGTATATTTGTTAAATCTAGGTCCTGTATTTTCTTCACGTTAAATCCGGCGGGCCAAGCCGTCCTTTTTGTAGATTCTATAATATATATTACGTTATAAAGTCAAACCTGCCTGAATAGGCCTAGCAAAGTAGGCAGGCAGAAATTTATTTAGCCTATTGGTAAAATCTAGATCATTATGGTGGCAGCGTCCTAGCTAAGTCCAGCAGGCCAAGCCGTTCTATTTTTAGATTCAATAATATATTGTTTTAAAATCTATCTAGCCTGTAAAGGTATATTATATATAATTATCTATCTACCTATTAACTGGAGAGAATGAGCAGTTAAGTTCTATGATTCAATATAAAATTGTCCAGGAATGGAATCCTTTGTTTTCATAATAAAATCCTCGCACAAGATGAGGTGATTGCCTAATAAGGGTATTGATATATTTTATCAAGCTATTGAAGCTACTAAGACAAGCAGATGCAGTTCTTATCTACACAATAAATCCTCGCAATAGATGAGGTACAACCAATAAGGTTCACGCTACAAAGACAGGCAAATGTAAGTCTTTGATACTATCAGTAATCATGGTGAAATATATCATTGATTTCATATTCAAGTGTATAGCTAAGCTAACATTTTAGGAATCTAATTCCTTGGACATTTCGTATTGTATTAGCAGACAAATAACTGCTTCATTTTACCTAAGTTATAGGTATTATCAATATAAGTGATTTGATGCACCTTAGCTGAAAAATCACTCCCTCTTACTCCTTTGCTTGTCAAAAGACTGACCATACAATTACAGACAGTAATGAGGCATGTTCTCAACCCCCAAAATGAAATCTTGGTGGGGGGTACCCAAGTATGGAGACGAAACCCACAGGACGCGCGGGGCGGAGCGCGTCCCTATGCCAATTTAGAGTCAGAATGTGAGAGACAAAACTATTCATGATCACATGCCGATCAACAGAGCCAGTATGAAAGATAATTATATTCACAAGTTTTACGTCGATCACTAAAGCCAGTATGAAAGAGAATTAGATCCATTAATCCTTTACTGATTTCAGAGAGTCAGAATGAAAGATTCATATCAATATAATGTATTACGTTTAATTGATAGCATATCTAATATACTATTTAATAACTATAAGCTGTTAAACCACTAGATTCAAGAGTAGAGAATAAAACGCCAACCTTAGGCCGTTAATTCGTTAGATAAGTATAGGAATAATAGAAAATAAGTTCAGGAAGAGTTTTCGATCAAAATTTGTGTTAGAATAGCTAGATAATAATAGGGTAGGCTAGAGAAATCGTTTTAAAATACCTCAAAAGAATCGCGGGTTATGTACGGTATATGCGTAGGGTTCTAACCAAAGTAGACATCATATGGCCAAATGAAAATATAAAAAGGAGTCGTTTTAATGGGGGAGTATTTTTAGGAGGGGGGGGGGGGGTTACACTCTCTTATTAGAGGACGCCTATGAAACAGTGGACAGATAAAGGCTGGTATAGAAGTCGATGATGTTGTGCTTTTTCCTAAACTAAACTTAATTTGACATTCCTAAAAGTGATACTATCCCTTTCTTTTAGTTGTAAATGACAAGGATAGCTAAAACTTTAAATCTGTAAAATTTTGTTAAGTTTAGAAAAGCGAACAACAGAATCGACACTTTTGTTATTGTTGTTGTTTATTGTTGACTGAGAAGGTCCGTATACATTTTTTTTAATGCTGGACACTCACACAGCATCATGTAGCCCCAAACTATTATAGTATAATATTATAGTATAAAAAAACAAAACTGTGAGTTACCGGTGATATTAGTTCGGTGATCCAGTCGGCTAGTCCAGGGCCTGAGCCATCTCATGAACTTTGTTACTTACATATATAAAAATAAAATCACAAAAATGTTTGTACCTACTTATGTACGTTTGAAACTATCCAACCTATGTGAACCGGTGTGTGTGAACCGGTTTCAAGATGGTTTTAGATCTCTAAAACAATGTATTAGGCATTTTTCTTTTTTTAATGGAGAAACACACGCTGGGTTTTCGCTTATTTAAAATAATAAAGCAACAATCGATTACTGCTCACTCTATTTTTAAAATTTTCCAAAAGGGAAACTTACTTGGCCGCTCATTAGTATCAGGGATGCCCATATTGCGTTGTGTTACGGGCTACAGTCGCATGACACTGCAGACTCGATCCAAACGTCCAGATGGGGCTAATCGCGCGAGACCAAATGAATAACATTTCACACTTCAATCAGAAACTGTAGAGTTGCCACTCTCGTATTTTTATGACTGTGTTATTGATGTAGTGAGAACGGCGAACGCAAATCACTAGTGATACTACTAGAGCTATTTGCTTTTTTAGGTATGTGTGTATGTTTGTCAGAGCAACATTTTCGAACATTCAATTTACATGAAATTTGGTAAGTCAAGAAGGCAGTTTTACTGGTAAAAAGTCTTACTTAAGAATTTAATCGATGGAGGAGTTGTTAAGATATTGGCTTCCAAAAAAGGCTAAAATAATTATATTGCTACATCAAACGGAGCGTCATATGAAAGAGGAAAAATTCATTCAAAAACAACTTTTTTGGACGCGTAGTCTTTCAAATAACGATGAAAAGTAAATTTAAAGTACAATGTAAAGATAATAGTAATAAGTAATAAAATATATATCTCATTACAATGAGCTCAGGTTTTTTTTTTATGTTCATGACTGTTATAAAGTTGTATCTATAAAAGTTAATACTTTGTGGAACATTTAGAGATAAATCTATGCATGCTCGTCCCTCAGTTAAATATTTTGACCATTAGGAATAACACTGAGATTATAAATACGAAACTTTGTGTATTTGTGTGTTAGTAGTCTTATCAACTCCGTAACAGCAAAATGGATTTGGATGAAACTTGGAATTGGTACAGATAGTTTTTGACCTGGGTGAATACTTGGCTACTTTTAGAAATGGCATGGGCAATGGGTATGGTTGCTTATTTGAGCAATAACAGAGGAGTCTCTGCAATACAAACCTTATAATTATGAAGAATTGCGATATTTTCTTCGGACAAGTAGGCGTATTGCAGGGTACCCATATCTGGTCGACATCCCACCTTGTCGTAACAAACGATTCGCTTCCACGTTCATTGATAGTAAGTACTAGTAAGGAGTGGAACTTGCTCCCGGCGTCTGTTTTCTTGGCCCAGTTCAGGTGTGATAGTAAATAAAAAAATAAAAAAATAAGTATATATTTCAAGCTTCAGCTCATATAAAAATAAAAACAAAATAACCTTAAAAAAATACCTTATACTGGTCAAACGAAAGGAATTAAAAACATTTCTACAATGAGAACTTAAATTAATTTTTCGCTGGAGAATCATATTCATTTTAAAGGGTTGTCAAAGCAATACCAGGTATTCTGTGTTAACTAACAACATTTTTTATGTGAGAAATTATTTGAGAACAAACAATAGCATCTCCACTCTTTTACTTGTTATAAAGTTCGCCTGAAGCGAGATGCACTATCATATCAGTACGCGGGGTTATCAGCAAGGGGCGCCAAATCTTATTACCAATTAAATGTCCTATAACTATTTTACAAAAAATATCTAACACAAAATACACTTTGATTCTACTTGATAAGAGCTATGTTCGCATCTACAGAGTTATTTGACTAACAGTGTCTATTAAAGCTAATCTTCATGACGTTTGGATTGACTGTTTTTATGCTTTGTTTACTTAATGAACTCTATATCTGATTGTTCTTGGATGTCCATACGGCAAATGGCTATGATCAGGGACAAATGAAGTGTGAATAAACAGCGTGAGGCTACATTTATCTATCTTTTTAAATTCATGAATGGCAATAGGATCGAGAACTTGAATCTTGAACGCTAATAGTATTGTATTTATCTCACAACCTGACACGATGAATGTTAAATGTCATGTTTGAGCTGCCTCTAAGTACCCCTTTATCAGTTTTAGTTTATTTATTCAATAACAATTTAAACAATCGTATTTGAAATAAAATATTAAATTAAAACAAACACATGCTGATTAAAATTAAATAAAAATTACTTTAATTGAAAATAAATAAAATAAAATGTCCATAATAATAAAATGAAATAAACTATACTTATGTTGGTACTATTCTAAATTATAACATGTCAAGAATTAATTAATTTACCCTCAATAGACACGGACGCGAAGCTCAAATGAGATCGACTGCAAATTCTCATCGCCGTATCTGTAGTACTAATCTGTTCTGTTCTTGTATTACAAATAGAGATATCATAGACACTGTTCATCCAAACAGCATTCCTGTCTAATTAAGTAGCTCAAGCAAGTCACTACAATCTCTGCTCGTCATAAACGCTTTAGTATTACGCTCTCTGATTGACAGAGCTAACGAAGATCCGATTCCATTCTGTTTCTAAGCTGAGTAGCACTTGACGATGTTCAACTAATGTATGGTTTCTTTGTAAGCAGAGATTATCGTCATTTTCCGATTTAAAGAAAATAAGAGTGTAATATCACACTAATATTATAAATACGAAAGTCTGTGTGGCCGTTTTACTCTATGGATTAAAAAATCCTTGATATGGATTTTTTAATCGATACTACCTTGCCATATTCTGGCATTCAGCGCCTTAAGTTTCCTATATATTAAATATAGTGTATAATCTGATAACATATACTCTAAATAACCCCGCCACAAATTAAACTCCTAATCTAAGAAGGGTTAGATAAATTCATACAAATAGTTCCGAATCTTCCAACGCGCCACTGAGATCTTCGTTTGCATGGTTCGCTGTAACAAGTAAGATAATTTCTTATTGTAAGTAGATAGATCCACGCTTGCAGACTAACTGAACCTCAAAGCTATCTGCTCCAAGTAGGAACAGCTAAGTAGATACACAAAGGTTCCTGCGGTATTTCCAATCAGACGGCGATTAATCAGGATCCATCCCGCCTCAAAGCCCGCGTCCCGAGTCCGGACATGACGGCCGTATTATGTAAGCGGCAAAAGGATTGCTATTGCTTGTCCCGACATACTGACACAACCAATTGGCAACTGGAATTAGGGATTTTGTCTGACAACGGAGCGTCTGCGTCCATTATTAGGCGCAGGCCACTATATTGCACGGACGTGGTTATGACGCGTCCACGTCCGAGTAAAAAGTCCAAGTCCTAAATTGAGCTTTATTTCCATTCTTTTTTGTATGAAATTTGAACGGCACCCGTGTCATGTCCGCGCCCGACGCTATTAACATGTGGCATCAGACCTCCTGCACCGTCTACAAGTGTAGGCAAACGAGTAGGTTTTCATATTCACATTCATTTATTTGTTCACATATGCACAATTTTATAAGCTTAGATAAACTAGGTAACAAAATGCAGTGCGCTGTTAGGGCACTGCATTTTGGTTGGAGCATAACATAATATCATAATTATAACAAATATCTTAATACAAATCATTGGTGATATTAAGAACATAATAATTAATAATTAATAATGTAATCTTAGTAATCAAGATTTTGTCTAAAAAGGATGTCGAATTGAAATAAACAATAAAATAAAAATATCAATACATTAAAATACTATCATGTTAATTGAATGTTAAGATGCTTTGTTTTAAAGATATTGTTCAAATGAGTAATACCATTTTTCTAGTAAAAGAATCATAAGGTTTTAATAGAGCAAAGAATCCTTTTCCTAATTTTTATGCGCCTGGGTATAATAATCTATTATACCCAATCTATTATACATACATAATATAATAATCTATATATATCTTGGGTATTGGTTATGATTTATTATACCCAAGCGCATAAAATATAGGAAAAGGATTCTTATATCTATAATAATATGAAATGCGGGGGCTAAATTGCTTACAAAAAAAAGGATTAGCTTATATTTATTACGTACTTATGTATACATCGAGTATAATAATCTATATATATCTTGGGTATTGGTTATGATTTATTATACCCAAGCGCATAAAAATTAGGAAAAGGATTCTTATATCTATAATAATATGAAATGCGGGGGCTATATTGCTTACAAAAAAAAGGATTAGCTTATATTTATTACGTACTTATGTATACATCGAGTTTACGTTTACTTCTTTCATTGAGTCATTTGGTCATCTGGCTTGTCTCATCGGCCCCGGCAGCTTTATTTATTTAGGACTAGCTTCCGCCCGCAGCTTCATCCACTTGGTACCCAAATAAAAAGTAGCCTTTACGAGTTTTTATGCTGGGCGACTGGATAGATAGATAGAAAACTCTTTATTGTACTCACACCAACAAAAACAAATAGAACATACAATAACAATAATGAAAGTACAATGGGCGGTCTTATCGCTTAGAGCGATCTCTTCTAGACTAGTGCGGACGTCTAGAAGTAATTTTTCTATACCACGCAAAAAGTACTTTTTTCTTGATGAGAGTTACCCTATGTCCTTTTCTGTACCCCGACATTGTATACGCAAAATTTCACGATGATTGGTTGATTAACGTTGGTGTGAAAGCGTTACAAACAAACAAATACACATATTTATAATGTGAGTTAGGAATAGGATAGTTAGATAGATCCGAACTGACTCTACCCGCAATTGCAATTGTATTATTATTTGTGAGCTTACCAGCATAAAGCCGGCCTTTGAATATGGAATATAATATTACATCTTGAGATATAATATTTTATCGCTCATTACATTTTGTTTGAGACACGTCCCCGGAGCCCGCGCCTCCCCCTGCCTCACCCTCAGTTTGAATGGTGACGTTCGTGTGCAGAACTGTCAAATGATCACGTGTTATATATAGCTCAAGATGACGTAATATATACATTACATCCCATAATCAACAACTGGTTTTATATTAAGTTTTTTTTATCCACAGGCGTGGAAGCTAACGAAAACAAAGTCCTTCTCTATACGGTGATGTAAAACCAACAGGGTTGCATTACTGACATAAGAAGTCTCTTACGTACGGGGCGTATTATATCAGGAGTCCCTGATTAAAATACGCCCTCATGCTTTATTCAGTGCGATATACTTTTGAAGACGTGTTTCCTAAAACAAGGCACGTTTGGGACCATCTGCCTTCGGTTTAGAATAAGCTCGGGTTTCAACAATACGAGAACGCGGTCACGGCAATAAGCCAGCACTGTTCTGACAGACGCGACTTTTTAAACGTGTGTTTTCTTTTTCTATAGACTGGTACAGGGTGTCAAGTGTTAGTTTTTAACCAGCTCGATTGCGTTTCCGTTTACGCAAATTTATATAGAATCGAGGTAGCGCCATCTAGTGAGAGACCCTTGGCACTGACTCCTTTTGCAGTTATTTTAAAATAAAGAAACTTTAATATTCGTCCATAGCTTCTGTTCGTTCATAAATTTGCACATCAAAGCGACCTTAAAGTGGCACATCCACCGTCGAAGTGCCACTTTACATCACATACTCTGTCCACTCCCTAGCCAATGGCGTGGGGGTTTGTTGTGAACGAACGTTTGTCAGTGGGATCTAACCAACGGTTATCACCCCTAAGCAACCCCCCACGACAACGACGATCATGCGGTGGGAATTATGTGTCCATTTTTTTTCTTCTGCCTCATAATCCCCAGCAGTAGGCCAGAGCTGGTGGGGATTATGATAATGATCCTAACCCGGCGTGAGTGAGGTCGGGTGTGTGATACCCAAGAAGCTTTTAAATGTATGTAATTTAATGTAACTGTGGCCGCGTGAGGCCCGGCGTCTCAGTAGCTGGAGGTAAGGGTGTGGAGGTTAAAATGTAGTGTAGAGTTTAGTGCTGCTCCAGCGCAAGTGGGAGATACATGTCTGCAAAGATGGCTTAGGTATGTCAAATCCGACCTCATAGTTGGTGTCACTTTTTGGTGTTGAGAAAAAGATTGTGTTTTGTAGTTATTTAGAGTGTTATTTGGTCTAATTTTAGGTTTTTTTAAATGTTTAGAGATAGAAATGAACGTCAAACACAGGTGATAAAAGAAAACCAGAAGTTATCACGTATTATAATAAAACGAATTCCGGTGTCGACATCGCAGATAAACTCGGCGCTACTTATGATGTTTCGCGCAACAGCTAACGTTGGCCTATGACAATTTTTGCAGCATCTTCAATATAGCTGCTATAAATGATGTTATTATCTGCAGAGAAAACGAAATAGGAAGACAAAGTATTGCTGTTTCAAGTGTGAAAAGCCGATAAGTATAGTGCTTTGGGCAGAAATTGTATTGATTTGTAAGTTATGTTTGGAGGTATAAATAATGGATCTCACAATAAATTTATATGGTTTTATATTGTAATAGTTAAAACAAACGGTATTTATGTTGATTAGCTAGAAAAGTTAAGGTTTTGTTTAATTTTTTTGAGAAAATATGTTACTATATGACTTTGTTCCTTAATAATTTAGGGACTGTCGTTATATGAAGAAATAGATACCATTTTTATTAAAATTATATTTTTTTATTTACTAATCATGTTGATTAAATACTATAGATGACATCTATAATAAAAAAAACTAACTACGTAAAATAAGTATAAAATTTAAATCCCCGCGTAAAGAGGATAATAAGTTGTGGATAATAAGTTGAATTGTAATAGTCGTAGTCGTGTCTGACAAGAGTCCATACGGAGCCGGAGCTGGAGCCAGTCGTAATGCATCTGCGGCAGACTGTAGCTTGCACCAGTCCCGCGCCATACGCCTGCCATCTTTTACAAACTGATTTTAAATTCAATTGGAAAACTGGTGAACCAAAATTTAGAGTAGTCACGCGCTTACAATATTTAGTAGCTGCAGCCTAACTTTAGGGGAATAAAACATTGCTTGGCGCATTCCTGGATAAAAAATTTGGTCGGCTTGTGCCATGTTTTAGGTAGGGTATTTACCCTATTATATTATACGTATTTATGTAAACATTATGTCATCTATGCCAAGTTGATCGGGAAAGGATTAAAAAACAAAAACAATACCATTATAAAACAACATCATTTTAAATTATTTTGGTTTTTATGTCAGACACAAAAAGCCTTCAATAGCTTTTTAAAAGCATCTATTACTCGGAAGCTAACAAAAAATTGTATTAATGAAAAAATCATCATACATCATGTCCACCACCACCACACCACACCAGCCTATATAAGTCCACTGTTCGACATAGGCCTCCCTTAATAAAGGAGGATATGCCCATAATCCTCACGCTGGGCATGCGGGTTGGGGATCACAGGGCACAGCTTCTCGCAGCACCGACGCTGCTGCCCATCGGTGGCCTGGGGATTTAGGCTGTGCTATGCCGGCTGATTGCGGCATAGACATCATGTCATCTAACAAAAACTGACCAGCCTAATGTTTTATTGAAAATCATTTCAGAAATACTTATACAGTAGGTAACTTAAACATATTTTCTTATGAATGAAATGTACGTCGCACACCATTCATTACTAATGTTTTGTGAACAGGATCTCTCTCGTAAAATGTGTAAATGTGAATGTAGAATCACGCGACAATCCCAAAGGGTTTGTTCGGGTGAAGGAAATGCTGAACATTGAATGTCATACATTATTTACCAGTTATTTCTTCTGAAAAATCTTTTTTTGCTGCTGTGAAGCTCTATTGTGAGTCAAAAAAGCGTACCTAGAGCTTTATGGCTGCTAAAATGTTTATACTAAATTGCGTTAAGGTTTCCAGAATCATATTATGTAACAAGTTGTACCAAAACTTAACTAATTCTATTGATAAACTACGTTATATTGTTAATAGTAAACTACCAAATGTTGTTATAAGTAAAAGTAAAGTAAAAGTATCATTTATTACAT
Source organism: Horisme vitalbata (assembly GCA_951804965.1). Classification (NCBI taxonomy): domain Eukaryota; kingdom Metazoa; phylum Arthropoda; class Insecta; order Lepidoptera; family Geometridae; genus Horisme; species Horisme vitalbata. The sequence goes on along the minus strand of OX638091.1, from coordinate 34,547,148 downwards.
GAAATAGAGGTTTTTAACAAGGTATTACAAAATTTTTTTTAAGGTTTTATGTTAATGGACCATATATATACATTTTCGGCTTAAACGTACCCGTTTACGCAAAGCTTTGTCACCTCGCCCCTCCATGCCAACTATGTCTCAATACTAGAACTCTTTTAATAATTTTGTACCTCAGGGGCATACAACATTATGAACCTTTACTTATTTTATGCAGGTGACTAAAAAATGCGCGGAGTGAAACTTTGATTATAATATTTAGATGGTTGTAGTAGGTATATTAGAATAAATTAAACGGCATTTTTCATTATTTTTAAAGCTGAATATTATGAGTCACACACTGTTGCTATAAAGTTTTCAGATGTCATATTTTATGTGACTTGAGGTCATTTACCATTGTAAATTGTTTATCTTAAGCATACCAAAAAATTATTAAGATATCATAATGTTATTTAACTCTTTTCCAAATATAAGATAATTGTAATAATAGGCGCATATTAATATCAAGTACCTATGTATTAAATCGTTGTAACATTGTATATATTAGTAACAGCAAGCTATATAAAAAAATGAGAGGGTGTAATACATAAAATTCTGAGCTACCTAAAGTAATAAAATATTAATTAAGTAATGAAATTTCTATTAGGTAAGTTCTAGGCAAAGTGAACTACTGACATGCTTCAGGCAAATCAGGGTCACGCACATGGAAGATTATTGTAATGTTCATGGAATTTGAATGGAATCCACTGCAAGGAGTTGGTCGGACTTCTCTTTTAATATTTTCTATGTCGTCGATAGATCAGTTGTTCGTTTCAAGTAACAAGTAACCTGTCTTCTTTCTTCTAATTCACAATCTGTAGATTCTTCATCGTTATTTAAAATAAGATCCTCTTAGGTCTGATAGGTTAAAATCTTCTTAAGAGTTCATAGAATCTTCTGTCTTGGTGATCAGCGGCGGTACCAACCAGTCCTTTGTCGTTAGTGACGAACACTCCACTGCGGTTTGGTTGGTCGTCCGCCATCACTTGAATCTGAGCAATAGAGATGAGCTGCCTATAGCCAGATAGTGCAAGAAGATTGAGACAAGTGAGAGTGAGCAGTTAATAATGAGAATCATTCTTGATACCTGGATAGACGGAATTGCGATTTCCCGAATTCCGAGAATCTCAAAAAGCAAAAGTAATGTTGTCAAATCATATGTCTATCTTGGAGCGTTCTTTAGAAACAATGTTGGATGCGTTGACGAAATTAAACGGCGTATGAAGATTTCGAGACAATTGACAAACTGAAGAAGATATGGAGAAACCGGAACATTACAAAAGCCACCAAAATCCGGCTCGTCAGAGCGCTAGTGTTTCCCATATTCTTATACGCGGTGATACATGAACACTCCGGGAGAGTGAGAAGAAAAAAGTAGATGCTCTCGAAATGTGGTGCTGGAGGAGAATGCTTGGGGTATCGTGGACAGAATTCCGAACAAACCATTCTATACTTCAAGAAATCTGCGTCAAGCAGCGTCTCTCAGCCATAGTTAAGTCTCGCATACTCACTTTCTTTGGACACGTGTCACGAAAATAGGAGCTGACGCCATGGAGACTCCATTGAGCGCCTGGTGGTACAGGGGATGTTCGAGGGCAAAAGAGCGCGTGGCAGATCACCCATTAGATGGACTGACCAAATAAAGGGTTGATATTCCCTTGAACGAGTCCACCAGAAAAAGTGCGGTGCGAGAGGAATAGCGTAGGATTGTAAGGCCACTGTCCCGACTTTACGACCACGACTGTTCTGAAGTCCACTGCTGAACATGCCTCACTTAAACGTGGGAGGTTTTGCTATAATCACCATTGGTTACGCCAACATTATGTTTGCTTGTAACTTTTTTGTTATAAATTTATCACCGCTAGCAAGGCTCAATATCTATACTTAGGTAAGCTATGGGTTGATTTACTTTCATTGTAATTTCGCGTAATCTATCGGTTGGACTACGCGAAATTCAAACATTCGCGCGCTCCGCTGCAAACCTAAGCAGCGGGGGTTTTCACATTACGACGCCTGTGTATGACGTCGTAGTAGTCGTTGACGGGCCGCCTTCGAGAGCCGATCTCATCCCGGCATTCGAGTCTTCTTGCTTCCGAATGTGACTGACTTCCACTCCGCGCGTCGAAGGGTCTTACTCCGCTGATCATATCGGAAGACCTTCGTACCAGTGCCTCCAGCAAAGTATTTGTTGTGACGGCCGCGCACCGCATCGCTGGCCAGCGTACGCTCGGCTATTCCGAAAGGAAACCCCATCATCAAGACTGTTCACCAGTGTTTTGGATCGCAGTGATATACAATACAGAGCAGCCCCAGGACCAATCGAGATTGCTGGACTTGCAAGGTTCGTAAATCTGCCTTTTATCTATGTGTTAGATAGACCTTGCAGGCGGTAGACACCGCAGCTCGCATTTTTTTGTGTTTCAACCAGCCCCCCAGTTTTGGGTTCGCATCCCGCGTCGTGTAATTCCTTCTAGCTTCATATTATTAATCATTTCTGGTCCTCCAAGCTGAATTAACGACCATATTTTGGTCCTTACGAACCGGATTGAAACCACAAAGAGTTCGATTTTTTAATACGTAAATTGCATATCATTATACGAATCTCGTCCTTATTGCGTTACGTATAAAGTCTATTTTGTGCCAATACTTTACTTGAATTCCCGTTTAATAATGTAAAAAAAAAAAAATATTGAAAGTCGCATTTTATGTCATGATTCATAGTAAAATTGCATAAGTTATTTGTAATCTATTTGATTCATGTCGTGTAATAAGTTTACGAAATTTAATTACGCATTACGCATTATTTTTCTCATTCATTCGCGAAACATTGCGGGTAGCTTCGTGTATCGTCGCATGGCACTGAGCAACATCGTCATTGGTTCTGTTCTGTCTGACTGACCTCGTGTTTGGTAGTCAACACATTCCGCTTTATGGGTTCTCATTGACATCCATGTTGACTGGTATAGTTTGGTTATACTGCATTCTAAAAGTATTTAACGCATCGCAATACAGTCCACACCGCATTTGATTAAATTATTAAAATTTAATTGAATTATCGCTCACATTCATTCTGTCTAAGTTTCCACATTCCTTGTTTCTTTGTGGAACGAAGAACTTTAGGTACTTATATAACTTGTTTACTAGACCCAACACTCGCGCTAGGTTTGTGCGACTGGATAAGTTATTTCCATTCGTGCAAATTTTGCATTTCGTAATTTATTCGATTTGCTTTCTTTGGTTTTTGTCATTCGCAACTACGTTTGTGTTAGGATTCCGCATGGTATTGTTATTCCTATTTAGAAAAATATTGCATTTTTCACTCGCATCGCACCCGGTTTAGGGTTCCGTACGTAACGTATCCGGAAAAATAGTTCCGTACGTACCTACGTATCACATCGCGCCTAAGTACCAGCTTACGTAGGCAAATTGTTTGTATAGTTTCGTATACCTACGTATTCAGTCATATTACAAACGAATTACTATTTAATAATTTTTATGTCCGTCCATTGCACTTGTTTTGTAGGATATCGCTTGGTCGGATAGTAGTTCCGTACCTATTTATTTAATATAACACATTTAATTTATTTTGCCCTTTCGTACAAACGCATGTTAGGGTTCCGCGTGGACGGATAAGTGGTTCCGTACCAATTTTTGTAAAAAGGTTATAGTTTTGTCTTCTCTATTCATAATGGAGGATTTAAATAATAAACTCAAACTTTATGAAGGCAAACGTGCCGCGTATTTTAGTCGCATACAAAGGATTTATGACTCCATTTCAACTCTCAATGATGAAAAATCGAAAAATACTTTTATCGCGCAAGCTAAAACAATTGATCAAGTTCGTAGCGAAATTATAACTACGATTGACAACATAAATATGCTGTCAATGAAAATTAATCCTGATTATGAGGTTAATTACACAATACATTGTCTGCCTTTGACGATCTTTCGTGTGAGATTAAAAATGTTCTAAGTTCACTGATCCCAAACAAAGACTATACTAGGACGTGCGCGCCGAGCGTAAGTAATACTACTAGCAAGTTAGGGTCAGGGTCGTATCATATCAAAATACCTAGAATCGAACTGCCTACCTTTGATGGTGATATCCAGAACTTTCCGTTCAAGCGGGTTATACATACCAACCCCGATCTATCGGACTCGGACCGCATTCACTACCTGCTCAGTCACCTCCAAGGCAAGGCGAGGAGCATCGCAGCTGGTATTGTGTCTGCTGCTGAGAACTATCGCGTAATCTAGGACGCGCTTATCGCTAAGTACCGAGACACGCGCGCATTAGCCGTTAGTTACCTCAATCAGCTGTTTTCTTTAAAGTCAGCTGGTTCGTCACCCGCTAATGTGGAAAAGGTATTTGATAAATTTACCGCATTTGTAGCTGGACTTAAGCAATTAAAAATAGATAACATGGATGATTTTATCTTTACGTACGCGGGTCTTAAGTTATTAGACTCCGACATCGCAAAACATTATGAAATGTCGCTTCGCAGCCTGAAATATCCCGAAAGCATAAACTACGATTATTTCGTAAAATTCGTTCGTGAACAATTAAAAATTTTGCATCGCACCGCGCCGCATCGATCTGAGAGGTTGACTGTCAGCAGCGGCGGCGCCAGTACGTCGTCCGGCGCGCGCGCGCGCTCGGTTCCGCAGGTGTATGTAGCTACATCACCTAAATGTTCGCTCTGTCATTCAACGCATGCCCACTTGTTTAGGTGTAGTGCATTCTTAAAACTTAACACGAATGACAGATTTAAATTTGTTAAGGACAACCATATGTGTGTCAACTGCCTTAGTGGACAGCACACCGTATCCAAATGCCAGTCTTCCGCCACTTGTAAGAAGTGCAATAGTAAACACCATTCCCTGTTGCATTTCGAACAATCACCATTGCCACAGAAACCGGCCGCTATTAGCAGCGCTGCGCCGGCCACGCCGACGCCGCCGCCCGCTTCAAGTAACAATGTAAGCTCTGCGCCCGCGCAAGACCGGGTTTCTTTGTGCACGCATTCAGCCACGGTTCAAAACCCGACTCGCACTACTGAAGTGCTGGCTACTGCGAAGGTGTTAGTAGTAGGTAGAAAAAGTAAGGACACTTTGGTTCGCTGTCTTCTTGATCCCGGTTCTCAAAAGAACTATATAACTACTCGATGCTGTAGAAAGCTCGGGTTACCTATCCGCGAGGATTCGGTGGTCACTGTCAAAGGTATTGGTGGTACTTCTCAGTCCGTCCGGGGTTCCGTTGATTTCACATTTAGTTCGCGTCTTCGTGCGCAACCCAAGTATACCATGGACGCTCTGGTTTTAGACGAGATAACCGGTCAGCTCCCGTTATGCTCGATAGATGTCACTCATGTGCCTCACATTGATTCGAAGCTACTTGCTGATGATACTTGGGCTACGCCGGGGAATATTGACATCCTGTTAGGGGTAAAACTTTTTGCTAAGTTATTGCAACCAGGTCAAGTTACTTCTACAGCTGGGTGTCCTGACGCATTAGAGACGGTGCTTGGCTATATACTTATGGGAGACGCGCCTGTTTTGGAACTTCCAAAAGCCACTCTGTCTTTCTGCGCTACGTCTTCTTTGGAGAACTAGGATTTGCGCAAATTCTGGGAGATCAAAAGTCCAAGCCAAGCTTCTTCGATCACTAGTGTGGACGATAAGCACTGTGAGCAGTTTTATTGTTCCACCGCTACTCGCACCCAGTCGGGCAAATATGTCGTGGCTTTGCCACTGAAGACAAACGCATCGGCGTTAGGAAATTTTTTTGAAATCGCACGTCGTATGTTTTTTAGCCTCGAGCGTAAACTTAAATCGCATCTTAACGTCAAGCTACTTTATGACGACGTCATAAAGGACTACTTAAAAAACAACTACATTTCCCTTGTCAAGGAAATTATTCCTGGTGAGGTATCTTACTATATACCGCACCATGCTGTTATCCGCGAGGACAAGGCAACCACCAAGTTACGCGTGGTGCTTGACGCCAGCGCGAAGACAGCCAACGGCACATCGCTTAACGACATACTTCACGCGGGTCCAGTTCTTCAGTCTGACCTTCTCAATATTCTTCTGAATTTGAGATTGTTCGCTATAGCTATTACAGCTGATGTTAAAGCAATGTACCTCAGAATTTCAGTGTGCCCTGAAAATCGTCCTCTCCAGCGCATACTTTACCGCTTTCGTGAAGACGAAGAACTGCAGGTACTGCAATTCTTCGTCCTTCCGTTTGGGCTGAAATGCTCGCCCTTTCTCGCCATCCGCACAATTCAACAATTGTGTCAGGATGAAGGTCATCACTTGCCTCTCGCCAGTGAGATATTGAGTCGTGATATCTACATTGATGACATCGCAAGTTCTATTCCTAGCACTGCGCTAGCCATACCTACCGCTCACCAGTTGATTAAGTTATTTTCACTTGGTGATTTTGAATTGACCAAGTGGTCAAGTAATAGCGCCGAAGTTCTTCGAGCTATTCCAGAGTCATTGCGACTCTCGCACAGTGTTGATCTAAGTAAGGATCCAACATTGAAAGTTTTAGGTCTTCGTTGGTTTCCCGACGAAGACAATTTCGCATTTCAGGTCAATCCTGATAACCGCCCCTGCAAGAAGAGAAATATTTTGTCGTCTATCGCGCGCCTCTTCGATGTTCTGGGTTTAGTCGCGCCTATGATCTTATTCGCCAAGCTTCTTATCAAGGATCTTTGGCTTGTAAAAATTGGATGGGATGATGTCCCACCTAACCGCATTGTTCGCCTTTGGGAACAATTTCAGGCTGAACTACCAGCTGTCTCGCAACTTAAATTCGCACGCCACATCGGTGTTGTCGAAAATTGTACCATCTCATTAGTTGGCTTTGCAGATGCTAGTGACAAGGTGGTGCTGTTTACGCCCACGTAGTCAAGCCAGATGGAGAAATCGCCGTATCACTCGTATGTGCCAAGTCAAAGGTCGCACCTCTTAAGGTTATTTCGCTAGCTCGCCTCGAGCTATGCGTCGCACTTCTTTTATCAACATTGATAAAAAGAGTTTTTGATCTCTACTCCGCCAGATACGCCATTACGGCTGTCGTAGCATTTTCGGATTCAACTGTAACTTTGAGTTGGATTCATTCATTGCCACATCGCTGGCACACTTATGTGGCCAATCGCATTGCCAAGATTCAAGAGAATCTTTCGGCTGAACACTTTTTTCATGTCAAAGGATCAGAGAATCCTAGTGACTGTCTCTCCCGCGGCTTGACTCCCGCTCAGCTTGTCCAACATCCATTGTGGTTGAATGGACCAACATGGCTTAAACTGCCCTGCAACGAATGGCCTGTGAAACCATTCGTTTCAGGTGACTCGCACGAGCTTCCAGAACTGAAGCCTGTGGCGGTGTACCTGCTCTAACGCCGGAACTGTCTAAAGCAAGTTCTCACGCTGAAGACATTCTGTACAACCTCTCTAGTAGGTTTTCTTCGTGGAAAAAATATTTGAAAACAATTTGTTTTATCTTCAAGTTTTTAAAGCGGCTTCCTATAGGCCCAATAACCGCATCTGACTTGGAGTTCGCTGAATCAGCTGTGTGGCGATCACTTCAACGAACCCATTTCGAATCTGATTTAGATCGATTGTCTCGCAACAAGTTATGTTCTAAGCCATTACAAAAACTGAGCCCGTTTCTGCACAATGGACTTATTCGCGTTGGTGGTCGTTTAGCCAATTCTGAATTGGACTATGACTCACGCCATCAAATTCTACTTCCTCGACAGGACCACGTAGTGGAACTCTTGGTGTCCCACTATCACGTTACAAACTTTCATACGGGTCCAAACTTGCTTTTGTCTCTCTTGAGAAATCGCTATTGGATTCTGTCCGCACGGCGTATTGTTCGTCACATTACATTCAACTGTAACGTTTGCTTTAGAGCCAAGCCACGACCAGTGTTTCCTATCATGGCAGATTTACCCCACTCTCGGGTGGAAACTGCTCCCAAGGCGTTTTCCCACACTGGGTGTGATTACGCTGGACCACTGATGATCACGTCTGTTCGCGGTAGAGGACAAAAAAGCCGCAAGGCATATATTTGCCTATTTACGTGCATGACAACGCGTGCTCTTCATCTGGAAGTTGCCTCAGATCTGAGTACCGCGAGCTTCTTGTCAGCACTTAAACGTTTTCTTTCTCGCCGTGGTCCGATCGAATGTCTATATACAGACAACGCCACCAATTTTGCTGGTGCCAAATCATATCTCCGCGAACTGTACGATTTTTTATCGCATGCATATCGCCCATATTGGGAAAAGGAACTGGCAGATCATAAAATTACTTTGAAAACAATCCCATGTAGAGCTCCGCATTTCGGTGGATGTTGGGAAAGTGAAGTAAAGAGTGTCAAAACGCACCTTCTAAAGGTAATTGGTCAACAAATACTGACTTCCGATGAGCTCAGTACAACACTAGCTCAGATTGAGGCTCTTTTAAATTCGCGACCGCTCTATGCGCTTAGCTCAGATCCGTCAGAACCTACCGCACTAACTCCTGCCCATTTCTTAAACACAAAAGCACTCGCCTTTTTCCCTGCTCGCGAAGTAACTGAAACGCGTTTACACCTTATTTCGCGACATGAATTGACTGATCAACTTGTCCAGTCTTTTTGGAAGCGGTGGCGCAATGAATATCTGCACACCCTTCAATCAAGACAGAAGTGGAATACGCCTTCCAATCCATTGCGGGTTGGTATGGTTGTGGTCTCCATGCAGGACAATGTCATGCCCTTGCACTGGCCGATAGGTTTAATTACTGAAATCTTTCCGGATAAAAACGGGGTTTGTAGAGTCGCAACTGTCAAGATTCAGGGTGGGGTTTTCCAGAGACCAACAGTAAAGTTGTGTCCTCTACCAACACAGTAAATACTCAACTTATTGTTTCTTTAGGTTAAGGTTAAATGTTAGGCATCGCAGGGTAGAGTTAGGTTTAATTTGCATCATACTTAATTTTCATGTAGATTCGTGGTGATATGCAATTTATTTAATTTCGGTTTGGTTACGCCAACATTATGTTTGCTTGTAACTTTTTTGTTATAAATTTATCACCGCTAGCAAGGCTCAATATCTATACTTAGGTAAGCTATGGGTTGATTTACTTTCATTGTAATTTCGCGTAATCTATCGGTTGGACTACGCGAAATTCAAACATTCGCGCGCTCCGCTGCAAACCTAAGCAGCGGGGGCTTTCACATTACGACGCCTGTGTATGACGTCGTAGTAGTCGTTGACGGGCCGCCTTCGAGAGCCGATCTCATCCCGGCATTCGAGTCTTCTTGCTTCCGAATGTGACTGACTTCCACCCCGCGCGTCGAAGGGTCTTACTCCGCTGATCATATCAGAAGACCTTCGTACCAGTGCCTCCAGCAAAGTATTTGTTGTGACGGCCGCGCACCGCATCGCTGCCCAGCGTACGCTCGGCTATTCCGAAAGGAAACCCCATCATCAAGACTGTTCACCAGTGTTTTGGATCGCAGTGATATACAATACAGAGCAGCCCCAGGACCAATCGAGATTGCTGGACTTGCAAGGTTCGTAAATCTGCCTTTTATCTATCTGTTAGATAGACCTTGCAGGCGGTAGACACCGCAGCTCGCATTTTTTTGTGTTTCAACCAGCCCCCCAGTTTTGGGTTCGCATCCCGCGTCGTGTAATTCCTTCTAGCTTCATATTATTAATCATTTCTGGTCCTCCAAGCTGAATTACCGACCAACCATGCTTGGTGATGCAGGCAGATTGGTGATCGCAATGAAGGTGTAAAAATACACAGAAGGAAGCTGCCCCCTTTCCACTGGTAGGTTCCCTAGGCTCCATTCGCACCGGGATGACAGCGATCATTTTCAATGTTAAACTGTTGTTAAATAATTGAAATTTAGTCTACATACAACTACATATGAGTAAAAAACCAGATTCGTTCTCAGCGGAAAGGGAGAGCTGGTAGCTAGGGGAGGGAGCAGCCCTAAGGTATAGTTCTCACTGGACTAGGGATCTGATAAGGGTCCAGCCTCTTCTGCTCGGGCGGCTGGTACTGCTGGTTGGGGTATTTCGGCTGCTGGCTCTCGGAGAGGAACGGAGAATGCTGGTAGTGTGGGGGGTAAGTTGGGTTGTTGTTGGTAGCCAGGTTAGGGGAGCTGCTAAAAGCCAGGCTAAATATAGGCATTGGAGGAATACTTGAAATAAGTCACGTTTTAAAATCACAATTTTTAATTTCTTATGACTGCAATTGAAATCTGGAACATTTAAATGTTTTTAAACTAAATTAAACTTAAAAAATACCTTACACAGAAATAAAGATCAATTTCGGGTCGATTATAAGGGTCCACAGTAGTTTCACACTTGAAAATAGTTTTTAAGCAGCCGCAGTGCGACGCACACGCTGACTGGCGAGATGAGAATGGTCGCGCGCGTCTGAGGTAACGAACAGTAACTCCAACCAAACAACATTAAGTAACAAAATGCTTAGAGGTATACAGATTTATGAGCAATTGAGGCCCTATACCCAAATTGTAGCTGTGGATTTAATGTCTTATACGATTGATTATTTCTTTTTACACGCATCGTAGAACTTAATGCTTTATACCATTACGTAGAACTAATTCATACGATTTCAATGATGCAAAAAAAAGAATTTTCCAAAATTTTGAGTTACTATTCTATGCCTCTGAGGTACAGAATTATCCTTTATTACTTAATGCTTCTACTACGTCATTAACTTTGCCAGGGTCTTTACAAAATGGGCCTAGTTCTGCAGCTCTGCTCCGAGTAGAGTTGGGTGAACTAACTATCGATTAAAAAATCAATTAAAACCACCCAACAGACCTTGACCTTACACTAAAATTATCTACTGTTTATCCTGGTATAAGAAAATATGAGTACACCATGGTACTATTATACCCAAAACTGGAACAAGTTAGTGGGCGGCATGCGTAGCGGGAATCGAATCTGCATCTCTCCGAACTTGTCGTCCGTAGCGCCAATTGCTTTATGTTCGTCGTTCAGCACATGCTGAGCCAACCTCTTTTTTGACGCAGGGTTATGGGGGCTCGTCGATTTACATTTAGTTAAATAAATCCTATTTTTGAGCACTCCTATATTTTGTATCGAAGCATAGTACTCGTAGATGGATTTATTGTTGTGTACCTGTGTCGAAATAAATGTTATTCTATTTCTTATTTCAAAAGAATCCTTAGTACATGGATACAAGCCCAATTTAAAAAAAAATGTAAAGCGTCCGGTATTACTACACTGCCCAATTTTTAACAATGAAAATGTAAAACGGCCGTGATAAATTTAAATTACTACACTGCCATACACTGCTACACTACATTTATTTTAGACACTTATTTTTATCGATGTCGATGAAAATAACCCGAGTCTCATCCTCAGAGTTAAAGCAGTGCTATTGTTTACTGCGTAAAGCCGGTACACAATGAGGGGTTTATAATCAACGCGATACCCGCCCACATCCCGCCCGCGGCTAAACGACGAGCTAGAGAAACCTTCTTGCAAAAAAACTGTTACTCACTAGTTATTCCTGGGTAACTTAATAACCTTCAGAAACCTGTTATTGACATTTCGAAGACTTCTAGAGATAAGTGCTAGCTATCACTCAGAATATGAATTGGGAAAAACGTCAAAATGTTTCTTGCTGTTAATTTCATACACCTAATCAAATGATATAATTGCATAGATAGTTATGAAGCTAGCGCGAATGACGTAATACCCCATTATATAAACATTTATAGAACATTGAACCGCAGAATTTTTGGGTATCTATTAGGAACTTTGAGTACACCACAGTGTACACTAAGTTTTATATGTATGTGCAGACAATGCAAACATTTGTCTATTCGAACCCAACGCAACCTCTTGCATCAAAGCGAGTGCTCTTTACCAGCAAGTTCATAAAATATAATTGGTTGCAATAGAAAGCTAAAAAAACATTAAATTAATGCAAAGTGGATGTTTTGTGACCTGTTTATAATGCTATACTTTGCTATCCTTTACAAATATGCGTCATATTTTTGAAATCATTTGACCATAGCTTTCATGGGCAATGTAAATGAAACCCTTGCAAAAGCGAGCATACATAAATAGGCTCGGACGTTAAATAAACGTATGCCGGCGCACGCTGCCGATACCAGGGGCTCAGGACTCGGCAGGAGGTATTTATACTGTGGTGCTGATAACAGACTTAGCCCCAACTTCAGATGGAAAAGGAAAAATAAGGAAGCATAAACATTTCCGTATTTTGGGTTAATTTGGGATCATAATTCTCGTTTCGAACAAAATATCACATGTTATTTTTTTGACAATCACTCAACTGGTTTCACGAAAATAAACTGTCTCCAATTCCCTCAAAAACAATATATTAGTTAAGAATAGAGATTTAAACATGGACTTTGAAAAAAAAAAGCTAAGCAGAGTTTATTGCCAATTCTTCTCTGTTTGGTCGTGTTACGAATTGTAGTGAATTAAAAAATGACTACTCAAAATTTACTTTACAGTGCTCACTGAATAAATACATTTGAGTTTGAAATTCATGGTTCCTGTGACATGGTCTTGTTAGAACAAAATTATTACGAGCTGTAACTAAGCTGTGATGTAAATGGGGTAAGTGACTTATGTTGGAAACCCTATAAATTGAAATAAATAGCGGTTTTCAATATGATAGTACCCAATTCAATGAAGCATGCTATCTCAGAGGAAACAATGGACTCAAACTTTCTTACATCACGCTCAAACTCACTAGATATAGAGTAACTGAACAACAAAGTTGTGTCTACGCACTAACTTCAACCGATAACAAGTTATATTTTAATGTTTAATGTTGAATACAAAGTTTTAGAATTGATTAATGTATTGCATTTAGTAATTGCTTACACTTAAGCCGCTAAAAGATATGGCGTACTAATAAAATGGAATAGGTTTCGATAACAATATGTATTACTTTTGTAAGGTAACTATTAAAAAAATATTTTAAAATAATTCATCATCATCGTCAGCCTATAGTAGTCCACTGCTGGACATAGGCCTCCCCTAATGAACGCCATTGCGCCCTGTCCTCAGCTCGACGGTTTCTCTCAGCAACCTTTCGCAGATCGTCACCTCCTTCACTACGTTTGCTGAGCCTCCATTGGGGGTACACCCTCTATTGGGGGTTTTGGATACTTCGATCGCTTTGATTAAACCGTTTTGTTCTTATATTAAATACAATTGTAATAATAACTTTTATGAGATTATATTTTATAGAAGATACATTTTATTTAATTTTATTCTACACCCAGTAGTCACATAGTTTGTATATAGGTAACAAATTAGGTATTTTTTTGTAGTACCTAGGTTGGTACATTAGTCACCCAGACCCCACACAGATGTTTTTTCCTTTATTAATTTATTGGATAATTAAATAATAGTTTGCGTTTGGGGGGTGTACGGGGTTCCAACCTTCCATCCAACCATCTACGGAACCCAAGCCAACCTCACCTGCTCGTGGTGCATCCTGCTGCTAAACAACGAACGGGGCTCTGGCGGCCGGCTGATTGCGACATAGCACAGCCTACATCGGCACATCCCGGGTTAAGAAGTACTTAATTATTGACGTCAAGGAGGAACGAACACTTTCACATGCTTACATTAACATTACACTTTGCCGCTAATATTAGTAGAAATAACTCTAAGGTACGATAGTAGGAAGCTTATGCAAGCATTTGCTCCTCAGTTGAAATGAAATCTGTATAATTTGACTGAAATACAGATGTACCGTACCTACTTAGGTAGGTACACCAATTTTATTAAGTGCCCTTTTTTAATAAAGTTTGGTTACTAGTGCGCATGCTGCGTAGTAATCGGCAAACAGCGCGCATTTGTTATTTTTGCAGCAGGAACAGGGGCCTATTGCATTTTGAGTGTTTGAGTGTGTTGATTCTATGATTTTTGCGATTGTCTCCGTTTCATCGTTTATTGCATTTTTAAATAAATTTGAGTACGTGATATGCATTTTGCACTATTATTTCAAGAAAAAATATCACAAAATTCTTCGCAATACTCATAATTATCTCATACGATTACGATGCAGTTCAGAAAAAGTTCCTCCGGAGCAACTTTATCAAAGACGCTTTTTTGAGTACTCTTACGATCAAGCTGGCCTCAACTTTCTGTAAAATAATTTAGCGCGGGACGAAACCATGAAAATGTTGTGATACGATAAAGGTTTAACTGGGTACCAGTATTTAATTAATAATGATTTTGGAACGAATTTTAGTTTACATTTCTCTTAACATAATAGACTTAAGAAGGGTATGTTCCTTGCATAGTGTTGGGATGGACTTAGAAGGATTTCCCGAAATTCAGAGGGCTTACCACAGGTTTTTACAGTTTACGAAAACTTTATAAGTTTCAGTATCTTTCCATACATTTTCAGTACAGCGCCTCTAGGGAAACGTGCATGAACTACGAAAATGTATGGAAAGATACGGAAACTTATAAAGTTTTCGTAAACTATAAAAACCGGTGGTAAGCCCTCTGCCCTTGAAGGGAATAAGCACTTCGCAAACAAAGTCGCGGGGCACTCACTAATGAGTAATAACTTTCACTATCCTTCCTACTACGAGTATAATTCTTCCTACTTATAATATTTTAAATACGAAAGTTTGTGGCTGGATGTATGGATGGATGAAGGGATGATTGTTTGATACTGTTTCACGCAAAACTACTGAACGGATTTAAATGAAGCTTGGAATATACATAGTCTGACCTGGATTAACACACACACTACTTATTATCCGGAAGCTAGTATTCTATAACTTCAGAATCAAAATACATTTTAGGGAATTTAATGTGTGTCCCGGTCGTCCGCCAGCGAGTTGGCTCGACGACATTGCGCAAGTCGCTGGACATACCTGGATGAGGGAGGCACAAGACACAAGACGCTGGCAAAAAGACCCAGTGGATGATTCCGGGCTGAGATGATGATGATGTTGATATTACGGTAGTGGTGAAGGTGATGGGCACGCCACAGTCTCCTAAATTGCAAAGTTACCGCACAATCTCGGACGCTGTAAAATTTTAAATTGATTCTCGTTGGGTACATCTTTACAATTTTGTCACGAAATTGTGGCGAGAGGAATATCAATTTGGTGGATTAAGGGGAATTGGGATCGAAAGATAATTCATCATTTTGGAAGAATTTAAAACTTTCTTCTTTCGTATTAGATGACTACCAAAAATTAAATAGTAATAGTGATGTATTGCTATCATCTTACGATTCGCAGATGACATAGTCCTACCGGCGGAGTCGCTGGAGGACCTGAAACAGATGCTGGACGGCCAAGCATCAGCCTCGCGAACGATAGGTCTCGGAATGAATTTGGAAAAGACCAAAGTCATGGTCAATTACCAAATTCATCCGGGACCTATCGTTGTTAATGGTCACCTTCTTGAAGTTGTTTCGGAGTACACATACCTCGGGCAGATTTGGCAGTTAGTTAGAAATAACTTTGAGAGGGAGGCCAAGAGGAGGATTCAGCTGGGTTGGGCAGTATTTGGAAAACTACGTCCAGTTTTCTTGTCACCCATACCACAATATCTGAAAACTAAAGTTTTTTATCAGTGCGTCCCACCTATCATGACATACGGAGCCGAAACGTGGGCACTGACAATACGGCTAATCCACCGGTGTAAAGTCGCTCAGCGAGTTCAACGATAGAACTAAAGTAGTCGACATAGATCAGAGAATTAACAAGCTGAAGCGGCAGTGGGCTGGCCATATCTGATGAAGAGTCGATAATAACTGTTGGGGTAAAAGAGTTCTTGAGTGGAGACCGCGGCTCAAACGTAGTGTAGGACGCCCTCTGGTTAGGTTGAGTGACAATTTGCGAAAGGCTGAGAGTCGAGCTGAAGACAGAGCGCAATGGCGCTCATTAGGCGAGGCCTATGTGCAGCAGTGGATTGATATAGGCTGATGATGATGAAGATGATGATTGCAATCACTATATGACATTGTCAGATTTTATTTATTATTCTAGGATAAACAGTTAAATAGGAATCTCAAGGCACAATAATTTATAACTAAATAGGAAAAGTTACCTTTTGTTTGACATTTTAGTTCTAGACTTTGTAATTTTATCAGATTTACGGCCTTCTTCTGAGTGAAGAAAAGTTTCAAATGTAACTAGACGTTTTACATTTCAAACTGTACTTTAGTTCTTGTTTTATCGTCACAATTTCGTGGATGAAAAACGTATAATACAGACTTGGCTTTTGAAGTTGTATGTTTTTTTATTACTATGAGCTCTAGTTTCCAGTATTTATGTCTGGTGGGTAGCGCCCGTGCCTTGAGATATCCATGGGTTATTTATGGCGTGCCGCGTGGTATCGCGAATCGTGATCTATACTGCGGACGGTCATTTGTCAAATAACTGCATACTCGTGTATGTCGGTTTCAGCTGGACCAAGGCTTGTCATAACAGAGTGAGCGCCAACCCATCCCAATACAGAGAGAATCTTATTAAACTAGGTATGCTTCATAGAATTGATGCATTAACCAAAATTTAAAAAAAAAAGTTTTTTTCTCCCTTAGAATTCCTGATCGCAGTCGTCAAGTATCATTTTTTTTTTAAATATTTATAATTTGTAGCTCAACACTTCGGTAACAAACTCATTCCAAGTTAAATAGGAGCTTACGAGTGCTAGGGTGGTGCGCTACAGTCTGCAACAAAATTAATTTAATTTTTAAGCTATTGCATAGCTTCTATCGAGGGCTTTGAGCGCGGGGACCGAATCCAGAAATTCCGTAACGAAAAAAAACCTCACGCTCCCCACTACGACGGGCACGGAGGTGTGGCTTGAAGGCCGTGCATTGTCTAACGTCGTTTCTTTTCGGCAGTCTTCGACACGGTGTTTGTGTGCGTGCAACTAGACGTATTTTTATTTAATATAAGAAAAAAAAATGTTTTCTTATCGGTCACCACGCTCAAAATAAAATAAATAAATAATTATAATTGCATAAGTTGACACAAAATGCTATGCAATAGCTTTACCCCGGCAGTCCCCGAGTGCCACACGTCTTTTTAAACTACTAAATTATACTTCTGACTAAACTTTTACGCACAATTTTAAGATTTTGAACTTTTGTCTGTTCAACTGTTTAATTCACAAAAGTCTTGATAAAAAAGGTATTTTAAATTTATAATTCTTTTAATTTAAAATACATTATGGCAACTTTTTAGTTCTTCTACATTATAATATTTTTTCCTTAGTGTTGGCGTAGTTGGCTTTAGTAAGTATTTTATTCATTTCATTAGTCTCAGTCTCAGTTCATTTCAATATCACTTCTCGATCTTCACGTTTCGATATCAAGATTTATTTGCATTACATCGGATTACTTTTTCTCTATTTAGATTCTTTGTCAACCTTTCCTTTACTATCAGTCCACTTGGCATAAGTGTAAGGATTCCAGGATAGCCCCAGTTTCGAGAGGATCAAATGTTTTCACATTGTTCACAAAAGCCAGACACAGCGGCTGTTTATACTGTATTAATGGCTCTGTAGCCATTTCCTCCGTGATACCCGCCCTGCTCCCGGTGGCTGGAACACTTCGAGTCTTCTGGAAAGACCATCGTAATAACTCTAGAGAAGATATGGAGGAACAATATTTCAAATTTAATTATTTTTCTTTGATAAGTTCAACAAAATGCAGAATGCGGTCCGTAATAGTCGGATTTATTTTTTATTTTTTTATAACCTTAACTCATTAAATCAATTGAGTTATGTGGTACAAACGAGCGCAGGTGACCTATTCGCGAAGATCGTAATCGTCTCTACAAAATAATTCAACGATATGTCGTTGGAAAGCACCGTTACAACCAAAAAACGAATATCAGAAAAATTCAAACCCTATTTCATAGCTCGTTAAAGTTGGTTTTTTATTGGATAAAATGTATGTGTAAATGTAGTATTGAAAAATTACTAAGCATGAATTTTGACCTTATTAAATCAGAAAATAGCGTTTAGTTTTGAATAGAGGCGTTCAGTTGCGTGAGACACGCTACGGATATGCTACGGTTAATTCAGTATTACTTCCTGAAGCATTTTGCGGGTAGTTTTTTATGTGGTTAATAAGATCCTGATGGAGATTGTGTCCATTTTGCACTCCTTTAGAAAACTGCCAGAGTACTGAAAACACAATAAACATCAACTACGAGAAATTGAATTATTAGACAGAATATTTACATAGTTTAGAAAGGAAGTAGTTTTTTTTTTGAAAAAAAAAACAGTTAATTTATTTAATTATTTTTTATTCACTGTTAGTTTTTTGTGAAAAACTTAGTGGATAAAACAAATCTATTGTTTTTTTCATGTTCACGATGCATGCTAATCCACTGTTTAAAATTCTTGTTTGGTAAGCTTTATTACATGTTAGTTAAATTAAAATGACTTTCACACACACACACACACACA
The DNA here is from genome assembly GCA_951804965.1 of Horisme vitalbata. Taxonomy (NCBI): domain Eukaryota; kingdom Metazoa; phylum Arthropoda; class Insecta; order Lepidoptera; family Geometridae; genus Horisme; species Horisme vitalbata. The sequence continues at coordinate 34,528,607 of OX638091.1, read as the reverse complement.
CACACACGGAAAAAGTATTTTAATGACATTTGACTTAGTAAAAACCGCCATTTTAACTAAGAGTAACATAAATGTGGGTGCTTTTAATTATTTATTCACAAACGTAATAAAACATTAGGTAAACTTTCTTTCAGCGAGATTATTAATTCCCCTTACTAAGTGTACTTACCACAAACTATTTCATTTAAAAGATAACTCTTCGTACAACATTTCACAAGAGCTGGCCAATACCCGACTTCACTTGACCCTTAAAATACCACCTAGAGTCATCAGCTCAGGCAGACCAGCTGGAACAGTACAGACTTCCTTGCAAACGTATTATTAAAATATTCATCATCTAATGATGAAGAATCGCCGCTCGTGCTGTTTCTTACTTGGGCGTTTTCATCAGAGCATCTTAGTTAAGTAATACTGCACACTATTGGGATGGGTGACTGTTTTATGGCATTAATATTTGAGCGCTTTAGTTTTCCACCGATAGGCCACGCCGGAGCCCACAGGTGGCATAACAACTCCGTCACCAGTGATATGAGCCACTAACGTGTATACGTTAAAAAATGAAGATCTTATAACATCAACCTTTTACCAGTTCACTGCTTGACGTAGTCCTCCCCTAATAAGCGCCATTGCAACCGTCTTCGAAATTACATTATAAGCTGATCTATTATAGTTTGCATTGTTATTTTTACAAAACCAGTTATTCTAAATATAAAAAAATATATATGTCAGAATTCGTTGTCTTGAAGCTGTGCTCCGAAATCACGAATAATAATTATTCAAATACTTTAACGTGTCGTATCGTAAGCGTATCATAAAATGTTGGCCTGTGAAAAAGTTTAGATTCTAAATAACACTTATTCATTAGCCAAGATTGTACGATATTATTAGTCAACTGCAAATCCAAAATTGTCACTGGGATGGATGCAATTAAAATGCCTTGTCTTTACTAGCGAAGTGAACCAGATGTTTGTCTATCTACTGTGGCCATGTTTAGCTTAGGTGAGCGCTAAAAGAAGAACTCTCTCATCGCAGATAGAAATACACGAATAATTCGCGAAAGCTATGTTGAGAGCCCCATTAATAGATTTTGCAGATTTTACAAACATAACACATAAGTACTTACAGTAGTACCTACATTCATTTGATAAAGTGGTTTGGTAGGTAAAAGCGTGTTTATTTCTCTGTATTTTTAGTTAGTACATTTAAAAGGGCCGGATTAAACGTAAATACGTATTTACGTTTTGTCTACTATTAGCTATTACCTATATGTACATATACGTAAGGGCTCTTATATACGAGCGGCATGTCGCCAACGGCAGAGGCAACTGCAGCCGTCGACTCCTCTCAGCGGAATTCCTCAACGGCTGCCTCTCGTGTATAAGATTAATTGCCCTAATTGTACACGTAGTGTTATTACACATTGTATATTATTGTATGCGTATTTGCATTTGCAATGGCTTCAGAAGTTACATGCGAACAATTTTTGCTTATATGGAACAGATCATTTCTATTCCATTTCATTTCGAATTATTGATTACTAACTTTCGCCTGCTGCTTCACTTGCGTGGTACTTGGATAAAATAAGTAATGTGCCGGATGGTGGAATTACACGGAAACAAATACGCTAGAGATAAACAATCCTGGTCGTATTTTTTTATTCAATTAATTTATTAAAATTTATCTATTATTTTGGAAGCAGGAAATTTCTACGAAAAATTAATGATCGTCTCGACCCAAGCCCAGCGCCTGATAATACTTATTGAATATAAAATTTATTTTTCGTATTATTAGTGTAATCCTGATCACAGATATCAATTTGAAAGTGTGATATAAATGTTGAAAAATCCTTAAAATAACGCTAAAATTTATTTATGATGTGCTCAGTTTAAATGATAGGGTTACTTTTTAAACACCTAAGTTTTTGTGATTTTTGTATCGTGTGCAATAATAAGTACCTACCTACAATATTTTAGGCAAATTCATGTAACTTTTTGCAGTTTACAAGACAACAAGTAACTTTAGGAACGTCACAAGTGGCCTACTATAGACTTGCGAGGAGATATCAGAAAAGTTACTTTGCAAATAACACTTAAATCTCGCTTACGGGTTGGGCCTGAAGTTGTGGAACTTGGCTCAGTAGCGGGCACACGACCAGCATTTGCTCACCTCAAACTATCAGCAAATACTTAGTAACCACGACAAAACAATCATTTTTTTACATTTATCATTTTACACTCCATCTATCTTTTGAAACTAGATATCATGATTGTGAACATTTTTTACGAAATAATTATTCTATGATTGTGTCATTTTGAAAATACTTCATCGATGTAAGATCGTCCCCGGCAAACAACATTTTCTTAGGATTCAATGCCTTATTTACTTTGTAGTGTTTAGATCACTACACTTATATGTTTTGGACAATCCAACGTATTTTGCTGAACATTTAGCATATTTGGGTTGGATTTGTTTGTTTACATTTGATTTTCAGGTTAGTTTCTTCTTCTTTTATTTAGGGTTTCAGTTCAGTTTTGGGTCAAGCCAAGTTCTTTTTTTACTAACTTTTTAATTAATAATCTTACCGTAGTGAGTAAGTAGTTGCAGTAGTGCACGTTCGATAACTTATCTTTTAAATCTTCCTTTTGTATCCTTTTAGTATTACCGAGAAACGAACCCGATACCTTGTTAAAACGCTGGAACCGGGAAAGATAAACAAAAAACAAAAGAACCGAACCTGTTAGCGTTCAGCTCTTGTTTCGTTTCTGCTGAAGCCTCTGCCACGGCTGTCTCAACAATGGACGGATAGCTTATCAAACTGAATAAATAAAAAACTTTAGAAAATACAGGGCTTGAAGCTTTGATGTCTATCGTGAGCGTGACAAAAGAATAGATAGACGTGGCTTGTACGGGATCGACCGAGGCAGATTAGAATTCATACAATTTCGTCAGTAACATTTTAAGATATTCTATAAGCCAAAATATTTAGTACTAGCGGTCCGCCCCGGCTTCGCACGGGTAGTTAATAAAAAAATCAAAAATTACAACTTTTTACTCACACACATACTACACCCTTTATTTCTTGTTAATAAGTATTGACTTCCCTTCCGTACACCTGTAACGCTTATTTCATCGCTTTGCTGCCTAGCTAGCCGAGCGTGGTAAGTGGTGACATGACCACGCAGCTTTTTTCAAATACTTACATTTTTAAACTCCTGATACCTTTTGAATGGAATGTCCGAATTGAATGATTTAAAAAGTTATATAAAGTTATTGAAACAGTCTTGAATATAAAGTAATTTATTTTGATAAGTATTAATACTGAGTGACAAATAAAAAGCCTTTTCCAGTGCCGGCAGTTCAATTAAATTTTTAAAATAAATTAACACCTATTGTGACATAACTATAATAGCTAGACATATTATAGTGTCGCGACACTTTTTGTAGATTATGATGTGTTCTAAATAGTCGTAGTACGTTATTTTGGTCTATCATCAATCGTTTTCGCAGCGCACGCGATGTAAGGATTTTTTTGTCATTTTTTTTACACCTCTAGTTAAATTATTTAAATTTTAGTAAGGAACCCTAATTTTTTTGAAAATATTATATAACCTTTAACACCTGGGGATAGTGTAGCTACTCAACAGTGAAATATTTTTTTAAATCGGTCCAGTAGTTTTGGAGTCTATTCAATGCAAACAAACAAACAAACAATCAAATCTTTCCTCTTTATAGTGTAGACAAAGTCCGCTAACTTTCTCTGGTGAGTTCCACAAAATGCATACGCGTGTATCGCCTTCCCGCCCGCAGATTCCTAAGCAAATCAGAGAAAGAACAAACAAACAAGCAATCAATAAATGACACCGTTCACTAACTCTTTCACCAAATAAAAACAAACACGTTAATCTGTAATAAGTTTGGAGAAATAACACACACAAATAGACGAGAACTACCCAATAGAAATTCGACAATGTTTTGCTTCCACACGCTGTCCACCTTCGATGTCGCTAAATATCTTATACAAAATCTCAGACGTAACATTTTATTTAACCGCGCGTGGTAGGACTTTTAACTATAAATTAGTTTGGGTATCTACTCATATAAGTTTTCCAAAAAAGTTTTAAAAGGTGAATACTTTTACCGGAACATCAGTGGAAGCAGAAGCATCGACAGTTTAGTTAAAGTCAACTGTTAGAATACGGTGGTTGAAACTGACGAAACAAGGGTCATACTAAACTGAATAGTATACTTACCTTATAAATAAATAGTTGAATAAAAACTATGATGTTATTTCAAAGTATGGCTAAAATAGAACACAGCACACATCAACTAGGTACTCGAAAATTATAGCGTCATTTCTGAGGGCAGCAGTCAGTATGAAAATACAGCTACTGCATATTTCTTCAATTGCGTTTTATTCGGATAGTAATGACCTATTTAGCCTGGCCACTAATCAGCTAACTCAGTTGCACACCGAAATGATAAGCACCGAAATGATCTGACTGAAATGATCCTGTTTTTACAAACTTTGACATTACGTCCGTCGAAATTTAAAGAATGTCAATTTACAAACTGTCAAAGTTAGTAAAAAACAGGACCGATGCTTATCATTTCGGTGTGCAACTGAGATGGCTGATTAGCCTGCTGGACGGGAACAACATTTGTCAGTTGAAGGGGTATTTCAGTTGAAAGGATAGAGTAATTCATAAGACTTTCGCATTCAATACTAGGTAAGCCAAATGAAAGTGGGATGGGTGTGATATGTCAAATAGTGGGAATCAAATTTGCGCCTCTCAAGTCTAGCTAAGCTTGCTGTGCCATATGTTTCCTCATGGACCACTTCATCATGGGGCAAAAGAGTGATTACAGCCATACCGGCCGAAACCGTGGCGGTGATTCCAGATGTCTCCATGATCCCATCAATGCGGACAGCGACACGTCAACGGTCAACTTTTCTCGTTGTTCCATTACACTTTTTCGCCTTATGCCAAATCCATGGGCAAGTTTGGGATTTGGGAACTGTTCCACTGAAACATTTTTATTTTTGTTTAAAGTTACATTTAATTGAAACTAATCTTGTAGGCTCTAATTTAATTATTATTTTCAAGTGTTCAGCACATTTTAGGAGATAAAACAAAACTTCAATTTTCCAAGTGAAAAGTTTGCTTCAATTCGTGTGAAATTTAATTACATTCGCTCCAAATTAGGCTTAATTCACGTGGATGCTATTATGATGTTTGCTAATGGATTACAGAATTTTCAGTTTATATATATATGTACCAAGTGCTTTCAATTTGAGTTTCATAAATAAATTCGTAAGGTTTGAAATTCAAAACGTCGTGGTGTTAGGTAAATACTACTTACACTTAAGAAAATATACATAGAAACAAAGTACCTTGAAATACTTACTTACTTACTAAAATATCTTTTGTATGTCTTCCATTATTATTCTTTATTCGATCGTTGCGAATATCATTTATAATTCTGTTAAGAAACATGCATGCAAATCATATGTAATTAGGTAGGTACCTACCATATCACTTGTTACCACTATAAATTTTTATTGGTGTATATTAAGCTAATAATTCATAATAAATAAAACACATATTTTTTATTAAATACAGTTATTTTTGCTGCCACTTGCGTACCTAATGAAATTAAGTATATTGATTTATGATATAGGTACCTACTATACTTGCATAGGTACCTAAATATGACCTGCCAATGAACTGTGCCGTGAAGAACAGCAAAGTGCTTGTAATAACTTTGGGTACTCGTAAGTTAATCCTTAGAAAATTGGAAACGGTAGAGTTTTCCTTCTTAGATTAAATATTTAGGTAGGTTAGGTAGATATAACCTACCTAAGTTAAAGATTTGTAAATAACCAGAAGTGTGGGCTAACACTTAAAATACAAAAAATATGATAAAGCCTAAATGTAGAGTCTAGACTTAGCTTTAATCTGAGACCTAATTTTACTGGCTCTGAGTATACAATACATATACCTTACCTAGGTATAAAAATTATTCAGCAATTTAGAGTGAAATTTTATTTTCTCATCAGTGTTCAGGTTGTTTTGAAATAATTTTCCAATAATTAGGTATTACACTGAGATTGTTTTTTTTTTCGTTTGGATATTTAGAACCTACCTGTGCCTTTGTGCCTAGCTCACCACGAACTGAACAAAAATATCTGCAAATTATTCAATCCTTGTGTATTTGTAAATTTAAAGGCATATTATACCACGCAGGACCTATTCAGTCCGTCTTAGTAAGACTGTCCGACTGACTGGAAATTAGTCAATTGCTAAAGCCGACCCTAGACGGTCATGCGGCATGACATGCGTTTACGTGAAACAGCATGCTGCATGAACGACCGAAAAAACAAATCATTCATTTTATCGCACTTCCAGTCCAGCCGGAGTAAAGTACAGAGTATTTTGCGAAATAATTATTTGTCCACTGTGAAACCTTTATCATATTTTTTTAAATGGTTTGTTATTTTGTTTCAAACTCAAACTCAAACTCAAAATTCATTTATTCAGTAGGAACTGTATAGAGCACTTTGAAACGTCATTTTTTTTAATTTACCACCAATTCGTAACGTGACCAAACAGAGAAGAATTGGCAAGAAACTCTGCTTGTCTTATATTTTTTTAACTTCATTGTTCTCAATAACTATTACATTGTTTTTGATGGAGTTGGAGGCAGTTTCATCCCGTCTTTTTTGTCATCTAAATAATCAGATATTTTATAATAAGCTTTATTACAGAGATTACGTTTAACAATATTTTTGAATTTATTTTATTTAGCCTTACAGTAGGAACAGCTAGTTTTATGCAGTAGTGCGCTTGTTTTTATCTATGTAGATACCTACATTTTTCTTTTCGTGTCGTATAATTCAGGACAATCTTTGTACATGGATAATAATATTAAAAATATTAATTTTGTCGCTCTTGGGCTCACGTTGACGCCGTCGTCGTCGGGAAGCTCTTGCGATGCGCTGTTCGCGTCCATCGTTGACGCCGCCATGAAACAAAATGAGCTGTTGCACGACATGTCCCTATCTTAACGATCATGCGTACATGTAGTTTGCATGTCATGTCATTCACGTCAATCAATACAATTAAACGATCATGCGGCATGACAGCGTAACGCATGTCATGCCGTATGACCGTGTAGATTACGCGCGTTGAGCGCTTGTCATCTGAGGGCTTACCACAGGTTTTTATAGTTTATGAAAACTTTAGTACAGCGCCTCTAGGGAAACGTGCATGAACTACGAAAATGTATGGAAGGAAAGATACCAAAACTTATAAAGTCTCGCCCTCTGAACGTACTCGTAGGGACGGTTTTAGTGGTTTACTCTTATTAAACTACGCTAAGTAACTGAATACTGCGTGGTCTGCCTTAGTACTGTCACATTCCTTTGGCCCCGAAGCACAGAATATAGAGAGCCCAAGGCCCCGAAACGAAAGAAGTTGAAGTTGAAAGAAGTTGGAAATTATTATTTCAATACAGCGCATTCCAATGTATATACCCTATACTCTTATACACTAGTCACAAAATCGTTTTATGGTCCGTGTTCAAGATAAAAGACAGGTAAACGTACGTTATGCGCAGTGGGTTTGTTACACGGGCGGAGGGGAGCGCGGCGCAGCGAGAGGGGAGGGGCATCAAACCAGGCCACAGCCGCCGGGCCCAGCACGGCGCGTGTTTGTCGCCAGTGTCTTTCCACTGCTCGAATCTGCTCTACGTATTTCTCGTCGCTCAGTCATTACACTCACGAGCTATTTTCACATTTTATAAAATTGTATGTGTAGTCATAGTTACAGAAGTGTTGTGCAATATGAAGCCATCGAAGCTTAAAAAAAATGTTATTTTGAACGAACAGACTAGACAAATGTTGTTTAATGTTTTTTGCTATTTTAAAAGTAAAGCCGAAAAGTCGGAACCAGGAAAAGGTAAATTTAAAAAAGAAGTCTATTTTGAAACTGCTGAGGCCGCCGGCGTACCCGAATCCGCCGTAAGACGAATCGTAAAAGAAGGAATTAAAAGTGGAGGCGTATTTAGAACACCTGGTTTATACAGGAACCGAATCAAACCTTTTACGGGATTAGATACTGAATCACAAGAATACATAGTTCAATGTATTAACCATTTTACTGACAATCAAGATAAAAATCCTTTTTCTGTAGAAAAACTACGAAAAAAACTTCAAGAAGCTATAGATTTTAAAGGTTCAGAACACAGTGTTCGACGCATCATAAGTCAGCTTGGATACGAGTGGAAAAAAAATGAGTTTAATAAAAGGATTCTGACTATGATGACTCCAGCAATAGAAGATAATCTTGATTCTATTAAAATAGATGATATTAAAAGTATTGTACCAATTAAAGAAGAGTTAAGCGAGGACGAAGACAACATCGACAACGTTTTAGAATATGACATAGAAGAAATTAAAATAGAGCCCGTTGACATCGCAGATGACCTTTGGAACTCTATCAACGGCACCGAGGGAGATTTGAAGCCCAGCTAATTTTCGATTTTGTTAATACAAATTATTGAATAAATATTGGTTAATGAGTAACATTTTGGTGTTATTCATTTATTGTAAAATTTAAATTCATTTGATGTAAAATTTAAAACTTTTCTTTTGAATTATATATGAAAATAGCAAATAATGCATATTTATGTAGAGTATTTTATAAATATATAGAATAATATTGTCAAAAAACATAAAACAAATAGTGATGAACGTATGGCTTCAGGAGTCATTAATTCAACAATAATAATGGTATATCTTGGGAGAGGCCGACATCCAAAAGTGGACTGCTTCTTCTACAGTATCTTCTGCAGTTGGCACGGCAAAAAAATATTCGAGTCCAGTGCCAACTGCAAAGGGCGCGTAAACTACCGCGCAATATAACGTTATTTTTTATTGTGGTCTTTTTTATTAACTCTATTTATTTTTAAATTTTTAACTGTAAGGTATTCATGAATTAAATCTAACTTTCTGCACAGTGAGTTTTCACTAGGAGAATTTTTAAGCTATTGCATAGCTTCTATCGAGGGCCTTGAGCGCGGGGACCGAATCCAGAAATTCCGTAACGAAAAAAAACCTCACGCTCCCCACTCCAACGGGCACGGAGGTGTGGCTTGAAGGCCGTTCATTGTCTAACGTCGTTTCTGTTCGGCCAGGCCTCTTTCACTCCGCAGAATAGGTATAAAAATATACCTACGCATCGCCGGCCTTGCGAGCGTGGTTCCTTACGTCGGTTGCCGCGTTCTGCCCGGAACGAAAGTGTCCTTGAGCAGCCGCGGCATTTTAGTTTGTTTTTGTTAATGTACCTATATTTTTCGCCAAATGAAGGCAAAAAAATACTACACAGCATTTGGTTGCCTGAATAATATTCATATTATGAAAATGTAAATAATACCAATAGTAGGTACAGAACTGAAAGTTTTTCTACCAAATAATGCGTTGTTTAGATATCAAAGTCTCCCGTATTTACTTAAGTAGGTAGGTACTTAGGTACAAGTTCTATTTGAATGCGGTACCTACCTACATAAATAAACGTAATAGTATTATGTAGGTATTTTTTCATAGACCATTTTTGTGCCATTGGTATAGGTAGGTATAGGTAGGCCTACATAGTGCTTTAGTAAGTAGGTATTATGATTTTGATTATGTAGACTGGGAGCAAGATTAGAAACCCAAGCTAGGTACATTTTTATTTGGTTTAACTTTAAGTAGGCAGTGTAAGTTATCTACTTAAAAACAGTCGGGTAGGTAGGTGTAGGTAGACAAATCGATGTGGTAAGTTACCTAAAGGTAGGTGTACTAACAACTAAAACTAGATACCTAGGTTACCTACAAACCAAATGTTTTTTTCTCTTGCAAATATCTAGGATATCTAATCTAAGATTTATCATGATGTACCTACCTTAAACAGTGATTATTCCGTTTTCGTACACAAGACACCTAAACACTTAGGTAAGTGCTAAGGACCCAAGTACCTACCTAGTAGGTATGCCTATTTTCTGAGTTCTTAATTCAGCCAGCCAGTGTAAAATAGTTTTCTGATCTAATACTAGGTAGGTAGATATTATTTGAATTATCATTGTTCCTAAAAAGAAATAGGTGGCTAGGTAACTGGATGGTAAAATTTTCAACAACAACAGCCTATGTCCAGCAATGGACATAAGCCTCCCCTATAAGAAGGGGGATATGCCCATAATCCCCACGCAGGATACAGCTTCTCGCACCGCCGACGCTGCTGAACGTCGGCGGCCAGGTTATTATTATTCACACACACACACACACACACACACCAGCCTATATCAGTCCACTGCTGGACATAGGCCTCCCCTAATAAAGGGGGATATGCCCATAGTCCCCACGCTGGGCATGCGGGTTGGGGATCGCAGGGCACAGCTACTCGCACCACCGACGCTGCTGCCCGTTGGTGACCAGGGGATTTAGCTGTGCCGATGTAGCCTGTGCTATGCCGCAATCAGCCGGCCGCCAGAGCCCCTTTCGTTGTTTAGCAGGGTGCACCACGTGCAGGTGAGGTTGGCTTGGGTTCCGAAGATAGGGGTTGGAACCCCGTACACCCCTATTATTATATTATTATTATTCGTCACAGAATAATTCTCAAGACAACCCTAACGTTACTCGTGCCACGTCAGTAGAGATAGATCTATACGATAGAAAGGGATGCAAGGTGTAGGTTAATATAAATGTTAGGCACTGAGTTCGGTGCGAGCTGAATAGCACTTTATTGCGTAACAGCTAAAGTCGCTATTTATTTAAATGATTGCGCGGAGCGAAGCTTCTGTCCTCTCTGTATTCTGTGGTTCGGCAGTATTCGACACGGTGTTTGTGTGCGTGCAACTAGACGTATTTTTATTTAATAAAAGAAAAAAAAATGTTTTCTAATCGGTCACCACGCTCAAAAAGTGTAACTTGAATTAATATCAAAGAAAAAGAAATACTGCATAAATAAAATAAATAAATAATTATAATTGCATAAGTTGATACAAAATGCTATGCAATAGCTTTACCGCGGCAGTCCCCGAGTGCCACACGTCTTTTTTATCTGTTATATATTCATGTATGAACATGTAATCTAAAACTAAAATCTAACATTTTACGGGGAAAATGTTTACTGGGAACACATGAGAAACATTTCTGTTATTTATATATATCTACCTACCTCGCGTATATATGGGGCGGCATCTAAGCTAAACTTGTCATAACAAAACCGTCCAAGTGTGAGTCGGACTCGCGCATAAAGGGTTCCGTACCGATGATGTACCAAGTGGAGAGCCAGTAAAAAAATATTTTATTCTGTTTTTAGTACTTATTGATATCGCGGTAACATAAATCATCTGTGAAAATTTCAACTGTCTAGCTATCACGGTTCATGAGATACGGCCTGGTGAAAAGGTAAAAACGGTTTACTTTTTGGGTACGGAACCCTACAAATCGAATGATATTCAATTGGAAGGTGAAGCTTGCTTTAGTAGGTAGCCCTGTCTTGATCTAGTCTAAGGTCATAGATTTTTAAAATCACAAGTAATTAATTTAAAATAGTGGAGCGCGTTTTTGACGCGCGTGCCGCTGCGAGCGGCTGCCGCACTGTGAGTGGTGGCTTGCCTTTCATAGGATTTTCGGAAATTGAAATATTTTTTTCGAATTTAAAGCATGCCGTAACACATTCGGGCTGCAGCCACGACGGCTCTTTGACAGACCAGGGTAATGATTCAATATTAGGTGCTTCAAAAAAGTACAAGTACAGTAAAAAATGTGTGTCCAATTATTTTGGGCTGAAGTATACGGTACGGCTTCCCCCCTTCCCGCTCAGTTCTATTCCGATTCTGTGACGTCACTAACAATGATTAGTGTATGCGTGTGCTTGTGTGTCTGTGTACTTAACTACTTACCTTTTTTGTGGTCTGTCTGAGCCATGTTCTGTGCCATGGAATTATTAATAGTTCTTCGTACATTGGGGAATGCGCGCTTTGAATAAAAACCTGTGCCTGTTTTTTATTAATAACAATGCCAAAATAAGGGTTTTGTCTCGTTTCCTCTCTAGTGTTACATAAGATAAGAAAGATAAGTTACATAAGAGAATACGAGACACAACCCTAATCTGGGAGAATACATAGATTTTTTTTCTAAGCGCGCCCTACCATACTAAACCTCTTCCTTCCAAGCACCAAGCTTGGCTGTGTTTCTATGAGCTTCATAAGGCCTACTGCATAAGGTTTAAAATGGTTTGATTCCTGGCCAAAACGCGAGTCCAGTTCACAATCTATTCTCTACTAGCTTCCGCCCGCGGGTTGGCTCGCGTAGTACATGGATCAAAAGCCCATTATGTTACCTTACCTATTCCAAGTAGGTAAACGTGCTATAGCAGCTTATTCAGTTTAGAATAGTTAAAAATAAAAAGTTTGAAAATAAAAATATACAGAATATCGTGTATATTTTTATTTTCAAACTTTTTATTTTTTACTATCTTCCACCCGCGGCTTCGTTGGGATAAAAAGTATTCTATGTGTTAATCCAGGTCATGAACTATGTATATTCCATCTTAAACCCGTTCAGCCGTTACGGAGTGAAGCGACCACAAACATACTCACACACACACACACACACAAGCATACTCTCTCACACACACACACACACACACACACACAAACTTTCCTTATAATATTAGTGTGATGTGATTTACTTCTAAATTTAAATAAAAAATGCAAACTATAACTGTTAAAATACCGTAAATGAGTTTTTAATTGACCAGGATTTAGCAAATTCATAAACTAATTTAAAACTTTTGTTGCAGTTTAATGTTGTTGACATTTGTAAATATTCTTTGAATTTTTTGGTTATATATTTTTTTGTATATAATAATCGTTATTTTTTATATTACTATAGTATTTCATTATTTTATTTTAATTTGAATGTAATTTGATTTCGATACCGAATAACTGCTTGCCATACTGGGGTAGAATAAATTGATACTATAGGTTAAGTTTGACATCTTTAAACTGCATGTACCTACCTATTTTAAGTAACAAAACATAATAGGGTAAAACTACCATTTATCGGCCACCTAAGCATTTTCTTGCATTCAACTTCTTATTAAAAAAACTACGAACTACTAGGTTATGAAATATTTTTTATTATATAAAGAAATTCATTGTCTTTGCAATTATTGTAAGGCCAAATATTACGAAAGCCAATACATTTATTTATTATAATAACATTTATAAAACTATACCTGTTTTGCCTATTATCGGCCACCTCTTCATAAACGTCGGCCTAAGTATGACCTAATATCTGCCTATATATTTACAGGGATTTTTTGTGTGTGTGTGCGAGTGGCAACAGACATAAATGAAGCAATGAAATGGATAAAAATAGGGTGACCCTAATTTTTGGCAGAAATTTTACAATTCAAATATAATTAAATAGGTATCTTTAACATTTGAATACTTTTATAAGTTTATGTGGTGTACCCACCTCAATCTCATAATTGTTATAATTTACTAAAAATCTAACTTATCAAAACAAGAAGGTTGGTATATTTTTTTAAATTCTCACTCGTTCAATCAAAATCACATTTTATATCACAATCAATGTTTTGGATGCTCGCGGGACTGTCGTGTTTTGATTGATTTACTATAATTGTACCTATCTGTCGACAATATGCCAAAACGAAATCAGTATAAGTACTAGGTAAGTAGTTATCACACGAAAAAGTAGTCACCCTAATCGTTTGGCGGCCGAAAAATATTACCCTCTCTCTGGCCGTGTGATTTTTTAAGTAAATAATGAAAAGAAGATCGGTCAGTTTCATATAACCTGTGACCTGAATATAAAATGTCGCGTCTAGAAATGACCTATGTCCTAATTGATAGTTCTTATTGCAGGATATCATGTTCAATTAATCGTTTTTTTTATTTAACCCGAATAATTTTTCTGGGTATTTATTTTATACTTTTAGGTTACGATCGATTACGACACTGGCGCCATTAAACAAAAACCAACCAAACGCGTACTTTGTTAGTGGCAGTTTTGTTTTAGATGGTTGAGATTGGGACGAGAGATGCACAATGTGGATGAGAGTGCGTTCAATAACCATGATACGTTATGATAGGGTGTATGTATTGCGATCAATATTTATTATTAATTTACTAAGTATTCCGCCCTTAATAAATAAAGTTATTAGTTATAATTTCAATACTCCATTATCAAGAATATTTTTACATAATTCGCATTTTTAGTCGCTTCCATTTATGGTCAGGTCTGAAATGACCGGCCTTCTTTGCAAAAAAGAAATATTGCATAAATAATGTTCTATAGTTCGTCTTCTATTCACAAAATAATAATACATTAGGGTAAATAACTCCAATAAAGTGCAAATCCTTTTCCCGTCAGGTCGTCAACTCTCGATTCTTAGGTCAAATCATCAAAAATCACGACACGTGTCTTCTACTTTACTCAACACTACCCTCTTCTACTTTAATGAAACATTTCATTGAATAAATGAGCACTTACCGCCACCTTATTGTTATTATCTATGAAGTATCGAATATGGTCAATTTAAGAACAAAATAAATTCTTTAAAAAAAAAGAAAACCGACTTCAATACTATAACTAAATGTACTAACTTAAACTAACAAATAAGAAATAATATTTTAATAACTTCAAACCAATAACATTAAAGGACATTCAACGAAATTATTGAAACTTATATACCTATTCACAATTTAAAATAATATAAGAGAGATAAGATAATCCTAATATATATACTCGATTAATCTCTGTATTAGTATTAGGTGGTATGAGCTTGCTTTGGCTGGCACCGACTCCAAAAATAAATTATTTTAAATTGTGAATAGGTATATAGGATTCTATAATTTCGTTGAATGTCCTTTAATATTAGTTTGAATTATTTAAAATATTATTTCTTACTTTTTAGTTTAAGTTGGTAAGTATAGTAGACTTAAGTTCTCTAGCTCATCGAGTCTGAGCACGTAACGGTCGAAAATATTGTTGTAAATTGCTGGTGAATTAGTTTAACTCAAAAAGATACTATAAAGAGTTGCTAAATATTGACGTGTTCTGCATCGCGCTAACGATGCACTCTAGTTATTTTATAAGCAACATTGTTTAGTAGGTAATATGATTTTTGTCTTTGTCCAGAATAAATGACAATATGCGAATCTCATGCATATTTTTTCAGTCCTTTTTTGAGTTTTGGGGGAAAGATACCAATTCCTCAGGAATATAATTTGTATGGGACCACCTCTGTATGAAGTCGGTGCAGTACCTACGTAGGTAGAGGTCCCCGCCCTCTCTACGCTCACGCATTTACGCACGCGTTGGGTGATCTGATGTGGCAGGAGCGGAAGTATCAAACCTATCTATGGGCTTAGCACCGACTTGAAACAGATGAGTACCTAGCACTTATAAATAAATAATGCTGGACTATCGACACACCATCATGCAGCCTCAAAGTAAGCAGAGCTTATATAATAAGAAAATATAATAGTGTTATATTTTCTTCTTTGAATTAAATACCTTACTAATGAAATACCTACCAGCGCAAATTACAAGCGAGGATGAGGTTTTTTGAGTTTTGCAGGAAAAGTATCAATCCCTCAGAATAACATTTATATGAGACAACCTCTGAAGTATGATCTACTAAACAAAAAAAGAATCATCCTAATCGAGTCATTATTGGCGGAGTTAGTCGGTTAAAATATGTCATAATGTTAGCCGTACATAATTTATTAATGATTCTTTGCAACTGGCCGATATTTGGGGGGGATTTAGGGTGGGTTACAGGTTTTGACGTACAAACTCTTTGAATATTTAAATTAAAGGGATAAAGATTGATTTGACTGATAATATTCATAAAATACTTAAAAACAATGGTGATGATTTGATGTATGATCGCGGACTGCTTGAATTTGGGTCGCACACGGCGCGCGCTGGCCAGGTAAACTGCAAATAATTTAGGCATTTGGACTGAGGCGGGGCCAGAATGTTGCTGATTTAGTTACATATTGATTGGAATAATGATGCACAAAATCGTTCATACCGGTCAACAAACTTGACAAAACTACTAAGTTGACAGCGTAATGTAAAAGCCTAAAAATAAATAATCGCAGATTTGAACGCAAAGCTCTTATTGAAAACCCCTTAAAGTCAAGGTAGTCGTAAATTCGTTGACAAAAAATAATTGAATATCGATTTTGGTACGATTACTTACGGTACGGAACCTGGAATACACCCCATCACTAGATGTTGACATCATCGCACCTCCACCAAGCAGACAGAGCACAGGACTTGACAGGACCATTTCAGCAGAATTGACAGAATCGAATCAAAACATTTTAACAACCATGGCGGCTCCACTTATGACTCTCTCTGGTGGTGGTAATGGTGAATGATAAATTATATTGTTGTTGTTGTTGATAGTCCACACTGTCCCATTGTTGGGCAAAAACTCCGCCAACGGAACCGAGCTGTTGGAGTTGTAACGGGAACGACGGCTCCCGTTACTTAACCAGGGAACCACGGGAGTCAAAGTCGCCCGCCTTTGGCTTCGGCCTTTGGCCTTGACTTGGGTATGGACTCGTGGTGGTATGTGACCACTCGTGGTGTTAGGTGCAGAGGAGCGGCATGTTCGCCTGCTCGGTGCAGTGGATGCCGGGCGTCGCTCTTCGCGTGCAACTAGCTGTTAGTTTCATGAACCCAGGGCGAAAGGGTCAAACATTGCTAACAGCTGGTTCGGTGAGTGATCCCTTTAAGTAACTCGTTACTTGTAACTTGTTACGGTACTCCGGTACTTGCCTGGATAGCAAGTAGTTCATGCTGCTAGACATATAAACCGGCCTACCCAGCTGAACTGAGCTGAATTCATGGACAAATGGTAGTGCGTCATTAGCGCACGAGTAACTCACCTGAGTACCGGGGTGCACTTTGCATCTCGGCAGCAAGACCTACTGTAATCTGGTCCTGGTATTTGCCAGTTTAATCGCCTGTTTCATAACCTATTGTTTGGTAAGGGGACGTTAATCATTTTGTAGATTTGATTGGGTTCTGTTGGGCAAAGGCCTCCCCTCGAGTTTTCCATTCTTTGCGGTCCAACGCCAATACCTGCCGGGCAGGTATTGGCACAGTATCAGCCTGCCACTGTTAGTCGCTGAAGGTGTCAAGCTCGTCGCGCCATCGTCGTCGCTTGCGTGGTCTACGTGGACGCCCCGGCGCTGTCCCTCTATCTCAGGGCTCCACTCAGCAGTAGTCTTGACCTACAGTTCGCCCGAAATGCGACAGACAAGAAACAGAAATTGAGAAGAACAGAAAGCTGTAATAATAATGAATTATGTAGGTACCTCTAATATGGGTAGGTACTCTAATATAACAATCTAATACATGGTATAGGTTGTAGATATGTATTTTAATATTTCATTATTTTCTTACACAACAACAACAACGTTTGATAAGGCTTGCAAGGGCCCGGAAAGAGTGGGATGTTAAAGAGGAGGCCTTTACCCAACAGTGGGTGGCTAATAAGTGCGGGTGCTGATAGCTAACGGGCTAAATGATGATGATGCCCGACACGCTAGGCGAAGTGAAGTGTGCAGCCGCACCGGCGCGCGTTACGTTGAAAAAACGCAGCGTTATTATATAATTTTTAGCACTCAAACCGTTAAAAAACTTTCTAGACGATGACGTCACGGGGTTGAACTTTACTTTAAAATACCATTATCATCATCGGCCTATAGGACATACGCCTCCCCTAATGAGCGCCATTGCACCCTGTCCTGAGTTCGACGCATCCAGCTTCTACCAGCAGCTTTTCGCAAATCGTCACTGCACCTTTGCCAAACCGAGGCCTCCACTCAAGACATCGCTTACCCCAATAGTTATTGGTTCTTCGGCAGATATGACCAGCCCACTGCCACTTCAGCTTGCTAATTCTCTGAGCTATGTCGATAACTTTAGTTCTGTGGTGGAGTCTCGTTGCAGATCTTTAAGAAAAACTCCGAGCTGACTCATTCAGCGACTTTATACTGGTTAACTAGCCGACTACTATAGGTATTATTACTATAAATATTCTCAGGTAATATTTTCATTACACAAAACAGTTTGCGCTCGTACCTCGCTAAGCTTACCGTAAGATCCATCCTCATTAGCCTGCGCCTGTGTTGTCTGCTGCAGCCTCGTTACGAAGTAGGCACTGAGCCTTGCACACCTGCCTCGAGTCCCAAGTCTTCATGACTATCGATTTGCACTATATTCTGGCCTGTAAGAACGCCTGACTAGGCTGAGAAGACGGTATGGTATAGAGCTCGGCAAGCTAACTCTATATATGCATGTCCCAACTCCCAGGCACTACAGTATTCTGTATTTTTATTAGGTAATTTGTACGTGAGTGAATAAACCGATATTCTTTCTTTCTTTCTTTAGTTCTCTCCCGTTCGGTAACTTAGACAATAGACAATAGACAAACATTTATTTACCACTTGTGTGTGTATGGGTTACCCTGATTCCCCCAGTCTTATAAGAGTCTGGCTGAATAATGAGGAAATTAAAATAATAATAAAAAATAACGAAGTAATAAATTGGTAATAATAATACGTTTTATCAGGAGAATGGTGCACTATAGCTATACACTCCAGGCAACCCTGTCTTCTGTTTTTGTAATAAATGTGACTTAAAACGTTTTTTAAAAGTGTACTTGGATGTAACATTCCTCCTTCGACTGTTAGTCGAAGAGGTGGAGGAATGTTATTCCAACACTTGGTTGCCTGGTAGCGAAACCTGCCTCTAAACGCTACAGTTTTGTATTTGCTATATGCAACAAGTTCCTTGTCGGACTCGAACTATATCTACTTTGAGTACTGTCCAGTTTGGAGAATAAATATTCTAGTGAACTAGAACTGCTAGATGACGATTTGACGATTTAGACTTTTGTAGATTTTTGTACCACCTAATCTAATAGTCTTGGTACAAGCGCAGCACAGAAGTAAGTATCTAATATTATATGAACTAAAATTGTTTCAGGGTCTAGAGATGTATGTACTATGAAACAAATTTGGAATTAAATTCTTACTGTGGTACTAACATTCAGTGACTGATTGCGGAATTTGATAAGTAGGTAGTAGGTACCTAAGTAGGTAGTACGAGGAGAAGCAGCTGTGTTGTTTTGCAGTTTGTGTTAAAATAACATTGCATCAAACAGAGTTGAGAGTGGTTCACTAGTCTATTAATAGTAAATTGGGTGTAAAAAGACGTCTACCGAAAACGAAAGGTGGTGGTGTCAGCAAACCAATACCCAGCCAAATAAAAAATCTGTTATCTGAAAAACAATTCAAACCGTAGAAAACACTGTTTCAAGATTTCAATACTGTACGGGTGGACTCCTTGATGTATGCATATATGAGCAGAAGTGAAATTAAGATACTGAAATACTAATATAAATCATTTTACTTCAATAAAACATGTTAAAACTTTCCTTTATGTTTATGCTAGAATGTTATTTTACAAAATAACCTTAAAATATTGTCAAGAGGCCGAAAAACAGATTCAAGTTACTTAGCTCATTTTGCAGCAAATGGAGGTGTTGTCAAAGTCGAATAATATCGATAACGATTTAATTTTATCTGCAAAGTACAACTAACATGAATTTCAGTTTCAGGCTACTTCAAAATAGCTTCCGGTAACAATTATTTTGTATCAAAAATAATTGTTTTATATAAAAAATAACTATTATTTATTTAAAATATGTAACCAAAAATTACATAATTAATTATTAACATAATATTTAATCTGTAAAATTTTTAAAAATATTTTAAGATTTTAAGGAGGTTTTACTAATTTCAATATTTAATTTGAAAAATTACTTACAACAGTAACTGCTATTTTATTTATATAAATAAAATTAATATAAATTCATTCTCACAGTATCTGATACATACAATAACGCCCTACACACGTAAAAATCAGACCGCGCATCGGGACTGCGTTCCAAACCGCAGTCCGATCTGTACGGTTTGGACTCCGGATCAAACTGTCGTGCTAATATAATGGCACAAAAAGATCGGGCCGCGCATCTGGGACTGATCACTGACGTGATGCGAGTTTAAAACTGTGAGATTTGCCTTCACGTCGACATGCCTCACGGCCCCAGCGGGTCAGCCCCGTGCATCTACACGTATGTTTCATGTTGCTGTTTTTTTAAATTTTATTAGATTTTTCGGTATTTAAATGGGATACTTATGATAAGTCAAAATGTAATTGAAATAAATAGGACGAATGATCGTATCATGTCAGTAAAGCTAGCTTTGGAGAAACAGACCTGCCTCAATGTTGTTTGCGTTTACGCGCCGCAGGTTGGGTGCACCGAAACAGAGAAACACGAGTTTTGGGAAGAACTGTATGCGCACCTTAGTTCAATACCATCAACCGAGCATAAATTGATATGCGGAGACCTTAATGGACATGTGGGTGCGAGTGCAAGCGGTTTCGAGGAACAACATGGCGGCTTTGGATATGGAAAGCAAAACAACGAAGGAGCTGCTATATTAGAGTTTGCAGCTGCGCAAAATATGGCAGTGGTGAACACATATTTCAAAAAGAATGACGAACATCTCATTACCTATAAAAGTGGAAATGCAAAAACCCAAATAGATTACATTCTAATAGATAAAAGAAACCTTAGACAAATAAAAGACTGCAAAGTCATCCCAGGTGAACCTCTTACCTCCCAGCATAGATTACTTTTAGGAGCCTTAAAACTCCAACAAACTATCAAAAGGAAGAGGCCAAAAATAGAAAAAATCAAATGGCATGAATTAGAAAGAGATAAGGGAATAAAGTTTAAACAGGCTATCATTGAATATCTCCGTAAAAGCTCATTGCAGGAAAGCAATCCGACAGAGACTTGGTCAAATTTTGAAAAGTTCTGTACTACAAACGCAAGAAATACGCTAGGAACTAGTAAAGGATCCCTGCATAACGAAAAAGATACCAAATGGTGGAACAACAACACCAAATGCACCGTGACTGAAAAGAAACGCTTGTTCAAAATATGGCAGGAAACTCGCTCACAAAAAGACCTAGAAAACTATAAAGCCGCAAAAAAGACAGCAAGAAGAACGGTTGCAATTGAGAAAGATAAAGCAGAGACAGACCTTTATAAACGACTAGAACAAGCAACGGACACTGAAGTTTTCAAAATAGCAAAACAGAGACATAATAATACAAAAGATTTTAAAACTACAAAATATATAAAAGATAAGAATGGCACTCTACTTACTGCTGATAATGACATTTGTAAAAGATGGTACGAATACTACAAAATATTACTTAACGAAGAGTTCCCACGACAGCCAGAAGCTGAAGAACGTATGACGCAAGGACCGGTCGATGAAATTACCATTGCAGAGGTAAAACACGCCATTTCCAAAATGAAAAATCATAAAGCGTGCAAAAGCAGATGGTGAAATGTGGATTGCAGAGCTCTTCAATGAGATTCTAAGAACCGAGAAAATGCCAGATGCTTGGAGGAAAAGTGTATTGGTTCCTTTCTATAAAAACAAAGGAGATGTGCGCGACTGTGGGAACTTTCGAGGCATAAAGCTCACCTCGCATACCCTTAAGATCTGGGAAAGAGTTTTGAGTGAGCGCCTTACAAAACTTGTCTTGCTGACAGAAAATCAATTTGGTTTTACTTCGGGCAAAGGAACCACAGACGCAATTCATGCAATTAGATTAGTAATAGAAAAAACTCGAGAAAACAAACAGAACCTCTGGATGATTTTTATAGACCTAGAAAAGGCTTTTGACCGCGTACCTAGGACAATAATATGGCAAGCTCTCAGGGCACACGGTATTCCGGAATGCTATGTTCGACTCATCATTGACATGTACAACAATGTCCAAACATGTGTTAGAAGTGCAGCAGGGATATCGGAAAGCTTTGATATCAAGGTTGGTGTTCATCAAGGCAGTGCCCTCAGCCCTCTATTATTTAACATTGTCATGAACTACCTAACTGCAAAACATCAAAAACCAACTCCATGGAACCTTTTGTACGCGGACGATGTGGCCATTATCTCAGACGATCCACAAGAAATCGAGGAACATTTAGAAGATTGGAGAAAGTCACTAGAGGATAACGGTTTGCGCATAAGTAGAACAAAGACAGAATATATGATGTGTAACTTCAATCCCTATGCTACGCCCGACACAAATATCAAACTCAATAACACAATTCTTCCAAGAGTAAAGTCCTTTAAGTACCTGGGATCAGTGATCTCAGAGGACGGGTCCATCGAAGCAGATATAACACACAGAACAACATCTGGTTGGATCAAGTGGCGTACACTTACTGAAATCCTATGCGATGTAAAAATGCCCATAAAAACCACAGGTAAAGTCTATAAAACAGCTGTTAGACCCGCATTGTTATATGGCAGTGAAGCATGGGCATCCAAAAAGGCCCATGAACAAAGGCTCCATACGACAGAAATGAGAATGCTGCGATGGGCAGGAGGAGTTACACTGAAGGATAGGGTAAGAAATGAGCATATACGAGGAAGTTTTAAAATAGCTCCAATAAATGTCAAAATATCTGAAGCTAGGCTCAGATGGTATGGGCATGTTATGCGAAGACCAGAAGACCACGTAGTGAAAAAGTGCCTTTCCATTGCCACAAATAAAAGGGGAAGAGGAAGACCTCAGACGACATGGATGACGAATGTCCATAAAGACATGAAAATCCTTGGCCTTACAAAGGATGACACAAAGCAGCGGAATACTTGGCGCCGCATGATTAGGAAAGCCGACCCCGAGTAACGGGAAAGAGCGAGGACAAAGAAGAAGAAATGGGATACTTATGATGTCATATGTAAGATGTGAAAGTAACCAGAACAATAATTAAAATTAAATAGATTAAAAAAAAATTTACTTAATATGTTCAAAATCATGGTCTGATTGCAACCTCCCAGTTTCCAGTTGTAGTCTTTTTACACCCTGTATGTTGAAAATTCACTTAAGGTACCTAATTTTCTCTTGTTTATGTAAAGAGGGATAATGCAGCTTTGTGGCAAAGGACTTCATCATCGTAAATCTGAGGCATTTCGTATGCAAATCATACTTACTTATCCTCGCTACTTACTCACGTAGAACTCACCTCAAACTCGCTATTACTCTGCCTTTGTGTTCACTAACAAAAACATATTCTGCTTGCGCGAAATCAGAGCGTCCCAAAGTTTTAGCTTGACAACCTCTTTAATGCCATTACTATTTCTGCCGTGTTTCGGTTTGAAGGGTGTGGGGTGCCTGTGACATTACTGGCACAAGAGGCTTATCATCTACATGCCTCAAGTTGATGGACGCAGTGCATTGCATCGCAGAGCATGTTTCAAAAAAACGTGATCTACGATGCCATGATAGGTAATGGTTATCACTTAACATCAGGTAGGCCACGTGCTTGTTCCATCGTCAAAAAAAAAAATCTACCCAGGTGAGTTGCAAGAGGTTGTGGGTTCGATTTCCACTGCAGGACGGAGGAAAAGAAAAAAGTTGGTCAATTGACTCTATCTCCTAACAGGAACACTTCTCCCGAAGTAATATACTAAATCAAATCGTTTTCGCGAAAATTTAAATAAAAGTTTTCCGTACAATTTCTATGAAACATCATTCGCCATTACATTGAGTCCATGTATGCCATTCGAACACTTGCCAGGAAATACTCCGTTTTTATTTTAAATTGACCTTTCATAATGTTTGACAGAATGATGATACCCCCGCAGGCTGATTACGATTCTCGGGATAGGTTTGCAACAGACGTAAATTTCAATAATGTCAATTTTGTATTTGCTAACAGCAGCTACAACGCCAACAGCAACCGAGCACTAAGTCTCCCTGGACGTCTGCTGGACAATCGGTGAACTAAAAAGTACAATCTAATTGCTTGCTTGCCACCGATAGTAACAGTATATATCAATGCTTGCCACAATTTGGTATTACGTAAGCAATTTTGACAGCAATGCAACAGCGGTAGCAAAGCAATTTGAACAACAACCCCAGCACCTGTCTTTTAGCGATTGCTTACTGGCTGAGAAGTTATAACAGAGTTTTGTGAAGTGAGAATTCCTGTGTGAGTCCAAGAAAATAATAGAAACCCTAAAACATACGTGAAATGCTCTGATTTTACAGTAAAACGATGAAAATATAGGTAAGTTGCAGTTTGAAGCAATTTATTAACATCTACATTATACATGTATTATACCTAACCACACAATATAAAAACATTACTTTGATTTATAATATTGTGCTGTAATGTATACCTATACTAAAATAAATTAATGGTTTTTGCAGTGTCAGAGATTCATTTTATCCACTGGATCATATAAAAAATCTGTTGGCTTTTTTGAACTTTCTTCATACCCTGAGTCAGCCTAGCGTTTCAAATGCTGTTAAAAAAACTGTCACCAAGGCACTGAGGAGCGTAACCATTTTACATGAGATTTCCACAGACACACGAAGAGAGGAGGACACTAATATATAGGTGTGATTTTTTTAATGTTATTTCTTTATTTTGTTTGCTATCTGCCCTACTATCGCCAACCATTGATAATAAAATAATAGAAAATATATATTTATTGATTACATAAACTCACAAAAGTTAAGGTCTAAAATATTGTTATTTTCAAAGTGAGTTTTATAATACCCAGTCACAGTACCTCCATTACTTTAAAACTATGAATATGCATAATTATTGTAAGTATTATTAGTGGTGTCTACTTAATAGTATATCTATTGTTTTGCAGATGCAGTATGTGAAAATGGTTTAAAACACAGCCATGAATTAACTAATTCATTATAAATAGTTTATCTGGCGTCAGTCAGAAATTAATCCACACATCCAACAACTCCATAATGATGGGGAAACTCTCTGGCTTTTAAGTAGGTACAAATATTAGCTTCCAATTCTAACCAATCTTTTTCCAATAATTTAGGTAAAAAAAGAAAATTGTATAGATGATTATTTTAATCTTTGTTATTTGATTTCGTTGCAGGTGACTCATGGATACTTAATATAAATATAAAATGAAAATTTAAACAAATATTGTTGACTAATGTCCTTATATTTTTTTCTGGAAAATAATAACAATCAGCTATATTAAACAATTATAAACTTATATAATAAATCACTTTTTCACTTCTCTTGCTCAAAAAGTGTATCATAATAGTGTAGCTTAGCGGGCCTAAAACTCGAGTTTAATACCTAGGGCTAAAAAGTATTTTTTCTTTTTAATTTTTGTCTAAAATCATCAGCCCGTACAAAGCATTCGTTCTCTTATATAAAAACTCGACTTCTTGGTGCTCCGCCAATCTTTTTTTTTGAAAATAGAACCGTCTTGGTGATGTTTTATGAAGGTTGATTCTTCCCTTCACGGTAGAATGCGAACTGTTTCGTTGAGGGTTATTGAAGGTATAGAGATTTAAAAAAAAAGATGGTATTGGCGCTAAATCTCTAGAATTTTCTTCATTCCAAATCACAAACTTTTACGTTTAACTTCCTGACTTTAACTTTCAAATTGTGAACGTGAAAAATGTCATCAAGTGATAGTGAAGATGCTAATATGCAAATGGAAGAAAAGGGCAAAGAAATAATTATGAATCTGTTGCCGACAAAATCACGTGAAATATATTTAAAGAGTTACGAAAATTTTATGAAATGGAGAGATGAGAAACGTGTGGATTCTTTTACAGAAGGGGTTTTTCTCACTTATTTTGATGAATTATCGAAAAAATTCAAATCGTCGACTCTTTGGAGCACATATTCAATGTTAAGAATGACCTTAAAAACGAGACACGATGTCGATATTAAAAAATATGTAAATTTAACGGCTTTACTGAAGAAATTGTCCACTGGATACAAGGCAAAAAAATCTAAAGTCTTGACGACACAAGAAATCGAAACATTTTTAAATAACGCTCCAAATAAACAATACTTGGCAACAAAGGTAACCTACTTATGTACTCTACTCAAACTAAATAAATAGATACCTACCTACATACCTAAATTATGTACCTAGGTTATTACGATTATTAACACACTTATTTTTTTGTTCAACAGGTTGCTTTAATTTATGGAATCAGCGGTGCATGCAGAGGAATAGAGCTTGCCAATATAACGCTAGAAGACGTAGAAACGGATACAAACCTACAAGCTGTGAGTCTGCCGAACACGAAAACAAACAAAGAGCGTAAATTTGTCATCAGTGGAGAATACCTTAATATAGTTAAAGCCTATCAGGAGTTACGTCCCACTAATGTTTCAACGAGAAGATTTTTTCTAAATTATCAAAATGGTAAATGCACAAGGCAAGTCATAGGCAAAAATAAATTTGGTAACATGCCTAAAGATATTGCCACTTATCTAAATTTACCAAATCCGGAACTCTACACGGGCCATTGTTTCCGCAGAACATCCGCGACTCTGTTGGCGGACTCTGGTGCTAATATAACGACATTAAAACGCCACGGTGGATGGAGGTCCGATCAAGTGGCTGAAGGTTATATAGAGGACTCTATACAAAACAAGTATCACGTCACGCAGCGGATTATGGAAGGAATCAATATTCTACCAAACATTACAGAACCCCAAGCATCTACATCGCGGGATTGGATGAATATGTCAACTCAGCTGAAGCCGCACTCAGATCTTAATAATGCAGGAAACTCAAGCATGATTCGAGTCTCTCCAACTTTTACTCCACAACAATCAACTCAAAATATTATCACATCCCAATCACAGAGAACCGAAATAAAATTGCCCGGGAAAAACATATCACTTAACATTCAAAATTGCTCTAACTGCACATTTAATTTTTAATAAAATTTCTGAAAATTGACTAATTTGGAATTGTTTTATTTTCTCGCAATCGAAGTGAAAAGTAGAGTGTTTTACTCGGGCCAAAACCACCCATTATAACTCGGTCTTGTCATCCTCCCTCGCTAAGCTCGGGAGTATAACAACCTCGTATATAATGGGATGGTTTAGTCCCTTGTAAAACAATCTACTATTTATTTCTTGCCCTAAAGAATTTTGAAAATCGGTTCTCAATTGACGGAGATATTGGTGATCATAGGACGAAAATTACAAGTGAGGATGAGGTTTTTTGAGTTTTCCGGGAAAAGTACCAATCTCTCAGGAATACAATTTATATGGGACCACCTGTAAAGTATATTCTTTTAAACAAAATAATTTTGAATATCGGTTTACAATTGAAGGAGATATTGGTGAACATACATAATGTCGAAAAAAAAAGGTTCTGACTAATTGAGAACTTCCTCCTTTTTGAAGTCGGTTAATTAAGTTTTATTATAATAGTGTGGCAAAGGTCATATGTTGAGAACCTCAGCACTTCTCAGATATTATATGGAATTGGCATGCAGGCCCAGTCTCGGGACGTGCTTATCGGAATGCAATTCAAGAATTAATTTCATTAAGCGAGAAATATTATTCCAGTTTAGGGAACGATTTTCGTCGGTATTGGCTCTGAATAGCGTTTATCGAATTTCCTTGTAGCTTCTTACATAATTGTGTAGTTACTTCCGTAGGTTTCAATATCCGAAGCTAAAATAATGCAGATTGCTCGAATACTAAAACGCTGCTCAACCAATTGAGATCGTATCAACCATTTGGTGACCTCTGGGGCGCAGCAGTGGTGAAGGCCCACTTGAGACGAAGAGGTTCGATTCCCGCCGCGTGACAAATGTTTGTATGATTTGCAAATATTTGTCTCGGGTCTGGCTGTTTCTATGTATAATATGTAATAATCATAATTATAATCATAATCATTTATTCATATGGAAGGATACACGTCAATTAGTTTAATAATAAAATTATACAATAAAATAAATTTAAGTCACACAAAAATGTCAGTCAATATAAGGTAATAATAAACCTAACTTAGTAGGTATAGGTACTTAAACGTTATATTTTAATGCTCATTAACTCTTACACTGAGTAGAAGGTTTGCTTGATAAGCCAGGTTTTGTATTACAAAGAATTTACAAAGTTATATTAGTAGCCATATCAGTATTATAGTTCCCATATAATAAATAATAATCTGCTTAGTTTGGGGCTAGATAATGGTACGTTATTTTAACTTCGGATATTCAAACGTTTTGTGCTAAAAGCAAGTTGTGTGAAGTTGTCCGCTGCGGGACAAATATCAAGCATCCAATAGATGCAGATGATAATGTTTGTACTGGATCAGGAATTGTGGTACTGAACCAGTGCCTGATAATAACTAGATATTAGAAGTAGTAGAGTTCTTTGTGGAGGGCTCATTCGGAGAAACACGACCACCAAGCCTATTTCTGTGAAACTGCGTTGCTGTGTTTCAGTTTAAAGGGTGCCGGTAAAGTTGCAGGCTCATGAAGACATGAACAACTTCATGGCTCAAGTTGATGCACGCAGGGCGTTACATCGTAAGGCATGTCTCAAACATGCTTGACCTACTAAGCAATAATTTGTTACAAGTAGGTACTGAACTGGTACAAGTTTGCACTGAACATCACGTGGGCCATGTGCTTCTTCCATCTAACCTAAGAAGGAATCAAAGCACTACAAAATTTAAGTAGGTACTCCAGACAACTTAAAGCCTACTCATGCAAGCTAGCCTTGGTGAAACCTCTCACACACAACTTCATGATCAGCTTAAAGTTTCTACAAAGCATTTAGCACATTATTATAACCAGCTTTTGCCAGCGATTTTGCTTGTAGTAACTTGTCTAATCACTTACCAGATTGCATCAAAATCGGTTCAACTTAATGACCAGTATTATAACAAGTATACAGGTATAGGTATTAAAAAAGTTACATCATGTTATGGCGTCAGTTGAAAGATTTTGTGTTTGAAAATTCCAGTTCAGAGTGCAGGTACCGTTCATAACAATCTCCAATGCAATTAGATGATGTCATGCGTGTCTCTGCAACTATAACAGCCTTATTACCCACTTGAATAGAGCTCTACCTAGGGAATACTAGGTAATAGTTTGCTCGTTATACTGTATAGCTTCTATTTACCTTTGGAAAGAACTATTGCGATACCACGGGTAGCTAGTATCTACATAAGGCAGCTCACGGAGAAGCTACAACCAGTGTGAAAAAGATGCACTCTTAACTTTGTACCCACAGACAGTTGGGCGAAGCGTGTTTATAGGAAGTAGTAGTACAATGCCTATTTCTGATGAATAGCAGCATTGCTGATTCGGTTTAGAGAATGTAGGTGCCGGTGACGTTACAGGTCAAAAGTCAAAATGTATAAATAAAAAGCCGGCCAGGCGCGCGTCGGACTCGCGCACGAAGGCTTCCGTGCCGTTGTATGGGTACCCCACTTAAATATTTATTTTATTCTGTTTTAATATTTTTTTGTTTAGCGGCAACAGATATTCAACTGTCTAGCTCTCAAGGATTATGAGATACAGCCTATTGACAGACAGACAGACAGACAATGGAGTCTTAGTTATGGGTTCCCGTTTTTTCCCTTTGGGTATGGAACCCTAAAAACCACGGTACAATAGAAACTGGCCCTGAGCACGAATACCAACAGAAGTCAAACTCATGTCGCTGCCTCCGGGGAATAAACGGATAACAGCCATTATCTTAGTGTTAGTGTTATGCCATATTTGGGTTCTCTGGGTGCTAATACATCTGCTGAATTTTTTTTGTAACATTCGTACAGTAATTGACGGAGATACAAAATATTACAATACTTTTCGATATTTCTAGACATGCCTAAACTTACAAGAATAAAGTTGTAATATAACATTATCAAAATTTACCCACGCCTATTACCATGACAAAGAGTCATACAATTATGTTCGCGTAAAAAATATTCGTCTATAGAATGATAAACGCAGTTATCCTTTTATTCTCGTGAAAAAATGACCATACGTTTCGTATAAAATGCTATTAGCAAAAATAACTCTTATGAAGCTGAACTTAAATCATATTGTCTTACTCTTCATTGGTATAGATTTGACGGCAATAAAGTGAAACAGCAGATACAATATCACTTAGGATTGCCGTGGTAGTGTTACAAAACATATCATTATACTCAGACGGTTGTTGTGGCCAGAATAAAAACAGATTTATATTTGCGCTCTATATGTTTGCGGCATAAATGCTTAAATTGAACATAACGCACAGATTTTTTGAGACCGGCCATGGCCAGAGCATAGGGAATACAATGCACTCAAATATAGAGCGTGCATTGAAACACAGAGTTGTTTATACTCCTGAGCATGAGATGTGCACAATAATTACGAACGCGAAGGTAAGTGGCGAAAAACATAACATTAATGAAATGATGAAAACGGAGTTTTATAACCTAAAAAAGTTGATAAACAATAAAAACTGGGTCAAGAATGAGGAAGGCCAGAAAATATTGTAGACCCAAGTGATGGAAATAAGTGTCTCCCACTCACAACCATCAATATTAACATGCAAATATGACTTCGATGCTGATTTCGCTCAATTAAACACAGAACCTGTCAGAAGAATAAGAAACACGCGGGGTACCAGTCAGTTAGCAAGCCCTAGTCCTGCCAATCTCATTGTGCCCGAATTGCAAGTGTTATACACTGAGCCTCTTCTAATAAGTAAGGCTTTATATGATGATCGATGAGTAATGATCTAATGAGTAAGACAGGAGATATTCCGAGCTTCTATCATGAATTTTACGAGTCCCTGACTTATGTCAGTACCTCTGAAAATAATGGTGGTGACACAGAAGATGATGAAGACCTCCTTAACTGTATATTTGTATTTATATTATGAAGATAGATACTGTATTATGGTCATGACTGTTTTATAGTACGACTGTTTTTAAGTACTGATTATTATAGCTAACTTGTAATGTTTCAAAGAGACTACTAGTCTAATCCTATAGTAGATGTATATATTTCAAGATTATGAAGATAATAAGTACTGTATTGTGATCATGAGACTGTTTGAGTAATAACTGATTATAATAGATAACTTTTAAAGTTGCTAAGATACTACTAGGCTATGCAACCTCTTATAATAGATGTACATTTCAAGATTATGGGGATAATACCTACTGTATGTGATTATGAGACTATTTTTTAGTATTAACTCATTATAATAGACAACTTTGAAGTTTGCTAAGAGACTACTAGTCTAATCAAGACTAGCAACTCTTAGCAACCTAAAAAGTTATCTATTATACTGAGTTAATACTAAAAAAACAGTACCCTTCTTTAATAGATGTATATTTCGTGATTATGAAGATAATGAGTACTGTATTGTGATCATGAGACTGTTTTAGTATTAACTTATTGTAATAGATAGCTTTTAATGATACTAAGATGCTACTAGGCTATTCAACCTCTTATAATAGATGCAAATTTCAAGATTATGGGGATAAACTACTGTATGTGATTATGAGATTATTTTTTAGTATTAACTCAGTATAGTAGACAACTTTGAAGGGTAAAAAGTTATCTATTATACTGAGTTAATACTCAAAAACAGTACCTTATTTTAATAGATGTATATTTGATGATTATGAAGATAATGAGTACTGTATTGTGATCATGAGACTGTTTTAGTATTAAATAATTGTAATAGATAGCTTTTAAAGATACTAAGATACTACTAGGCTATTCAACCTCTTATAATAGATGCACATTTCAAGATTATGGTGATAATACTGTACGTATGTGATTATGGGACTGTTTTTTTTAGTATTAAATCGGTATATAACTTTTAAGGTTGATAAGAGTAAGAGACTACTAGACTAATCACCCTCCTTTATATGATGTATATTACAAGATTGTAAAGGTAATAAGTACTGCATTGTGATTTCGAGACTGTTTTATTAGAAATTGATTTTAGTGGATAACTTTAGGGTTGTTAAGAGACTACTAGACGAATCAACCTCCTTTAATAGATGTTTATTTCAGAGATTATTAAACCTACTATAGGTACTCTTGAGACAGGTCAGATGAGGGTTTTTAATACCCCTAAGCTGTGATTAGGTATAATGGGTAACTTTTAAAGTTGATTAGAATTAATACTTCAAGGAACAGAAGGTCTGTTTAGATTATATCAAGAAAAATAATTGTGGTTTTGTTGTTAAGTTCTTACTTAAGTAGTTTTGTCTCTAAGAAGGGAGAGAAGTATCTTTATACTTCTGTATACATTTAATTATCTTTGATAAGTTAAGTACTAATGTTTTCTTTACAAAGCTGACTGTTTATTTTGAATTACAAGATTATTATGGTTGTTTTTTCTATACTTTTTTATTATTTAGGCATGATAGCCCTGTTGTTACATTAAAAAGCAATGTTGAATAAGTTAATAAGTTAACAAACACTTAAAACACTATGAAAATAATAAAACAATAGTTGATTACTACTTCCATAGCTTTATTTAACAGCACATAACAATAATAAAGTTAGATAAAATTTGCGTGAATAAGATTGTAATCGCCTATTATCATCAACACTTTCACCCTAAAAAGCGTAGAATAAAATGATAGGACAGTGTTACAATATTAGGCTTACACTAGAAAATACGGCGAATAAAATGATAACCGACAATAGTCAACATGGACGATGAGTAATTTTGACTAACTTCTTGTTTTCAAAATATCTCTTTTTAGGCATAAGTTACGCGTGTGTTAGTAAAACTTTCAGATTTCATAAAAAATCAGCTTTATTTAAAGCTATCAACCACATGACTACGTCCTTTAATAGTGAAATTATTAACCAAAACATGTTTTTTGCTTCTCCTGTAAAGTTGTGTTTTTGCAGTTATCCTTTTATTCCCCGGAGGCAGCGATGTGTGTTCTTCACTTTTCATACCTACGCTCGGCGGTGCTAGGGCTGGCAGCTTTGGGGCGACTGATGCCCCCTTTGGGGGCTACCCCAAAACCGCTATACAGCCCGCATAGCAAAAAAGTTATTCTTCAATTTTAAAATAAAACAAAAACATTCTATTACAATACAAAAAATTTACATTTGACAATTTCCACTATCTGAAATTCCTAATGAACTTATAAACAAATTACCCTTTTTACACAATTTCTTTTGCTCTTTTCGTTTTAGATCTAAACCTATCAAATGACACTAAATATAATAAAATATCTAGACAAACAAAAAATCATGTTTTCAAATTACGTAATATTAGGTGGTGTAAATTGACCTTACAAAAAATTAGTTACTTCGTTTAAACTTACTCAAATAGGAAATTATTATATAAATTGAGCTTAGACAACAACCTTACAGCATATTCTCCGTTAAAATGAACCATCGAAATACAAGCAAATACCTACATAGTACATACGTACCGTCTAAAACTACTGGTGGCTTAAAAAACGACATTTCACCGCATAATGTAAAATTTTAACATTCGTCCACTAAACAGTTAAAAAAAACCTTTTTTTTAATGTTGCTCCATTTTACACAAAAAGTTGACAGCGCGTGTCTCAAGCGGGGTGTACGGGGTTCCAACCTCCATCTATGGAACCCAAGCCAACCTCACCTGCTCGTGGTGCACCCTGCTAAACAACGAACGGGGCTCTGGTGGCCGGCTGATTGCGGCATAGCACAGCCTTAATCGGCGCAGCTAAATACCCTGGCCACCAACGGGCAGCAGCGTCGATGGTGCGAGAAGCTGTGTCCTGCGATCCCCAACCCGCATGACCAGCGTGGGGATTATGGGCATATATCCCCCTTTATTAGAGGAGGCCTATGTCCAGCAGTGGACTGATATAGGCTGGTGTGGTGTGGTGTGTGGTGTGTCTCAAGCGGGTGACACTCGTGCTTGTACTGGTCCGAACCGTTCCGAGAATTCGTGTCCGTGAGCGGTGTCTATGTGTGCGTTGCTCGAGCGTGCTTTGTATGAAGATTGTCTTCTGTAACTATCTTTATTTTGTGCCCTGAGTCAGTGAGCTCAACGAAATTCACGTGTTTACGAGTTCCCCTTACTTTATTCGCGTTTTATGGAGTTTATCTTTCCGAGCAGTTACTCGTGAAGCGATTCCGTGTGGAGTGATCGGTTGAAAAAGCCTTACTAAGAAAGTATGCGGGTGTTATTTTTTTTTCTATCAGTAGTGTAGTATTTTAAATGTTCACCATCATGGTTAATATTGATTCGTAGGCAAAAAAGTGCGTGGCAGATCACACATGAGATGGACCGATCAAATAAATAATAATAATAAAATAAATAAATAAATTTTTATTTCAGACCAAAATCCATATTAAAGAATACAATTTTTAAAACACAAGAAATTAACTAAACACCAAAATTAGAATAATAGAAGAAACTAACGTGAATTAACTCATTCATATTGAAAAACGGGAATTGTTGTTAGAATTGTGTTGAACGGGAGTTGAACAGTGCAAGACGGGACGCGGAGGGAGAGCGTCGCGTTCACTCACCCTGATGACGCCGTTGGTGCCTTCACCGATGGAACGGTACGTGAAAATTCCCGTTTTTCAATATGAACCCCACATTTCTGCAGGATGTACATCCTCATTACCAACGAGCGTGGATATCGCATTCTGTGTGTTGTAAGAAGTTGACGAACCTTGCAGTCAACGGCGTCAAGTTCAGTCAACACAACACCCCCAAACTAAGCAGAGCTTATAACCATTTGACTGAACCTATTAAATAAAGGCTGCATTTTTATATTCCCCTGAAAAAGTGCACCAATAAAACGAGAAGGGTGGCGGTGCGAGAGTAATGTCGGAGGAATGTGAGGCAGGCAACCGCCCGAC
Source organism: Horisme vitalbata (assembly GCA_951804965.1). Classification (NCBI taxonomy): domain Eukaryota; kingdom Metazoa; phylum Arthropoda; class Insecta; order Lepidoptera; family Geometridae; genus Horisme; species Horisme vitalbata. The sequence continues at coordinate 34,493,752 of OX638091.1, read as the reverse complement.
ATGGTGACCACGTCCCTGTCAAGAGTAGGTATTACGACAAAAAAAAGGCCAGGGCGTGACTTTAATTTAATTTAATTACTCTTAATTATCAGTCAGACTTCCATAATGATACGTTTCAGTTCAGCCAAGTAGCGTCCATTGTATAATTTTTCCGAGCATTTTGTATTTTTTTTTTTATTAATTGTACTAAAAAAGAACGTCGCCGTCGTGTGAACCTGCCTGAGAAAAGGGTTTTCAAACAGAAAGCGTAGGTGCAATGTACTTTTTATGCACGCCCTTAGATTAACAGCATAATATCCTCACAGTAAGTACAACTCTACGCGGCATTTTAGCGCTGCGTCAGTACGCAACGCTAAGCGCCTCGAAATTACACCATGTACGCATTCTGGTTGATGAAGCCAGAAGAGATGTAAAGTTTTCTAACCTAAGTTGTGTTCCATATTAAAAGCTTTACTCTCTCGGACGCTCACATCGCACCCCTAGAACAACACGGAATTATGTCGAAAAACTACTTTTTTCAGAATCGTTGAAAAACCGTTATCTGCTTATGTATCGGATTCGAATATGCAATAAAGTCGATTTTGAGATTTTTCGACATAATTCCGTGTTGTTCTAGGGGTGCGACATGCTCGGACTGGAGGAGAGCAGTCCAGCAAAAGGTCTGGGCATTTGAAGATGACAGAAGGAGTCACCTTGATCGAAAACGCGACAAACCTAAAAATAAACCACCTTCCAACACAGCCTACCATTATGAAAATGGTACCCTTACGTGCAATTTGTGCAAACACACATTTACAGCTAAAATAGGGTACGTTAGTCACATTCGAGCACACCAACGAAGCTCCTCCGTGTAGCAGAGATATAGTCGCCGTGCCCGAAATCAGTCGGGATGAATAATAATAAATGCTTCACAGCTCAGCAGAATCACACAGGCGATACCAAAGATTTTTTATCGTACTTTTTTATAACTGATCCTTTATCTCACTGTATTACAAATGCAAAAGACATTAATTCTCTCCCATTTCCAGATATAATTTTAAGGCGGCGCGAGTCGGCCTTTTGACGACTCGCGGGGGAAATTAACACTGCCTTTCATTGCCGTACCTTTACCATTGTGATATAATGCGGATTAAAACAGAGAAATAGTAATAGTATATACATTTACCACAAACTTCCACTTTTTTGTCTCATCATCATCACAATCGGCCTATAGCAGTCCACTGCTAGACATAGGCCTCCCCCAATGAGCGCCATTGCGACCTGTTCTGAGCTCGATGCATCCAGCTTCTTCCAGTAGCCTTTCGCAAATTGTCACTCCACCTGGCCGGAGGTGGTCCTACGCTACGTTTGCCGAGCCGCATTATATATACTTACCCACAAACTTGGGCTTTTTTTTCCTAATCCTGACCGAGCTGCTAGTGTTCGGGAGATGGAAAAAAAAAGTAAATGAAGTAGCCTGGCCCAGTACCTTCACCATCTTTTGATGACATGTTCCATACTCACAGGAAATGCATGGTGAGGGTTTCCACGCGATGTTTTCCTTCATCGTTTTGAGCATGTAATGCGTTAATGATTTTTTCTAACTGAAAAATCAATTGGTGCACGGCCAGAATTCGAATTCCGGGCATTGTCTTCTTCATAAGTCTTAGGGCGGCACCAGAGTTTGACTCTTACGCATACAAAATGAAAAAGTGCTTACAGGTAAGCAAAAGCAGTTCATTATTTGCATTATGGTACTGCACGTTTGTGCGTACGAAACAATATCAGCAAACAAAGTAAAAGGCAATTTTCTTTTTAATTTTGCAATTGAAGACTCCAGGAGTTTATCAAGATATTATCGTTATCTCCTAAATACTTTCATAATATTCGTACCCATTACGCACCACAAATATATTTTTATACTGTTTTGTTATTATTCCCTACCTTTATAAAAAAAATTGTATAACAACACTAGCATCAGTCCACTGTTTGATATAGTCCTCACATAATAAGATGGGGATAATGCTTTTATTCCCTACACCGGAATGCGGCTAGCAGGGTGCACCTCAGGCAGGTTAGGTTAGCTTCCAATGTCAGTTAGACTCACATCCCCTTTTTTATAACAATCAATAATTAATTGAGCTAGGTGCATTATGTTATTAGAAGATGGAATGTCACAGTAACTAGCACACTACAGCAATATAAACACGGGAAGCAGGAAGCGCCGATATCACATTCCTAGCTCTACTACTGGCCCGAAACTCACTATTTCACTACACCACACCACACCAGCCTATATCGGTCCACTGCTCGACATAGGCCTCCCCTAATAAAGGAAAATATGTCCAAAATCCCCACGCAGGGCCTGGGGTTGGGGATCGCAGGGCACAACTTCTCGCACCGCCGATGCTGCTGCCTGTCAGGGGTTTTAGCGTGCCAGTGTTAGGCTGCGCTATGCCGCAATCAGCCGGCCGCCAGAGCGCCGTTTGTTAGTTAACAGGGTGCACCATGCTATTATTTTATAGTATACGCTATGGTATTCAATATATTATCTCAAAAAGAGTTTTGCAGTTCGGCTGTATGTTTTTTTTCCAGAACTTATGTGCATTCCTGCTGTGATAGGAAAGTTTTTGATTTGACAAACTTGCCACAACTTCCCATAAATATACTTAAAAGAGTAAACTTGCCGACCAGCGCGCCGTTTGATTAATTTTCATAATGCCAACTTTTGCGTCCAACTATTTGACAGAGAACTAAAAATTTTGTCATAGCTTAGGGAATTAGCAAGCTGAAGTAGGCAGTGGGCTGGCCATAGGTATCTGCTGAAGAACTGACAACCGTTGGGGTGTTCTTGAGTGGAGACCGCATCCCGGCAAATGTAGTGTAGGACACCCGTTGGCTAGATGGAGTGACGATCTGCAAAAGGCTGCTGGTAGAAGCTGGATGCGTCGAGCTGAGATCAGGGTGCAATGACGCTCATTGGGGGAGGCCTATATCCAGCAGTGGACTGCTGTAGACTGATAATCATGAACTTTTTCAATTTGCGTAGTATTTCTTTCCCCCTGTCAAATCATTGATAGATCCTTGCCATCGTAACACCCCGTCCGCGAATCTTTTTCTAGTTGCTGTCGAGTGTTCGTGGTACGGAGCCATTTGGCCATCAGCCAGGACGTAGCGTTATTAATAATAGTAAGTAATGGATGGCATCTCGCAATACGTACCTAGTTGGCAAGTTAGCTAATAACTTTACATAGCACTGTTTAGATATGTATAAGTACATGATACTAATGTCCTTTGCTTTTTAAATCATTCAAAACTTTAAGCAACATACGTTAAAACTGTTAAAAGAACTCAAAAAGAAGGCACAAAATCCTAAAATAATAATCTTATTCATGTCCTCCAATATTTAATTTAATAGTTCTCCCCTAGGGGGAAAAACACCACAAATTATATTGCAAGTAGTGACCCTAGTGAGCCAAGGCCACGAATATACAACTTATAACTTCGTTTGTTTGCAACTGCACAAGTAGTTCGCTCGGAACTAAGAACTCGCGCGATCGCAATGCGCAAGTTTAGTATTTGCGCCCTGAGGTTTATTTTTGTGGATATCATTTTTGTTTCACTATTAAATTATCAAGGCTAAAAAAATTAAAAGATAAAGGTTTTATAGTCGAGAATCACACAAAGGAGATCATCTAATGGTTTTTTAAGTAAATTGTCCTTATTACAAAAAACAGGTGATGATCCTCCCTACTACAATGACATGCAAACACTACTAATGCAAATCATAACAATACCGCTAACTAGCTATTATCCAGTCTTACTTGAACTACAAAGACATCGAAATTCTCAGAAAAGGGAGCTCAGGTTACACTGGTTCTTAATTTTACTTTTGTCGTTTTTTATTTAATTTTGGTTTCGGTTTAAGACATTAATTTCCCCAAATAATACAATTCACTTATAAGAGAAATGCAGGGATTAATATTTCATAAACATAGTTTATATGCGTGTCAGTAGGACTATCTACCCTTATAAATAAAACGTAAACTAAAAAACAGACTAAACTAACTAATATACTATATAGCATGGGTACATTATGTGGTATATAAAAACCTATACATCTAAGAAGAAAAATAAAAACCATTTTGGAATGTACATTTTATACAAGGCCTTTCATGCTTGTAAAACTTTTTTTTATTTCCTTGTGAATCCAATATTATAAAATATAATTATTATGCTAAAATGCGTCACCGATTTACTATGGTTTCAAGCAAATTTTAATAGCACAACCTATTGATAAACCAAGGTTCATGCAAGTTGGATAAACGGTTCGAAAATTATGCTCTAAAAACATAAAAACACAAAACAAAAACGCTCAAATTTCCAATAAGATTTACGCTCACTTCACTCGCTCGATCAATTAATAACCTTCACTTGGTGATCTTTCCTTCTGTACAGATGTCCAACAGAGGCAGACAAGTAATGAGAGATGTTTTTTTTTATGTGCATTAAAAGTATGTGACTTGATCACACCTAACAGTTTAAATTAAAAGCATCGGACTACAATTTGGCATAAATTACAAACCTCAATAAATTCTGTCAACCTTTACAAATTGGTTCAGAATTTTAACGCAAAAATTTAACAATATATCAACCATTATCACCTGTCTGTTAATTGCACGAAAATTTGTTTTTTCAACCCAATTTAGATTTTATCTAAGGTCTGGGTTTTCTGAACATATTTTCTTTTTGCTTCTTAGCACTGTTTATTTTGTTAAATTTATTATTTGATGCAATTTATTTGAATATTTAAATACTTTTTCCTTTAGAAGTACAATGGGGGAAACTTGAACTTGTTTGTCGTCATTATAGTCGGTCATGAGTATATATCATATTGTATTATATAAATATTTATGTAAGTTACTAAGTAAGTATGCGCATTTAAAAACGGTGCTCTTCGAGTATTATTTATCTTCAACTAATCTATATTTACCTTTATTTTAGGAGTTTAAGTATTTAGACAATCTTAAAATTCGTCCGTTTAAAATTAATGTTCAAAAAAGGTTAGCTTATAAACATTTATTTACATTATTTACAAATTTCAACACATTAAATTAAACACATCACAGCTTACAAAATTTACACCACTTTATCCGCTTTCTCATTTTTATCTGAAATATAAAATAATAGCCTTAATACGTTACATTAGACTTTATACTTTTTGCTACAGGTAAATCATGTCGGAGACCGTAAGGCTAGTGTTAGGTAGTGAGATATACAAGTACCTTATGGGACGATCGCTGATCGGCAGTTGATGATTGGATTAAAATTTAATTAAGCTAAACCGAAAGCATACCAAATTCTGTCGCAGTATTATTGAAAAAAAATATGCCGTTATTAAGCTAACGCATTCGATTCTTGTGTTTTTTAAAATTTAACATTTCATTAAATCTATGAGTTAGCCTCGGACAAACTCCATTACAGTTTTAGATTTAGCCCACTCAATAGTGAAACTGTTCATAAATTCATTGAGAATGCAATCTGGCTGCTACCTGTGTGTTCATTGTCATCGACGGGTTCATTCCAGGACTGCCTCTTAGAGGTGCCGAAGAAGAGGAAGAAGGTGTTTGCGACGATGTATACAAACGAAGCGATGTAGAACACCTTGCGCCAATCACCAGGGTCAGTCTAGAATACAAAGGAATAAACATGAGAGAGAAGAAAGTGTCTACAATCAACGATCTTAACGAAACGGCTTTTACAAAAGTGCAACAGATTATGATCATTCTTTTGGTACCTAGTTAACATTAAATAGTACCCAACTGCCACATACCGAGTATTCATAGCATAGACGTTATTCTAGACTTGGAATGGCATAGACTATTTTAATATTCGGGTACAAGGGCTTCCTTTGGAAGCAGTTCTGACCTCATCTTTGAGCACGAGGCCGGCAACAAGCGGCACGACGATGGAGATGCCGTTGGCGATGCAGTTGGTGATGCCCATCAGCGTGCCCGCGAAGTTAGGCGCCATGTCGATGTGGACCAGCTAGGATAACACGAACATAATAATTAGAAACACGTTTCAAAAGCTAGTAATATTTCGGTTCGAAATATGATATGAGTTAGGAAGGGGTGTTGAGATAACGACCGAAAAGATGTATTTCATGTTAATGAAAGTAGAAAACCTTGTGCCGCCTTTACATGTCGTGTTTGTCTTGGGTGTCGGTGGTCTGTCTTTTTGTGTGGTACACTAGTAAAGTGGAGAATTTGTGTCAACCAACGCACACAAGTATTGGTGAAATTAGTTTAAAATTTTGGCATAAGAGAAACGAGAGCAAAAACTCTTATTAAATATTTAAAAAAAACAAATTTAATGTTAAATAAGATTGAGTTATAAAATTCACAGACCACATTTTTATAAAATTTATATTTACACCACAGATGAACTTAACGTGGCACCCTCAGGGCTCCAGACACATAATATCATTCCTCCAGTTCGATCAACAGCCAGCAACAAAAGCCGATCTAACAGCGATTTAATTTAATTATTCATATGTGGTCTTCAGCTGACTTTAAAAACGATAGCACCTCGCGGTAACAGCTCACTTTATATACTTGGAGCTCGTTATTGAGGATCAGATGAGCCAAATTGCGAAATTTCACGTTTCAGCTCGTTATTAAAACAAAACTTATGAGATTAAATAAAGCCTATAAACTGTTTCAATTCGTTTTAAGACAATGGAAAAATCACAGTTTTGTCATTTTGCAAAATGGGTTAACCGTGACTGTTGATATTGCGTGATACAATTTATTCAATGCGACTACATAAATTTGTTTCAAATAAGTATTTCCAGTAGATATGGCATATAAGTATTCATCAGGGTTCAATTACGGGCCTGAGACGTCCAGCCATTACAATAAAATGTATGTATTTACCAGGTAGCCGGTGTAGTGTCCAGCGTTCAGGCCGACGACCGCGGTGAGGAGGGCCACCGCCGCCGTCACGTTACCGGCGGGCGAGTACGAGAGGCCGATCAGAGCCAGCGCTGGACCGAAGTGTCCTGAACCATACCACTTAATAACTATACTACCGACCATATGCGGCAAATGTAAATAATTTGTAGGTGTAAGAGAGATTTATGTTTCACTATGGCCAGCGGCTTCACTCTCATGGAGCCTGGATAAAAAGTTGGCTATTATTTTATTCTTGACTACATTTTTCAACCGAACGCGATAAGTGATTCATCATCATCATCTGCTGGACATAGGACGTAGAAGCGTCCTCAGTGTCGTATTACTATTGCAAAAATAATTTTTCGTTGGCCTACTGTTCAGTAGGTACTTAGGGGTCTTCAAGCGAAGAGTAAATAGGTACATTCTAGGCAAGCGTGCTACATCTTCGACCGCATCATCACTTACCAACAGGTGAGATGGCGGTCAAACGTAAGCCTATAAACTGTAAAAAAAAAAAAGGTACCTAGTTTTTGCGTAAATGAGTTGTAGCAAACATTTGAACATAACAGATATACTTTGGCTACTTCCCACTACACTTCTTTTCCAAGAACAATGGGCTCGGACTCATTGTTCTTGGAAAAGAAAACTTTCATACTTTAGTACCCAAACACATCCACGAGCATTTTAAATTTGTAAAATTTCAATTAATCTACCAACGAATTAAGAACTAATGAGCGTCCCGCAACTTTATCTTGTTACGATTATAACAACATTGCTTAGTAAACAGAGGTATCAACCAATAGAGTTGCTGAGTTTCCGACAAGCGGTGATGCTGAGCCACTGTTTCTTCAGGATGTAGTCAGACGTGAAGCCGAAGGGGAAGCTCAGCAGATACATCGCCAGGTAAGGCAGAGCTGACATCACTCCATTCTGGACAATAAAACCAAATTACAATACTTATTATCATAAGACTATTGCTGCTCACTGGCCTTCCCATTAGGGAACGCCTTATTCATCATGACATGTCATCATTGGATCGACCTTACTCTTTTTCCTCAACTTTCCATCTTCTGAACCAAATGTTTTTTTTTTTGTAACAGTACTTTTTTTTTATTTAATAGGAACGCCAATAGCTTAAATATCAATACATTGTGGAGTTACACTGACAAAGTTTTCATTCTGATATAGAAACCAATTACAGGCGGACACATCATAATAATAATAATAACTAAGTAGTAAGTACTGATGGTAACTAAGAGATCAATAGTTACATAAGTATTATTAGAACTTAAAATATTTAAAACATTAAAAACTAAAAACTTTAAACGAATACAAAATAAACTTTAACCAATAAATGTAACAATTATTATTTAGTAACATATTTAGCATGCATAAACTGAACATAATAATTGTATATATATATATATTTTAAGGTAGTTACTAACTTAAGTAGGGGGTTCTTGCCGCAAATATTCCAGCACTTTATTTTTGTATATTTTATAGTTGTCATTGAAGATGTCAATGTCTGGTATTTGTTTATTAATAGGTGATATTGGTTACAAAGTTGTATTACAATTACTACAGTTCTATATTCCACGTGAAGGATTTCCTGAAAACGATTTTATTTGGAACTACCAGGGATTAGTAAAGCACTCACAGCTTTAATGTCGACTCCCAACACCTGCTTCATGTATGACGGCATCTCCGTCATGAGGGTCCAGAAACCCCAGTTCTGTCCGCAGTGCACTACGATAAGGGAGATGAAGGGAACAGAAGTCCAGATCGCTTTCCATGGGGTCTTCAGTTTCTACAACATAATAAACTATAGTCAGGTTAGGTAAGTTTAAATCAGACCATCCAAGTTTATGTGTAGAGCTCATACTAACCAACGGAGTCTTTCTTCACACACCACTTTTCTGATTTCAGCACAAAGTTATTTGGTGATTAGATGTTAGTTCTCCCTGTATTCAGTAGTGTGATCAGTAAATAATTCGCTATAACATTCTGCTGTATTATTATAGTTACCTTCTGCACGCCGACCTGTCCCAGCGACGTCTGTATGTACTTCCTCTCCTCATCGCTGATCATCCTCGAGTTCTGCGGCGAGTCGGAGCCCAGGCAGACGTAGGCCACCGTCCACAGCGCGCCCAGCGTACCGTTCACGTAGAAGATGGCCGGCCAGCCCCAGTACTCCGCGATGAAGCCTGACACCATCAGCTGGAGCGCTGTGCCAAGCTGACACCCTGGTGGACAGAGGAAGCAGCAGAAGCTAAAATGATGCATGGGAGATATCTTGTTAATAGTTCGTATTAATAATATGGTAGCAAAGTGGATTTCTTTCTGCTATGGAAAAGTAGTAGGCGCTACAACTACAGGAGAAAATAAAATGCAATAATTTCTTATTCACTAGAATTTCTTGTCTTATAGACGTATCAAGGATTACTTATATATGAGCTAGTTTGTACAAAGTACCTCCTATAATTATGTTCTATTAACGAAATTATAGCTTATTCTTTGCCAAGCTGGAAATTAACTTTCTTTCAATCCAGATTTTAGAACATAGTGGGCCAAGGTAATGTACCTTCTACATGGGGTATGATTTGGTAAGTGAACAGTTTAGATTGGCAGTTTCAAACATTGAGGAAGTAAACGAAGCATTTCTCTACTTACAATAGAACGAGGATACTTATAAATCAATTTGTAATCAATGGCCTACAAACTTACGGAAAGCCACCGAAAGATCAAGGACTATTATAATGACCAAGTCTAATTAGCTCGCTTCATAATATATTGGATGCAAAATCATTTTGTATATTTTTTTTATATCAGATCTGGCAACCACGTCAACGGGATGTCTGTAGAAAGTGATGACCACCCATAGATATGATAACCAGAAACACTCCAGACAGTACTGATGCACTGAATCAATTTGAGGCAAAGATTTGAAGCTGTGTAATTTTTTATACCTATCATTCAACCGTTGCCTTGACCCTACACTACGATTCTCGACTCGTGGGTATCAGTAACTGTGATTACTCACCACAACACTAACCCGCAGATCGATCAAACAGTTGTTCAGCGGGGATCACCTTAGGTCGGCAAAATAATAGTCATAAAGGCAATAGGCTGTTCTTATTTTTTACCCAATCCTCTCCATCCAAAGGTCTGGAAGAGATTGCTTCCAAGCAATAAGACCGCCCATTGTAACTTTTATTTATGTTAAGTTTTTATCTGTTATTTCTAAAATTAAGGTGTTCAATAAATAATTTTCATTCATTCATTAAAAGCATGGCGGAAGGTACTTCTCCGGACGAGTCCTTACAAGTTCTAAGATCCTTACAAGACAACTATACTATAGTCTAGTATCGAGGGGACAAAATACTAAAGTGAGGTTACCTCCGTATATCAAAGTCCCGAGTCGGCTCTTCTCTTCGAGTGGTACCCACTTGCCAATAAGGTGGTGCACGGAGGGCAGCAGGAACCCTTGCGACAGGCCCTGCATCACGCGGCATGCGCAGATCAGCTGCCAGCCACCCTGCAAGGAAATTCAACATTAAAATACTAACTGGAAGAGCTTCATCATCATCGGCCTATAACACTGCAGTTCCCTGCTGGACATATACCTCCCATAATGAACACCATTGAGCCCTTTCCTGAGCTCGATGCGTCCAGCTTCTACCAGCAGTTTTGGAAGATCGTCACTCGACCTGGCCGGAACCTGAAACAGTCTCATCACAGCTCTAATATTCCCGATTTTCGTATAAAGTGTGGAGTGTTATACCATCCTAATCTCGGCTGCAGAACAATCAGGTAATTACGGTTTTCAACAATGAAGTAATCAACCAGGAACGAAGGCTCAAAATTTTGCTGGCCTTTAAAGTTTTTGGTTTACAAAACTATGTAGCCCCAAACTAAGCAGAGCTTCCACTATGGGATATATCCAACTCAATTTTATGGCTAATTAAGTTTTATAGTAATTGTATGGATTTTTTTTCTTATTTTCACGAAATCTTACGATTTGATTCATATGTCGATTGAGACCAACTTGTTTTTTTCGACAAATGTACTTTTTTTGGCTGATTATTTATTTTTTTGCCTACCTTTTTGCTTACCTAATTGGAAAGGTAGCTACCCTCAGTGAGGTCAAATTTTGCCCCACCCCATATGTAAATACTGTTACAGATACGTCAAAATTATGATGCGTATAATTGTTTTCTAAGTTACTATCATCACCTTTTTCGTTGCACAAATAATTATTATTTGCGCAACGGAAAGAGAGGAGGAAATACTTCAGCGTTCTGCGTTAAAAACTCTGACATCAGAGTCGAATCATACGAAAAGGAGAAGAAGAAGAAGCGGTTATTGAACTTGTGTTAAATTGCTTCTCACTGTATATAAATTGCCTGTTCATTGCTCAAAAATAAGATAAAGTTGATAAGCAGGTTAAAGTATCGTTTTATGAGCTAACTAAGGTCAGAAAAGGAATCATATTTACAATAAAGAATTATGTAAGATATTTTTATTTTCTGTAATGCCTCAAACGAGTAACAACATCATCATCATCAACCTATAGCAGTACACTGCTGGACATAGGCCTCTCCTAATGAGCGCCATTGCGCTCTGTCCTGAGCTCAACGCGTCCAGCTTCGATCAGCAGCCTTTCGCAAATAGTCAATCCACCTGGCCGGAGGGCACCCTACACTACGCCACTTTGCCGAGCCACGGTCTTTACTTAATAACTCTTAACAACATATAGGTTCCATATTGAAAATAATGAAAATAATGCCGGACGCTATCACACAGCATCATGTAGCGACAAACCAAGCAGAGCTTGTTCTATGGGAACCATATGATTGATATCAATCATATCGCGCGGTTCCCATAACACAAGCTCTGCTTGAGCTAGATGATGCTGTGTGATAACGTCTAGCATTATTTATTTATTAATCAAGTATATAATAAATATATATATTTTTTTGTAAATACAATAACACCCAGACCCGAGGCAAATATCTTCAGAACATGCAAGTATTTTGTCCCGCGGCGGGATCGAACCCGAAACTTCCTGCGTCTTAGGTTGGGCCTACACCCACTGCGCCACAGAGGTCGTCATATTATGCTATACCTGTATGTTTAGCAGTCCTAATTCCACACTAGGTTTTCCTCAAGACGTCGTTTGCATCGTTCTCAATACCACAACACATAAACAAGTGGTACCAAATTTAAAACCACAGATGGCGGTAATTCCCTCATGCGTCACAGCCGGATACTCTCTACTAAGGTTGTCAAATCATCATTTTCATTGTGTGAAGTCGTTACGATAGTAACAGTATATATCAATGGTGAAGTCCTACTTCCTACGATACTATGGTTGGATGGATGGATGCAGATGGATGGATGTTTGTGACTACTTCACGCAAAAACTCCAGAACAAATTTGGATGAAACTTGGAATACTTGTACATAGTTTATGACCTAGATTAACACGTTAATGTTTATATTGGTACCAGCAACGCCGCGGGCGGAAGCTAGAACGTAATAATTTATTTGACGCTACACGGGGCTTGAACCCACAACCTTCTCCCTAGCTCCTAGGACCCTAAAGCTTTCCATTCAGTAGGTACGTACATAAGACCATACAATATTCCCTAACTTTGAGAAAATAAGAAAAATACGAAAAAAAACTAGAGGGCAGACATATAAATATCATACCAAACAAGGGAATCACCGTGGGCCCTCAAAAAAGGTTGAATGGCGGATAGTTTCCTTGTTAAAAATAGGAATAAAAGTGTAGAAAAGTCACGAATATTTCAACTTGTATATTCTACGGAAACACAAACTAATGTTAAGGCCAATGACAAAACGTTATTTTTTTATCTACGCTTTCTTATTGGCCAAAATTTCGTCACGCGCGATTTGAAATATTAAAAAATCACTTCATCTAGATAGATATGTAGGTACTCACATAATGTCCTCCGATGGGGATCAGGAGCGAGGTAGCGGAGTTGATGGCCACGCATATCGTGATGAGGACCATGCCTCCGAACCGCGCCGCCAGCTCGCCGCCCGGGATCTGCAGCACTACGTATCCCCAAAAGAAAGACGACAGGACCACGCTCTGCTTCTGCACGCTCCAGTCGAACGACTGGAAGTATAACACTCAACAGTCACCTACCTAGCCTCAAGGTAATCCTAGTATGGGATTAACCCCACATTAGTATTCTCTCCTGTGTTGTAGGCTTTAGGAACTAAGAAAACACCATGATACTGGTACCACAACAACCCGACTCGGCATAAAAATGCAGATCATGAAAGCATTATATTGCGTCCAGACGACTCGCGCCCGCCAAGCGCACGCCACGCGCGCCAGACCCGCCCAGAAATCTTTTTACATTATTTCAGTGTTATGTTATGACACATCAATAGATCTCAAATTGCATTTAACGAAGTCATGGTGTTTTTAACAGATCTTGAATAAATACACGTCCACTACTTGGATCAGTCGGTCAGTCGGTCGGATACGGTCTCTACTTAGATGAGTGACCATTTATTTAGAAGTTTTATATATGAACGCTTTAGTATTCGAAAGGTACTTTAAAAGGTTGGTAGCGGCTTTTTCAGTCGTTAAGCCAAGTCGGAAGCCTTCGGGCGGCTAAAAACTCCGATACCAGAGTTGGCCACTAGCTTTTAGGAAAAAAGAAAGATAAAGTATACAAGGAGGTCATGGAGAGTCCAAACTCTTTGCTGAAATCACCATGGCTAACATGCAATCTTATACCTTAGTATATTTTGTTAGTTTAGTTTGTTTGTGCTCATACGTCTAGTTAACGGGCAGTTAAACAGCTGTGAAAACAAGTTCAAAATTTTCATCTGATTTCGGTAGTCTTATATGATGGTTACTACTATCTGATACCTCTTCTGATGGTTCTTCTTCTTCTTCCATTTTTGAATTTTCTTCTTTTTTCTCTTTTTTTTATTTCCTTCTTTTTGATTATTCGTTTTCTTGATTGGTTTTCTTCTGATGGTGGGACATTCTGATTTATATCAGTGCACACTTCGTTGTTTTTGCGGCGGATTATACAGAGTTCTTGGATATCCACTTGCTACGATCCTGACATATCATTTTTGCTTTATTTACTCTCATCATATTGTTCATGCATACTCTCTGGTTAATCTAAATTAAAACATATTTAACTCCCGACGCAAAAACAACGGGGTATTAAAAATTTGACGTGTCTGTGAGTGTGTCTCTCTGTGTGTGTGTGTGTGTGTGTATGTAGACTTTTTAACTGTTTGCTTTTTGGTAAGGGAATTTTTAAATTTTTCCTGTAATGGGTCGGCTACCTCATTTTATGATCTCAGTATGTATGTAAGTAGCTACGGTAAGTAGTTACAACTATTTTGTCATATCTTTATTTTGGCCTTGACTTGCTTGTTTGTAAATATTATACAATAGATATAATATTGTATTACACAATACATTACAACTGAGTTTCCATCATGAATTGATATGAAAAGATAATATCTGCTACTCCATCGTGTCATGATTATCAGGTATCTATTGAAAGTTAAAATGAAGTTATCTGAAGAAATATTTTATCTCGCACATTCAAAGCTGTGACGTTGATAGCAGCAATAAACTATCAATTATCTACAAGGATATTATAATTTATTGCTAAAATTTGGAATCAGCTGCCAGCGTCTGGTTTATTGTGTATAATGTTTACTTACTAAAAAACATACATACACCCTAAAAACATAACCCACCTGAAGAGGACTTCAGTCGGGTATTAACTATAACGGCTTGCATCAATTACTCTTATTATAAATATTTGGTTGAATTTACATCTTAGATACAATGTCAGAATTAAATTGTATTCAATATTTAGTCATCACGATTCAATAATATAAATAATGTCAGTTATTACAAATTCAATCGTTAAAATCAAATCACATGTCAAACAAAAATACACTTACATACACTTCTCACAGAAGTTCAGTCAGTCAGTCAAAATTACCTTCCATCCCTCCGGAAAAACATAAGAGCGAGGGCTTGCGTCCAGGAGGGCATTGAGCGCGGAGAGGGTTCGCGGCATGGCGTGAGACAGTTCGGTAAGCTAGCACAGAGAGAACAACCTGTGTTTCCTACAGGGAAGGTAGTTCGTGGGGACGTCGTCGAGCCAAAAAGTTTGTCATAAAGATCAGGGGAGAGTTTTTTCCGAGAAGACTTTTCAACATGGTATTCAGCTATGGGTTCAGCTATAGCAGTTATACTCGTATTGCAGCAGTTCTACTCCATAAACTGACAAATAAAAGATAAATAAAAGTATAGCTAGAGTGACTTTCATATCATCAGGAAATAAAATACTATTTATAGTTCCGCAATGACACATCTGACATCTCAATGAATACAGCATCGTCGCGTTATGTGGAATTCGAGCCTTATAAGGTTGCGCATGTCGCGTCGGTTCCACTTAATTCCTAAGATCTCAATTCCTAAGATGCAAAACGGTTTATATAGAGGTTTAGTACTCCTTCTCGCTAGAACGGCTGCACATATATCAATATTGGAGTAGAGATAACTAACACGAAAGATGAATACATAGCTAATTTATATGGGTACCATAGCTAGTCTATATATTTTTCACGAGAAAAATCTCTATGTGTACGAAATAAATAGTGTGTATATTGTGTGGTGGGGACAACAATGTATTTTCCGGCATTTCCCTCAATCAGTCGTCATTTTAATACTCACTTCTTTCTTAAAGGGGTGATAGACTAAATTGTGATAAACGCTCTCTTTTCGTAAGCCAGTTTTTTACCCACACGATTCGATTTATACTTTTTTTTAGTCTTTAAAATGTGATAATGATATAATTCCTAAAACCATAAAGATTCTTCCGTCGACGACATCGCAACACAGTGTAGGCAAGCTTCACCCGTCACTGACGTTGATCTGAACAAGTTCGCGATCTTAAAAACCGCGTAGGTACATAAAGTCCGTGCGTCTATCACTATACTCGATAAGGCCGCCCATTGTACCACTTTTTTAATGTCATTGTGTTTTTGTTATGTGTTTCATGCACTAAAGTATTCATTCATTCATTCATTCATATACTCATGTAATTTATCACACCATCATGATCATCAGCCTATAGCAGTCCACTGCTGGTTACAGGCCTCCCCTAATGAGCACCATTGCGCCCTATCCTGACCTCGACGCAGTTTCTACCTGCAGCCTTTTGCAAATCATCACTCCACCTGGCCGGTGTACGTCCTATACTACGTTTGACGAGCCGCGATCATCACTAAAGAACTCGTTTACCCCAATAGTTAGCGGTTCTTCGGTAGATATGGCCAGCCAAATTATCTGAGCTATGTTGACAACTTTAGTTCTATGTCGGATAAACTCGTTGCGGATTCTATTTTTCAGAGCAACCCAGAGCATAGCTTGTTCTATAGCTCGCTGTGCGTTTTTAAACTGGTACACATAACCATAACTAGCACATGAATATTTAACATTGTTCTCGTTAAATGATTTTTATATCTTTTCTTATCAAAGAAGTAGTCGTGAGCGTTTTATTAGTTTTCAAACTAGAAATCATACACGAACACAAAAAACATTGTTTTACCTATTTGAAACGCATGAAAGTTAAAGAAGTTACCTATACAAATTTGGTATAACTTCTTTAAATTTCTTCATCTCTCATCATCTTTTTTGAGTCATCAAATCAACTGGGTCACTACTTATATATTTTTTTGTAATTAATTATATTGTATCACGTTGGGAATCGAACCTGCAACCTCAATCAACTCCGCCACAAGGTCTTATTAGTAAAAAGAACTAACGTTTTCGTTGTCTTTATCCGTCATGGCGACGATGGCCATGCTGATGTTGACCCGCATCGCGAAGCAGAGCAGGAACGCGAGGAACAGCATCAACACCTGCACGTGTCTCACGCCGAGCACAGAACCTGTGACCAACAAGCACATTATTTAAATAACTTGTGGTTATTGTGTAGGCTTACGAACAAAACAAAACATCAAACACTTCCACGAACTTTATTAGGCGCTAATCAGAGGCAGGTCCAAACGTTACAATCCCACTTTTTGCAAGCAGATGGCATTCCACGTGACAGGTTGCAAGACCGTCGACGGTTTCATTGGATCACTAAACTAAGTAATTAATGCTAAAGAATTTTTTTTTTTAATTTGCGGTTTGATAATTGGTTGCTCAAATATTTAGTAATCATTTATTGATATTGATTCGCGTACCTCTTTAATAAGTCTATTATGCAAACCTTTGACGACCTCTGTGGCGCAGTGGGCGAAGGTCCGCCTGTGACGCAGAAGGTTGTAGGTTCGATTCCCGCTGCGGGACCAATGATTGCATGTTCTGCAGATATTTGTCTCGGGTCTGAGTGTTTTCTATGTATGATATGTATGTATTTACAAAAAAATATATATGTATCTATGTAGTATATCAATCATGTGGTTCCCATAATACAAGCTCTGCTTAGTTTGGGGCTACATGATGCTGTGTGATAACGTCCCGAATTATTTATTTACTTATAACGGCATTATTTTTGTGTGGCAGACATCCGTGACAGCACGTCAAACCACCTAGGTTCCAACGGAAGACCAGCGCTGGGTTTCGCTACTAATGAGTTACCCAGCAGATGCTGAGTTGGATGCCTTTTTGTGACGACCGCCGTGCTTTGTTTGAGTTGAGATACACCATATAAAAATAATCTTTGGTTGACATTTTTTGGTGTGTGTAGGTAGACCACTTGACTTGATGTGTTGTTCTACAAAACTTTTTTAGTGTGCCTAAGTCTCAAGTTACCTACTTACCTTCTTGCTCCGAGCTTGTTAAACTTTGTATAATATACTTGCTATTTTATGTGTATCCCTTGAGTGTTACCGTCACAAATAAATGCTTTTTTACTTTACTTTACTTTACTTTACTTAGCGAGCTATAGAACGAGCTATGCTCGTAGTTTCTCTGAAAGACAGATCCGCAACGAGACTGTGCGACATAGAGTTAGCTAACCTAAAGTTGTTGAAATAGCTCACAGAATTAGCAAGCTGATGTGGCAGTAATATGGCCAACCATATCTGCCGAAGTTCCGATAACCGTTGGTGTAAACGAGTTCTTGAGTGGAGACCGCGTCTCGGCAAACATAGTATAGGACGCCCTCCGGCTGAGATGCGTCGAGGTGAGAACAGGGCGCAATGGCGCTCATTAGGGGAGGCCTATGTACAGCAGTGGACTACTGTGGATGATGATGACGATGAAGAATATTATTAGGATGAAGGTCAAAGTACTTAGCTAGGAATGGAGAACAGTTTTTTATTATACTACTAGAAGATGGAACAAGCACATGGCCTGCCTGATGTAAAGTGGTAACCATTACCTATCACAAAGCATTGCATCGTAGATCACGTTTTCCCGGAACGTGCTCTACCATGCAACGCCCTGCGTCATCAACTTGACGCATGAAGATGATAAACCTCTTGTACCTGTAATTTCACCGGCATGTGGGGTAATCAGCTTAGCATTATCTAAACAGATACGAAAACATCTTGAAATAGAGATTCTGAAATCCTATTCAATCCTAGAATAACAGATATCGTGGTTGTTATCTCGTCTTGTATTATTGCAACCCGCAGGTGAAATACTGGTAATGAGTAACGCTGGTAATGAGTAACGCAGGTAGGTACCGACATGGATCTGTAGGTATTTGCAGTTTTTAAGAATCGGACTAAGGTTAACATTTCGTTCGCTTTGCTCGTTTTAGCCAATTAGGTAATACAAAAGCAGCGAGTGGAGGGGTTAAAACCAAAAAAACTATGACTAAAGCATAGAAGAAATTTTAAAATTCATGCATGCTCTGAACATCAACTCATACGGCCGGTGCTACTGTCTACATGTCCATATATATCATTATATATTATAAATGCGATATTTTGTGAGTATGGATGTAAGGATGGATGAATGGACGAATGTTTGTTACTTTTTCACGTAAAAACTACTGAACGGATTTGGATGAAACTTGAAATTACATAGTTTGTGATCTGGATTAACACATAGGTTACTTTTTATCCCGGAACCATGCAAGCGAAGCTGCGAGCGGAAGCTTTAGCTTTTTTTCATTATATAGAAAGGGATGCAAACATTTATCAATGCGACTTCAAATGCGTTCAAAAATAAAATCATACCAGGGCTCTCTATTATAATGTTAAGCAGTTTCATTGAAATGCCCCGGTACGAAGTCGCAGCAATCGCATTGAGATAAAGTATGCATGTCTTTCTAGCTAACGATCTAAAGACGTAAAAAAGTAGAGATCAGCCGTACGTGTTGATGTTCAGAGCATAGTGAATTTTAAGACTCCATTTATTTCTTTTCTTTAATCTAAGGGTTAAAAACATAAAGCAATCATAAATTCTCATCAATGGGTAAATAGCCGGCTGGGACGCAAGAGGTTGCGGGTTCGGACCACGCTGCGAATCTGCATGATCTGCAGATAATCTGTGTGTAAGAAAGGTGTATTCCAAGTATTCATAATTATCATAGTTATTACTTACGAAACAGAAGAGAGTTCTAGTATGGGGTAAGGCGATGAATATGGCTTTTGAGTTGGGCATTTGTTACGGTAAGTTATTTGGAAAGCGTGAGGTGCCAACTTTTACTTACTGTAAAGACAGAGCATAACAGACAGGTAAACAGGTCTACAGCAACCTGTTTTTATGTTTTTTGGCAACGCGCACAGTTGATACAACAAAATGTAAGCTGTTGATTGGTCGAAAGCAATATCCGTGTTGAAAATATGTATTTCGGTAGTGTAGGTATAACGCATTAAGTAGTCTGTAGGTACTTAATACACTATCCATCGCCAACACTAAGCCTAGAAAAAAACTTACTCGGTTTTTTGTTTTCAATAACAATTTCTTCTTTCGTTTCCATTTTTATTTATTCCACTTAACTATTACACACTTTCAATAAAATTTAGCTATTAAAATAAATCTTATTTTATTTTTTATTTACAATAATCGACGGACGTCCGTCCTCTTTTCCGCAGCGGACATCTGTGAGTTATCGATATTATTATTTTTTTCACTCACTGACAATGAACGTAACGCAATAAATAGGTACTCAGCTTATGTTCACGTCAAAGGACCGCTTTATACAGCCAAAACAATAACATAGGATATACTACCTCAATGAGCCAAAATTAATTTTCAAATGAGGTCATGTTTGTCATCTCAGCCATTTTATTCCGTCTAATATTTTTTGTATGATAAATCATGATAATGATCCAAATAATAAGTTGTTGGGTAATGTGTTTCAAATAGCCTCAATAGTGTTTAGACCAATTTTGAACATCACTTTGGTGTCTTTTTATGTGACAATTATCCACACACTATGCTGCAGGTGAGAATTCGTTCCGCTCCCTGCGTTACAGATTGAAAAACTTCCGTGCCAAATACTACGTACTTTTGTTTTGTCTGTCACTGGCATATACTGAATTCATGTACCAAGGTACCTTTTAAACGTGATGGACCGCAATCATAAACACAGTAATAGCTGTGGTTTTAATGTAGCATTTGTATTACTGTGGCAGTATAATAGAGGTGCCTAGGTAATTTTGATCGAAAGTAGTCTGAAATTATGTACACCACAAATTAGAGACGGGGTAAGACGGGGTGAAAGAGCAATCAAAACTTTTCAAAGACTATGATTTAAATCCTGTGAATATATTTTTAAGTATAATCTTAGATAATAATATTTAAAAGGGCGCTAAATGCGTTTGTCAAACAGACTCAGTTCTGTAGCATATAATAATGCTGGACGGGACGCGGAGAGCGTCGCGTTCACTCATTCTGATGAAGACGCTCATAACGAGTCGAAACGCCGTCGGTGCTTTTACTAATGTAAAAGTACGTAAATATTCCCTTATTTCTTCCTTTTTTTAATATGAATGAGTTAATTCACGTTAGTTTCCTGAGTAAAACACAATAATTACTAAATAAATAAAATATTTATTAAATTTCTTAATGCCAAGATCAACAATAATGTAGTAAAAAGAATCCGTCAACTTACTGACCTAGAAACGGCTAGACTAGTTTTAGTCGACGACCTCAGTGGCGAGATGGTGAAGGTCCCTGAAGCCTGAGACGCAGAAGTTTGCGGGTTCAATTTCCGCCACGAAACAAAAGTTTGCATTATCAGCAGATATTTGTATCGGGAGCCGTGGTGGCCTAGTGGGATGTACCCTGACTTAAGATCTGGAGGTCGTGGGTTCGAATCCCGGCCGTGCACCAATGGACTTTTCGTTTCGTTAACGCATCACCTCGAGCTCGAAACGGTGAAGGAAATCATCGTGAGGAAACCGGCATGCCCTCGAACTAAAAAGTTTGAAAGGTATGTGCTAGGTTAGTGTTCCAATAAAAAGCGGCGATGGGCTTGCAACCTGTCACGTGGAATGCTAGCTGCTTGCAAAAAGTGGGCATGTATCGAACGTTATGTTAGGACTTGCCTCTGACTACCCCCGTTAAGGTATCCTCAATAGATTTGCGTACTGAGCAATACCTGAAGATATCCATAATGGGGAAAAAAGTCGTGAAGATGTTTGTTATTTTATTTGTCTCAGGTTTGGGTCAAAGTCAAAGTACATTTTATTGTTGAAACACATGTAGGTATAACGGTGATTTTTTTTAGATAGTTTATCAATGTCATTTACCCTTCGCGGGGGTGTTCTGTGCAATATTTAAATATATATAACACAAAAAATCTAAACTAAAGTTATAAATATTATTAAAATTACAAATAAAAATAAAAGTTACTATCAAAAATAAATTCAAAAGAATAAGGGTGTTTTCTATGTATAAAAATAGTGATTTTATCAGTCTTATGGTTCTCAAATTACAGGCTCTGCTTAGTATGGGCACAGATTATAAAGGGTTTTGGGCTATATGATGATGATATGTGAAAAATGTTTGCAGCATTTTATTTATTTATTTCAGCTACTTCCAACGGAATTATGTCTTACGGCATTTTATTGTGATTGCGAGGAAATGCTGCAGATATCAACACCATGTTTGTGCTGCAGACGAGTGCTCTTTGTGCAAATGTGCATAATGGTGCAGATATAAACACAATATTTGTGCTGCAGAAGAGGGCTATTAATAATATGGGCCCAGGCAATCACTTAGAACTAAGTTTAAAAAGAAATAAATGTTGTTATGGTACTGTGCAACTACATAATTATTTGAAAATTGTCCGAAAAAAGATAAATTTTATGAAAAATAGCGACAATTATTATAATTTCAATACACTCACTGTTCCTAATCCTATAAACGGCAAAGTGTACGCTTATTTAACAACATCCCAACTGAGGTGTTAAATCTATAAATCAATCTCTGTAAAAAGCTTTTTATAATTTTTTAATTATTTAGATGACAATAAATCTTGGAATGAAACCGGCTTCAACTCCCCAAAGAACCATGTAATACAATTGTAACAAAGACTGCAACACGCATCAAAACAATCACTGGGTTAATTAAGTAAATTAATTGTAATATCTACTGTGCAAAATGTCTACAACCACTTACGTAATTTCCTTGTAAGGCTAACAATCTCCAAAGCCTCATAATGTCTCGGGGTACTCAGGGCACTCGCCAATACGCAGCAGCATCACCACTTGGTGATGCTGAACTTCTTCATCCTTCTTCAATATTTTTCAAGATGTGATCGAATACGAAGCCGAAAGGGTAGCTAAGCAGGTACATCGCTAGGTAAGGCAGAGCTGACATCATTCCGTTCTGGAAAATATTAAAACCAAAAGTTTAAGCCGTATTTTTTAAACTGTTCCATGGAATTGAAAGTATTTTATAAGATTCATTGTTCTTAATAATTTGAAAAGCATTAATTTTATCGGCATTTTTCTGAATGTAGGAAGGTGTTTTGGTCTAAAATTTAGAACTATCTAAAAACCTTAAGATTAAACTTACAGCTTTGATATTGACTCCTTAGACCTGTTTCTGAAGGAATATTTGTGTTAATTTTTATCCAGATGTGAAAAGTGTTATGGGGAGACGAATAAGCTTTTTGTTTTCGAAATAGTTTTTTGTGCATTAAAAGTATTTCTTGATCACACCTAAAAGTTTTAATTAAAAAAAGCATAGGATTACAATTCACCA
The DNA here is from genome assembly GCA_951804965.1 of Horisme vitalbata. Taxonomy (NCBI): domain Eukaryota; kingdom Metazoa; phylum Arthropoda; class Insecta; order Lepidoptera; family Geometridae; genus Horisme; species Horisme vitalbata. The sequence continues at coordinate 34,470,614 of OX638091.1, read as the reverse complement.
TAAATTAGTAATCTCAATAACTTCTGTCTGGCTTTACAAATTGGTTCAGAATTTTATCGCAAAAATTAAACAATAACAACCTGTGCACATTGGACGACAAACGTCAGCGATTAGACGCTACGACAAGCTGCGAGGGAGAATTTTCATACATTTTGTTCAAAGCTCCGCACACACGGCGACAATCACGACAGCAAGCTATGACAGACGCTCGCGAATAAAGCGACGACAAAGCGTCGTGTTTGCGAGGCCTGTAATATATCAACCAACGTATCTTATAATTGCATGTACATTTTTTTAACCCCATTCTGATTTTATCTAAGGTTAAATTTATGAACTTATTATTTGGTTTTTGGATTGTCTATTATGCTTGAATTAAAAGAGAGGCTAAGTTGTAGCAATATAACTGTCTAATTATTTTTGTTTAATCTTTATAATAAATATGGGTATACACATACATTAACATACATTACACTATAATTTACTTATATTAGTTTATTTTATTCCTCTTTGTCAAACTGGGGCATCGGACTGCTTGCGGAAAAAGATAAGGACCTTGCGGAGAAAAGATGGTGGGCCGGCCCTTGTAAAAGTGTGTAACACTTAATTTATATTCAATAAAAGACTGAAAGTGCAGTGCATAATTACCAGGAGTTGTGGCAGTGGGGTGAGTTTAGGTCAATATAAGATAATATACGTACTATCATATATTTATCTGTTTTACACCCTAGCACGTGGACCGGCGATCGAACCTCACAAACGGCTTCGGAGCCAACGGTATTGTTCTTGATCATACAGATCAAACATTAGTCCATCGAGCGCGGATTCGTTTAATTCCGAAGTCCTGTGTGGTTTTATCGCCATTCCCGGGTTGGGCACACGAAACACGCGGTGTTGGTTTCTTGTCGAAGCGCTCTGGCGGTTTATGAGTAGCTTCGGCAGGGTAATCTTTCATTGCCAATAAAACTCCTGGTTGGTCGCGGCGACGGGAATACCCGGCGGTATACGGTATTTCCTGTCAAAATTTTCATACTGGTTGGCGGTTTGGTACCGAGAGGTTAGGTGCCGGCCGGCCAAATAACTTACACTGCACAGAGAAACTCAAACTATAAATTATTGCGGTAGGGCTAAACATAAGTTTATGTAGTGTCCCCTTACGATATATATAACAAACATAACACAACTTACCTATTCATTATACCAAGGGTTCATACTGTTTGAGTGATCCTTTTGTTTCATGGTGTTTTCTCTGCCTAGCGGATCTAGGTAAAACGGCTTTAGGTAATTAAATTACATAACTAATTAGTGTATTTTTCGTGTAAAAAACTGTGAATTTTGGTGTAAATAACCTATCTAGAGGTAGCATCAGTGTTAATTTTAAAAGTAGAATTTGTAGTGCCGGACCTACAAAGTGACAAGCTATATAGCAATAAGTTGTACTTATAATTTTGAATTTAAGAACAGACATCTAGGCAGTCTAAATATTGCTTTATCTGTAATAAAGTTTTATTGGTTTACAGATCAAGCAGGTTAATTATTAATTTGAGTTTTTTATTAATTTCTTGAGTTTATTTTGTAAATATAATTAGACTAAGTGTCTGAAATAGTTTTCAGCTTGTGAATATTTTTTGTTAGTTTTAGTGTAAATAAATAATCAAAATGCCTTCTAAAAGTCCGACACAACTTTTGAAGGTGCGGCATGATATGGCTATGTTGAACTTGGACATGTTGTATGATCTCTCACAATCAGGGCTAACTTCTGAAAATGAAAGGTCTGAGTTCAAGCTGAGGTATGGGGATGTAGAGACCACATATTCAGAGTTTACATCATCTCATCTGGAACTTCAGGCCGGCCTGGAGGAAGATGAAGAAATAGAAAATTTTAGGAAAAAGTATGTGGCTTATAATCAAAAGTATTATAATATAAAGAGGAAATATCTGGAATTATATCCAGGGACTAGTAATAAGTCATCTGAGCATGGTACTGCATGTTCATCAGAAGGAACAAGTAAAAACCTGCGAGCGTTTTTACCTAAGTTAAGGGTACAGTTACCCACATTCTCGGGTAAAATAGAAGAGTTTGTGTCATTCATGGACTTGTTTGAGTCACTGGTAGGGCAAGACTTGTCGCTGAGCAATACAGAAAAACTGTATTACCTGGTGGGTTCTTTGTCCGGAGAGCCTAAAATATTAACCCAACATCTGTCTGTCACCGGTGACAACTACTCTATAGCTTTAGAGTTATTAAATAATAGGTATAACAATAAGCGGTTACTTGCGGACAAGTTATTACACAACTTATTAGGAACAGCACATGTAAATAAGAATTTGAACTCGTTGAAGCCGTTCCTCAACACATTGCTGGAGAGCACTAAGGCTCTAGAAAAAATGAAATTTCCTGTGGCTGAGTGGTCATACCTGCTCTTCTTCATAAATTTCCAAAAATTAGAAAGCGGTTTAAAGAAGCAGTTTGAGGATAAAATTACTGATAAAGAATTGCCCAGTTTTGGGGATCTAATTAAATTTTTGGAAAATGAAGTGAGGATTTTAGAATCAAGCGGGGATAGCCACAGTAGTAGGGGTGGTATTTCCACATCACGAACACACCATGTAACGTCTCAGGGTGGGACAAGCGGTTGCAAGTTATGCAAACGGGGTAACCACAGTTTAGCTAAGTGTGAACAGTTTTTGGCACTGAAGCTTCGCCAGCGGAAAGAGCGAGTTAGGGAGTTTAGGCTCTGCTTTAGATGGATGCTCTAGGGGAACATAATTTTACTCAGTGCACATCAGGATGGTCATGTTATAAATGTAGGTCAACCAAACATCACAATCTCATTCACTTTGATTTACCACAGCCGGCGGCGGCTATGATTGGAGGAGTCACGGGGAGGCCACCAGCCGGGGGTGGACCTCGTACTCCTAATGCGGAACCAAGTCGTTCGAGCGCACCCGGACTGGATAGGGCAGACGCACCGAACCCATCGTTTAATAGGGCAGACCAACCAAATAGGGTGAATGGGGCTAATGTGGACACAGGGGCAGTTTTAACATCTTGTAATAAAATTATAGATAAGAATGCGTGCCATCAGACAACAGTGTTGCTTGCGACTGCCGTAGTGCGTGTGATGGATATATGCGGTGAATATCAGGAAGTTCGCGCACTACTGGATGGAGGGAGTCAGAGTACCTTTGTCACTGAGGGATGTGCTAGTAGACTAGGCTTGAGGCGGTTTCGGTCGGATATCGTTACTGTCACAGGATTAGGGGGATTACCGGTTAGTGACTGTAGAGGGGGGGTAAATTTAACAATTAGTCCAAGGTACGCGGACCACCCTCGACTTGTAGCTACCGCCACGGTATTGAGTAACATTACCCACAGCCTACCTAGTGCGAACTTGTCTCCTAACATTGCCGAATGGTACAGGGGTATCTACCTGGCAGATGAACGGTTTTATGTCAGCCGGCCTATTGACATATTAATCGGGGCGGATTTAATGGGGGATATTATAATAGGCGGTGTGGTTAAGGTCAACGATTACCTACCATGTGCGATGAACACGGTGTTCGGGCATGTACTTATGGGTCCGGTTACCTACGCGGTACCGCGGAATGATAGTGCGGTTCATTTTTCGCGTTCAGTTTTTTCGGCGCATGTTACAACCGATCAGATTCTGGAGAGGTTCTGGGAGGTAGAAGACATACCGCATGCGATAGTAGTTGACCCTAAAGACGCGGAGTGCGAAAAGTTTTATCGCGAAACCCATCGACGGGATGAGACGGGTAGGTATATTGTCAGGTTACCTTTTTTAGACAATAAGCCTGAGCTGGGTGATTCGGTACAGTTGACCAAGAAGCGGTTTTTGGCCATGGAAAGGCGGCTTACTTCAAATGAGCTATTACGTGAAAAGTACGTTAAGTTCATGGGGGAATATGAGCAAATGGGGCATATGTCGGTCTGTGATCGGGACCCGGCCGACTATGCCGGCGGAATGGGGTACGTCATACTCCACCACGGAATCTTTAAAGCGGAATCAGATAAAATTCGTGTGGTTTTCGATGCCAGTTGCGGGACGACCACGGGGTTGTCGCTTAATGATACATTACATGCGGGGCCGAAATTACAGCGGGACGTAATGGAGATAGTTTGCCGGTTTCGGATGATAATTTAATTAAGATATGAAACTGATGTACAGCGGCTTCAATATGAAATTGCCAGCGTTGAGGACTCCTTGAGGTCCATTACTAGTCGCTATGAGAAGTCTCAAGAGGTAATAAGAGAGTACTCACTGGCCATGGATGAATTACTCAAACTATCTCACAGCAACCAGGAGCGGTTTGACTCCCTGGTGGCCAATCACAGATGTGAATGTCAGTCTTTTGAGTCACCAGAACCAGTCAGTGCTGCCTTATCGTCTCCGCTGTGTGTCAGTTCACCACCATCTTGTGTCAACACAGTAATGTTCAGCGATGAAATTGGAAAAGACATGGGCCATTTATTGGGTATGAGAATGGGACATTCTGTAATGAACAACTGTTTGCCAAACTGCAACATGCATGAGATCATGCTATCAGTAATAAAATACAAATTCAACACTGAGTCAAATCTTATAATAATGCTAGGAAATAGGGGTGATATAAACAAAACTGAGTTAATTAAATACTTAGATACATTATGTTCACTAAAAGTAAAAAAAGTTGTGATGTTTACATTCCCCTATAGCAACAGCTTGTCACAAGCAGAAAATGACATACGATATAAGCTAAATATGACTTTGCATACCATATCATGCTATAATAAATTAATTCATGTGATCGACTCTAACAATATTGTTAGTAAAAAAAAATATTTGACTAAAGGTAGATATTACCTTTCTAACTTTTTTAAGAGACAGATAGCTATTTCGCTATCTTACTATTTTTGTACAACAGCCAAGAACTTGGCTAAAAAGGCTGCTTTTATTGAGCACTGTTCTGACTTACAAAAAGAGAGATTGGAATTTGTTCCAAGTCATTTAAATTACTAGATCAGACAATAGAGGAAGCCTCTAGCATTATCAATTCAAATAAGTGTAATAAACATTGTAAAATAAATCAAATAAACAGAACTGTAAATCATACTAACTTGGTGCATCAAAATATTCAAGGATTGAGTTGCAAATTATTAGAATTAGAATTGTTCATGAACTCTGATAATATAGACATCATCTGTATTACAGAACATTGGCTAAAAAGCTACGAGCTCATGTTCAATTTCAGTAACCACCAAGTTGGTAGTTCTTTTTGTAGAACGCATGCTATAAGAGGCGGCTCATTAATAATTTTAAATAAACAAATCCAATTTAAAGAACGTAAGGACATTGTCCATTTGTCTGTTGAAAGCCAAATTGAAATAGCATCCGTAGAGTTGGAGCGTTTCATTGTTATAAGTGCGTACAGCCCACCATCCGCCTCATATGATATTTTTGAAAAAGTCATGGATGAAATATTGTTCAAAATATCTAAAACAAACAAGAATATTATAACATGCGGAGACTTCAATATAAATTTTCTAGAAGTTTATTCATTAAGTACTAAAATTACTAGTTTATTCAAATCATATAATCTAAAACCTCTCTTTATGGAGCCAACTAGAATTACTGACACTTCAGCCAAATGCATAGACAATATTTTTACAAATTCAAATGTTAATATACTAAGTAAAAATGTAATAAGTAACATAAAATCAGACCACCTTGGTCAGTTAATTAAAATAGAAAATCAAATAAAGAAAAATGTAAAACGGCAAATAACTTTTGTACCAGTGACTGTGCATCGATTAGAAAAATTTAAATCTAATTTGTTAAATAGATCACCCTTTTCATATCAAAATAATAATCCAAATTATTTATATAATTCTTTTTTTAATAATTTTATCAAAGAATTTAGCTCAATATTTAAACCTAAATCGATCATGGTCTCTGACAGTCCTACATTCTGTGAGTGGGCAACAGTAGGAATTCACATAAGCAGACAAAGAATGTATGAGCTTTACAGTGAAAAACAGTATAATTTTAGTGAAGAGTTTAAAGATAAAGTTAAAATTTACTCAAAATTTTTTAAAAATGTATGTCGCGCGGCTAAGTCTAATTATATTAGTTCAAAAATTAGAAGCAGTAGTAATAAAATGAAAACCACTTGGAAAATAATAAACAGTGAGACTGGAAAAGTCAAACATGACATTAAGGAGTATAAATTAAATATTGGTAATACCATCATCAAACAAGATGGTGATGTTGCCAAAGCATTCGAATCCTTTTTTACAGAAATTTCAGTTTCTACCACAAGATCCTTAAACTCTTCTCCTATAATTGCGGATTCATTACTAAATAAAAATGTACCAAAATGTGAAATACAGTTTTATTTTAAATATGTAAACAGTAATGATATTATTAAAACATTCAAACTGATAAATGTCAAAAAAACTACGGATCTCTGGGGCATTTCTGTTAGCGTTGTAACATCGTTGATTGACATTGTCGCACCAGAACTAGCGTTTATATTTAACGAATGTATTGACTGTGGTGAGTTTCCTGATTTAATGAAACATAGTAAAATAACACCTTTATTTAAATCCGGTAGTAGTTCTGACCCTACTAACTTTAGACCGATATCAGTACTGCCAACATTTAGTAAAATTTTTGAAAAGCTTATTCTTAGTCAACTGCAAAGCCATTTTAACTTTAACAACTTACTAGATGTCAAACAATTCGGATTTACGCGGGGCAGATCAACAACTGATGCCGGTGTTGAGTTGGTATCGCATATCTACGATGCCTGGGAGGACTCACATGATGCTTTAGGCATCTTTTGTGATTTGTCTAAGGCATTTGACTGCGTACACCATGAAACATTAATCAGGAAACTAGATCACTATGGCGTCAGGGGTATGGCTTTAGCCCTTCTCACTTCTTACCTATCTGACAGAATACAGAAAGTAAACGTAAATGGAAAATGTTCTCCGGGATCCGTAGTAAAGATGGGTGTTCCGCAAGGGTCAATACTTGGACCATTTTTATTTTTAATTTACATCAACGACCTACCTCAACTTGTGAGAGAACCACGAAATTGTATTGTTTGCGGATGACACGTCACTTTTATTTAAATTAAAGCGACGGCAGACCAATTTTGACGACGTGAACAATGCAATAGCGAAAGTTGTTAACTGGTTCGATGTAAATAATTTATTACTGAACGAGACTAAAACAAAATGTATGAGATTTATATTACCAAATGTTAAACAAGTTAAACCTAACATTAAAATAAAACATGAAGATCTAAATCTTGTGGACAGTACTGTATTTTTAGGCATAACTTTAGATAATAAGCTTCAATGGGGCGCTCACATAGATGGGTTGTCGAACAGACTTAGTTCTGCAGCATACGCAGTCAAAAGAATCCGTCAACTTACTGACGTAGAAACGGCTAGACTAGTTTTTTTCAGCTACTTCCATAGCATTATGTCGTACGGAATTTTGTTGTTGGGGAATGCTGCAGATATCAACACCATATTTGTGTTGCAGAAGAGGGCTGTTCGTGCAATTTATAATATGGGCCCCAGAGAATCACTTAGAACTAAGTTTAAAGAAATAAATGTTATGACAGTGCCGTGCCAATATATATATGAAAACTTAATGTATGTCCGAAAACATATTAACATGTTCAAGAAAAATAGCGACTGTCATGATTTCTTTAATATTATAAGTTTATATTAACAATCATTATTATTCAATAATCTATTTTATAAGCAAATAATAATTACTGGATGTAAAAAGTATAAATCATGCATATTATGGCAACTCGGAACCTGACTGACGAAAACCAGAGAGCAAGTCTATGGTTTTGTCGATGGTTGGATTTTGCAGGCAGGTATTGTCTGGGAGTATCTAACGAAAAATGACGAGGCTTGGGCATTCCGAAAAGTGAAGCGGTAGCGACAAGTCGTCTTGACAATTGAGATTGAGCCACAAGCCTCGTTAGTTTTTGAACAATATGATCTCCAAGTAACCTCTGTACAATAATGTCTAGAAAGTATCTAAAATGGATCCAAAAGCAAAAATAAAGTCTTATCCCAAGATAAATGTGTATCATTTATCACACATCAGAAGTGGAGATGAACCAAGGTACGAAAGTGTTGATTTTATTATTTAACATTAAAGTAAATGTATATTTCATCGCCATCTTGTTCTATAAGAATTGAATAGTGTTTTATGTGCCGGTCGGCAATGCACCGAGATTACCTGGCCATGTTAGCACCTTTCTATTTTTAGAACTTGGTACATAATTCCGAATAGTTCCGATACCTACCCGCATTTTGAATATCTAATTTAAATAAGTAGGGAAATTACCAGTTTTTCTAGCATGGATCAGTCGGTATTGAACCGAGAATTTCTGTCTGTGCTAGCCTAATTGGTAATACAAAGCTTGGATTGAATACTGTTCGATCAGGGCCACTCTCTGATAGCAGTATTTGGTTTGCGAATTTTAAAAATGTGAGTTTAGATCTAAATATGTAGATGCCCAATTTTGCTGGTATAGATCAGTCGGTTTTAGCCGAGATTATCTGACTGTGCTAGCCTAGTTGGTAGTACAAAGTTTGAATTGAACACTGTTTGGTCAGGGCTACTCCCTGATAGCGGTATTTGATTTTTACTATTCTGCATATCTAATTCGTAATACAAAGTTTGAATTGAACACTGTTTGGTCAGGGCTACTCCCTGATAGCGGTGTTTGATTCTTACTGTTCTGCATACAGGGTGTACTTGAATTGAATCGACAATTTAATTTTTGAGGAATTATGTGCCATGTATGTTAGTACTTTTATTTCAAACAGTTATTTTGCAACTTATATGTTGGGTTGGCGGTTAATGATTTTTACTTTAGTGGTTATGTACGTCACAATCACAAGGCTATGTATGTCATTGTAGGGAAAAGTTTGAACCATGTGCGTTCAAGTGGCTATTTACGTCACAAAGCTAGGCTAAGTATGCCATTGGAGGGAAAGGTATGATATGAACCATGTGAGTTAAAGTGGCTGACTACGTCACAAAATTACACGGACTGAATAGCAGTATGATCCAATGCTATGTATGCATCTAATTTAAGTATGGACTACTCTTAGGACCTGAACGTGGCTATGTACGTCACAACATTACGCGGACTTTTTAGCAGTATGATCCAATGCTATGTATACATCAGAATAAAGTAAGCACTACACGTAGGACCAGTAGCTTAGGTGGCTATATACGTCACAACGTTACATGGACTGCGTAGTAGGAGCCCAAGTGTGCTATATATTCTAGAATTTTATTTTGTACTAACGAGCAAACTAAAATGATTATTTTATTTATTTCTATGGAATCTGATGACATGCTGACTCCCAAGAGAGAACCTTCAGTAAAACACACAAGCATTATAAAAGCAAGCAAGAAGTCTTCGATAAGGAAGGAAAAAGATGCGTTCAAGGAAATGAAGGTCCACATCGACCTCTCCAAGCTCTACTTCATCTTCTGACTGCCCAGGTACATAGAAACGTCGTATAAAGCATAAGAGAACTGTAAGGTTAGCCCACCAAGAATGTACCTGTTTAATAATATTGTGCCAGATTTGATCCGTTGAGTAAATCTAAAAGTATTGACAGCTGTCTTAGAAAAGTTATGTTAAGTGTGCCGCTATTTACGAATGGGATCAAAAGCAGATCATACATTTTGCTTTATAGAAACTAATAGGCCTGACTAAGGAGTGGTTCGAAGCCCTTCCAAGCATAGTGTTTAGCTGGACAGAGTGGTAGGCAAAACTTTAGAGGGTGTTTCCAAAAGAACAAAATTATGATCGGCTTTTGAAAGCTTATCTTGTATGTCACGAAATAATGAAAACTTCCGGGACTATTTTGACGATATGCTAACATTTTTTTTAATGTGTGAATTTAGTGATAAGAGGGCAGATAGTATTGTTAGATTGTAGTACACTGTATTGTTTAAATGTTCATGGCATAAATGATAAATTTGTGAAATTTTACACTGGCGAGCTTAACAGTTTTCTTCCAATAAAACCTTTGAGTAGGATATGGAACAGCACAAAACAGGTAGAAAAGTGTACAACCGGCAAGAATTTATGTAGGCAATAGAAACAACGGACTAATTACCACAAATTATAATAAACGGAAATAGATATAAAACAAATGCAAAGTACTCACAACTATAATAGCAAAATACATATATATAACAAGAATAAATGAACGATGATACTTATAAAGATAAATAATATAAAAATATAAAGATAAAAAAATATATAAAGATAAACCTAAATTATTATGACCTATTGTTTAGAAATATACTTAGTGTTTTTTTTATTTTGATTCTCCCAATTCATGTATCTAAGCCTGTATTTAAGTGCTAAAAATGTCTAAGGGTGGGCCTCGATAACGACAACTGTAAGCTTTAACCAGTGGTTTCTCGTCTGGTAGGTCCACTAAAGCTAATTAAAAATTATTTATTAAGATAGCAAAAAAAAAAAATTATATATATAAAAAGTTTGGGATGAAACTGTCAAACCCCTTAATATTAATAACAATTGTAAGAAAGACGATTAAAACAAATACAACCCTTGCAGAGTTTCTTGCCAATTCTTCTCTGTTTGGTCGCGTTACGAATTGGTGTAAATTTAAAATAACAAATAAATAATAAAAATATAACTTTAATTCAGTGTTCACAAAATCTTACACAAACAATTTCATGTACCTACTTCATTGCACAATAACAGGTGAGAATATAAGCTAACAGAAAAATGTAAGTTTGGGAAAAGGTATTCACAGGTTACATACAGTCAATCTCCAAAACTTAGCTCACAAAACTTAGCTCACATGCATAGTTATTATAATCAGTAGGTTATTGAAGAAAAATGAAAGAAAAACTTCATCTGTTTTGTATCTGGATTTGTACATACATATAATTAGTTAGTTAGTTACCTACATTGACCATGGCTGCGCTCAAACTTCCAACTAGGTCCCTGTGTTAGGGAAACAGCAGGCTAGCAGTATCAGTAGGCAGTAGTACAAAGCGTATCTACTTATTACCGTATTGCCGCGAGCTTTGATGAAGAATTAAGAGATTTTCACTTTTTAACATAATTAGAATTTAATGTTGCTAGGCAGATAAGTGACACTTATGAAGGACAGCATCAGCCAATATACATAGATGCAAGATTTTGTGTGTGTTAGTATGTTTGATCTCACTAAATTCAGGAATGGCTGAACGGATGAATGATACGATTAAAAGTGTTCCTTAAGATTCCAAATTAATAAATGAATTATGTATCATTGTATCACAGTCAGTAAAATAGAACTACGATTAAAAAAATCTTTTCAATCAAGGAACTTAAGTGTAGGTGACGGGAGGTGTACCTACCTAGTCTTGTTTGACAAATTTGACAGGTCTCACCATAAGTTTAACGGCAAACACTTTCATTGCCAGAGCTATATCTTTTATCGTTAAAAGATATTTTATATGCTAATATAATAACCAAAGATTTATACACTTTAGAATTTTTTGACCGAGACTGATGTTAAGGTTGGACTCAATACTCATTACATTACTCAATCATTTATTGCGTTCCATAATGAAAACATACAGGTGTTAACAGCTTTTTAGTATTAAATTGAAAGAGATAAGTTGAAGTGAATATACTTTTACTTGGTCAATATTTAGGTAATAGGTAGTTATTATCGGCAGATTACTTTAGTCATATTATTAATATCGTTTTACAATTTTATTTACGACTCAAGGTTGACGTGAAAATAAAAACATTGGATGAACTTTATGAACTCTTTGATATCCTACCCTGACTGTTGTGAATTAAATTTAGTGGGTATTAGGCTGTACAACTCGCAATTCTATAGGGATAAAGATAGACCTGATGGATGATAGCCCGGTTATCTATAAAAAGGTTGATGAGAATCTTTGCACAGTTGTTCTGCCGGCGTGATGCTCTTGATAAATATGTTGGTCTAGCCATGACGATGTAGGACGTTTAGGTATTACCAGTATTACCTATACAACTTTATTTTATCTTTTGAGGAACAATAACGAGACTTGGAGAATACAGAGATTATCGTCGTCGCCAAAATTGCGGTGATATTGTAAAATTTAAAAGGGTTATGTTAATGCTGTTAATTATTTCACTCAAAATATTTCCACTTATGTTTTATTTGGTATCAGATTGAGAAATAGTTTAAAGTTGGATATTGGCACTCGAGCTGCTCCCGAATAGCTTGAAAATATAAGGAAGAGAAGTTCCAATTGTAGCTGTAACTAGCCAAGCTAAGCAAAAGGCTAATTACGTTACTGGTAAAGTATTTTTCTCCTATGTAGGTAAATACACTGTAGGTTATGAATAAAATAACACTTAACTCATTTTATCAACAAAAAGAACTGTACGAAACTTATGTAACATTCATAGGCCCTTTAGGAATAATCATAAATAATCAGGAACAATCAATTTATTGGCAAATCAATATTTACATATGAATGTTTTACATATGAATGTTTTACATATGAATGTTTTACATATGAATGTTTTACATATCATTATGAATTATAATTATATTAGGTACCTAATGACTGAATATAAAGTTGCCATTATTCCAGGCTTTAGGAAGCTAGGTACTTAAATTACAGGCACAATTAAACATATTTTGTACGCTAAACCAATTTGAGTCCACATGTTGTAAGCAAGAGTGCCTAATCACAAAAAGAAAAAAAAAAAGAAAACAATATACTAATGATAAAATTAAATAGAAAATTCTTTATTGCACAAGGTAGATTATGTATATAGGCGAACTTAATGCTAAATAGCATTTTCTTCCAGATAACTTTTATATTGTGGGGAAATGGATTGATAGTTGCTACAAATTTGATAAATGAAATAGCAGAGAATATAACTTTACTCTAAAACCGAACAAATGAAAAAAATAAAAATAAAAAAAAACATAAAACAGTAATTAGGCAAGTAAAGGTAAAATAAACTTACATGCAAAAGCTAAGATATCATATGCATACATAAATTACTTAATGTACATAGAAGCAAATCCAATAATAACAGCAGTAGCTCAACATCTAAGTAGGTACCTAAATCAAATCGAAAATCGAGCAATAACCGAAAGTCATGATTTCTATGTAATTACTTGTAGACTTAATTTAGTAAGTGGGTATATCATTAAGTCTAATTTTTGTATGTATATTTCCATTTGTACATTTAGTAGGTACCTACCTACTTATACTTATCTACACCATGAAGATGTTACTTCTTTTAGTACCCATCTATAACAAGCAATGATAACCTGCGAGGAAATGATTTTACAATTAGCTTGAAACTGTACCTACCTACTTTGTGAATGAAAGCAGAAATCAGATAATTAATTTATTTGTAAACATCGTATTGTATTGTAACATAAATCATTTGTTTTCTTTATGGTGTTGTCGTATACAACGTTCTGTGTTATGTACCAGTGGTTACGAAAAGCAAATATTCGTAGTATTGTAAAGGCAGGTTCGGTACATTAATGTATATAAATTATTGTGTAATAAGTAGGTAGATTTTTTTACATTATACCTAAGCATATGCCTACGTAATAAGCTGATAGTGCCATTAGTTCTGTGTTTGTACGTTGTTTTATGTGTTAAATTACATTTCTAGATTTAGCTGTTTTTTTGGTTTGAATATTTCGAAATTGACTTTTCCAATTCAAATGAGTATCTTTCTAATAAATGAAATATTTCTACAGTTTCTATGGAAGTATTATCAAAATTGTCAATTCAGTAAAGAGCAATTGTAAGTTGTAGGTATCTTAGTTTTGGTGTTATTCATTACAAAATTAAGGTTAAATGAAATGAAATGAAATGGAAATGAAATGAAATGAAATGGTTTATTTGCTTGAAATATGGTAACAAAGTTCTTAAGTGCTATGGTACAGGATTCTCATATTTCACCAAATACAATTGGCATGCAAAATTTAAATATTTAATTGTCAAGGAATTTAAATTACATAATTCTAATTAATACAAACATGTCACTTCAATAAATCAATAAATAAAACATAGGATTAAAATCAATAATTTTGAAATTGTCAGATTATGGTTTAATTTTTGTGTTGAGAAATTCATCTACGCTGTAGAAAGTTTTAAACAATCAATTCAATTAAATTCTAAACTAAGTAGACCTACTGTAATAACTATTAGTTATGTCGTTGTTGTACTCGTGTCTGTAGGTACAATTGGACAATGCTGTAAATAGTACTGTATCGTTATACTTACTAATGGTTTGATTTGTTTCAATCATGCGTCAGGAGATCGCATGAAGACGGACGGCCGAATGTCATGATTTCTTTAATATTATAAGTTTATTTTAACAATCATTATTATTCAATAATCTATTTTATAAGCAACTAATAATTACCGGATGTAAAAAGTATAAATCATGCATATTATGGCAACTCGGAACCTGACTGACGAAAACCAGAGAGCAAGTCTATGGTTTTGTCGATGGTTGGATTTTGCAGGCAGGTATTGTCTGGGAGTACCTAACGAAAAATGACGAGGCTTGGGCATTCCGAAAAGTGAAGCGGTAGCGACAAGTCGTCTTGAGAATTGAGATTGAGCCACAAGCCTCGTTAGTTTTTGAACAATATGATCTCCAAGTAACCTCTGTACAATAATGTCTAGAAAGTATCTAAAATGGATCCAAAAGCAAAAATAAAGTCTTATCCCAAGATAAATGTGTATCATTTATCACACGACTATCATAATGTTAACACTAGAAATAAAGATAAACTATCTGTTCCCACTGTAAGGCTCCATAAAGTTAGTCAATCTTTTAAAGGGATGTCTGTACGATTTTTTAACAAAATCCCAAATTATGTGATTAATCTATCTGTAAATAAATTCAAAAATGTTGTTAAACGTAATCTATGTAATAAAGCTTATTATAAAATATCTGATTATTTAGATGACAAAAAAACTTGGGATGAAACTGCCTCCAACTCCATCAAAAACAATGTAATAGATATTAAGTACAATGACGTTAAAAAAATATAAGCCAAGCAGAGTTTCTTGCCAATTCTTCTCTGTTTGGTCACGTTACGAATTGGTGGTAAATTTAAAAAAATGACGTTTCAAAGTGTACTATACAGTTCCTACTGAATAAATGATTTTTGACTTTTGACTTTGACTTTGATGTCGGAGTTCGTCTTTACTACCGACATTAAAATGATGTTTCGACAGATTTTATCTCACGAAGATGATCGGCGGTATCAGCTCATCTTCGGTATGGGTGTTCCGCAAGGGTCAATACTTGGACCATTTTTATTTTTAAATTACATCAACGACCTACCTCAACTTGTGAGAGAACCACGAAATTGTATTGTTTGCGGATGACACGTCACTTTTATTTAAATTAAAGCGACGGCAGACCAATTTTGACGACGTGAACAATGCAATAGCGAAAGTTGTTAACTGGTTCGATGTAAATAATTTATTACTGAACGAGACTAAAACAAAATGTATAAGATTTATATTACCAAATGTTAAACAAGTTAAACCTAACATTAAAATAAAACATGAAGATCTAAATCTTGTGGACAGTACTGTATTTTTAGGCATAACTTTAGATAATAAGCTTCAATGGGGCGCTCACATAGATGGGTTGTCGAACAGACTCAGTTCTGCAGCATACGCAGTCAAAAGAATCCGTCAACTTACTGACGTAGAAACGGCTAGACTAGTTTATTTCAGCTACTTCCATAGCATTATGTCGTACGGCATTTTGTTGTGGGGGAATGCTGCAGATATCAACACGATATTTGTGTTGCAGAAGAGGGCTGTTCGTGCAATTTATAATATGGGCCCCAGAGAATCACTTAGAACTAAGTTTAAAGAAATAAATGTTATGACAGTGCCGTGCCAATATATATATGAAAACTTAATGTATGTCCGAAAACATATTAACATGTTCAAGAAAAATAGCGACTATCATAATGTTAACACTAGAAATAAAGATAAACTAGCTGTTCCCACTGTAACTTTGTCACGAACACTTTGTCGTAAACACTTACCGTTAGCTGCTCTGTAGAATTTTATTAAAATTTTGAAGTAATAGCGCTTTCTTGGTTCTAAAACTTTGTGAAACGATAACATAACCTGTAGGAGTGAGTTGAAACACAGTTTTCACAGCTTTCATCACGGATTTTTGCGAATAACTCCAGCTGATATTGTTGGGAAGAACGTGAGTAGCGTACATTTTCAGTGAGTCATCCTCTCATACCCAAAATATATCCAAAAACTTGAAGTTCAATTGTTTTGTATTCAGAGTACATTTTCTTATTCACTAAAGCCGACAATTGAATAACAGCTGATCAAGTTATAATGACACTGACAAGTCTCAAGGAGAACACAGAGAGTTTTCGTTCGGAAATGAATAAGTGCCATATTTTAAAACTGAACTAATTTGTAAACTGAATCCACGTAGGGTTACCAGCGCAAGTAAAATAAATACCGCCAAAAGAAAGGAAAAATAAATGGATCAACAAGAGAATGTCACGTTGAGACGTGCTAATACACAAGTGGACATGGTTATTCAAAATGACTCTAATATGAGCATCGACACGCTAGATGAAACAACTAGCAGCCTTCCTGACCTATCTACAGATGTCAATGAGCAGGTCAAGAACCTCGCACTAAAAATAGAACAACTGCAAATAAAATTAAACAGCGCTCATAGTGAAGTAGAGAGACTGTCACTTCAGAATATTGAACTGAAACGGAGAAATATTGAGTTGACACGGAAAAACGAATTATATAAAAAAGTTAATAACAGCCCTTCTAAATCACCCACCGGACTAAAAAAGGATAAAGTAAAATTACAGTCTAAATCCAAATTAGAATCGAAGGCCATTCAAACAAACATCGCTACAAAAATTGACAAAAAGTCTACGGTACAACATCACAAGGAGACGCAAACAACAAAGCACGAAAATGAGTTATATAGACCAACTGTTGAGAAGAAGCACAGTGAAACACAAACGACAAAAGCCTTCCATGACCTAGAAAAAACTGAAGTTGAGAGAAAACACAAAGAATCACAAACTACTACGAAGATTGACACAGAG
The DNA here is from genome assembly GCA_951804965.1 of Horisme vitalbata. Classification (NCBI taxonomy): domain Eukaryota; kingdom Metazoa; phylum Arthropoda; class Insecta; order Lepidoptera; family Geometridae; genus Horisme; species Horisme vitalbata. The sequence goes on along the minus strand of OX638091.1, from coordinate 34,453,423 downwards.
ACAAATAAAAAAATGTATAATACCACGCAGGAAAGTTCAGAAAATGAGGAGAATATACGAAATGAATTGTTTCAATACCAACAATCCAAACTAATTATACTTAGCTCGAATAAACAGAATAAAGTTCTATCAATTGCAGAAAATACTTTAAGTTACACAAAGCTCTGCCATCACCTCAAACCAAATAGGAATACTATAGAACTGATTAAAGATGTGGACACTATAGTAAAAGACTTTACCATGAACGATTTTTGCGTGATTTTGATTGGAGATGAAGATTTCCTGACAACCCGGGACTATTTCAAAACAATTTCGGGAATTAGAAATGTGTTGCAAAGAGTAAATAATACAAACATCATAATATGCCTTCCCACGTATAGATATGGAGCTCTGATGAACATGTACAACTGGCGAGTGGAAAGTTTCAACAACCTTCTTTACCTGGACGTCTCCACACACGAGCATGCATACATATTTGACTCAAATGAAAGACTACACTACGACTTTACTATGTTCAGTCAATACTCAGGAAAACTTAATGATGTAGGTTTCCGTACCATTTTTGAAAACTTAAACATATACATGGACGTCATACTTGATGGAAACCGTACAAATAAGCGAAACAACAAGAGGGGGTCAATAGATACCCACACGCAAACGGACAATACAGACACAGAAATAGAGTTTTTTCGTGACTAATAGAAATACTATTGGCAACATTATTACAGATAAGACCATTATAAACATCTTACATCAAAATGTATGTGGTATTACTAGTAAAAAAGACGAGTATGATCTTTATTTATCAGATATGAATATGGTATTTGTTTGTTTAACGGAACATTTTTTGAATAAGACAAACGTTAATTTATTTAATCTGCATGGCTATAATTTGACTTCTTATAATGTTAGGACTAAAAAATCAAGGGGGGGTTCCTTGATATTGAGTAAAAGTTACAGGGAGGTAGAGGTTTTGGAGGTGATCAACAGACTTTATAAGATAAATTTTTTTGAAGTATGTTGTGTGAAGGACATTGAAACTAACCTGTGTATATGTTGTTGTTATAGAACTCCAGATGGAAAAAATTTTGATATGTTTTTGGAAAGACTCGAAAGAGTTCTAGAGTATTTTTTTAAAAAGAATTGTGTCATATGTGGTGTTTTTAACATAAACTTACTTGTAGAAGATAAACATCGAACTGAATACCTTACCCTTCTGAAATGCTATAATTTTAGGCCCCTAATACTTGACGCCACTTTTATCCGAAATGACACGCGTTCTTGTCTGGATAATATCCTGACCAACATTGATGATAACTCTATAGTAAACCCATGTAAAGTAGATCATAATGGCCTTTCGGATGGACATGGGGCACTCCTTTGTTCATTATCAATGAATAAAGTTAAAGCAGTCAAAAGGGTTACTCAGACTATCGTTACATATAGACCTTACAATAAAAAAAATACTGACATCTTTAGACAAAAGATTCTGGACTTTAATTGGTATGAAATGGGCATAAACTCCTTTCTAACCAAATTCAACACAATTTTCAATGAGAGTTTCAGGAAGGTAGACAGGAAACTATTTCTCAATTCTAACCGTAGTTTACGCTGGGCTACGACGGGTATAAAAACCTCAAGTAAAATGAAACGTTTCCTATTTTCGGTTAGCTGTAACAATATTCATGCAAGTATCCTGTCATATCGGAATAACTTTGTCAGGCTGTATAGGAAAATTATTAAAAGTGCAAAGCGAATAGCTATAGAAGAACAGATACAACATGCGAGAAATTCTGTAAAAGAAATATGGAAGGTTGTAAATAAACATACGAACAAATTAAAACCAGCTGAAATAAAATCTATGAAACTTAAATACAATAGTAAAATTATTGATGAACCCTTAAGTATGGCAAAAGTCTTTGCAGAACAATTTTGCTACAACAGTCCTCCGCATACCAGCACCAATAATGCCTTAAAGTTTTTGCTTGAAAACACACCCAGGATTGAGACGGACATGAACATAACTCTAACAGATGAAAAAGAAATAGAGAAAACAGTAAAAAGTATGATGACAAAAAAATCTTGTGGATACGATGACATACCCATCACAGTTATTAAAAAACATATAAGTATTTTAAATGGGCCATTATCTTATTTTTTCAATAAATGTTTTGTGGAAGGAATATTTCCTGATCAACTTAAGTTGGCAAAGGTAGTTCCAGTTCACAAAAAAGGATCTACTAGTGATCCCAAGAACTATCGCCCCATTTCGCTGTTACCTACTTTTTCGAAAATATTGGAGAAACTGATTAAAAGTCGTCTTTTAAATCATTTGTACACTAACAGAATCTTACACCAAAGACAATATGGTTACCAAAAATATGTAGGAACTGCTGATGCTGTAAATGCCCTAATTGATGACGTAGTAATTAGATTAAATGAAAAGAAAAAGGTAGCTGGGATTTTTCTAGATCTAAGCTCAGCTTTTGACACGGTAGACCATGAGATTTTATTATATAAACTTGAACACTATGGCATGAGAGGCACTACGTTAAACTTATTCAAGTCATATCTAAAAAATAGGAAAATGTACGTAGAAATAAAGAGTAGTTTCCATGATATTGGCAAAGAATGTGCGTACAAATCGAATCTGACTAACATTTTGACAGGAGTACCTCAAGGCTCCATACTAGGTCCAATATTATTCATAATTTTTACGAATGACTTGATAAATTTTATAACTAATAATATAATTGACATAGGATTAATTGTATATGCGGATGACACAAATGCGATCATAAGCTCTGACAACATGACTTCTCTCAAAACTAAAATCGGACATACTTTAAACGCCTTTCAAAGTTGGTTTTCGGAAAATAAGTTAGTTATTAATGTTAAAAAAACTAACTTTATGTTATTTAAATCAACCGCAAGAAACAAAGAGAGCATTGAAATACGTTTTAATGATGAAAGTGTAGAAAATGTTGATACAGTCAAGTTCCTTGGTGTTCATATTGATGCCTACCTAAATTGGAAACAAGAATTGGAAAGCATAGAAAATTCTATCGCTTCAGCTTGCTATGCGCTACGTACCTTGCGTGATGAAGTAAGCATTGTCCAACTGAAGGCTGTATACCATGCACTAGTTGAGTCAAAAATTAGATACAGCATTCAATTTTGGGGAAACAGCTACAAATACAACTTAGAGAAAGCTTTTATAATGCAAAAACGAAGTATTAGGACAATCGTTAGAATACATCAGACAGAATCTTGTAGGGAACATTTCAAGCGCTTAGAAATTATGACAGTGCCGAGTATATATGTGTATGTCCTTATGATGTTTTTATCAAAATATTTATATGAGTATGAGACTCCTGAAGAAAATTGTGTACGCTTAGTTAGCAGAAACCTAAATTTAAAGAATAAAATATGTCCTTCACTCAATATTATGAAACATTGCAGTAGGTATCAAGCGGTCTCAATTTTTAATAAACTGCCACTCGACATTAAATCAGTGATACACAAAAGAGGCACTCTTAGAAATAAATTAAAAGCTTTTCTTTTGGAGAAGTGTTTGTACACACTGGATGAACTTTAAAATTCTTGTTGATCACCTTTTAACTTCCTAATCTGAACCTTTTCTTTTTTTTGTGCTTTTATATAATTTTTACTTTATGCGTAGTTGTGTCTGTGTTTGTGACCTTTATTGATTTTTTATTTTTTATTTTTATTGTGACCTAATGTTATTATAGTATAGGGCAACTCATTCCGCATACAATTATTATTGTTTAATTTAATTTATTGGAATAAATGACTATTATGACTATTATTATTATGACTAAATGACTATTAAGGCTCCATAAAGTTAGTCAATCTTTTAAAGGGATGTCTGTACGATTTTTTAACAAAATCCCAAATGATGTGATTAATCTATCTGTAAATAAATTCAAAAATGTTGTTAAACGTAATCTATGTAATAAAGCTTATTATAAAATATCTGATTATTTAGATGACAAAAAAGCTTGGAAAGGAACTGCCTCCAACTCCATCAAAAACAATGTAATAGTTATTAAGAACAATGACGTTAAAAAAATAAAAGCCAAGCAGAGTTTCTTGCCAATTCTTCTCTGTTTGGTCGCGTTACGAATTGGTAGTAAATTAAAAAAATGACGTTTCAAAGTGTACTATACAGTTCCTACTGAATAAATGAATTTTTACTTTTACTTTTACTTTTACTTCTGGAGGGAGGCTGCGGATCAGCCTTTGCTCCTGTATACTTTAAATACAGTTACATACGGAATGAAGTCCAGTCCGTACCTAGCTATCAGAACACTGCGGCAACTCGCAGACGATGGTGAGGCGGATACACCAGCGGCGGCTAACCTTTTGCGGTCCTCAGTATTCATGGATGACATTTTAGGTGGGGCTGATTCCGAGGATGAGGCACAACAATTAAAGGAGGACCTAACAGACTTGCTTCGCTCTGGCGGTTTTGAGTTGAGCAAGTGGGTTTCCAATAGCAAGCGGTTGCTAGAAAATATTCCTGCGGAGGATTTAGAAAAACCTAGGACATTTGACAAAGTAGATGGCCCTGGCTTTTTCAAAATTTTGGGGGTTGAATGGGACCCCAACCGAGATTGCTTTTCATACCATTGCAAGTTAAAGGACAACTATAATTGTACCAAGCGGATTATTCTGTCAACTTTAGCGAGTACCTTTGACCCATTAGGTTGGATAGCACCGGTGCTTTTTCAGGGCAAAGTTCTCATGCAGCGGCTTTGTAGGTTAAATTTGTCATGGGATGAAACTCCACCACCGGATGTGGTAGCGGAATGGAGTGAAATCATTGCGGATTTGCCTAATATTGAGAAAATAAATATGATGCGTTTTGCTTTAGGCGGTTATAATAAGGTTTGTTCCCTTCATGGTTTCTCGGACGCGTCTGAAAGCGGGTACAGCGCGGTGGTTTATCTGAGAACCATGAACAAAAGTGGCGGAGCACAGGTCTCCCTTATGATGGGAAAATCGCGCGTGGCCCCATCTAAGGTTAAGGTGACTATATTCCTAAACTGGAATTATTAGGCGCAGTTTTACTGACAAGACTCATGAGATATGTGGCCGAATCTATTTGGGATAAAGTAGGGGTAGAAGAAATGGTTTGTTGGTCGGACAGCACCATTGTACTTTCATGGTTGCGGATGCCTCCCCATACTCTACAAACATTTGAAGGGAACCGGGTCTCTCAAATTGTTAATTGCGGTTTAAGTTTAAATTGGCGACATGTACCATCTGAAATGAATCCTGCCGACGTCGCAAGTCGAGGTTGTCGAGTTTCGGACTTGCTCGGACATACCTTGTGGTGGGAACCGCGATGGCTTCGAGGCGAAGCGATGACATGGCCAGTGGATAGGTTTAGGCAGGAAAAGGATCTACCAGGTATACGGAAGAACTCGGCACAAGTCCAGGTTCATGTAGGGACCACAGAACCGGATCCAATCTTTACTAGATATAGTTCTAGTAAAGTAGCTAGTAATGCTACAGTCGGTCGTAGCTTACTGTATTCGATTTGTAAATAATGCTAGAAAAAAACATAAATATATTTTACCTATAAACAAAATTTTAGGCGTTCTGACGGTTCAAGAACGCAACTCTGCTATGGATCGGCTAGTGAAACTAGTTCAGCAATCTGAATTCATGGACGATTTAGACTGCTTAAAGCGGAACAAGCAGTGCTCCACGAGGTTAAGGCGGTTGTTTCCCTTCGTAGATGACGCGGGTCTCTTACGGGTAGGGGGACGTTTAGAGCATTCTAGCCTTCCGTTCCAGGTGAAACATCCGGTTGTTTTACCAAAAGACCATCCTCTTACGAATTTAGTGATTGACAATGCACACCGGGTTCATTGTCATGTAGGTCCAACAGCCCTTCAGGTTATTTTACAAAAAGATTTCTGGATCCTGTCAGCTCAGCAAGCTATAAGAAGTCGCGTATTTAAATGTATTTCGTGCTTTAGGACTAAAGCCAAACCTGTAGAACCCATGATGTCTGCGCTTCCGAGCGACAGAGTCAATGCGACTGGGGTATTTCACACAGTACAAACTGATTTTGCGGGACCTTTCTCAATCAAGGCTTCGCGCCTTCGGAATGCCAAGGTGCTGAAGGCATACTTGTGTGTATTTATTTGTTCTTCGTCGAAAGCGGTACACTTAGAGGTCGTTAGTGATCTATCGACAGAGGCATTCTCAGCGGCATTATCGCGATTCGTAGCTCGGCGCGGTCTCCCGAAGTTTATACGGTCCGATAATGGCACAAACTATGTAGGTACTAATAGGCATTTAAACGAGGTTGCTAAATATCTGCGGGACAAGGAAGTTGAGGAAACTCTGGGGGACGTTGCAGCTAAGAGCGGGATAACTTGGTTGTATAACGTACCAGGGGCACCTCACTTTGGGGGTATTTTTGAAGCGGCTGTCAAATCTGCTAAAACTCTGTTGAAACGGATGATCGGAGAGCAGATTTTGACGTTTGAGGAACTGACAACGGTATTCGCCAGAGTTCAAGCGGTTCTCAACTCTCGGCCACTTTGTCCGCTAACACACGATCCTCAAGACCTCGAAGTGCTTACACCGGCACATTTCTTAGTAGGTAAACCACTACTTTCGGTGCCAGAGTATAATTTAGAAGATGTTCCCGACACGCGGCTAGGTCGGTTCAGATTAGTTCAAGCTATATCTCAAAGATTTTGGAGGCAATGGAGTGACCGGTACCTACATTGTCTCCAAAACCGGAACAAGTGGACTACACCGACGGATCCACCTAAAGTAGGGGATCTCGTATTAATTAAAGAAGAAAATATTCCTTCTCTTAAATGGAAACGCGGTAGAGTGGTAGAGCTTCTGCCTGGAAGGGATGGGGTCATTAGGTCTGTAAAACTGAAGACTCTTTCAGGTTATTTTATGAAGCCTGTTGTAAAAATTTGTAGATTGCCACTGGACTAAGTTTCGGCACTGCATCTCTATATTAAAGTTATTTAGGTATTAAATATTTTGTTTAGTTATGTAAGTTAATTACGAATTTTGAGTACATACAATTTGGTATTTGAAGGATTAGCGGATCTAATCAAGTTGATAAAGACTTTTCAGTCTTTTTCGGGCAGGGGATGTTTAATCTTTATAATAAATATGGGTATACACATACATTAACATACATTACACTATAATTTACTTATATTAGTTTATTTTATTCCTCTTTGTCAAACTGGGGCATCGGACTGCTTGCGGAAAAAGATAAGGACCTTGCGGAGAAAAGATGGTGGGCCGGCCCTTGTAAAAGTGTGTAACACTTAATTTATATTCAATAAAAGACTGAAAGTGCAGTGCATAATTACCAGGAGTTGTGGCAGTGGGGTGAGTTTAGGTCAATATAAAATAATATACGTACTATCATATATTTATCTGTTTTACACCCTAGCACGTGGACCGGCGATCGAACCTCACAAACGGCTTCGGAGCCAGCGGTATTGTTCTTGATCATACAGATCAAACAATTTTGCTTTAGAGTAAAATCGGAGAAACTCATTAGAATTAGTCTGCATTACAATCATCAGTCCTTTATAATAATCAAAATGATGTCATGTTCATGATAAGTGCTTGATTATCACACAGTATCGTGTAGCCCCAGACTAAGCAAAGCTTGTGAGAAGGGGATAACATTAACCACAAATAAATTATGAAAGTATAGATAGTGTGGTTTTCATGTATATTTCAATAAGTGTACGCCCGTTGCTAAATTGAGTGCTTAGAGTAATATCTAACTTTAACTAATTATCTAATCAAATTCAAATTCAAATTCAAAATTCATTTATTCAGTAGGAACTGTATAGTACACTTTGAAACGTCATTTTTTTAATTTACTACCAATTCGTAACGCGACCAAACAGAGAAGAATTGGCAAGAAACTCTGCTTGGCTTTTATTTTTTTAACGTCATTGTTCTTAATAACTATTACATTGTTTTTGATGGAGTTGGAGGCAGTTTCTTCCCAAGCTTTTTTGTCATCTAAATAATCAGATATTTTATAATAAGCTTTATTACATAGATTACGTTTAACAACATTTTTGAATTTATTTACAGATAGATTAATCACATCATTTGGGATTTTGTTAAAAAATCGTACAGACATCCCTTTAAAAGATTGACTAACTTTATGGAGCCTTACAGTGGGAACAGCTAGTTTATCTTTATTTCTAGTGTTAACATTATGATAGTCGCTATTTTTCTTGAACATGTTAATATGTTTTCGGACATACATTAAGTTTTCATAAATATATTAGCACGGCACTGTCATAACATTTATTTCTTTAAACTTAGTTCTAAGTGATTCTCTGGGGCCCATATAATAAATTGCACGAACAGCCCTCTTCTGCAACACAAATATCGTGTTGATATCTGCAGCATTCCCCCACAACAAAATGCCGTACGACATAATGCTATGGAAGTAGCTGAAATAAACTAGTCTAGCCGTTTCTACGTCAGTAAGTTGACGGATTCTTTTGACTGCGTATGCTGCAGAACTGAGTCTGTTCGACAACCCATCTCTGTGAGCGCCCCATTGAAGCTTATTATCTAAAGTTATGCCTAAAAATACAGTACTGTCCACAAGATTTAGATCTTCATGTTTTATTTTAATGTTAGGTTTAACTTGTTTAACATTTGGTAATATAAATCTTATACATTTTATTTTAGTCTCGTTCAGTAATAAATTATTTACATCGAACCAGTTAACAACTTTCGCTATTGCATTGTTCACGTCGTCAAAATTGGTCTGCCGTCGCTTTAATTTAAATAAAAGTGACGTGTCATCCGCAAACAATACAATTTCGTGGTTCTCTCACAAGTTGAGGTAGGTCGTTGATGTAATTTAAAAATAAAAATGGTCCAAGTATTGACCCTTGCGGAACACCCATCTATACTACAGATCCTGGAGAAAATTTTCATTTACGTCTGCTTTCTGTATCGTCAACGTTCATTGTACATGAGAGTTTAATTAATAAGAGAAGATCAGAAGCAGAGAATACGTCAGTTTAAGAAAAAGTTCAACAAGTAACAGCTTCCTAACATTTATTTACATTATTTACAAATTAACAATATAAATTAATTACATCACAACTTATAAATAAATTTACACCACCTTGTCCGCTTTCTCCTTTTTATCTGAAATACAAAATAATCGTCAAAATAGTAAGGGAAACATAAGAATATATTCCACGGGGATAAGAATTATATTCTATATAGGCTACGGGTAAACTATATCGGAGACTGTAAGGCGTTCGTGGTGAATTACTGTTCAAGTACCAATTAAGGGACCAAATACTGATCGCGAGTTGATGATTAAAATGCATTACAAAATACTAAAGTAATATTTACGATTGATGATGTACACATTTTAAGCCCGGACGGGGGTAGTGATTTTGTCGTAGTACTATTGTAAATTAATTATTTGTAACAAGCCAAAGGGTTTGATTCTAGAGTTTATTTTTGAATTTCTCTGTAAGGTAAAACTGTTCAACAAATCACTGAGACCACAAACTGCCTGGTACCTGTGTGTTCATTGTCATCAACTGGTTCATTCCAGGGCTGCCTCTTGCAGGTGCCGAAAAAGAGGAAGAAGGTGTTTGTGATGATGTATACAAACGAAGCGATGTAGAACACCTTGCGCCAATCACCAGGGTCAGTCTAGAACAAAGGAATAAACATTAATGAGGTCACTGTATTTACCAACTGACTGGTATTTACCAAATATAAATGCATCGGAAGAAGCTCTTTAATTAAAAAGAATATCAATACATCCCTGGCAAAGTTAGTGTCTATGGCCAAAGATACGCATGTACGAAAGTGGAACAGATTATGATGATACCTTGACTGATACTGACCTTTTGTACTTGAATAACATAACATGACACCTAACTGTCCCATGCCTAGGATACATATCATAGAATATGTTGTTTGGTATAAAGTAAATAATAAGATATTCTACAAGGCATAATATTTCTTTCAAATGCGGAATATGAATCAATATTTTAATATTTTGGTACACTGGCAGCCGCGGCTGAAAGCTAATTTGACAATAAGAATTCAACTATTAAACTGCCACATACCATATACATACCATATGAGTATTCATAGCATAGATGTTATTCTAGACTTGGAATGGCATAGACTATTTTAATATTCGGGTACAAGAGCTTCCTTTGGAAGCAAGTCTGACCTCATCTTGGAGCACGAGGCCGGCGACGAGCGGCACGACGATGGAGACGCAGTTGGCAAAGCAGTTGGTGATGCCCATCAGCGTGCCCGCGAAGTTAGGCGCCATGTCGATGTGGACCAGCTGAAATATCATGAAAATAAGAAACACGTTTCAAAATTAGAAAAGGGTGTTGAGTAGACGGCTGAAAAGATGTACCTACTGTTAGTCGAAGTAGAAAACGTGTTGTGCCGAGTTCTCATAGCGTGGGTTAAGGACAGGGAGATACAAACGGTAATTTTCAGTTACGAAGTTTTCCTATTAATTTGTGTTTGTCATGGATGTCGGTTTTTTGTTTCTTTTTTGTGTTGTTCACTTGTATATTTGTGTCTTTTATGCATTTTAAAACAGTCTACTGAAAGTATTATGGCATGATTTTACGAGCGTAAAAACCTTTATACGAGTATATGTACCCTGTAAACACAAATCAGTTTATTGGTAGGCGAGATTGAGTTTTAAAATTCACAGACCGCATTTTAATAAGGTTTCCTCTCTTTTATTTAAACACCAAACATGCACTTAACGTAGCACCCCCAGGGCCCCGGACAAATATTTCATTTCTGTAGTTCGATTAACAGCAAGCAACAAAAGGCGAGTAAACAGCGAGTTAATTGAATCACCCATGTTGGCTCCAGCTGACATTAAAAACGTCAGCACGTCGTAATAATCGCTCACTTTATCTACTTGGAGCACGATATTGAGGAGCAGATGAGCCTAATTGCAAAATTTCACGTTACAGCTCTTTATTAAAAATTAAAAATTATGATTTAAATAAAGCCTGTAAACTGCTTCAATTCATTTTAAATAATTCATTTGAAAAAATCTCGGTTTTGCTGAAAAAATTAAATATATCGGTGTTAATATTGTGCGATATATTTTAATCAACGCGACAGCACTACATACTACATGCATAATTTTATTCAAATAAGTGATTAGAGACGGCACGCATCAGGCTTGAATAATACGGGCATGAGGCGTCTATATAGCCGTTACAATAAAATGTATGTATTTACCAGGTAGCCGGTGTAGTATCCAGCGTTCAGGCCGACGACCGCGGTGAGGAGGGCCACCGCCGCCGTCACGTTACCGGCCGGCGAGTACGAGAGGCCGATCAGAGCCAGCGCTGGACCGAAGTATCCTGAATCATACTGAATTTATAGAGAACTCCACTCACTGACACTCCTATCACAGAATCTCAGAAACTACAACGTTTAGAGGTATGAAATTTGGCACAGGTATTCTTTAGAGGGCTCACTAAGAAATGATTTTAAGAAATTCAACCAACCTTAAAGGGGTTAAAAGGGGTAAAAACCTTGAACTTGGGAAGAATTTATATGAAGAATAAAAGAATGAAGATTAAAGACTGGTATCAATAAAAAAATAAACTTTTAATGCGTTGTTAAAGTTTGTTTAGGAAAATCCTAGGACGAAATGTAATAGGGACGAATAGGGAAAATCTTAACGCCTAGTGCGATTTGTCTAAAGCTTCGTCAGAATAATTTGAATATAAAATAATAAATTACCGCTTACCAGTTTTTCAACAAAACCTTTTGAGGGGTGAAGCTTCATTTCACTTTTGATGAAGTTTTTAGGGAAATATTTAGACCATGGTTAGAAATATTTTAAACTTATCCACGAATTTTGGAAAGTAAGAAACCTGTAATTAATAAAAATTATAGAATAATAATATAAAATAATAAATTACCGCTTACCAGTTTTTCAACAAAACCTTTTGAGAGGTGAAGCTTCATTTCACTTTTGATGAAGTTTTTAGGGAAATATTTAGACCATGGTTAGAAATATTTGAAACTTATCCACGAATTTTGGAAAGTAAGAAACCTGTAATTAATAAAAATTATAGAAGAAAATCTATATTTTAATAGAGAATTATAGAGAAGTCTCTAGCTAATATTTTTTTTTAGAATTTTATTAATTATACACGAGCCGACATGCTGCCAACGGCAAAGCAGCATGCCGCTCGTGAAATGAGGTTTCACCCGTCAAAAAGTTATATTGGAAAACTGGTACGCGGTAATTTATTATTTTAAATTCAAGTATTCTGCCGAACTTTTAGGCAAGTCTATCAACGCGTTAATATTTTCCTACACAAATTTTAACAGCTAATTGCACCCCCCTCGAAGGGAAGTTTACATTTTAATTAATTTATTGATTTAAACTTCTATTATTTCTCGTGTATAAGAGCCCTTAATACAACAGCGGTGGTCAAGGTTCTAAGATTTATTTAGTTACACGGTGAAATAGGGTATTGAAAATAAAACCTTTCAGCAGGCTTAATTTGCTCATTTCATAGCCGGTTTTAATGTTTACATGGGGCGTATAGTTTTTGAATTACGAAGAAAACTTACTAATTAGTTACAAATTGATCCTTCACTACCAGCGACGGAAAAAAAACCTAGACGCATTCCTATCGTTAGAACGTATCCCCACAAAACCTAATCCCCGATGAGTGTGTCAAAAGCCCCAATAAGATTTTGTTTACACAACAGACCTTAATTAAATGTTTTTAAAGTACCAATAAAACCTAGAAATGACTGTATCAACATAATCTCCTACTATGTATTCCATTAAAACTGCTTTACTAGAGAATCTTTGAATAAAATTGTTACTATAAAAATTCAAACGATCTTGGAAAATGTATTCTCATGGATGAATGATTTTCACTATGACACTCCTCATCATCGTCATTGAATATCGATAACTTAAATTTGCTTTGCACCTACTGCATAAAGCATCCCTGATAATCCCGCGTGACAAGCGCTGACGTATCGCGTCATCTAGACACAATCTATTTTTTACCACGTTTATCCATCGTTCAATGGCAATTCAAACCCGACCCCCTGAAAATAATACCGACTTTTAACTATGTGTAAAAGTTGTCATAAAATTGACGAAAGAGTCCGATGTTTGATAAGTTTGTATTGATATGCATATACATATATGAACTACTCATCCTAGACCTGTCCTAGAGTTCCTGTTATTTGCTCAAATGATACCTATGGCTGAGATCTTAAATTTATGATAACAGCTGCTGTCAAAATTAAAACTGCCAAATCTCAGAAACCACTCTTATTAGAAATGTCGTTCCTTTCTCAAATGATAGCTGTTAAAAAGATCTCTAATTGCTATGACAATTATAACTAGCTCAGTCAGGTAGAAAAAAAACCACTCTTCCTTCGAGTTCGTAAGCAAGTCGAATCAAGTAAATAAATAAGTATGTAAATAACATTAACCATCACGCTGCATACAAATCGTTTTCCTATGAGATATCCCCATGTTGACAGTGTCTTGCCTCTTCTAACGTGTCACATCCATGAGAATACATTTATAGTCATAGTTACAGTCAATGGCATATTCGCATGCCATTGACTTTACCCGTGGTGGGCTAGTCAACCCCCACTTTACCACTCGCACTTTGTTTTTTATATGGTTGATGTTAAATGGTGACTATTACCTATCACAAAGCTTTGAATCGTGGTCACAAATGTTTGAAACGTGCTCCACAACGAAACGCCTAGCGTCTATAAGCCTCATGTGCTTGTAATTTGACCGGCACTCACACCCTTTAAAATTCAATACAACAATGCTGTTGCACGGTAGAAATAGGCATGATGGTAGGGACTTCCCCGGACGAGCCCTGGACAAAGAGCTTTATTACTACTACTAAGATTAGAATTACTTTGATAAACTACAGAGGTACTCACCGATAGAGTTGCTGAGTTTCCGGCACGCGGTGATGCTAAGCCACTGCTTCTTCAGGATGTAGTCGGACGTAAAGCCAAAGGGGAAGCTCAGCAGGTACATCGCCAGGTACGGCAGAGCTGACATCACTCCGTTCTAGACGATCAGATCAAATAACGCCATTATCATCAGTCCTTGGCTGTCCACTGCTGGACATAAGCCTCCCTAAATTATCGCCATTGCACCATTAATCTAGATGCATTCATCTTCTACCACCAGACTTTCACAGACCGTCACTCCACCAAAGACGTCCTATAGTACTGAGTAGGACGCCTATTGCGCCATTCCCTCGACCTTGATGCATGCATCTTCTTTCGCCAGACTTTTACAGATCGTCACTCCACTAAAGACGTCTAATAATGTGTAACATAGGAATGTTCACTGAGACGCGGTCTACTAACCAAACCTTTGACATTCTTTCCACTGGATGGGTTTTCCAGATAGCAGACAGTTGGAAAAGTGAATTGGCATAATTAAACATTGAACTTTTTTTTTTTTTTTTTAAAAGGCGTAAAGTTTTGTTTAGATTAAAGTTTTTATTATTTTTTATTCCTTGACTTTTACTGTAAATGCCTTTATATCATACGAATAAATAAATAATAATATTTATTTTGAAGATCCCAATTCGGCCCATCAATAGATAAAATTTTCGGGCCCAACCAGGAATAACTCGGAGATTATTAAAACACTCACAGATTTGATGTCGACTCCCAACACCTGCTTCATGTAGGACGGCATCTCCGTCATGAGGGTCCAGAAGCCCCAGTTCTGTCCGCAGTGCGCCACGATGAGGGAGATGAAGGGAAAAGAAGTCCAGATCGCTTTCCATGGCGTTTTCAGTTTCTACAACATAATAAACATGATTCAGGTTACAATTGAATGAAATCACGCAAGCTTGGGCTATAGAAAACACTATGTTAGTGTTTTCATCATTTAGTTTTGTATAATTCTAGAATTATCTTGTTTATTTAGGATATTATTTTGAGAAAGAAAATAACGTGTCAAAGAATAAATCCTGGATAATACAGACTTATTTTGAATAGTTTATAGTCAATGGTATCAGTTTCATAGCTGCGAGTTCGATTCAAAAGTCAAAAAGTCAAAATGCATTCAGTTGGAAACACAAGGAACATTGACAAAAATTTATACCAATTCCCGCCACGAGACAAATGTTGCATGATTTTCAAATGGGTTTTTCTAGGGTCTGGCAGCTTTTTATATATATTTTATGTATTTATTTACTATAAAAATAATATTAAAGTAATAAATAAATAAATACAATAAATAACGCTGGATGATAACACAGCATCATATAGCTTGTATTATGGGAACCACATGATTGATAAACTACACATTTTTTTATTTTGTAATTACATACATATCATACATAGAAAACACCCAGACCCCGAGACAAATATCTACAGAACATGCAAACATTAAAGTACTTTATCAATCATGTAGTTCCCATAACACAAACTCTGCTTAGTTTGGGGATGTATGATAATATGTGATAAAGTCCAAATCTATTTAGTTATTTATTTATTATTATTATAGTTACCTTCTGCTCGCCGACTTGTCCCAGCGATGTTTGTATATACTTCCTCTCCTCATCGCTGATCATCCTCGAGTTCTGCGGCGAGTCGGAGCCCAGGCAGACGTAGGCCACCGTCCACAGCGCGCCCAGCGTACCGTTCACGTAGAAGATGGCCGGCCAGCCCCAGTACTCCGCGATGAAGCCTGACACCATCAGCTGGAGTGCTGTGCCGAGCTGCTGCCCTGGTGGACAGAGGAAGCATTGAAAGAGTGTAGCGCTTTATTGATGTATATAATTAGAAACCACACTCCCTATCCGGGTACCACGGAGCGAAGTCGCGGCTCTTGTTATTATTATGTTTTAACTGTTGTTTAAAACATTGATAGCAATGAGATTATCTTTCTGCTATGGAGAAGTAGTAGGCGCTACTAGACTAGAATAGCAGCACGATAATACATAAAGTCATGGCCCCGACATACATAAAGAATAAAGAGAAAATAATTTCTTGTGTCTTGTTGTAAATACTAAAATGTAGTGATAATTTCTGACATTGTGGTAGAAATTTTCCCTATACTATAGAAGAACGAAGATATTGATTATTTTCCTTATAATATTTCGTAATAAATGGCCTACAAACTTACGCAAAGTCTGCGAAAGATCAAGGCCTATTATAATAACCAAGTCTGATTAGCTGGCTTAGATTTTTTTTATACTACTAAGTTAGCGAACAGGCATACGGTCTTCCTGATGGTATGTGGTTATCGTAGCCTATGGTTGTAAGCAGAATAATGCAAAATTGTAACAATAGCAAAGTCGATGCGCTGCATAACTTGAGGAAAGTTAAACCTCATGTGTGGACACACAAAAGCAAAAATAGGTGCTGGTTAATATCGACCTCGATAGCGAGGTAGGCAAATAGCCCTCTGAGGCGCAAGAGGTTGCGAGTTCGATTCCCATTGCGAAGAAAATGTTTGCATGATCTGCAGATATTAGTTCTGGTTGGACAACCAGAACTAATATCTGCAGAATATCTGCTAATATTTGCCTCTGAGGCGCAAGAGGTTGCGAGTTCGATTCCCATTGCGAAGAAAATGTTTGCATGATCTGCAGATATTAGTTCTGGTTGGACAACCAGAACTAATATCTGCAGATCATGCAAACATTTTCTTCGCAATGGGAACCAGAACTAATATCTGCAGATCATGCAAACATTTTCTTCGCAATGGGAATCGAACTCGCAACCTCTTGCGCCTCAGAGGGCTATTTGCCTACCTCGCTATCGAGGTCGATATTAACCAGCACCTATTTTTGCTTTTTAATTCGACCTCGGTGGCTGTACGCAACAATGCAGCTTGACAGCACATAAAATGTTTAAAAGCTTCACACTGCCGAGATGAAGATACTGAGATAGTCTAGTGGTGTGACCCGACTAGACAAAGTAGGTAACGAGCATATCCGTGGTAAATTCAAAGTCGCCCCTATATCAGACCAACTGAACAAAAGCCGTCTCAGATGGTATGGTGATGCGAAGAGACGAGGAACATGTAGTGAAAATGCATTGCGAGTACCTGAACAACAGAGAGGTAGAGAACTCCAGCTACGTGGTGGACTAGCAAGACGAAACTCCTATCGGAGGAAGAACTACCCGATCCGACAACCCAGTACAAAGTATCCTGGCGCCGGAAATTTAGGGGACTTATTAAATTAGCCAAACCCAGCTAAAGTGGGATAGAGCAAGGAAGAAGAAGAGGATTTAAGGCACTTAGAAGTGCCAAAAAATAAAATAAAAAATCTTTTTGACAATAAAAGTTATCTATCTATGTATTATATATGGTAACCAATAGGTTTACTAAAGTGACGTCAGGTTACCTCCGTATATCAAGGTCCCGAGTCGGCTCTTCTCCTCGAGCGGCACCCACTTGCTGATGAGGTTGTGCATAGAGGGCAGCAGGAACCCTTGCGACAGACCCTGGATCACGCGGCATGCGCAGATCAACTGCCAGCCGCCCTGCAAGGAAATAACAACGTACAATTATTGTAATGATGGTAACCTGGAAAACGAAGAGACGCATTGCATCGTCAGAGCGCTGATAGTGATTTATTTCAAAAATGTTGTCGAACGTAATCTCTGTACAAAAGGTATAAAACTGACTCTAGCTCCTTTAAAAACCATGTAATAATAATAACAAAGACGTGAAAAAAAGGCGCCAAGCAGAGTTTCTTGCTACTTCTTCTCTGCTTGGTCGCGTTACAAATTAGTGAAGAGAGAGATTAGTGGACTATCCTCGTCTTGGCCGTCAACGCCTGCTGCACGATCACCGGGGTGATCGGCTAAGTCTGTTGCTAACAGATATGATCGACACCGATCCTGTTTTAACAAACTGTGACAGTTTGTCAATTGATGTTCATTGCATTTCGACGAATGAAATGTCAAAGTTTGTAAGAACAGGATCGGTGTCAATTATTTCTGTTTGCAACAAAGTAAGCCAATCACCCCGCTGGTAATAACCTACACTGTGACTGTAGGTACAGGTGACTGTAGGTTATTCATTTCGTTAGTGATAACGAAATGAAGTACCGTCTGTACTAAGCAGATTAGTCAAGCACAGGATGGTTGCCTTAAAAATTATAGGTTTGGTACCTTCTTTTTATTGGAATTGCTATTACTATTTTCGTTTAACTAAGCAATATTTGAAAATATATATTAGCGAAACGTTACTCAACTTGGTGGACTTATAAATTGGTTTATAAGAATGAAAGAAGGTGTTCTTTATAATTATATGTATAAAGATTTCCTTATTATTAATTTGTTAAACAATTTACAAACTGACTAAACGGTAACTTTAAAAATTATAACTCTTCTGTGACCGAATATGGTGATCAGTTATAATTTGTCTATAACCGAATACGGTAACAGATGTGTTTTAATTCTCAAAGTTACCATTATTTACTCCATTAGCATACCGTTTTTCGATGCACAAATAATAATGAGGACAAACGTGTTTAGGGGGCCTTGTTTTATTATTTCTTATCGTATGAGGATTGTATTTAATTACTTCAAAAAGTTGATATGCAGGGTGATTATTGTTAAATTTTAGGAGGTCAGAAAATAAAGAATAGATTAGGCATCGATGATTTTATAAATCATGTTTCTTTTTACATAATCAAAGATGTGTTTGTGTGCAATCTTAGATATACTTAATAAGGTTCATGCTAAGTAATGTGGCATTCACTTAAGTGAATAATATGTATATTCATAGCACTCATACCTACGTAGATTACGTTTATTATAATTTCATTAATTATAATTAAAATACACAGTTCTGCAAGTTGCATACACTTACCTACTTACTTGTTCACACACCCTCACACAACAGGTAGGGACACTCACATTCATACATACACTCACCGTGTAGTGTCAAGCACTAAACGGTGGGTTAGTCGTGTGATAACTAGACTTTTATGAGACTGGGGAGAGCAGGACAACCCACCACATTCACAGTACACCTTCACTCAACAATAATCTACCTACACAATGAAACATATACATAATATGTACATAAACACCTATATATTAAACTTCACCCGTCAATTAAAATTACGATTATCTATACTATAACTACCTATACTTACCTACTTAATTAAGATGCAAGAATAAAGATGTTTGTTTGAATATCTAAGTGTAGGGTATCATGTAAAACTTAATTGCCTTTTCAAATATGACTTAAAGCAGATATTATAAAGAGGCCCTATGTACTTTTAATTCACGTCTGTTAAATGTTAAAAGTGACGACTGCCGATGATATCTCTTTAACATAAATAATGTAATTCCGTTAGTGGCTGTCTGTTTAGTATATAAGATAACTCTGTTAACTCTATGAGCTGTGGATTTTGTTAAAAAATGGTCTGGGTTTTTTCTATGTATAATATGTATGTATTTACCAAAAAAAATGTATATATGTAATATATCAATCATGTGGTTCCCATAATACAAGCTCTGCTTAGTTTGGGGCTACATGATGCTGTTTGATAGTCTAGTATTATTTATATATTTTTTTGTAAATACATACATATCATACCCAGACCCGAGACAAATACCTGCAAATATATGCTTCAATACTTTTTGGACCCAGCGGGAGGTTTTTAGGGAATAAAATATTTTATTTTAATTATTAATCTACAGCCGGTTAATAATGTGTAGATATGACGATGAACGTTTATATCTCTAACTTGAGCAATAATTGGTTCCCCCTGTAAACTTTCATCCCCTATTTAGTAGCCTATTTCCTTTTCCACGGTTCCATCAATTACTTTCGCATTAAAATATTTTGGAATAATGCAGTTTCCAGTTTGTGAGTTCAGAGCATGATTGCGTATACAAACAGTTCCACCGCACCCTTTTATTATATTACCCTATTAAACCACTTTTATGGGGTAAATCTTTGACCATTTGAAGCGAAGAACATTTTATACAAAGTTTAAAACAAATCACACAACGCGTTTAGAAGTTCCCTTATAAACACCCCATTGCACCCCATTTAAGAGGTCTGTAACAATTTTTAGTGAAGAATATTTATAAAATGTTTGAGACCAATTGAACAATTTGTTTAAAAGTTTCGTTATAACACCCCATTGCATCCTATTTAAGAAGTTGGTCCTACACCATCTCTAGTGAACAATATTTATACAACATTTCAAACCAAATAAACAACGTGTTAAAAGTTCCCTTAAAACACCTCACTGCATCCTTTTTAGGCATAGATCCTTATGGATGGTTAGGAATGTACCCTTTAAAGTAAAGAATATGTGTACATCGTTTCAAACTACTCTAACTACGCGTTTACAACATCTCATTGCATCCCGTTTAAAAAGTAGTTCCTTGACCATCTGTAGTGGATAATATTTGTACAAAGTTAAAAATCGATCGCACTAAGCATTCAAAAGTTCCCTACAAACTTTTTTATATGTTTTAAGAGATTCTAACCACACATTAAAATTCTCCCCTAAAAACTTCATGTCCTCATTTCACCCCCCAAAAGGTTTTTTGAAAAACGTGGTATGCAGTAATTTATAATTTTATATTCAAAGTATTCTTATGAACTTTCAGGCAAATCGCACCACGCGTTAAGATTTTCTCATACAAACTTTAACACCTCATTGCACCCTCCTCGAAGAGAAGTTTAAATTTTGATTGATGCCAGTCTTTGTCAATTGTATAAACACATTATTTAAGGTTTTAATTTTCTAAACTTAAGGAATACGATTTTACCTATAAAATTTTTACCCCTTTTTACCCTCTCAGGGGTTGACTTTTCATAAACCGTTTCTAAGTGAGCGCCTACACCCTTCAAGTCAGTTAATAATTGGATGATAAGGATAAATATTGGGATTCTATTGTCTGAATCTATATCTACATGGAAATAAATAGAGAAAACTTACTCCCAACAGTGGGTTGATACGTGCATACAATGATGATCATTATGAGACTAGTACATACATAATGTCCTCCGATGGGAATCAGGAGCGAGGTAGCGGAGTTGATGGCCACGCATATCGTGATGAGGACCATGCCTCCGAACCGCGCCGCCAGCTCGCCGCCCGGGATTTGCAGCACCACGTACCCCCAGAAGAAAGACGACAGGACCACGCTTTGCTTCTGCATGCTCCAGTCAAACGACTGGAAAGGAGACGAAAACACACATAGTCTTAAGCCAGGATTTACAAACTCATAGTTCCTTAAATTAATTTACTTAGACAGGCTTTAGCAGGTATGGTAGTATAGCAACCAGACAATATTAGTTTCAGATAGGTAACTACATAAATATAAAAAACCGAAGAAATAAAAAAAATAAACATAAGTTACATGCTAATTTTTTCTACCTCCAAAATTATCATCAGCCTACAAAATTATACTTAAAGATGCAGGCTTCTTCTTTTCAGAGCTTTGGTCATAATCAACTGCAATTACCACACTTGTTGGTGATTGCAGTTATGATCTATCTTATTCTAGTATAAAAATAATAATTAAAGCCGCCTTCCAATGGGATGTAATGTATATTACATCTTGAGCTATACTACATGCTATATTACATCCCGCGATTGCTATTCACACTCTAAAAAATATGTTTCAAACTAATTTTATAACACGTGATCAGTTTACACTTCTGCACACGAACGTCAAACTCAGGGCGAGGCAGGGCGCAGGCTATCGCTCGAAAAAATATTTATAGTCAAAAGCTGGCTTAAGAGACCCAATTCTTTGCAGAAATCCAAAAACTTCCTTAGGCTTAGATACCTTTTCATAAAAGTTTCATTTTAGTGTCGGTCATCGTTACCGTGCGATATTTATCAGACGTTGATCGGATACGTCTTGTCAAATGTCGTGATCTCACTATGTTTGAAAGAAGAAGACGGATATGAGGGTTATGCAAAAGCTCTATTGACTAGTTTGATTATACTCTATTTAAACACTTTATTGACTAGTGGAAACCCATGGCTAACTAGTTGACTTCGGGCCTCAGCTCCATAACGAAAGTCGTGTTTTCAGCACTCGAAGCGTATTGTCATTGCACGTTGTTCTTAGTTGTGCTGTAGACGAAGGGTGCTTTTTTTTACCGGCGGGGTAGATAGAGACCACGGTCCTCTACATGCTACGGTGCTGACATATTTGACCTCTTTGACTTCATTAAATCTCATTACAATCTTCCATTTTTATACGTTGGTATATCAAAAATAAAACTAGATTTTTAGACCAAACCTGTTAAGCCATATCTTCAAGTTCTTGTTTTGTAATATTTGTCGGTTTTGATGAGTTCAAGTACATTGTTGTCATGATTATCTGGTATTGATAAAGTCAAAACGAAGATACTCGATTTTTTTTATCTCACACAAGGCTAAGATTCATGTCTGAGATTGAAATTCTTGATATCTGTACGTTGAAGCTCAATTATACAGGGCATTACCTACTGGGAAATATTATATAAACAGAAGCTGGCATTTTTTCACAGCATCATACCGGCATACGGTTTGTGTACCACATGACTGATTATACTACCTACTTATATATTTTTTGTAAATACATTTTTATTCTACGTAGAAAACACGCAGACCCGAGGCCAATTTTGCACATCATAAATATTTATTTCACGGAAGGAATCGAACCCGCAATGTAGAACTACTGCATTATGGGTGCAAATATACTTGTCGCACCTATCCAAAATTACACATTAATTCTTTAACTCTCCTTGCTTACCGTTGTTATCCCTTCAAGAACACATTTGCCCGAGGGATATATTCAAATAATACGGCTCATTACAATCCCGTCGTCAGAATATGGCGCCATTGTAATGGTATTCTTGATAAATACCAGTTGGCCACTAGCTAACACGAAGAATAATGAAGGAATTATATTCTAATGAAATATTGCATAATCCTACTTCCTACTAATATAATAAATGCGAAAGATTTAGACTTTTTGTTTTGCCTAATAATATTGTTTAAAAATTGTGTTAATCCATTTATATTATAGTATATAATTTCTATCAAGGTACTCTCTTTCATTTTAAAATTTGGTTGATTATTAATCAGTAAATGAACGTAGTGTAGGACGCCCTCCGGCCAGGTGGGGTGACGATCTGCGAAAGGCTGCTGGTAGAAGCTGGATGCGTCGAGCTCAGGACAGGGCGCAATGGCGCTCATTAGGGGAGGCCTATGTCCAGCAGTGGACTGCGATAGGCTGATGATGATGATGATGATGAAATGAACTGGTAAGTGTGTCTGTGGCCCACCTGTAAACTTCCTACCTACTGACTGTTTCAGTCTATCATGATGTGTGTCACACATGTTTCAAGAATAGGTATTCGTTCAATTATTTCGCTATTTACCTTGTGTCTATTTGTTAATATTCTTAGCGGAATAATGTATAACTATGTGCCAAATAGATAAATATACAAACGTATGTCTAAAAACTTCTACACCAAATAGGTTAATTAATTTATGATATAAATTATTTGAAACTGATGATAAAAAGAAATACATGCCTAGACTTGTGTGACCTTTTCGACATATCGTGTCTCACACTATTAACTATCACGATAGTATTTGGATCATTCGAAAATGTTCTGTTGGTATTCAGCTAAAGAAGTTCTAATTTCATAAATATAAGTATAGCTTTAGTGGCTACCATAGAATCAGGAAATAAAAGGCTATTTATAGTTTTGCTATGACACAGCTGACATCTCAATGAATACAGCATTGTCGCGTAATGTGGAATGCGAGCCTTATAAGGCTACGCATGTCGCGTCGGTCGGTTCCTTTCCTATAATATGTAAAAGTTTTGGAAGGATGTTTGATACTCCTTCACGATGGAACGGCTGAACGAGATATGCTAAAGCGGCCAAAAGCTAATGTATTTATTTTTCACCAGAAAAATCTATATGCTTCCAAAGTCATTATCATCTACCTGCTCTCTTCTCTGTTTGGTTACGTTACGAATTAATGTAGACTACAAAATTTAAGTTCCAATAGCATGAAACTGAAACGGGTGCTATCTAATTATTATATGGGGTTCGTACCCGAAACAATTGTTTGCAGATTATACAAACATTTGTTTCACACTGGGAATCAAACGCGCTACTTTCTGCGTCTCAGGCGGGCCTTCGCTCACTGCGCCAGGCCTTTAATAATATAATAAGTACTTACATTTTCGTTGTCTTTATCCGTCATGGCGACGATGGCCATGCTGATGTTCACCCGCATCGCGAAGCAGAGCAGGAACGCGAGGAACAGCATCAGCACCTGCACGTGTCTCACGCCCAGCACCGAACCTGCGACCAACAAGCAAGTTAGTTAATTATGTTGTAGTTTTTGTTTAGGCTTACGATACAAAACTTTAATCGACATCAACTTTTCTCCTATTTATGAATATATTCAGATATTCGACAGTCCTTAAATATTTTATTTTATATTAAGCCGACTTTGGACTATGGGATATATATTAAATCGAGGCATAATATTTGATCACTCATCATACATTTTGTACAAGACTGTTAATAATGTGCTATAATATATAAAACATCCCAAACTATAAATACATTTTTTAGCGATATTGGTTTATATTTTTTCCTCACGTCCCCGGACACCACGCCTCCTGCCTCGCCCTCAGTTTGAATGGTGACGTTCGTATGCAGAACTGTCAACTGATCGCGTGTTCTAAATGTTTGTTTGAAACATATGTCTTGCAGTGTGAATAAAAATCGCGGGATGTAATATATAGTTCAAGTATAATAAACATGATATAGTCAAAAGTCGGCTTTAGGGGTTAGTCAGAGGCAAGCCCAAACATAACATTTGGTACTACATGCCCACCTTTGGCGAGCAGTTGGCAGTACACGTGACAGGTCGCAAGCCCACCACCGGTTTCATGGATCACTAACCTAACGAATGCCCTTCAATTTTTAGTTCTAGGACATGACGCGTGGCGGTGACGCGGCGCGTGAGGCGTGCTGATGACAGGTGGAGCAGGGCACTGACGGAATGGTAGCGGAAGGTGGGTTCCAATTGATCAATCTAAGAATTACCAATATTTTTTTCAAGTACAACTATAATTCTTATTTAATTCTTTCCGATTTCTTGGACTTTTGTTACTGGTTTTTGACTTAGCTGCTATGTATAAGGATCAGTGTATTAACGTTTCTTATTTCTTTCCTTCCTTCTCCGTATGCGCTAGTGGCCAACTCTGGTGTTGGAGTTTTTAGGCCGCCCGAAGGCCTCCGTCATGGCTTAACAACTTAAAAAGCTAGAACACATTATTAAAATGTCACTAAAAGGTCACCCATCCAAGTAGTGATTGGGCGGAGTGTAGCTTAACCAAGCGTTAAATGTGTTAACGAACACTATGTCTATTTTTATTTACACCAAAAATATTTTGTTTTTAATACGTTATTCAGATTTGTTTTGTAAAAATAATTTACAACCTTGAATGAAAAACCTTTAAAAATATTTATGGAACAGGATCTCAGGTGATATTCTGTGTATATCTAATGAATAAGATTATTCGGTTTTATTTCTCATTCGTACTTTATATCTAATGTATAAGGATTTAAGTGATTAATAAGTATAATGAGTTATATTTTTTATCATCATCATTGTTTTTCGACCCACTGCTGGGCATATGAGCTGGGTGCCACCCACGGTCTCCTTAATATCATCGACCCACCTCGCTGTAAGACGACCCCTATTCCTGTAACCAGCCACCACTCGGTCAGCGCTCTGGTCTACCTGTCATCACTCCGTCTGGCGGAGAGTACCTACTAAACTCCACTTGAGTCCCAATATCCGCTCGCAGACGTCCTGGACCTTAGTCTGCTTGTGAATTTTGGGACTCTCTGTGCTTTACTGATTTTCTGCACAGCCTCATTCGTGAGCCGCCATGCTTCAGCACCGTAAGTCATAGTTGAGAGACGTGTAGGCATTGAGGAATGTCTTTAAAAGTTATCCTCTACTTACCCTTATTTTCCAAACTCAGCCAATATTTATAAAACAAGGTTTAATGTACTTATTCTTTATGTATACCAAATCAATAAAGTAAGTATTTAAGTACCAACTTACTACAATAAAACTTGAAAAAACTTACTCGGTTTTTTGTTTTCCGTAACATTTTCTTCTTTCGTTTCCATTTTTATTTTATCCACTTAACTCTGACACACTTTCAATAAAATTTAAGCAATATAATTAATATATTTTATTAACTTTCTTATTTTATTTTTTATTTACAATGTATTATTAATAACAGACGAACGTCCGATGCTCTTTTCCGCAGCGGACATCTGTGAGTTACCTATCGATAGTAATTCTTCGCTCACTGGCAATGAACGTAACGCAATAGGTACGTATCCATTGTTCACGTCAAAGTCACGGCTATAAAAAGGCGGTTCGAAATGCACCTGTAGGTACTTTGGCTCGTTATAGCAGAGCGAGACTTTTTGTATTATTAATTTGAAATAAAACTTTAATTGGATTTTATGCTTAACAAGCAGATAATGCAGTGACATTTCTATAGCCGGCTTTTGGAGATTACATCTTAACACGTGATCATTTAACACTTTTTGACGGCCTCAGTGGCGAAGTGGGCGAAGGTCCGCCTGAGACGCAGAACGTTGCGGGTTCGATTCCCGCTGCGGGACAAATGTTTGCATGTTCTGTAGATATTTGTCTCGGGTCTGGGTGTTTTCTATATATGATATGTATGTATTTACAAAAAAAATATATATGTGTAGTATATCAATCATGTGTTTCCCATAATACAAGCTCTGTTTTGTTTGGGGCTACATGATGCTGTGTGATAGTTTCCAGCATTATTTATTTATTATTTATTTATTTACTTCTGCACACGAAAGTCACCATTCAAACTGAGGGCGAGGCAGGGGGAGGCGCGGGCTCCGGGAACGTGTCTCGTACAAAATCTATGGTGAGCGAATATTATATCTCAAGATGTAATATATATCCCATAGCCAGCCTTTAAATTAGCTTCAGCCACTTAAAATTATTTTAATGATTGAATAATAAATCTCTTATAATATGATAAAGCTATCTTGTTTTGATTCAATCGCACTTAAGCTCAGTGCGGTTGAATCAAAATAGGATAGATTAAATCGGCTGCCAAAAATCAACGTTTGGGCGTGCTACCTATATTTTACCTAAAGTTGAACTCCAAGCAGAAGTGTGGAAACACGGCGGTAAAGCGGTTCATAATGTACTACACCAGCTTGTTCTGATGAGTTGGGAAAAATAATACCAACCACAGGAATGGAATCTAGGACTTATATGCTCAATCCATAAGAAAGGAAGCCGAAAAAAGTGTGGAAATTACCGAGGAATAGCTCTCCTGGCTAGTGCGAACAAAATCTTGTCCTATGTGCTACATAATAAACTGGAGCTCTATGCGGAAAGTATCTTGGGAGATTATCAGTGTGGCTTTAGACATAACAGTATATAGTATATAGTACAGTGGACCAAATTTTCCTCCTAAGGTTGCCTTAGGAGGAAAATTTGGTCCACTGTACTATATACTATATAGAGAAAAAGTGGGAGTACGCACAGAATATACATTCACTTTTTGTAGACTTCTCCAAGGCGTACGACAGGATTGACAGAGGGGCCCTTTATAACATACTAAGGAATTTTCAAATTCCAGTTAAGTTAGTCCGTATGGTTGAAGTAGCCACACAAGAAAGCCGAGCAAGGGTACGAGTGGGCATAGATCTGACGGACGAGTTTGAAATTGTAACTGGGTTAAAAAAAGGGGATGCCTTGTCACCAGTGTTGTTTAATTTAACCCTAGAACACGTTATACGCAAAGTAATTTGACTGAATGGCGGAGTGGAACTAAGTGGAAAACACAAGGTGATAGGGTATGCTGACGATATTGCGCTCCTAGGAATCAGCAAAAATGAGGTTGCTGAAGCTGTCCGATGCTTGGAAAAGGAAGCTGCGACTGTAGGCCTTGGTATTAATATGGATAAGACCGAGTATATTCATATGCAACGTTGCAGAAACTTTCGACAGCGACGTGAGGATCTTAGAGTCGGCAACTCGATCTTTAAAGGTGTTGATAGATTCAAGTACCTAGGCTGCACTATAACGGATACCATTACTAGAGAGGATGAAATTCACATACGTATCCAAAACACGCTTCGTTGTAGTGCAGCATTACTTAAAATCCTGGTGTCAAAGCTTCTTTCCCGGACAACCAAGATTCGTATTTACAAGACTGTAATACGGCCGATGTTAATGTATGCATGTGAAGCTTGGACACTAACTCAGAGAGAATAACTTATGCTTCTGGTGACGGAAAAAAAGGTACTGCGAAAAATCTTGGGCCCAGTACAACGAGAAGATGGATCCTGGAGGGTGAGAAATGATCGGGAAGTTGCGGAGCTGGTGGCTGAGCCAAACTTCATTGCCGAATTTAAATCACAAAGGCTTCGCTGGCTTGGCCACGTGCTACGAATGGCAGAGGATCGGGCAGTAAAACAGGCTTTTCTGGGGGTGCCAGTCGGCCGATGACCAGTCGGGCGACCCAGATACCGGTGGAAGGACGAAGTCGTAAAGGAAGTCGTCTCTCTTCAAGTGCCGGACTGGAGAGAGGCAGCTCAAGACAGAAGCCGGTGGCGTTCTATTGTGTCAGAGGCCAAGACCCGCCTCGGGGTCGATGCGCCAGGATAGTAGTAACCTATATTTTAGAAAAGTAATTTTAGTGTAAGTCATTTCTACCATTTCTCTTTTTTTCATTAAGTGATAATGGTTGACATACTGTAACGAAACAGGTCTCAG
Source organism: Horisme vitalbata (assembly GCA_951804965.1). Taxonomy (NCBI): domain Eukaryota; kingdom Metazoa; phylum Arthropoda; class Insecta; order Lepidoptera; family Geometridae; genus Horisme; species Horisme vitalbata. Next base: position 34,424,498 of record OX638091.1, on the reverse strand, counting down.
GAGAGCGTTCCGTCGTTCACAAATATAAGCAAACTTATTTAAATAAAATCAAAACTAAAAACTGTTTTACTTCTTAAAACTTTTTTTAGAAAAAAATATATATTAAGAAAAATAAACCGATCAAGCGAGAGTCTGACTTGAAACCAAGGGTTCCATTGTAAGAAGGTTTCATTTGGACACTTTTTCTATTCTATTTTGGTACTTGATATTATAGCAGCAGCAGAGATATATTATCTGATCTAACTTTCTAGATGTCACTGTTCATGAGATAGCTTGGAGGCAGTTAGAGGGACGGTCAGATTGACAATTTAGGTTTAGTAGTAGGGACTCGTTTTTAACGGAACCATAATAAACAAAATGTTTGTTTGGAATGCGATTTGAATTTGAAAATCAGAAGGCGTGGTCGCTGTGGGGCCATAGAAGCAGAGGATGGGGAGCGCGAAGGGTCTTTTGATTTACACGAATTGGAGCGGAGCTATGGCCGATTTGTACAAGAAATTTCCTGAAGAAGTCTTTCAATCAAGTCTAAAGTTGTGAAAGTTTGCATTGTTTTAAGGGGAAAGCCATCGTAGTTATATCAGTTTCGTCAATCATTTGATACGTGGATCAAGCCTGGCGCCGTAATCAATGAGGACACTTGGGTCAGGAAAAATGGATAATGTAAGCATAAAGTAAAGTGAAGTGTTGAAACTGTGAGTATTTCATAAAGGTATAAAGGTTTTTATTGGGTTCAGAAATCTTGCCAATTAAATGTAAATTCAGAGTGATTTCTAGTGGTAAATTATTTTAAAGACTTGATTGAATGATAACTTCAGACGTAGTTATTTCAGACCCAGCGGTTTTTCACTAAAGAACTATGTATTTTGGCTAGAAGTAGTTACTAGTTTGTTGATGATATTTATCTATTCGCATCACTTACTATCCCTGCCCGGTCTTCTCTCTCACTGGGAGAAGATCCGTTAAAGAGACTTAAGGTTAGGACAAAGTCAAGCCTAGTCAACTTGTTCCCAAAGCAGCTAGCTAGATATCTCATCACTGCACTTCGATGAGAGACTTACACGGTTAAATGCAAATAAAAAGATCGCGCTTCTAGATTTGAGAGAAACTCACCCAGCTATGTCTAAGTAATTAAGGTGCACACTTCTATAAATTAGGTGATTTAGGTAGGTAGGAATCAGTTAGGGCAGTATCAGACCAACAGCTAAGACAGGGAGGATTTTATTCACAGCAGCAGTTAAAGCGGTACCAGCATTTCCTGATTTTATAAGGTAATCAGATTTTATTTGAGTACAGCATTTCAATGAGTAGCAGAGGGTTAAATGTGTAGGAACAGTAGGTTAACATCTTCCTGAGGAGCAGCATGAGCGGGCTAGGAGCAGTCTTCACCGTACCTAGATCCGGAGTGCAGGAAGCAGATGAACGAAATTTATTTAGATGCAGCAGAAGAAATTGGTGCAGTATTCTCTTTAAAGCTGGCGAGCAAGAGGCAGATAGCTGGTTACATATATCCAACAGATTTTCAAGAGGCAGAATCTTTGATTATATTAAGTACTAGAATTTGTTTCTCGTTACTCATGAAATAGCAACGAAAAAGTCTAGTTTTATTCTAAGAAATAAATTATCATAATTGAGTACCTACTTATTTTAGATACTCCAGTCTGCCCAGGGTCTGATACTGATAGGTAGACACAAATATGAAACTTCATTTTATTATTCATCATATTAACAAATAAACCACTTCCAATTTATTATTCTACGGAATTTTCAGGGCTCAGTTATGATTCTTTCTAAAATGGTCTGAGGAATGAAATTCTTTATTTTATATATTAATCTTTGTATCCAAGAGGTATACCTACATTTCATTGAGCTACTTAAGCTATAACATTCAACAGTGAGACAGCTGCTAAAAGCTAGTATCTAAAATATAAATTCAATCTAAGATACCCCTTCTTAACCGTGTTTCGATTGTCCAAAGTAAAGATTCTTCGGGAAGAATGAGCTGTTCACTTCTATGATTCTTTATAAAATTGTCTGGGAAATGACATTCTTTATATTCACATTAAACGTTTTACCCAAGAGGTAACTGCTGATATATTTGATTAAGCTACTGAAGCTATTAAACCTACTAAGACTAGCATGAGCAGTTCATATCGTCACAATAAATCCGCACTATGAAGAAAGAGGTATTGAACAGCCAAAATATGAGGCTCACACTACAAAGACAAGCAAATGCAGTTCTTTTAGACGATCCTACGGGACTTTTGATGAAATATATCATTGATACACATCCTAATATTTAGCAAAGCTTAAGAGTTGAATTTCTTGGACATTTTGTATTGTATCAGCAGACTAATAACTGCTTCATTTTACCTAAATTACCATAATTACCATTTACCATAAAGTGATTTAATGCACTTTGCTACAAATCCCTCCTCCTTACTTCTTTGCATAGCAAAAAACTTATCATATAATACTAGCCAGTGATGAGGCATGCTCCCAATTTCAAAATAAAACTATGGTGGGGGGCTGTCCAGTCTGGTGACGAGGCTCACAGGACGTGCGGTGGTAGAGCGCAACCCTTTGCCATTTAGATTCAGTATGAGAGAGATAAAACTATTTAAGATCGCATGCCGGTCAACAAATTTTGAATGAGAGAGAATTATCTAACTGAGAAGAATAGGTTTGCGAAGGTAGAGCTCCAATCTTATGCCTGATGTAGAGTCAGAATGATTGAGATAATATTTAATTAAAATCTAAGTTGGTTGTAAAATCAGAAAGAAAAATATAAAAGGATTCACGAATCTTTAGAATCAGAATCAAAGATATAATTTTACTCACAAGTCGATTAAAACTAAAGCCTGACTGTGAAAAGATTCTAATAATAAATTCTTTGTCAATCTTTAGAATTACAATCTAAAACATAATAGTAGTACTTACATTAATTTTCATGTTCTTTAGGATATTTTATTCCCTATAAACTTAAGCTTATGTGTACATAAGCTTAAGTTTATAGGGAATACGCTGTTAACGCTGTTAACGCGAATAACGCTTTACAATTGTAGGTGTTAGAATCGATAAGTTAGATCTAGGATTAAGAATGAATTGGGAAAGCTAGAATAAATATCGTTTCATATGTCTTGAAAGATCTATTACGTTTATTTCATAGAGTTCTAACTACTAAACTAGATGATTCACGAGGCCATTACAGATTAGTATTCTTAGATATATAGATTTATTATAAATTAGGCAAGAGACCGTTTATATTAATTATTATTAATAGGCTAGGATAGGTCCTTTTATAATGCTTTGCCGTGAACAGGATATTCAGGTTAGAGAGGTCTTTTTACAATACTTATAATAATTTGTTGGACAATTGAGCATCACTTCGGTGTCTTTTTGTCTGACAATTATTCCGCACACACTATGCCGCAGGTGGGAATTCGTTCCGCTCACTGCGTTACAGATTGAAAAACTTCCGTGTCAAACTACCAACTATTGGTTTATCTGTCACTGGTATATACTGAATACATCATGTACCTATAATACGCGATGGATTGCAATCATAAACACTGTAATAGCCGTGTTTCTTTGTAGCATTTTGTTTTACGGCGGCAGAATAATAACTTAGCAAGTACCTGCAAAAACTTTGGTCAAAGGTAGTTTGAAATATGAACAACAAATTTATAATTACCAAAAAAGTGCGGGTTATATATAGGGTAACGGAGATAATGTAAAAAGCAATGAAAAGTTTTGGTTACCATAACGATAAAATTATTATTTATGTTAAGGTCAAATGAATAATTCATTATTAAGGTCCGCGTGTCACAAGATTTTGTCAATCCCTACCTAGGTCTGAACTGAAAATCAGTAATGTGGATATAATCAACAAATATACTGAGCACAGACCATATTCTGACGAATTTTCACGGCAGCAGTTCATGCATATTGAACGTATAACTACTTCATATAGTATGTTATTTGATACCTATGTTATATATATTTTTTTTATTTTGTTAAAGATATTTATTTTTTATGAAAACTAGGAACAATTTATATCATAAATCAAAATTAAATTAAATTATTTACATGGAAGTACAGAAAAAATAAAACAATTTGATAAGTACTGCAACCCAATTGGTTCAGTTAACTGCAAATTTAGTGTTAGGAATAAGAAAGCAACTCATCTACTACACGGGAATCGTAAACACAAATAAATTATATGCAAAAAATAATAAAATAAAATAATAGACCAATAGACAAAAATATCGGTGTGTAAAACGTGATCTATGTTGCAATGCTTTGTGATAGGTAATGGTTACCACTCAACATCAGGTGGGCCATGTGCTTGTTCCATTTTCAAGTATCATAAAAAAAAAAATGTTTCTTAAAAAAACTTAAAGTCCAATATCGTGAATACGGTTAAGATTGGGGTAGGATGTTCCATAGTCAAATCAGTCAGGAATTATGGAAGCTACAACCCCCTCCAGGATCTAGGTCGACTTAACCTATAACCCTGTATATATGCTATGAACATGGTAAATGTAATATGCATAACCTGTTTCCGCTCGATGAACATTGTTTAGTTTTGCTCATTTATTTTAATTTATGTTCGGAAAATCTGATTCAAAAATCAAGTAGGTACTTATCAAGCTTGGTTAAATTTTAGTAAAATTTTATTTAACACACCGATGAATATCGTAACATTACTTCATACGAGTTTGGCTTCGTTTATTTTATTCCTTAATAATACACACTTAGGTTGAAAATTGAATAATTACCATTAAATGACTATATTTTATTAACAGTTATATCTGATGTTAAATAAATGTATTTATCTGAGTGGGATCAAATTTTGATTCCGCTAATTTGATATCATGTTTTTTTTATGTTTCATTCCAATAATATTTAGTTTGAATCCCCATTAAGTCCTGAATCGAGAATCGGGAACAGCTATACTAGTTACCAAAGGTATTTGGACGTCAATACCAAAAAGTATATCTACATTAGCCACTGGACACTCTTTGCCTTACCTTTTCGACCAATTAGACAATGCGATGTCCTAAAAATGCTGATAACGATGATTCCTTGAATAATTAAAAACTTACAGCAGCTCATTGAAACATTTTAATTTACAATATTTACAGATTATTACAATACAATTCAATACAGCTATACAACAATTTCATTTTCAGACAATCTTTTCCGCATTCTCCTTTTTATCTGAAATATAAAAAGGGCATTAGATTTTTCGAAACAATAAAAACCAATAATCATTTGATCATGCATGCTACACATAGGCCACGTTGGGAATAGTCAGGTAAGCCCATTCGCTAAAAAAGTTGGAACGAGTGTGTTTTCAATTGATGCGTTTGATTTCCTTGTCGTGGCATTTCTGTATATTGTTATATCAGGGAGTAATATAAAAATCTTAGAGTTTCCCTGTAGGCAGACTTTAAATTCAAATAATTTTTGAAAAGTAAAGCAACACCTCTCGCCAATGTAAACTATTAGTAATTGAGTAGGCTTGGAAGCTACAACGTTTTCCCTATACGTGGAGCCAACGGCGCTTAGCCGTGACTATCCGAAAATATCGACAATATGAGGAGAAGACTCGATAGCGCAGTTGGTAGCGCAGCCCGATATGGGAAGGTCATGGGTTCAAATCCCGTCGGAGTCAATTTTTCTTAATATTTTCTAAATATTTCAGAAGTGGATGAAAAGAGCCGAGGATCGGGTTCAGTGGCTTACCTTGGGAGAGTCCAGAAGTAGACTACTTGCAAAATATTTTAAATTAATTTATCTTTTACAGTTTCCCTATAATTACTCTTCTTTAGTGATCGTTCTATAATGTAAAACTGTTCAATAATACAATATTGGTACCTGTGTGTTCAATGACATCAACGATGGTTTCATTCCAGGACTGCCTTTTGCTGGTGCCGAAGATAAGGAAAAAGGTATTTGTGATGATATACACGAATGAAGCAATGAAGAACACCTTGCGCCAATCACCAGCGTCAGTCTGGAAAAATCTCATAAATTCAAAATCGTCTTTTACAAAGTTTTTTGTACCTACGCCAGTGGAGTGGATTGAGCTGACACTACTCTTAGAGGGTGTTCTAGATCAGGAATAAAATAAATGCTACCATATTATTTGAACTTGAGAACTATACTGAATGGATTTTGATGCAACTTGAAATATACATAGATTGTGTAATGGATTAATACATAAGCTACTTTTTATCCGGATAACACGCGAGCGAAACCGCGGGCGGATGCCAGTAAGAAAATATTTTATGAACTATATCTTATAAGTGACCTCATCTTTGAGCACGAGGCCGGCGACGAGCGGCACGACGATGGAGACGCAGTTGGCGAAGCAGTTGGTGATGCCCATCAGCGTGCCCGCGAAGTTAGGCGCCATGTCGATGTGGACCAGCTGAAACATCAGTAATATAGCTGAAGGAATAAACATGACTCCTGCATCTGTAGATGCAACACATCAGCTTTCTCCCTGGCGTTTGTTCAAAGGTAGTAGTAATAACAAACCATTCGTTCGGCTAAGTTTGTTGGCCATATCTGCCGAAGAACCGATAATCGTTGGGGTAAACAAGTTCTTGAGTGGAGACCGCGGCTTGACAAACGTAGTTTAGAACGCCCTCTAGCCAGGTACGCTGCTAGTAGAAGCTGAATGCTTCGAGCTCTGAACAGGGTGCAATGCAGGCATATGTATGATGATGAGTTTGGCTAAAAAGGGCTAAAAGTTATCAGAAAAATAAGAAAGCGAGTGTATGTGTTTACCAGGAAGCCGGTATAAAGTCCAGCGCTGATGCCGACGACCACTGTGAGGAGGATCACCGCAACCGTCACGTTACCAGCGGGTGAGTACGAGAGGCCGATCAAAGCCAAAGCTGGACCGAAAAAACCTGTAACACTTATGTAAATAATCACTGGATGATTACAGATATGATTTATTTATTCAAAAAATAATTACACAGCATTACAGTACGATACTAAAACGCTATGAATACACGAACATTAGGAACATAAAACTTGCATTAAATGTTAGATTCTTTTTCAATGATGGATGTGCCTTGGTAAATCCATAGCCTTGGCACCACAAGAAAAACCTTGAGCAAGGGATAGCAAATTATTTCTGCATTTAATAAGCGATATGTTTACAAATATGTCATATTCATAAAACGCTGACTTTCTCCAAACCCTTATATTTAATCTCATGCCTTATATGTCTCAGCCTTAGATTTATGGATCAAGAGTGAATTATTGTATTTCCTTTAGTAACTTAAAATACTCCTGTGGTCTCACCAATAGAGTTGCTGAGTTTCCGGCACGTGGTGATGCTGAGCCACTGTTTCTTCAGGATGTAGTCGGACGTGAAGCCGAAGGGGAAGCTTAGCATATACATCGCCAGGTAAGGCAGAGCTGACATCACTCCGTTCTAGAAAATAATAAAACCAAACGTAATGTTCTTGCTGTTCCATGGAATTTAAAACCATTTATTTGAAAACCATCGATATTATTTTAGTTTTTTACATTAACATCTTCTTCCACGGGCTCTGTGGCGCAGTGGGCTAAGGTCCGTCTGAGACGCAGAAGGTTGCGGGTTCGATTCCCGCCGCGGGACAAAAGTTTGCATGTTCTGCAGATATTTGTTTCGGATCTGGGTGTTTTCTATGTATGATAGGTATGTATTTACAAAAAAAAAACTGAATATGTGTAGTATATCAATCATGTGGTTCCCATAATAGAAGCTCTGCTTAGTTTGGGGCTACATGATGCTGTGTGATAACGTCCAGCATTATTTATTTATTTATTCTATAACTGTACAAAATGGATGTTTCTGATTGACTTCTGGAGGTCAAGTAGAAATAATTCTTTATTAAAAAAATGGGATAAATAAAAACATTAATAGTGAAATAAAACTCACAGCTTTGATATCGACTTCCAAGACCTGTTTCATATAGGATGGAATCTCTGTCATTAGGGTCCAGAAGCCCCAGTTATGTCCACAGTGCGCCACGATCAGAGAGATAAAGGGAAAAGAGGTTCAGATAGCTTTCCACGGAGTTTGTAGTTTCTAAAATCAATGTAAGATAAAGTTCTTATAAATTTATTCAGGGTTAGCCATCAGGAAAGCGTCTGACTGTTAAGTTTTTGGATAGATTGGATGGACCATGGATTATCTATTGGTACCTTCTGCTCTCCGACTTGTCCCAACGATGTTTGTATATACTTCCTCTCCTCATCGCTGATCATCCTCGAGTTCTGCGGCGAGTCGGAGCCCAGGCAGACGTAGGCCACCGTCCACAGCGCGCCCAGCGTACCGTTCACGTAGAAGATGGCCGGCCAGCCCCAGTACTCCGCGATGAAGCCTGACACCATCAGCTGGAGTGCTGTGCCGAGCTGACACCCTGGTAAAGATAGGAAGCTGTTAAAGTTTGGTTTTTCATTTCAAAGTGCAGACCAAACAAGCCCATCTGATGAATATTAGTTAGCGTTGCCCGTTGACATCTATAATACCAGATATGATGCATCAGGCATTCAAACCTGAAGGCCTGAAGGCGGCTAAAGTGGGTGTGGTGAAAACATCTTTGATTGAGCCCAATAACTACTGTTGCGATAGCTTACCTCCGTATATCAAGGTCCCAAGTCGGCTCTTTTCCTCGAGCGGCACCCACTTGCCAATAAGGTGGTGCACGGCGGGCAGCAGAAACCCTTGCGACAGTCCCTGCATCATGCGGCAAGCGCAGATCAGCTGCCAGCCACCCTGCAAGGAAACAGTAAGTAAATAAGTACTTGTAGATTTTACTCATGAAACTGACGTGAATAAACCCATCCCTATTCAAAATGGGAAATATCACGTACGTTAGTGAAGGTATCGACACGGCGTTTCGACTCATCATGAGAGTCTTTATCAGGGTGAGTGTAAGCGACGGTCTCTCTGCGCGTCTTGAATTTCAATTTTTACCAAAATTCATTCATCTGTTTGGTACAGTACTCACATAATGTCCTCCGATGGGAATCAGGAGCGAGGTAGCGGAGTTGATGGCCACGCATATCGTGATGAGGACCATGCCTCCGAACCGCGCCGCCAGCTCGCCGCCCGGGATCTGCAGCACCACGTACCCCCAGAAAAACGACGAGAGGACCACGCTCTGCTTCTGTACGCTCCAGTCGAACGACTGAAAATATTTAATGACTGTTACGATGTTTCTTTCCCTGCCTAAAATTAATTACTATTAATAATATTAAAATTATTACTACACGTTATATGTATTGGTAAAATCCTGCACCTAAGTCATTTTTCATTTTTAGTATCCACTTAGTAAATAATAATTAATAATCCGTCTGTTTAATTTATCGTATGTCTTCCCCTACTTCTCTTATGTTTCGTATAAAGCTGTAGCTTAGATGTCCAAACATCTTTCCTATTCTGTTTTTTTATATTTTTAACATAACTTCTTCGGCGACTCTACTTAAAACATAAATTTTGACTATTACTAACTTTTTCTGTCCTACTTTTAGTAGGAAAGAGAAGACCAGTAATAGGTAAATTAGGTAGGAGAAGACCAAAAATAAAATAAATGAACCAGATTAGAGAAAAAGTAGATATCATGTCGTATAGGTAAGTAAAGGAGGCTGCATTGGAGAGAGGCAGATGGAAGGAGCTGCATCAGTTGCACCGACTAGAGCATAGTTCTTAAATAAATGAAGATGAATCCGTCTGTCAGTTGCTCCTAGTGTTGTGTGCTAAGAAAGTCAACCGCTAAGACTTTCTTGTTCATACGATTGTAATTTTTATCATGAATTGAAAAAATCATCGCCTCGCGTTTTTAGATTAACCATTTTGATAAATTCATGTCAGTTTTGATGTTTTCATTATCAAGTATAGATAAAGTCAAAAGCAAGTTATCAAATATTTATCTCCCTCAAGGATTCGTTGTCTGCAATAGAAAATTGCAATAGAAATTTGTTTGTTGATCGTTAAATCATATACTCGTAAGATTATGCAATTACAAAATATACAATGAAGATATAAGGAGTACGTTCAAATGTTTTGGGGTGGAGGTGTAATGTACCTTCCTGGAGATTATTTTCAGGTTCACCTGCTATATTCTGGGATTTTTTATTCGTTGCCATATCTTGTTGCTAGTAGCTGGAAATACAGCTTTACCTAGTCATGGCTTTTAAGGTACAACCTGATCACTACTTGGCTGCACTTATTACGTAGTATTTAGATAGAATTACTATACTTTATTTCATTTAAAAACTCGTCATAAATTATTTTTTTACTATAAAACGAATATTATCTACTATATACTACGTAAATAACATCAAAAACATTATGGTAAAAAATGTATAAAAACGAGAGACCACCGACCGCGCAAACACAATCAACGCAAAGCTAGTTTTCAGGATACCCGGTGCTCAAGTTGAGGTTTTAGTAGATCTTAGCGCTTCCTTCAAAAGGTACGTTAATAATTTATCCTGGTTTTCAAAAGCTTAACCACGTCGGAGGCCTCGAATGACCTAAAAACTCCGACACCAGAGTTAGCCGCTAGCTCATACAAAGAAAACTGTGGTAAACCTAGCCATCCATTTACTTTAATAATAATAATGTTACCAACATCTTCGTTGTCTTTATCCGTCATGGCGACGATGGCCATGCTGATGTTGACGCGCATCGCGAAGCAGAGCAGGAACGCGAGGAACAGCATCAGCACCTGCACGTGTCTCACGCCCAGCACAGAACCTGCGACCAACCAGTAAATATTCAGTAGGTATTTATTTAGGAAACAACGTTTTAAATTGTCCCACAACGCTGTTTTGTTGAAGTTTATGTTACTACTGACCATGCCGTCATCAGTTTACTTCTTCAAGCTGTTGAAGATTATTATTACTTTAATGAAGGGCTCGTGGCGTGGCTTGCTTCGTTGTTCTTAACAGATCACCTTGGTGAAACAACACTCCACCCGGTCACTTCTATGATGGGTGACCGATTAGTGGTATTTATATTTGAAGCATGGAAGTGGTGGCTTCCATGCTTCGGAAGGCACGTTGAGATGTTGGTCCCAGATTTTTCAGTCGTTACGACATGTCCGAGTCCTTCGGGCGGTCTAAAAACTCCGACATCAGAGTTGTATAGGGAGCAATTTATACCGCTTATTTTCTGAACTGAATGGTTTTTGGCCAGGAATTTTCGGACTTGACTGACTTTGAATAACAATTCAAAATACACTTAGCGTCCCAAAAAGCAAACAAAGAACCTATGGATAAAAATTCCAGGAATCCCGTTATCTATTTTAATATGTTAGTTTAAAAAAAATCATTTTTATAACGTTCTACAACAACTTGTTAAAACTAGAAAAAAACTTACTCGGCTTTTTGTTTTCCGGAACAATTTCTTCTTCCGTTTCCATTTTCGTTTGTTTCTTACTATAAATTTGTCTTTATATTTTTGGTTATTTTTCACATTGAATTTTATTGACGTCTTATCTCATTTTCCACAGCATCTTTGTGCTATCGATAGTATTTAGATATTCTTTTTTGTTCACTTGCAATCAACATTGCACAATAGGTACCTATAGTTCACGTTAAAGTCACGGCTATAAATTTACAAGTCGAATGCACTAAAAAACAAGTACCTAAGTCGACAACTCGTTGATTGGTTTAAAATGTAGACATTTCTAGTTTTTGTTAATTTCTTCTCATAATTTGAAAGATGACATTAAAAACACCTTGAAAACTTTCTTTTAAATTAACCAATTTACCAGAAGAGGATAAACTTTAAAATGGCTGCCCTGTAAAATTGGCATTACGGTGTATATATAAAGAACATACTTTGTTTGGATCAGAAACACCATGACCGCTGATATATACCGTAACCAGGTGCTAGTACAGTTTTTTTATGGTTTATCCCAATCGACTACAAATGGGCCAAGAATTCTCGCTCATGCACGATAACGCGCGTACGCACACCACGCGAGTGGCCACCAGCTGGCTGCAGGAGCAAGACATGTCTATCTTGCGCTATTACCAGACCAAACTCCCATAGAGCACGCGAGGGACATGCTCCAGAGGAGGGCTATGAACCATTTTTCTGCAAACTTCTGATACTCAAGACCAACTTTTTTTGCATCGTAGCGGGACCTGGGACAATATTCCACAGCAAGACTTTGATAACTTGATTCAAGGCACCGTTATAGGACCGTTGTTAACGTCATGGGTAGTTTAGGCTAAGTTCACATGTAACGCGCGTTAATGCACGTCACCGCGCGATCAAATATAAAAAGAGTTCAGATGACAAACGCTAACGGGCGTTGCTCTAGTGGCTTGACCCGTCAAAACAAATTATTTGAGTCTTCTTGAGGGGTAGTAGCCACTGAAGAGTATCTATTGAGTTGTACCTAGCCCCTGCCTCCATCATCAGATCAGCTCCAAGATAACAAATTATAGTATTGTCAATGGAACTGCATATACATACAAGTACAAGTTTCCATTTCGATACGACAGTTAAAAGTAAGACTAAAAATGACTTCTAAGATTCCTAAGTTCTATATTTCTTTCAATTTATAATTGTTTTTATATACATTTTTTAACGCAATAATAGAAAATAATTCTAATCTGCTAAGTGAGCTTTTTATAAATGTATGCATGTTGTATATTATTTAAATAGGTATAATAATTTTTGAGTAAATTGAGACAATCCGGAATATCCCTACACGTTGTTGTTGTGTGTATTTAGGATTTAGGCTGAGCTTTGATTATAAATCAATCAGCTCGGGCTTAGACAGTGTGAATAGCTCACTCCGTCTACTTCAATCGTTTCTTACTAGTAGTAATTGGCTTCAATATAGTTTTTAAGAATTTGTTTAAAACAAATGAACCGATCAATCATGGTCACAACCAGTGATTTCAATTTTATTCGCTCGGTTGGTTGGCTCGGCGTCTCGCTTACTTAATACGTAGATAATTATGTTTACAATGCTAGAGATCACTCATACATGCATACATACAGTCACGCCTTTTTACCAGAGGGGTAGGCAGAGAGCACGGATCTCCACTTGCTACGATCCTAGCATACCTCTTTTGCTCCTCATCCTCACTTGTAATTTGCGCCGTTAGGTACCGTAGGTTCTTATCTCATCATTATCATCATCATAACTCATCATTATCATCAGCCTATAGAAGTCCACTGCAGGATATAGGATTTCCCTAATGAGCGCCACTACGCATAAAACCTTTGTTACTGCTCTGAAAAGTGAAAAATAAACTTAATAAGGTATTTAATTAGTTAAGTATTAAAAGAAGAAAATATGATACTTTAAGTGCTAGGTACTCATCTGTTTCAAGTTGGTGCTAAGCCGATAGATAGATTCACCATCAATTTACAACAATATTTTCGACCGCTACGTGCTCAGACCCGATGACCTAAAGAACTTAAGGCGCAGGCCTCACCTGTCTGACCTGGCGCGGGCATGGCGCGGGCGCTTTCTTATTCCATTCAAGTTTAATACAAAATGCACGGAAATAAAACACAATTTAGCTCGGACGACTTCGCGTCATAACCACGTCCGATCAATGACATACCGTGTGTCCTAAATTGTACTTTATTTCCATGCATTTCGTATGAAATTCGAATGAATTAAGAAACCGCCAGTGCCATGTCTGCGCCCGACGCTAGGTCACATTCATCGGGCACGGACATGGCACGGACATGGCACAGGCGGTTTCCTATTCCATTCAAATTTCATACAAAATGCATGGAAATAAAGCACAATTTAGGGCACGCAGTATGTCGTTGCTCGGACGTATGACGCGCCATTTCGGCACCCGCGCCCGATCGCCGCCAGATGGGCGTCAGATGGCCGCCAGTTCGTAGTAAGTACTTGCTTGCGACATATGTCTGTTAGTGATGTAAAAATGCGTGACGAATGACGATATCGAATTTAAACCGGTATTAAGATTTTTTTATGTAATACCCATGGTATCCCCATCCTTGCGCAAATTCGTTTGCGCGTATTTTCATTTGTATCAGAGCCCGATTTGGTAACCCGATGAAGAGGTTTTCGGCAGGGTTTTTCCAAAAGCTTAGTTAACCCTCTCCGTATGGGTAACACTATTATTTGATGGGTTAAACCATTCAAAACCCTTTTGATTAGGTAACCTGATCATGAGGGTTATCAATAGTATTGGGTTTTGCTATTATTCCAAAACACATTTCTTAGGGTTACCCTTTTTATCATTGTAACACGGGTTATACGTGGGTTATAGGAGATAAAGGAGAAAAAAAAATCGGTCAAAAGATGAAAATTAATTGCTGTAATTGTGTTCTTAGCATTAAGGGCGGAAATGCAGACTACTAATTGTTTATTTTACGCAATAATAATCATATTATAATAAAATTGGAATAAATTTTCAATGACAGCTGTCAAACTTAAATCGACCGTATCTCGAGAACTACTTATCTAAGACTTGCCTTTACTAGTTCAAATGATTGCTATTGACATGAACTTAATTTTCGATGACAGCTGTCAAACTTAAATCGACCATATCTCGGGAACTACTTATCTTAGACTTACCTTTACTAGCTCAAATGAGCTATTGACATGAACTTAATTTTCGATGACAGCTGTCACACCTAAATCGACCATATCTCGAGAACTACTCATCTTAGACTTGCCTTTACTAGCTCAAATGATAGCTATTGACAAGACTTTAATTTTCGATGACAGCTGTCAAACTTAAATCGACCATATCTCGAAAACTACTCATCCTAGACTTGCTTTTACTAGCTCAAATGATTGCTATTGACATGAACTTAATTTTCGATGACAGCTGTCAAACCTAAATCGACCATATCTCAAGAACTACTCATCTTAGACTTGCCTTTACTAGCTCAAATGATAGCTATTGACAAGACCTTAATTTTCGATGACAGCTGTCAAACTTAAATCGACCATATCTCGAGAACTACTCATCCTAGACTTGCTTTTACTAGCTCAAATGATTGCTATTGACATGAACTTAATTTTCAATGACAGCTGTCAAACTTAAATCGACCATATCTCGAGAACTACTCATCCTAGACTTGCCGTTACTAGCTCACATGATAGCTATTGTTAAGATCTTAATTTTCGATGACAGTTTTTGTTTGACAGCTGTCATCAAAAATTAAGTTTTTATTAGTAGCTATCATTTGAGCTAGTAACGGCAAGTCTAAGATGAGTACTTCTCGAGATATGGTCGTTTTAAGTTTGACATATGTCATTGAAAATAAAGATCTTGGTGATAGCTATCTTTTGAGCAATTAACGGCTTGTCTATGAAAACTGACTGAAACACATTTTTTTCTTTTTAACATGTTGACTGCGGGCCTCAGTCATGACATAACTGATGACTTATGAAAACTGAAACACCATTTTTTTTCTTTTTAATATGTTGACTGCGGGTCTCGTATATGACAACGCATACTCTGCGATGATGACCAAAGCACTTTCCTTATTTTTTCAAAACTTTTTTTTAATGCAGTGACGCTCTTCCTTTAACCAATTAAAGCGATCCGAACTAATACCTAATGATTGATGACATAAATCAAGAGTCAAAATCTAATTCCCCCACCCAGTGTCAGGCGTAATGATAACCATTGTGTAACATTAAAAAAAACCTATCAAGAGGTAACTCCAATCATTCGTTTAACCTCATAAGAGGGTAACCCTATCGACTGAAAACCAAAAGGAACGGGTTACACTTTCGCTTTTGTGTTAGGAGGAGAATACCCAAACAAAAGGGTAATCCCGTCAACTGTATAACCCAATGAAGGGGTTTCACTTTCGAAGCAACTAACTCAAAATCGGGGTTGTACGGGCCCTGATCTGTTTATTAATTAATTGTATGCACGAGAGCAAGAGCATCTTCGTCTTCTGAGGATGACATGCTGACACATCGATACCGGACAACAGACTGCACTACACTTGTGCCTCTGTCACGTCATTTCTGCGTCATGTCCGAGCCATGTCCGCGCCATGTCCGTGCCATGTCTTCGCCACGTCCGTGCCACGTCCGCGCCATGTCCGCGCCATGCCCTTGCCCGATATGTGTGACCTGTGCCTAAGTCTCGCTGAATTTTTGATTTTTTGATTTTGATTTTGATTTTCTGTCATTGACTGACGATGCCGGCGACATAGAGATGAGAAATGTTAGATGTGAGATGTCAAATTTTAGTTAAGTTTATTCAATAAGCACATACAGTACACTTTGAAGCGTCAATTTTTTTAAATTTGAATTTATACCAATTCGTAATGTGACCAAACAGAAAAGAATTGGCAAGAAACTCTGCTTAGCTTATTATTCTTTTAAGGTATTGTTTTTTACAAGGTTTTTTATTAACTAATACATTGTTTTTGAGGGAGTTGGAGACAGTTTCATCCCAAGCTTTTTTGACATCTAAATAATCAGAAATTTTATAATAAGCTATATTACAGACGTTTACGTTTCAAAACATTTTTGCATTTATTTACAGATAAATTAAGCATATATTTGGGATTTTGTTAAAAAACCGTACGTTTTGCCCTTCTTCTTCTTCTTCTTCTTCGTATGAGCTAGTGACGTTTTGCCCTTTAAATGATTGACTAAGTTTATGGAGCCTTACAGTAGGAACAGCTAGTTTATCTTTATTTCTAGTGGTAATATTATGATTGTCGCTATTTTTCTCAAACAATTTGATATTTTTT
Organism: Horisme vitalbata; assembly: GCA_951804965.1. Classification (NCBI taxonomy): domain Eukaryota; kingdom Metazoa; phylum Arthropoda; class Insecta; order Lepidoptera; family Geometridae; genus Horisme; species Horisme vitalbata. The sequence goes on along the minus strand of OX638091.1, from coordinate 34,407,748 downwards.
CGAATATACATTAAGTTTTTATATATATATTGGCACGGCACTGTCATAACATTTATTTCTTTAAACTTAGGTCCTAAGTGATTCTCTAGAAAAAAGAAAATTCAGCGAGACTAAAAAAACCTAAAATATAGCTGACCACTAAATTCTGTACCGTTAGTGAAAAGGGGTATAACTCGAGTTATACCCGTTTTGAGTTATTTACATATTCGAGATCTTCGCAAAAAGATTTATCTTTCTGTCTAATCCACGCTATAGCTCTAGCTGCTCTAGAAACGAAAATAAAGTTGTGTATAATGATATAAATACATTCAGTTATTGTGTTTTTTGATACAAATGGCTTGTATCACCCAAAAATTAAGTATTTTCAATAAATTGTAAAGAAATACAAAACAACTTGTATTACTTTATACGAAGTTTTTTCAAGTAATGCTAATGTGGCAAATAAAACAAGTCAGTTATATTAATGTACACCAACAGAATAGTTTTTTTTTCCGGAAGGTAATACCAATCAGTCATAACAATGTCACACTAATACTACAAATGTCCTACAACTGAAAATTATTATTAGATTCATAAAAAAGGATGGATAAAACCTGCATCTAGTTACTAAATAAATGATAAAAGAAGGTATTATGTAAATGTGAATGTATAATCTCATTAACACATTATTATGAACCAGAGTATGAATAACAAATCTATCTAGGTACATTCTTACTAAAACAGTTAATAAGTGTATTTTATAAAAATATTTCGTCCGGGGTGTACTGGATTCCAACATCTATCTTCTGTACTCAAATCAACCTCACCTGTCCGTGGTGCACCCTGCTAAATAAAGAAAAGGGCTCTAGTGGCCGGCTAATTCTGGCATAGCGTAGCCTACATCACAGCTAAATTTCCTGGCTGCCGACGGGCAGCAGCGTCGCTGCTGCGAGAAGCTGTGCCCTGTAATCCTCAACTCGCTTGCCCAGTGTAAGAATTATGGGCATAAGCCCCTTTATGATAGACACAAAAAGCAATATGTTCCCAGTTACCAACGCCTAGCTAGTCCTGTTCATTTGCAGTTAAAAGTAGAGCTAGAGAATATTAGGCGGCATGTTCTGGTGTTGTGTGAAGTCTGTATAGAGGGACAGGACACCATTACCAAGCCACTTTTTATACTTTCGCGAGGGTAATCAAACAACCCAGAATAGTGTAGCGTTTCTCGTCAATAAAGCCCTCTCTAGCAATGTTGAAGAAATCTCCAGTGTGTCGACTAAAGTAGCATAACTGATCCTTCAACGTAGTTATGGGGGACTTTAACGGCAAAGTAGGATTCCAAATCGGCAACAAATCCAGAGTGAGGCTCACATGGTTATTGAAGTAGAAATCACAAGGGGCAAATGCTCGTCAACTTTCTAAGGATTGAGGGTTTTTTCTTAATGAACTCTTTATTTAAGGGGGAGCCTGAGCGTCCAATTTTAGGACGTGGCAAAGCCCTGATGCTGTGACCAAAAATGAGATCGACTTCACCAATTCCAGTCCTGGGCACACCTGTGCGACTCCGTCCTACGGAATAATTTCAGGACTCCTGAATGCTGGAGGCGCTCCTGCTTTGCAGGAGCTGCCAAAAACTCTTCAACTCCATCCTTAACTGTGGGAGACTTAATTATTCTTCTAACATAAGGATTTTGTTTTTCACAACAAAGACAAAACATTAAGTAGAGTATGGTCGCAAAAAAAATGAATTTGACTCTCCAAAAACCATTTGAATAAAAGGAAATATATTCGTTTACACAAAAGTTTTGCCATTAACCACATGTGTAAAATAATACAAGTAAAATTTTATGGTTTATTTGTACTTTTTTGACAATAATTAATAGCTTCTCGGCTTGAAAGATAACTTTAGTTAAAGAAAAAAACTAATATTATAATAAAAGACTAAATTATTAAACTTTGAAAATGTCTTATATCACTTTACACCAATGCATTAATATTCGTGTAAAATAATATGAATCACTCTTACCATTTTACACATTCAATATTTATCGTGGAAGATAATATAGCTCATGTCACACACTATGAAAGTATGGGAGAAAGTAATAGCAAAAAGAATGAGAGAGGAATGTGCGATTACCCAGAACCAGTTTGGATTTATGCCAGGACGGGGAACAACTGATGCAATATTTTCCCTACGCCAGTTGTGCGAAAAATACCGACTCGCACAGAAAAACCTTCACATGGTCTTTATTGATCTTGAGAAGGCTTATGACCGTGTACCCCGTGAAGTTCTGTGGTGGGCTCTGAAAGAGAAACGAGTGCCTGCGAAGTATGTGAGGCTTATACATGCAATGTATGCTGGAGCACGAACGAATGTCCGGTCCGAAGCTGGTATCACCGATGAGTTCAATGTGGCAGTAGGTTTGCACCAGGGATCGGCCTTGAACCCCTTTTTGTTCCTCCTGGTAATGGATGCTCTGACATCAGACATACAGGAGGAAGCACCTTGGTGCATGCTTTTCGCCGACGACATTGTTCTTGTCGGAGAAGATGCAGCTGAGGTACAGAGCAGACTGGTAAAATGGCAGGAGAAATTAGAGAGTGTCGGTCTAAAAATCAGCCGGACCAAGACTGAACACCTTTTCTGTGATTTTGGTGTTTCCTCCAATTTCTCCCCGATTGCCTTGGATGGTGTAACCCTACCAGTCTGCTCCGATTTTAAGAACCTTGGTTCGCTCTTCCAAAATGACGGCAATATTGACCGGGACGTGAAAAATTGAATGAATGCGGGATGGATGAAATGGCGACAGGTCTCAGGAACAACTTGCGACCCTCGAATGCCCCTTCAACTTAAGGGGAAAATCTACAAGACAGTGATCAGACCTGTAGCATTGTATGGATCAGAGTGTTGGGCAATGAAAAAGACGGACGAAAGAAGAGTTCATGCTACTGAGATGCGAATGTTAAGATGGATGTGTGGTGTGACAAGGATGGATAAAATAAGGAACGAGTACATCAGGGGAAGCTTGAAAGTAGCACCTGTGGCAGATAAGGTGAGGAGTGGAAGACTAGCATGGTATGGACATGTTATGAGGAGGGATGGAAACCATGTGACTAAAAGAGTGATGAGTATGAATGTAACGGGATGTACGAGAAGAGGGAGGCCGAAGAAGAGATGGATGGATTGTGTGAAAGAGGATATGAGAGTGAAAGAAGTGAGTACAGAGTTGATAGCCGATAGGATTGAATGGAGAAAGAAAACATGTTGTGCCGACCCCACATAGAGTGGGATAAGGGCAGGGAAATGATGATGATAATATATCTCACTATTTTCATTTATTCTTCGGAATGTGTTGTTTTTAGGGCAAAAAATGAGTATCACTATAAACTAGAGCAAATTGTCTACAAAACGCACTAACTACCAAATCACTAAATGTTATAGAAAAAAAGTTACAGCAGCATAAAGCTTAAAAATGTTCAAATGTTTTTTTCTTGAAACAAGGTTTTTCGAGTTATGCCCGTTTTCACTAAAGGTACAGAATTATTCATTATTACCCCGAAAAATAACTACTCTGAATAAATAAAACGCAGGTTTATTTTTTTATTGTATTAAATAAAATAAAAATACAGCAAATTGGATCAGTAACGCCCTAAAGCGCTTGGCACAGTAGCCGTAATAGATATTAGGGCTACTGTGTCAAGCTGACCGCAAGCAATCCCTTCAACATCAGATAGGCCATGCTTGTTCCATCTTCAAGTATAATTTAAAAAAACAGCAGGCAACCTTGAAAATCTACAGGTACCGGCATAGAAGCTAAGCTCTGGAGGCTCCTACACTGCACGCGAGATCACAAGATGCCCCAGACAGAGCTCTACTAATCACTCTACGTGTCAATACCTGTAAATCGGTTTATTCCTATTAATTTATTACGCAATAAAGAAAACTAAATGTGTTGAATTTGTATTTTCAAATGTCAAACAAGTAAAATGTGATCATGATGAAAAAATAATATTTTATATTTGAGTTTTTATTTTATGCGCTTCTTTATCTTTTAAATAAAACCAAAACTGGATTGCAAGCAATGCAATTGAATAAATAGAATTTTACAAACCAAAAAATATTGCAGGTAAACATGTAAAAGCAGGCAATAGTATCAAAATTTGTCAGGCCGGAAGCAGTGCAATGTAAACATCGCGATTGCTACAGAATTAAGAATAGTGTGGTTACGACAGATCACGCCGACTGCCAAAATGTCAACCGGCTCTTAACGACTGAAAAAATTGAGACCAACGTTTTAACTTGAAGGACGGAAGGGCTCAGATCTAAATGCCATTTAACAATCACCTATCCAAGTACCGGGCGGAGTGTTGCTTAACTCGGCTGATCTGTTAAAAACACCGAAGTAAGCCACGCGAAGAGCGCTTCTAATACTAATATCATAAACATCATCATGTTCTACCGCAGTCCTACCGCAGTCCGCATAGACAGACATGACCAGACATATAGGTCTCTTCCAATCATAAAGATTAAAGTTTGTAAAAAAGAAGTAAAATGTGTTGTCCTCCTTCACGCTAATACTAGAACGGATTGGACTGGAATTTGTACCAATAAATAATTATTTAGGTACTTATTTTCATGTGAGCTGGAACCCATCTTTGTAGGTAAACGTAATACGTTGTTTAGTTACTTTTTATTAGTAGGGTACCACGCAAGTGAAACCGCAGGTGGAAGCAAGTCATATAGATTTTCGTTAAAACGAAAAACAAAATATATTTCAATATTCACTCACGTGTTTGTTCAAATACTTGAACAGAAATTATTGTGTTCGGAAATTTTGAGGGTTCGTTGGAAAATTCTTCGCTTTTCAGTTGTAATGAAATTCCAGTGTCGAAGGAAATTAATCGTTTCTTTTTTTATATTTTTATTTTAATTGAAAGAAATAACAAAAACAGTCGACGATTGAATTGGAATTGCACATAAGCCTATTGTTTTGCGTTGATGTATCGGTTTAAAAACATTTCATTCATATTTGACTAACTAGCGGATGCTCCGCTTTTTCGTCCACGTTTATCTTCACTGCGACCCCGCAGTGGCAGTGGCGTGGAGGGTTCAAGGTTTGAATTTCAGAAGATCCTTCTTAGTGTTCCCCTACACTATGCAAAGAACCTATCCTCTAAATTTCAAGACTTAGTGTGTGTGTGCGTTGATTGTCTTTTTAGTCAGTCATTGAGTCAATCAATAAAATTACACTATTTAGTATCATCATTTGTCATCATTGTCAAGCCCAGAATATAACACAAAAACACTCATATCAGTCCACTGCTGGACGTAAGCTTCCCCTATTCAGAATAGAGTGGAATATGTCCACTAGCCCTAAGCAAGAGGGTTGGGGATCGTAGTGTATAGGTTTTCGCACCGCTGACACTGCAGCCCGCCGGCAGCCAGGGTTTTTTTTATAGGTTTTTTAAAGATGGAACAAACAAATGGCCCACCTCATGTTAAATGGTAACCATTACCTATCACAAAGCATTGCATCTTATATCATATTTGTTTGGAACGTGCTCTACGATGCAACGCCCTGCAACCATCAACTTGAGACATGAAGATGATAAGCCTCTTGTGCCTGTAATTTCACCGGCACCCACACCCTTCAAACCAAAACACAGCACAGCTGCTTCACGGCAGTACGCACCCGAACGAGCCTTCCACAAAGAACTCTTCTACTACTAAACTAAGGGATGTAGCTGTGCTGGTATTAGGCTGCGCTCTGCCAATCAACCCCCTTTGTTCTTTATTAGATGTTTAGCTACCCTTACACCCCTTGCTAAGCCGATGTTTTAATTCAAGCAATGTGTACCTATAGTTGTGCAATGGCTCTCGTTTTGTGATCTACTAACGTTTGTAAGTTTCAATTCAAGCAATGTGTACATATAATTGTGCAATGGCTCCCGTTTTGTGATCCACTAACGTTTGTAAGTTTCAATTCAAGCAATGTGTACATATAATTGTGCAATGGCTCCCGTTTTGTGATCCACTAACGTTTGTAAGTTTCAATTCAAGCAATGTGTACATATAATTGTGCAATGGCTCCCGTTTTGTGATCCACTAACGTTTGTAAGTTTCAATTCAAGCAATGTGTACATATAATTGTGCAATGGCTCCCGTTTTGTGATCCACTAACGTTTGTAAGTTTCAATTCAAGCAATGTGTACATATAATTGTGCAATGGCTCTCGTTTTGTGATCCACTAACGTTTGTAAGTTTCAATTCAAGCAATGTGTACCTATAATTATGCAATGGCTCCCGTTTTGTGATCCACTAACGTTTGTAAGTTTCAATTCAAGCAATGTGTACAGACAGCGTCAGAGTCTGGTAACCCCCCTAGTTAATGTTAGTAGGTTCAAACCGTCGCGGCGTCATTCGTGGATCTCAACTTTTTGCACAAATGTGTTTTATAAAACTTCTCCTCCTTGCCTACGAATATTTAATTTCAATCATATTTCTATACGACACAATGGAGTGGCGGTTACAACACTCGACATCAATCGAAACGTTACAAGAGTACTGAGTTCAAATCCCTCATTACCAATATGTTTTTTTTTTTTAATTTTTGTTACTAACAATGGATTACGTTACGCGGTAAGTGTAGTAAGTAAGTTACCTAATTATTTAAATTAAGCTTAAAAAATAAAATAAAAAAAATGTTCAAAAGTTATAACAAATTTATTAAAACACCACATTTAACATAATAGAATATACCTAGATAGTAACTTATTATTTTGAATTTTCAATAATGTTTTAAATGATAGATTAATACTTATTTACCCATATAAGATTAACGAGTGAACAAACATGTTAACATTGGAACAGGTTATACTTGCTGTATAAAAATCCAATAAACAATTTAGATCACTCGCAAATACTTAGTCTGGTATTTCATCTATAATTGAAAACATTTTATAGTATTTAAATATTTTTTAATACCGAATGGGATGGATGTCCAAAACTTTAAATTATTTGTTGAAGCCTTCTTTTTACTTGGGTTATCAAAGTCCAACCAAAACCACTACGACGCATCAGTTCCTAGGTTCTCATGACCTCCTATTACAGGTGCACAACACTTCACTCGTGTCCCAGTTAGGACAATTTGACCCCACATATGCTCACTCATTCTCCACATATTTAAATCGTGACTTTTAGATGACCATGATATGGTGATAATGCCCGTCTGAGAAGCGAGCCAATTGGTCAGAATTCGCGAACGATGAACCGCGCAGTTATCATAAACTAAATACACCGTTCCTTCTGGATAAGCAACTTGCACTGTTGACTGCATTATTTCTTGCACAACTTTGCTCATTGATGACATCCATCGCCAATAACCTGAAAATAAAAACATAATATTATAAGCATAAGATGTGTTTATATAATATAAAATGGAATAGGTCTACTAAGAACATTGTTTATGATAATCCTACTAATAATTCTCATACCACTTACCTTATGTTATTCTGCCATTTCCAATTCCATACATTGATTAACATTGACGTTGATTATTTGATGGGTTGTAGCGTTCCAAAAGTTTTATTTTGCAAAACGCACTCTGTAGCTCAATTTTTCGGACTGGCTTTTTTGCAACATTTTTCATTTACAAATTCAATGACACACGACACACACCCAAGACGAAACAAGTAACCTTTTGTTCTGAACTGTCATTTAATACACAACTACCCTCAATAGTCCAGTGCTGCACAAAATAATTATAAGTAGTTGCGCACTACCGTGTTAAACAAATGAAGAAGTTACTAGCTGACGCATCCATGAATACCTAGACAAAATAATAAACGTATATTGTAACTTATAATTTCGTCTTTATCGCCAACCGCTACGATAGCTCAGTTGGTTAGAGCGTCTGATTCATAAACTGGTGTGAATGAGTTACTGGTTCGATCCCCCAGCCAAGTATAAATATTTTTGTATAAGATTTTGGCCATTTGAATATGGTAGCCTCCACGGCAGCAGTTTAAATTTATACTTGAAAGGGGTATACCAGATCGTGACGCTGTGTGTACATATAATTGTGCAATGGATTCCGTCTTGTAATTTACGACGGAACTCGATAAAATTCAGGGATTATTTTATTTTCACAGCTCTATTTGTGGAGCGACTGTGACATAATAATCTCGATCAAATATCGTGACAGAATGCGACTTATTTGTATTCGTAGACTAGACAACCTGCTTGGATTTACTTGAAGACGAATCACAACTATTTTAACCTACGGAAGGTGAGCGTATAGTAAAATTGTGGCCAATTACAATTGGAATTGGATGCTGTTTCACTTAGGAGTTATATAGTTTAATTTGGTTTTGGTATTATTATTTGATTTTGGTATTGTTATTTGATTTAAGTAAAGTAATAACACTCTTTTTATTGCTCTGTGTAATAATAAATAAATCTGACATAAATACATATAATACAATACGAAAAGCGTTATTTTTTATCTATATGCTATGCCATTGGCCAAAATTTTACGAAAATTATGGTAGATAGAAATCATTGAAGTCTCGTGAATAGCTTCGATGCTGATTCGCTCGCATGGAATCCGGATAAAAACTATAATTATGTTATTCCCGGTCAATGAAAATATATGTATGTATATATGTGCAAAATGTGAGTTCAATACGTTCAGGAACTTTGACGTAAAGGAAGGACATACATATCACAAACTTTCGCATGTATAATATAATCAGTCATGTGGTTTCCATAATAGCTTGGTTTGGGGCTACATGATGCTGTGTGATAGTGCCCAGCATTATTTGTTTATGTTATTTGGTATAATAATTAGTAAGAATTAGAATTGGCTAACTGTAATGCTAAGCTACGGCAAGTCGCTTAGAACAGAAGTTTTCCAACAAAAATTACAAAACAAACATATTTCATGAACATTCTCTTTTGTTATTAGATAAAGAGTAGGCAAACTATACAGACACCGAAAAGTAATAAAACCTTAGCATTTTGTGTACCTACTTCAGTTATCTCAACAGAAGCTGTAAACTATTAACAACTTATCGAACAATTATTTTAATGAAACAATGGGAGATAAAGTTTTGTATAACATTGTGCCGAAAAATAGCAAAGACGAAAATGGAGGTACGTGAATTTGTCTGTTATTAATTATTAGTTGTGCAAAAAACATGCCTGAAACTGAAAATGTATAATATGAAAGTATGAATAAGGTATTTAAATTAAAACTATAAAAGAAAAATAAGGTACGTAATTATATTCATAATATTATTAGTAGAAAATCAGGAATAGCGGATGATTAATTTTCGTAAAGTTAAAGTATAGTAAATGATAATCGCGTGGGCGTGATGGTTGAGTGGTCAGTCAGCCTAGACGTAATAAATACGGTTTCCATTTCCGTTGCAGGTCCGTTGAAGGGTAGCAATTATATTCATAATTTTATTAGTAGAAAATCATAAATAGCGGATGATTAATTTTCGTAAAGTTAAAGTATAGTAAATGATAATCGCGTGGGCGTGATGGTTCAGTGGTCAGTCAGCCTAGACGTAATAAATACGGTTTCGATTTCCGTTGCAGGTCCGTTGTAGGGTAGTAATTATATTCATAATATTATTAGTAGAAAATCAGGAATAGCGGATGATTAATTTTCGTAAAGTTAAAGTATAGTAAATGATAATCGCGTGGGCGTGAGGGTTGAGTGGTTAGGCAGCCTAGACCTAATAAATACGGTTTCCATTTCCGTTGCAGGTCCGTTGAAGGGCAGGAACTGATTATTTTGAAACTCTAAGATTAGGAATTTCCTCTTATATTGCACAGTCAAAACGAACGCGTCTGAATTGTATAATTGTTTAGTCTAATACAATCTACTATGCAGACCTACTGCCATCCAAATGGATTTTACGCTGGTCTGTGGCGAGAGCCGCTTGCGGGCTTCCTAATATCGTCGACACATCTCGGTCGTAGATAATTTACTTACTTACTATCATGGCGCATCATCCTCAGAAGCGGGTTTTGGCCTCCGACACGAACGCCACCGTTTTTCGCTATCTCTCTAGTGAATATATAACGAAACAATATTTGTGTTAACTCATACAAAAAAAATAAAGAAATGTTTCAGATAAAACTTTACCACTGAAGTCCCCAAAAGGCTTTGGAACTCGGCATTTGCAAGCATTACTCCTTTTCATCAGCTTGACCGCCGCCTACACCCAGCGGGGCAACATGAGTGTCTCTATGGTGGCTATGACCGTCCACGCAGATGACCCTTGTTTAATACACGTTGTGGTCAACGAAACTGGACTCCTTAACAAGACTGTTGGGCAACCCAATGATGTGCATGTTGATGGCAATGTAACCTATTGTAGCGGCAAGGAACCAAGCAAGTGGAGTGTTTTTCGTGTAAGTACCAATATACCTAAAACTAGAATAGAATCACTGTGTAAATTAAATATTTGGTTAAAGTTACCTAAATATAATTTTACTACCTAAGTTTTTTCATCTTATTAACACGTGCACTCACGCGTGCTCTACTATAGTAGAACACACATACTGCCATTCATTTATTTTTACTCCTGAACCCCCGTGTTCCTAGATATGGCTCGTTGACAAAATTAAGGAACGGATTAGTATGGCACCCATCCGCAGCGTAAGCGCATGTTCCCAAAATTAGGTGTCAACGTTCAGATTTTACCATTTTAGTACGTGCGAGTATTGGCGTAATAAAACTGAATGTAAGTAAACATATTATTTTTTGACTTTTTTACATCACAATCTTTAAAATTTCAAAGTTTACGACTTGACAAAGTAATAATAGTTATAACGTTTGCAGTTTAGTATGTAATTGTGTATTTACTAATAATTATTACTATAGCCTGTTTTACACCTCGTTTTGAAAATATTCGTAGCATAGTTTTCTACCATGGTAGAGCATGCGAGCACTAATGTAAAAAAAGGGGCGCCTGCACTGTAGTGTTAATAGAAATCGGTATGCAAAACCTTAAAGTACCTGTCTGGTTTAATTGTTAAAATAATTGTGTATTGTGCAATATTTTATAGAACCTTCCTCAACGACATAATTTCGAATGAGTTTATTTATGCCGATAGCACGTTTAGTCTAAAAAAACAGTAAATTCTGTATATTTTTTTAATTTTCATATATTTTCATTGTGGTGTAAAAAATATAATGACACTGATTGTAAGAACAAAAAGCTTGTCTACTCTGTAGTGTGTCTCTGTAAGCTTTTTTTTTATGACACTTGAAGCTGGAACAAACACATGGTCCACCTGATGTTGAGTGGTAACCATTACCTATCACAAAGCATTGCAACATAGATCACGTTTTTAGAAACGTTTTTTTTAAGCTGGGCACCGTTAATCAAATAGTTAACTTCGTTAATCTTTAATCCGCTACAAAAAAAGTTAGCTTCGTTAAACGTTAAAGCGTTACATTTCGGAAGAATTAACGCAAGTTAACGTTAATCGTTAATCCGTTAATATATGTAAAATTGCATTTTTGTCTTCCATCATATGGTTTTAATTACTACCTACACTGCACAGTACACTTTTTCTACCTAACTAAATTACACTGCACTCTTCTTCATCAACACGCAAATGATCACTGACAGTAATTTATATTAACAACAAAGAAAATATTCGTCACTCCAAAAATCGGCGCTAAGTAATGAAATGATTAAACTAAACACCTCTCTTCGCAGTTCGTTTCTCACTCACACGCGCTGGCAAAATATATCTAGTTTTGTTTTGTCGCTGCCACGCGCCACCCAGCACTTGTCGTTTCATACTTGTCTGAACCTGTTTTTCGCGCCGCACCGCGGTGCTGTGCGGTAAATAGTAGGCATTAGATTAACGACTAACGATTAACGGACTTTTTTATATTAACGGAAGTTAACGGGTCCGTTAACATATTTAAAAGTTAACTTAAAAGTTAATTCATTAATCAAAATGTTAACTTAGTTAATTAACGATTAACGAGTTAAGGCCCAGCTATGTGTGCTTGTATACTGTCTCTTGTAAACTGGAACAACTGTCGATTTTTTGCGTAAACCTCAATTTATCGTTTTTGGATACATTTTAGATAATTTCTTCATCGACAGAAGTATTGTTATAATAAGAGGTTAAGAGAGGTAAGGTAGGAGTAGTTTAGCCTTGGAAAACACAAAACTTATATTTGTTTTTTAATTTAGTGTCAGCTTCGATTTTAGCTGGGTTCACCCGCCATGTTATTAGTATTGCCCTCTGGAACGCGTTAAAAACCGAAGGCAACTCCACGCAATTCCGACTGCCGATTAAACTGTCTATAGAACTGTGCGAGTAAAAACAGTTTTAAATCTAAGCGGCCGCGCATTTACATGTTCGTTTCAAAGCGAGAGGGTTGGAAAGGTGCGTTCCGAACTGTAGGTGTGGTAAGGTATAGCTCACGAGGAAGCAATAGTAGATTGTCTCACAAGCGACCAAAATAATGTATTGAAGGCGAGAACGTAGGAGTACTTCGCTCGAAGTTAAATAATTTTCGTACCGTGTGGCACACTCTGCTTTTCATCCCCTCTATGATAAAATTGCTTGTGTCAGTAATAAAGAAAACGAATAAGAAGTTCCCGTATATTTTTTTTTATTTGGTTAGTCAACGCCAAGGAGGGAAGTACACACAGCGTCACGATCTGGTATACCCCTTTCAAGTATAAATTTAAACTGCTGCCGTGGAGGCTACCATATTCAAATGGCCAAAATCTTATACAAAAATATTTATACTTGGCTGGGGGATCGAACCAGTAATTCATTCACACCAGTTTATGAATCAGACGCTCTAACCAACTGAGCTATCGTAGCGGTTGGCGTTAACGACGAAATTATAAGTTACAATATACGTTTATTATTTTGTCTAGGTATTCATGGATGCGTCAGCTAGTAACTTCTTCATTTGTTTAACACGGTAGTGCGCAACTACTTATAATTATTTTCTGCAGCACTGGACTATTGAGGGTAGTTGTGTATTAAATGACAGTTCAGAAGAAAAGGTTACTTGTTTCGTCTTGGGTGTGTGTCGTGTGTCATTGAATTTGTAATATGAAAAATGATGCATATAAAAAAGCCAGTCCGAAAAATTGAGCTAAAGAGTGCGTTTTGCAAAATAAAACTTTCGGAACGCTACAACCCATCAAATAATTAATGTCAATGTTAATCAATATATGAAATTGGAAATGGCAGAATAACATAAGGTAAGTGGTATGAGAATTATTAGTAGGATTATCATAAACAATGTTCTTAGTAGACCTATTCCATTTTATATTATATAAACACATCTTATGCTTATAATATTATGTTTTTATTTTCAGGTTATTGGCGATGGATGTCATCAATGAGCAAAGTTTTGCAAGAAATAATGCAGTCAACAGTGCAAGTTGCTTATCCAGAAGGAACGGTGTATTTAGTTTATGATAACTGCGCGGTTCATCGTTCGCGAATTCTGACCAATTGGCTCGCTTCTCAGACGGGCATTATCACCATATCATGGTCATCTAAAAGTCACGATTTAAATATGTGGAGAATGTGTGAGCATATGTGGGGTCAAATTGTCCTAACTGGGACACGAGTGAAGTGTTGTGCACCTGTAACAGGAGGTCATGAGAACCTAGAAACTGATGCGTCGTAGTGGTTTTGGTTGGACTTTGATTACCCAAGTGAAAAGAAGGCTTCAACAAATAATTTAAAGTTTTGGACATCCATCCCATTCGGTATTAAAAAATATTTAAATACTATAAAATGTTTTCAATCATAGATAAAATACCAGACTAAGTATTTGCGAGTGATCTAAATTGTTTATTGGATTTTTATACGGCAAGTATAACCTGTTCCAATGTTAACATGTTTGTTCACTCGTTAATCTTATATGGGTAAATAAGTATTAATCTATCATTTAAAACATTATTGAAAATTCAAAATAATAAGTTACTATCTAGGTATATTCTATTATGTTAAATGTGGTGTTTTAATAAATTTGTTATAACTTTTGAACATTTTTTTTATTTTATTTTTTAAGCTTAAGGCGACTAGTAGGGTCAAACCTCCCTCTCGCTCGCACTATTCAACATTTCTGAAGATATAAAATCACTGAATGTAGTTATGCAAAATAGCAAACCTTCACGGCCTAGAAAATAACAATACAAAGGTTCAGCAAGAATATCATGTTGAACCCAACACGTTTTCCTACAAAAAAATTGGCACCAAAATTGATCACATTGGTACCAGTTTTTTGTTAAGAAAACGTGAAAGAATCAAAATGAGATTATTGCTGAACCTTTGTATTGTTATTTTCTAGCCCGTGAAGGTTTGCTATTTGGCATAACTACATTCAGTGATTTTATATCTTCAAAAATGTTGAATAGTGCGAGCGAGAGGGAGGTTTGACCCTACTAGTCGTCTTAATTTAAATAATTAGGTAACTTACTTACTACACTTACCGCGTAACGTAATCCATTGTTAGTAACAAAAATTAAAAAAAAAAACATATTGGTAATGAGGGATTTGAACTCAGTACTCTTGTAACGTTTCGATTGATGTCGAGTATTGTAACCGCCACTCCATTGTGTCGTATAGTAACATGATTGAAATTAAATATTCGTAGGCAAGGAGGAGAAGTTTTATAAAACACATTTGTGCAAAAAGTTGAGATCCACGAATGACGCCGCGACGGTTTGAACCTACTAACGTTAACTAGGGGGGTTACCAGACTCTGACGCTGTCTGTACATAGTAATACCATGGTCAACACCACGACGGCAAGCGCCCTTTTATATTATCGGCCAGGACTTAATCAAGTTCAAACTATTAAATCATATAGCTTTCCAAATTAAAAAAAAAAATTTGGCAGTGTCAGTAAGTGCGCCGGAATGACCCATTTTGCGCGCACTTATCGAGGAACCCTTCACCTCTTTTCGAATAGATGGGATGAAAATAAATAAAAGTTGTAGGTAAAGTTGTAAATCTGTGATACTACTGTACACTACACATAACTATTACCACTATTACACTATCACACGATGCATATTTTTCTTACATTTACTACCGGTCCTACAGACGACTATTTTGTGTATTATGTGAACATGCTCTAAACTAACAGTAGAAATCCATTCCAGAAATACGAGTGGCCAAAGTCGAAACAGGAGATGATAGTGTTCTCCTTCTTCGTGGGGTACACGTCGATGCAGCTGCCGATGGGCTACCTCGCGCAGAGGTTCGGCGGCAAGAAGCCCATCATGGCGGCGCTTGCAGTCAACGGAGTCATGTCACTGGTGACCCCCTGGCTGCCTCTTATTGTGAGACTTTTGTATGATCGTAACAGGATATCAAAATTTTAATACTCCTCAGAGTCACTGACACTCACTCCTTTAGAGTTCTTGCTAACTGCAGGCTTTCTATCCACTGATAGTTTGGTCGGGCTCTTGATTATGCACTAGCAGCCCTGGTATGTACTTTAGGAAGAAAATGTTAACTAGCCTGACCGGAATTCAGTGTCCGGCTAAGGTTTGGAAAACCGTGCTACTGGTCGGACTGGTAGGAATAACCGGGATCAAATTCAGCGTGTCCCAGCGGTCCAACTACGCAGTCGGACTGCGCGGACAAATTATTGGCAATTCATTCCCAGTAGCCCGATATTCGAACTACCGGTCGGACTGTTAGGAATAATGACATAACTATGGGGCCGATAGAAAGTTTGCTGTCAGCGAAACTTTTAGTGCGACAATAATCATCCATTTAGCTACTTGCACAATTATGACAAGTAAATAAATAAATAAAGAATAAATAAATCTTTATTCAATTTCTTAAAGCTAAGATCAACAAATACGGAATTAAATATATTATTATAGGTAAATATTTTACACTGTGCCTGAACTAGGATAAATCCTGTGTCTCAGGCGTAAAACAAAGCTAATAATAAACATGAATAAACAAATCAAAAAACTTAAGTTTTAGTAGGTAGGTAATATTTAACTTATTAGTTGTTGTTTTTTAAATATAATCTTAATTTTAAATGCTTAGGAATATGTTACGATCTAAAATAATAGGTAGGTACCTACATATTTATGGAATCATTTCATTACAGACTGTACTCCTCAGTTTCCTCGTACGGCATATTTGCTAGGGCTGTCAGATGAGTTATTTTACAGTCTATGTAATTCATTGCGTAGATATATAGCGTACGATTAAGTCTTTTATACAAGTATGGCGCTAGGAACATAAAAAATCTGCAAGCGAAAGCATGTTTTACTGCGGTGTTATTAGTGCAAACAATATCTTTACGTCTTTTATTGGTGATATCAGTACTGTAGAGGGAAGTATTTTGTGTTGTCTTAAGACTGTGTTTAGTATAAATAGCTGCCGAACGGTTAGTACTTTACAGGACTTATACAATAAGTTAGTTGGATTGAGAAAGGGACGAAAGTTGGATACCTTTAGGGTTGCCCTCTGCGCTCTTTCTACAGCTAATATAAAAGTCTAATATAAATATAAAATAAAATATAAAATAAAAGCCCCATGATGTAATACAGTAAGTGGTGACTTACTGTATTACATCATGGGGTGGAGCGTGTAATACCGTATTTATTGACTGGCACAAAGCAAAATATACTTGCATAAATAACTTTATGTCAGCGATATGGTGTATTTTTTTAATTACAAATATTAGTTTTCGTATTCTGTTACTTAAAAGTTCAATAAGATTGCTGAACGATAGGGTTTCGTCTATAATAACGCCAATGTATTTAATATTATTAGTAATTGAGATGACTGGGCAGTTACACGAGATATTTGTCGCGAGGTTATTATTACATTGATGTGCATAAATAAGTGGGTAAGTAAATGATGATTGCGATTTCCGCATCGTGAATTTCAGGTTCTTAGTTTTCTCAGCTTTTAGGGTTAGTAGATGTCCTTGAAGAATTTACAATATCAAAACCGCGTTGTGCAAATTCATATACTTGCGCTTCCGTATCCGCTGAAAAAAGTAGAGCAGTGTCATCAGCGTAAGATATTATTTTACCGTAAGCTAGTAGAAGGTCACGTAGGTCATTTCGGTAGATCAAAAACAAAGTTGGACCTAACATACTTCCTTGTGGGACCCCAAAGGAAGTGGTTTCCAAGTCAGAGCTGGTGGCATTGTCTATTCTCACGCATTGAGACCGATCGCTAAGATAGTTGGTAATTAGTGCGAGTTGATTACCCCTTATACCAATGTTTTGTAACTTGTTAATTAAAACAGGAATAGAAACGGTATTGAAGGCTTTCGCGAGATCTATAAAAATTCCTATCGTCTTATTACTTTGGTCAAGTTCCTTACCGATATAATGAGTGAGCTGGTGCACAGCGTCAGCTGTTGATAGCTTGGCCCTAAAGCCAAATTGATTTTCAGATAAAATCGCTTTACTTTCTATTGGATTAATCTATTGTTTATTATTTTCTCAAATATTTTAGAAATTGAGGAAAGTAAAGATATTGGTCTGTAATTCGTTACTCTTGACTTGCTACCTGTCTTATGAACGGGAACAACAGCTTTTTTGAGACATTTGGGAAATATTCCCTCATGCAAACATTTCGGGAAGGCAAAGGATAGTGGTGCAGTGTTGCACAATCGTCTTTTATGCCCATTATAATTCTTTCAACTTCCGAAATGTCGGTATCCAACAAAACAAAAGAAATTGACTGAGACCGATTGTTGTCATCAGGCACGGATAATTGAAGCTTCGTTGCTAGGTTTTTTCCTATGTTTAAAAAAATTCGTTAGTTACTATTAACAGCTAGAAGCGGCGAGGAATGTGCTTTTAATAAATTCGAATACGATTCATGTTGTTTTGATGAGAAAGTGACATCTTTTACTATTTTCCATTTTTTTTGCTGTCCTGACCAGCCTTTTCTAATAAGCTCTTATCATAGTTAGTCTTAATATTTTTTAGGATATTGTTACAGTAATTACGGTACCTCTTATATGTTTTTTTGTAGTATACTATTATTTGGGCAAGCTTTGTCATTCATATGCAGATTATCCCAATGTCTCATGCAGCGAATGAGCCCCGGTGTAATCCAGGGCTTAATGTTTACATTTTTCCTACTTAATATAACATTTTTAGTATTATCTTGTAAGACTTTTTGTATACTTTGAATGATATGAGTCATACAAGTTTCTGAATCAGCTGAATCGAAAATAGATTTAAATTCAATATTACGAAAATCGTCATCTAATAGATTAGATGAAGATTTTCGTAATATTGACTTATTATAATAGATTATAATCTAATTTGGAGGTATTAGTATGCTTAGGTGTAGGCAACTTTATGCTCAGTGCGAGTAAAGCGGCCTTGTGGTCAGTTACTAAAGAATTTGCCACCAGGGTGATGGGTGCTGGCAAGACAGATTTAAGCATGATGTGATCTAAACAAGAACCACTTTGATGTGTTGGTAGTGTGTGTGCTGGAAGTAAGCCGTTGAACGAGCAGCGGTTTAAGTGCCGTTACTCATGTGCCGTCCCGTCACAGCAACCTGGGTGGATATTAATATTTATGTCACCTACTAACACAATATTTTTGAATGACGATAGCTTTTGCTTTTGCAGCTAAGATAGCAATACTTGCTTCAAGTAATTACTAGTTTTAAAAATTAAGAGTAGGGCTACCACTACTTTAGTGTACCTAGGTACTAAGTGCCTACTTTTTATCACATTTGAACTTATTTATTTCCAGGGGGGTTGGCTGGCTCTCTGTGTAGGCAGACTCATCCAGGGAATGGCCCAGGCTGCCTTCTACACGAGCATACACACGATGCTAGCTAAATGGGCTCCTCTGAGTGAGAGGGGCAGACTCAGCAGCTATGTATATAGTGGTAAGGGCATTTTAAGGATAAGAATTTAAGATATATTTAAATTAAAAAGCGGCAGGGTTGCAATCTCTCGTGTGTAACTGCTTGCAAAAAGTTGTCATGTATTTACCATTGAAACACCCCCTAAAATTATATCATTTTCCAGATTTTGCGCAGGTACTGAGTAATATAATAAGTATCTGGAGATGTCCATACTGGACAAAAGTCGTGATTTAGACGTTATCATGCTAGCCAGCTAGCGAGCTTAGAGCTATGCAAGAGTGCGCTGGGCTCGTAAAGAAGCTTCGTACGGACAGCGCGTACATTGGTGCGCGTAGTCTGTTACGCGTATCCTGGAACGCCATGGACACAGGAACGCGCTGTTCGTACGCAGCTTGACGCGCGACCAAAAACTGACTGACGGCGGCTCGCGTGCGAGTTATCTCGCGCGGCAGGCGTACCCTAAGAGTGTACGCGTAGCTTCAAGTATGGACATGGCGTTCCAGAACTCGCGCAAGCGACTACTCATACCAATGTACGTGCTGTTAGTACGTAGCTTAACGTTTTCACAGCGAGCGCGCCGCGGGTGAGCATCATAATAACCACGAATAGCGCTATGGGTGATTACTTCGTACGCTGCGTGGGCGGTGAAAACATTTCGTACACGTCCGTAGAGCGTTCGCTGCGCACTGCCTGCGTTCAATTGCCAGTCTAACATTCTAATATGAGTGATTTTTTATGGCCCTGACCGCAAAAAATCATCAAAGAGCCAAGGTTCTCGAATCTTCCAATTGACCACAAGCAAATGCATTGCTATTCCATTATAACTAAAGGAAAACATGTGATACTACTTCACTTTAATGTGCTAAATCTCTTACCTTCTAACCATGTGATGACATTAAATATAGTACCGAGAATGATTCAAATTGTTTTAGGTTCTGAATTCGGAACTATAGTGATATTCCAAATATCTGGGCTCTTGGCTGGCAGTCCGACCCTCGGCTGGCCTTCCACTTTCTGGTTTACCGGCATCCTCAGCCTGGCCAGCTGTGGCCTGATAGCGTGGCTCGGAGCCGCCTCTCCTCACGACCACCCCAACATAACCACTGAGGAGATGACCTTCATACTAGAAGGCGGAAGTGCTGATGTTGTGCCAAAGGTAATGCAGGATTATCAATCAACTCATTAGGTAAAACAAAAGTTATTTTGCAACAACAACAGTAACACTAGCCTAATCCACTGATGGGCCTGCCACCCCTAATAAGATGTCTTTCTCGCACCTTCGACGTTTTTGCCCACCAGCAGTCAGAGAATTGAGCTGTGTTTTTTAGTTAGCCACTTGGCTTGATTTTAATCTTTTTCAACAAAAAACGATAGGGGTTTTTTTTCATCGGAGAATTTCCAAACCTTTGTGATTCTATTTTACTGCACTTGTGCCCTATAACTAACGTATAAGGGTTACCAAACCACCAAATTACTTATACTAAACGATAATAATAATAAACGACAAATCAGAAAAACACATAACAATTAAATTTTCACTTCTCTTGCTCAAAAAGTGTATCATAATAGTGTAGCTTAGCGGGCCTAAAACTCGAGTTTAATACCTCAGGCTAAAAAGTATTTTTTCTTTTTAATTTTTGTCTAAAATCATCAGCCCGTACAAAGCATTTGTTCTCTTACATAAAAACTCGACTTCTTGGTGCTCCGTCAATCTTTTTTTTTGAAAATAGAACCGTCTTGGTGATGTTTTATGAAGGTTGATTAATTTTTAATAAAATTTCTGAAAATTGTCTAATTTTGAATTGTTTTATTTTCTCGCAATCGAAGTGAAAAGTAGAGTGTTTTACTCTGGCCAAAACCACCCATTATAGCTCGGGAGTATAATAACCTCGTATATAATGGGATGGTTTAGTCCCTTGTAAAACAATCTACTATTAATTGTACTCGAGGATTGATTTATTGTTATGTACCTGAGTCGAAATAATTTTTTTTCTATTTCTGTTTCTGTTTCTGTTTCTGTTTCTGTTTCTGTTTCTGTTTCTGTTTCTGTTTCTGTTTCTATATAAATAAAATAAATATGACACAACTGTCGTTCGAGATGAAACAATGGTTCCCTAACTTCCTCTTACTCTGGCTTTTGCAAGATTGATGCTAAATATTTTTGATGACTCGGTGATTCACACAAATTTGCACCATTATTCTTTAAGAGACCCTGAACGCCTTGGAAGCACATCTTGACCAGCACAGCGGTGTGGGTGCTGATCGCGTCGCACGCTGGCAGCGCCGCCGGCTACATACTACTGCTGACGCAGACACCCACCTACATGAGCTATGTACTTGGAGTGGAAATCAAAAAGGTACATTAATTCATCAACATAATCATCGGCCTATATCAGTCCACATCTGGACATAGGCCTCCCACTAATGAACGCCATTGCGCCCTGTCCTAAGCTCGACGCATCCATCCATCTACCAGTAGCTTTTCGCAAATCGTCTCTCCACCTGGCTGGAGAGCGTCCTACACTACGTTTGCCGATCCACGATCTCCACTCAAGAACTCGTTTGCCCCAATGGTTATCGGTTCTTCGACAGATATGGCCAGCCCACAGCCACTTTAACTTGCTAATTCTCTGAGCTATGTAGACAACTTGCGTTCTGTGTCGCTGACATTAATTAACTACAGATAAATGTATTCTTTACGCTGAAACTCTCGAGAAATATTATCTTAATTGTCTAAGGATCTATCAGTCTGATACCTATGTATTTGGATTTGTAACCAAAGAAGTATTTCCAAGTCAGCCTGGTACAGTTATGTAGTCTTATCTCGACAATACAGAAGAAGTGTATCATTATGTATAATAGTGACTCTTAATCCATTAATACAAGATTCCGCTCGCGGGGTCACATGCGCAGTACCTGTATAAAAATGTCGTTTATTATGTTTTGGCGACCCGCCCCAGCTTCGCACGGGTGCAATGTTTATATAAACCTTTCTCTTGTATCTACTAAAAAAAGCCGCATCCAAATTCGTTGCGTCGTTCAAAAAAAAAATTCAAAATTCAAAATTCATTTATTCAGTAGGAACTGTATAGTACACTTTGAAACGTCATTTTTTTTTTAAATTTACCACCAATTCGTAACGTGACCAAACAGAGAAGAATTGGCAAGAAACTCTGCTTGGCTTATATTTTTTTAACGTCATTGTACTTAATATCTATTACATTGTTTTTGATGGAGTTAGAGGCAGTTTCATCCCAAGCTTTTTTGTCATCTAAATAATCAGATATTTTATAATAAGCTTTATTACATAGATTACGTTTAACAACATTTTTGAATTTATTTACAGATAGATTAATCACATCATTTGGGATTTTGTTAAAAAATCGTACAGACATCCCTTTAAAAGATTGACTAACTTTATGGAGCCTTACAGTGGGAACAGCTAGTTTTTCTTTATTTCTAGTGTTAACATTATGATAGTCGCTATTTTTCTTGAACATGTTAATATGTTTTCGGACATACTTTAAGTTTTCATATATATATTGGCACGGCACTATCATAACATTTATTTCTTTAAACTTAGTTCTAAGTGATTCTCTGGGGCCCATATAATAAATTGCACGAACAGCCCTCTTCTGCAACACAAATATCGTGTTGATATCTGCAGCATTCCCCCACAACAAAATGCCGTACGACATAATGCTATGGAAGTAGCTGAAATAAACTAGTCTAGCCGTTCTACGTCAGTAAGTTGACGGATTATTTTGACTGCGTATGCTGCAGAACTGAGTCTGTTCGACAACCCATCTATGTGAGCGCCCCATTGAAGCTTATTATCTAAAGTTATGCCCAAAAATACAGTACTGTCCACAAGATTTAGATCTTCATCTTTTATTTTAATGTTAGGTTTAACTTGTTTAACATTTGGTAATATAAATCTCATACATTTAGTTTTAGTCTCGTTCAGTAATAAATTATTTACATCGAACCAGTTAACAACTTTCGCTATTGCATTGTTCACGTCGTCAAAATTGGTCTGCCGTCGCTTTAATTTAAATAAAAGTGACGTGTCATCCGCAAACAATACAATTTCGTGGTTGTCTCTCACAAGTTGAGGTAGGTCGTTGATGTAAATTAAAAATAAAAATGGTCCAAGTATTGACCCTTGCGGAACACCCATCTTTACTACAGATCCCGGAGAACATTTTCCATTTACGTCTACTTTCTGTATTCTGTCAGATAGGTAAGAAGTGAGAAGTTTTAAAGATGTAAGTATACATAGGGACAGACAGACAGACAGCGGGAAGTGAGTTGTTTTTATAATATGTAGTGATAGTAATGACTGTTGTTCTTGACCAGAAATGATTTAATATTGTAAAAAAAAACAGCTTCAATTGTGCAAAAGTTTTGGCATAAAGGAAAGATAAACTACGTTACTAAAAATCAATCTCATCTTATTAATTATTCTTAAAACTTTCGCTTTTATTATGATCGTTTTTCTTGCAGAACGGTTTATTTTCATCACTACCGTTCATGGCCATGTATTTAGCGGCGCTGCTGTTCGGCTGGTTGGCCGACTTCTTGGCCAACAGGGAAATTCTGACTCTCGTCAACATCAGGAGAATTGCTAACACTACAGGTAAACTAAATCATTTACGCACTAATTACGTATTCTCTAAAAAATTTATAAGCAAACAATTTTAGCCTCTTTTAAGTTTAATTTAGGTATTTACGCAATTATTATTATCTGTTCTTTAAGTCTTAGTGTCTAAACACACTATGCCAAAGGTACGCGACCGAAGTTCCTAAGCAGATTTTACGTTACGACGTATTCGGCTGACACACCATAAGTGTCGAACATAAGCGGCAGAAATTCAGTTGCGCAACTGAAATAAAGACAAGGGGCGGACACGCGGGGTGCGGGGCGCGGGCATGCCTGCCTCCTGCTGATCCCTGCACTGGATCTTGGCAGTAGAACTTCGGTCTACAGAATACGTTGCTGCCGAATTGCCGCTGAACTTACACCCGACCGAATTTCGGCTGTTTAGGCCATACCGCAACGTAATTTCAGCATAATGTGTCGTCAGTAATTCAAGTAGCATTGCAGGCGCAATTATGCCAAAACTTCGGTCTCGTACCTTCGACATAGTGTGTTTTCGACACTTAATATTGGAATCGTCTTCCAGGGATGGTGATATCCGGATGCTTCCTGATAGGGCTCGGATACGTCCTCAGTACTTTCCCCGCCGTGGTGATGCTGGTCATCACGCTGGGGCTGCATTCAGCTGTGCATGTTGGATATCACGTTAGTATTAGAAATGGCCAGCATTATAAGATTCTTAGGTCTATCTAGTCTGGATGATTTATAGTGATAAGTGGTAACTTTTGCTAACTGGGTCGCTGTAGTACCTGGAACATGATAAAATGGAGTAAACTTGCCCAGAACCTATACCATCCTCACAGTTTTGTCTATTTTAACTACAAAACTAGAGTACCTACTCAACAAAATTCATTTATTTATTTAATCGTATGACTAACTAGGCGTTTACAATTAAATACAATCCAAATAAAGAATAATAAATAATAAAATCAATAATCTATTCAAAATTTAACGCTAATATATAGGTTAACATTTATATTTTCAAGCCAAGAGACCGCCCTAGGACGGAGAATCACCAAATCGGCCCAGGGTCCTGGATACGAGTGGATAGGGCAGCGCAGGATGATGTGCTCCATTGTCTGGTCCTCTTCACCACATTCGCAGAGCGCCGTGTCTGTCCAGCCCCATTTTTGCCGAAAGTAATTGCATCGGCCGTGTCCTGTAAGAAACCGGTTATGGCGACACCATAATTTGCGGGGCAAACAGAAACCTTTTTGTTTGGATGTGGGGTCAATGCAATGGGCACGCGAGCCACAAGTCTATTCAAACCATTTGCTTTTCCAACTGTCTGCTATCTGGAAGTTTTGAAGGTGTTCGGCGGTAGCATAAGGTGGATGTCTCGATTTCAATCTGTGATGTGGAGGACAAGTAAAATCACCGTGAACAGAGAATTATCGTCTGTGTATATGAATTTAGTAGCTTTAGTTTCTGGGAGATCGTGAATAAAGAGGTTGAAAAGCTGCGGAGCCATTACAGATCCTTGAGGTAGACCATTATTCAGATTGCGTATACGACTTTTAGTGTTTCCTAAATGCATCTCAAACTCCCTTTCGCTAAGCAAGTTCAATCATCAGGTTGACAATTTCTCTGCTAGGGATCACTGCTAGAAGTTTGCAAACGAGCCCCTGTTTCCTGTGTCGTAGGCAGCCGTGCTCTATGAAAACAGCGGTGGTCTTTAGTTGTCTTTGGAAGCCAGCTTCAATGTGTGTTGTAAGGGCCAGTATTTGATCACTGCAGTTTCTTCCACGTCGGAATCCTGCTCCTCAATCGGAATCGCGGAGTTTATGAATGGCTCAATTCTAGTCAGAAGGACACGTTCAAGCAACTAAAAAATACAGCTCAAAAGAGCAATTGGGCGGTAATTTTCAAGTATTAGTAGTTCGGATTTACTAGGTTTTGGGATTGCTATAACTTTAAAAAAAATTGAAATGTTTGTTAAGTTGCAGGATAGAAGTGAAGAAAGATGTTAGCCATCCGACAGCTCAAAGGCCCATATGACGTATAAACTCGTTGTATATGTTATCTGGACCAGCAGCTTTATTGTTCTTCAGTAGCTTTATGGCTTCTATAATTTCCCCAATAGAAAAGGGTCTCGATAGGTTTTGATTAGTTGGCGAGCTTTGTTTTAATTCCTTGAGGTCCTTTTAATCTTTTTTGTGAAAAATTTGTCTCTCTTCTCTAACGGGTGACATCTACTATCCGGTTTGCGATTTCATCCGGCTTTACGCGAGAGATCTTTTTAGCTGGATGGTGTTTTCCGATGAGACCGTGTAGTACTTTCCAAGCTTTTTGACTTGATCTTTTAAAGTCTATGTCCTCAAAAGTAGCTTCCCATTTCGCTTTCCTTTGCTAATCTAGGGACTTCAGGAGAATTGCCCCTGTACTGTGGTCTCCAGTTCTTTGGAATTATCCATAGAGTTCCTTGCTCCCTGTTCTCTAGCCTGGGATATATTCTTTTCTGTAACCCCGGGGGATATTCCGCTTAACCGCTTTGACAAGTTCAACGAATATGTCGTAGTTTGAAGAGTTAGGTTCTAGATGTTTTGATGAGAGGTTTGAATCAAGGTCTTCACGGAAACCTTCCCATTAAGCCTTATTAAAGTTCCACCTTGGTAGGGGCATCGAGTTTGCTAAGGATATTGTAAGACCTGATCAAAAATTATGATAGGCATATTTTCCAATTTTCAGACAAACCAGATCGATCTGGCCCCAAACTTCGCCGGCAACATAATGGCACTGGGCAACATGGTCGCGAACCTGACCAGCTTGCTGGTACCCGTCGTCGTCTCTAACGTGGTCAGGGATGACATGGTAAGTAACACTCAGCCGGACATCAATCACAATTCGTACTAGATTATAATTTTAAATAAATACATATTAGTATACGTAAGTGAACTTCCTATTCTTCGTTAAAAAATGGCAATTAATACTTTTAAAATATTAATTAATTACAGGGTCATCAGGACCCTCCACAGCCTCGCCGGGTTGTATAATAATATTCTTCTGTGGTGTAAGGGATTCTAACCTACATTGTCTAATCCCAAGCCAACCTCAACGCCCATTGATATATATTGTTACTATCAACGCCCCGTTGTGCACGCTTATAACTAATACAAGACCGGTATAGGAACAGATAAGTGCGAGTTGACTCGCCCACCGCGGGTGACGTCAATCTCGTGTGTTAATATTTAGTAAGGTTTCTTCGTAGTTAAAATGTTATGGACATTTTTTGGACAATTTTAATCATAAAATAAAAAGCAAGCATCGTATAAAAAAGATGAAAAACTGCTTTAACCCTTTCATATACTATGCCACTCGACCTATTGGCACCAGTTTGAAATTTTAACGTTTCTTATTTTGGTTATATTTTTTTTATTTATTACTGGCAATCTTATTCAGTCAGTGCATTTTAAATCTATACCAAATTTCAAGTCGGTAGCTTATGTAGTTCTTGAAATAATCAGCTGTAACAGACGGACGGACGGACGGACAAAGCGGCACCAGAAGGGTTCGTTTGACCGCTTCGGTGTCGTCATCCTAAAAACGGGTCAGCCTTACACTGGTACAGCTAAAATCTTCTGACTCGTCTGCCGTCTCACTGGTTATCAGCGGAAGATAGAAATCACGTCGATGCATAGTCTCACGTAGTAGATATTAAGGTGCAATAACATAAGAACTTAGGTAACCTTGATATTACATTACACAGCCTAAATAATACATTGTACCTTGTAGACTCACAAACTTTCGCATTTGTATGATAAAATGATGGAAAAGATTGAAAAATGAAAATGAAATGAAATAATTTAGAAGATGGTTAATTATATTAGTAGCTCGAAAGAGATGCAGCGGTTGAAATTTAAAAAGACGTCATAACGCATACGTAGTTACCTAATTTAGAAACATTTTTAGTTGTATTTATTATTTTAGAAAAACCAGCAGAAATGGCAAATAGTGTTCCTGATATTCGCCGGGCTGCAGTTCCTCACGAACGCCATATTCGTGGTCTTCTGCAAGGCAGACGTGCAGCGGTGGAACTTCTATGGAGACGGAGACGGTAGCTAGAAATTAATCGTATTTAATCAATCGTTTAGTATGATCTAGTGCTCAAATTATGACCGTAAATTATGTAATATTATATAGTACAATCTTTGTTTGTGCGTCATCTAAAGGCTTTGAACTGAAAATTTGCGCTGAGGATTCGTTTGCAGCATATGCTGAACTCGCTTTTTGTACTGATCTGTACATAGCAGCTACGTCCTACATACCTGTATAATTAGTCTTTCTTTTTGTTATTATGTCTGTTACTGTGTCTGTGCCTGCATTAGGTACTTATCTGTCTTTATTGTGGTTGTGTATATCAATACCAATAAGTGGTATATTGATCTATATGGTAACAAGGAGGGTCATATTACTTAGATGATTTGATAGGAACAAAAACATTGGGTCTTCAATTGGCTTTGCTGTTAAATTATAATTAATATTTGTATATTTTCAGATATTGAAAAGGAAGACGAAAAAGCAGCTTCGATCGACAAAAACTCATTAAAGCTAAAGGAAGCGACAATTTCGTAGACAAGCTAATAAAGATACTGATAATATAGTAAAAGTAGAAATAAATCATTACAATAAAGCCAAACTTATTTTTCATTATCATCATCATCATCATTCGCAGTCCGATTTCACCCACTGCTGAGTATAGACCTCCCTTTGCTCCTGCCACTTGCCACGCTCCTGCGCTAGACTGATCCACTGGCGGCACACTCTTGCTTTTTACGTATAGTAAATACAAGCGTATACGTGCGTAAAGTCGATAATAGATGATGACATCTATCATGTGTTTATTTGTGCATTGTGCATTAGGCCCATTCGGTCCATTCATTCATTCATTCATGAGAATGGACCGAATGGAAAACTCTTTTTATCTTCTCCCAATACCCAAAGGTTTGCTGTAAGAAAACTCTTTCAGGGTTAAGCTTGCTTTTGTACATAACATTTAAGTAAATTTATTCCTGTATTATATTTTGCCCACCAATAATACAAAGAATCGCAACCATTCAGCATAATTTAAACGCTAGTTTAGAGAACTAAAGTCGGCTCAAGTCTCTGCCTCGAGAGTCGTTTCTCAACGCGCCAGCCGACCGCCTATCGCAACTTTCAGGCTAATCAGGGATTGCCAACAGAGGGCTCTTGCATCTATTCTACTTGATTTACTCAGTGCCAAGTGGTAACTAACTGCTCACTGCTACGGACGCTGCAGTGCCTGGGACATGGTCAGATGGAGTTGGCTTGTAGTACTATACAACGTAGATCACGTTTTTGGAACGTGCTCTACGGTGCAACACCCTGTGTCCATCAGCTTGAGGCATGAAGATGATACGCCTCTTGTGCCTATAATTTCACCGGCAAAGGGTGTGGGCCCTTTAAACTGAAACACAGCACAACTGCTTCAAGGCAGAAATAGGCATAGTGGCAGGATTTCCCCGGACGAGCCCTCCACAAAGAACTCTACTGCTACAATGGAGCACTGTTTTTTTATGGTTATTGTCTTGGTTCACATGGTCATCACGATCTCTAAAATAAATAAGCACAAAGATTTCCGTCTTTTAATCTATGACGGAACTTTTTTAAATTCTAGGAATATTTTATTTTCACAGCACTGTTTGTAAAGTGACTGTGACGATGTGCCAGTGACATTATTATCTCGATCAAATATCGTGACATAATGCGACTTACTGTATTCGTAAACTAGGCGATCTGCTCGGATTTACCTGGGGGAATTGTTTTTTGTAAATTTCCATGGACACGGAACACTGCATCACGGGTGTTTCCACGCACAAAACCTCACCAACCAAACAGTTATGCAAACATACGTGGTGCCGCAATCAGCAACTTTCAAAATTAATGTAATTCAACTTTACTCTTCGGCTGGAGTGCAACGAACACAAACTTTCATACAATTAATCAGGGCGCTTACATAGCGCGTCGCTCTATTGTTCGTTCAGTCTCCTTGAATTGCTCGCTTCACTACTGACTGACGGGCAAAGAGAATATAATACAACATAGACTACTAAAATGGTAATACAAATACACTACGATACGATCTGACGGGTTGCGTTTCGTTCGCGCGCACGCACCACGCCACAGATAACATAATACTAATACACCACGCGCAGCAGTATTATGTCTAACCGACATACAATAACATAACCTTTTTTATTGAACAATGAGCGTATGTTATGTATGTAACTTTTTCTTGTTTCTTTATTTCTGTTTATAATGTACCTACCTACCTATTGTACGTACCTTCATTCCATATAAATATATATGGATGTATATGCGTGTGTGTATGTATGTATGTATGTATGTATGTATGTATGTATGTATGTATGTATGTGTATGTTTGTATGTATGTATATGTGTAATATGTATGTATATATGTAATATATAGGTATATATACCTTTTTGCCTAAGTGCCACCTCAGCTGGTTTTGCCTGGAAACCAGCGCTGCTTCGCTTAGCACAGACAAAAT
This sequence comes from Horisme vitalbata, assembly GCA_951804965.1. NCBI lineage: Eukaryota > Metazoa > Arthropoda > Insecta > Lepidoptera > Geometridae > Horisme > Horisme vitalbata. The sequence continues at coordinate 34,377,688 of OX638091.1, read as the reverse complement.
CAGCTCCACAGTATGAGTATTTTAGGGATGGGTAGGCACACGGACGGGTTTGTTTACCTATCAATGTTTAGGTTACTAACCACTTTCCGCTTGTCTACCCAAACCTCCTATTTGTGTTTTTATCTGTTTTAAATCTTGTTATTTTGTTCCTTTACCTATCTTGTTAGTGCTGCTACTCTTGTGTTAATTTTGTGTTAATGTGTGCTAAATAAAGACTTTATCTATATAACTATCTATCTATCTACCTGTAATGTTAACCCTCTGTTCTGGTTTTGGCAGAAGAACAGAAAAAAATTCCATACATTTACAGAAAACTGCCATAGTCGTACTTCCACTCATCATCGGCCTATGCGTCTATTGCAGACGATGTTTGGCGAAACATGATGATATTGATGGCTATATAGCCCTATAAGGGAGTGCCCAGTACGGACGGGCGCATTTAGTGCAGGTATAGCTGCGTGCGACGGATGGCGGAGGTTTGTTTCTATGGCATGCTGTCTCATTCTTTTGTTCGCTAGTAAGGCAAACCAGGTCGTGATGTTATTGACCGTCGCGCAAGCATTTTTTCCAATTTAGTCGATATTCAGCCACTTTTTCCCAGTCTGTGTGGTTTATATTAAATGAGGACCTGTCTTGCATTGCGCAGTCCTTGTAACGAAGTAAAGGCCTTCACACAGCTCTCTTGGCAATTTCACCAAGCAGGATTTGTCCGCTAGGTAGGATAAATTAATAGCAACTTTCATACATATAACAGCTAAGGAATAGAATGCTCTTCCGGCGTCAGTGTTTCCTGATCACTACGACTTAGGGGTCTTCAAGCGAAGAGTAAAAACATTCTAGGCAAGCGTGCAACATCGTCGACCGCATCATCACTTACCAAGAGATGAGATGGCGGTCAAGCGTAAGCATAAAAACTGTAAAAAAAAGCAGTACTGCACAAAAATGTATAACTGCTGTGAAGCGGCACCGATGATGGCTGTCGTAATATGATTACATGAAAAAAAATTGTATCTACCTATCTTAACTAAGTTTACCTGTGAATTCATGAAACGATACTTACAATTCAAAATTATTCCTCAATCTAGGATTTTATAAAATAACCATAAGATCATCATCATCATCATTAGCCTATAGCAGTCCACTGCTAGACATATGCCTCCCCTAATGAGCGCCATTGCACCCTGTCCTGAGTTCGACGCATTACGCGCTGAGTTCCAGCTTCTACCAGCAGCCTTTCGCAGATCGTCACTCCACCTGGCCGGAGGACGTCCTACACTACGTTCGCTGAGAGAGGTGTAAGCTTTGTGTTGAGGTAAATATAATCTCAGTGTGAGATACAGGAAACAGTTTTTTGTTATGGTCTCTACGAATTTCTCTGCTATGAACAATACAAACATAAAACCCAGAACATTTTTTTTTGTTATTAGATATAGAGAATACACACAGTGAAGTGATAAAACCCTTTGCATATCGCATGCTTCAGTTATCTCTACAGAAGCTGTAAACTATTAACAACTTATCGAATTAAAATAATTAACTATAATAATTTAATTTTAATGAAATTATGGGCGAAAAGGTTTTGTATAAAATTGTGGCAAAAAATTGTGAAGAAGAGCATGGAGGTACGTGAATTAAACATGTGAAAATTACAAACAACGTCTATTACATATTTTTTTCCATTATCCATTAGTGCTTGACAGAGATTGGGTCCTTTGGGCTGGAAGTGGACGGCCTAGGTGTCGATCGAGTCTGTCTCCTCATAGTCCACGAAAGCCAGACGCAGAGGATTGAACCACTCTATAATCTACCAGTCATCGATACAATAATGTAGTTTTAAACGAAGAATTGGGGTTGTGGGTGGTGTCAAACCTCATCATCGTCAACCGGCTGATTACACCGGCTGATTACGGCATAGCGCAGCCTAGCACCGGCACCGGCGCAACTAAATACCCTGGCCGCCGACGGGCAGCAGCGTTGGCGGTGCGAGAAGTTGTGCCTAGGTGCGAGAAGTGTGTTAAGATAGGCCCATGTCCAGCATTGGACTGATATAGGCTGGTGTGATGGGGGGATGAAGAATTACATACTTAAGTCTACTCTTTATCCGTGTACTAAGCGAGTCATACTGGGGAAGGAAGCTAGTTCATAATGAATCTGACATCATCCTACTTCCTAATATTATAAACGTCAATATTACGTTCACGTTTATGAGGATGTATGGATGTATGTATGTATGGATGTATGGATGTATGGATTTTTGGCACCAACCAAGCGAAGCCACGGGTGGAAGCTTAGTTATAAATAATTCGACGACCTCTGTGGCGCCGTGGCCGAACGCTCGCCTGAGACGCAGATGGTTTGATTCCCGCCGCAAGACAAATGTTTGTATCATTGTCTCGGGTCTGGGGGTTTTCATGTATAAATTTGTTTATATTTACAAAAAAGTAACTATGTAGTGTATAAATTACCATACAAGCTCTGTTACATATTGTTGTGAGGTAATATCCAGCATTAATTATTTTATTTAACTTCTTTTCTTAAATACTTAAGCCAAACAGTTTGCTAATTGGTTGATAGAGACAACAGAATTACTTTAGAAATGCATCAAAAATATTTTTTTCAGATTCAACATTACCACCGAAATCCCCAAAAGGCTTCGGAACTCGGCATATGCAAGCATTACTCCTTTTCATCAGCTTGACCGCCGGCTACACTCAGCGAAGCAACATGAGTGTTTCTATGGTGGCTATGACCGTCCACGCAGATGACCCTTGTCTAAGACACATTGTGGTCAATGGAAGTGAAGTCTTTAACAAGACTGATGGCCAGTCCAATGATGTGGATATTGTTGGTGGCAATGCAACCTATTGTGGCGGCAAGGAGCCCAGGAAATGGAGTGTTTTTCGTGTATGTACCAATCTATTTTAAAAAATAATTAAACCTACTTCAAAAGTGCACTCAAAAGAGAAAAATAAATTAATATATTTAAATTAAACGCTACCCACTCGCCTATTTGAAGTCGGTGCCAGCGATGTTTAATAGATGGCATTGGGGGCAAGTAGCTCCCATAACACCTTTGCAGCTAAAGTCAGCCTTTCCTGCTTGAATTTGAATAGCGAATGAGGCTCTAGTGCCATCTGGTCCCTTGTGGTCGCTGTGGTCTGACTCCGCCCATTGTAATCTCCGGGTAGGATCTCCTGGATTAGTCTGGCTAGCTACCACCCTTGGGTCGGAATCAACCGCAAAACACCCTTGGGTGTGTTTTGGTTGTTGGGTCCAAGTGCCAGTACACCCTCCCACCATGAGTGGCGGGTTTTTTTTGACCTTGGGATCTGTTCGGGTTATAGTGAACTTGGTTGCGTGTTAGGGCGTGAAGGGTTGGTTGGAGGGCCAGGGAGACCGGATGACACGGCTGTCCGCTGGCTGTCCATTGGTTCGTAGGGGACCCGAACCTGCGTGATCCTAGCCCAGGAGGCGGTCCCGCTGCCAATGTTAAAAGCCCTGTGAATTCCTGTCGTGCCGCAGTAGGAGACCGGAGTGGAACACTATGGTTACTCGCGGGGTAGATCAGGGGACGGAAGGGCCCCCAATCCACCCCGCGAGTAACCATACACAACCTAATCATGCGACCCAGTAATTCGGGGACCCACCTTTGTTCTCAATGTCAGCAGAAATTTGCCATTATTTTTCCCCCTTACCCGATATCAAATATGGTTGTTACCTACTGTTATTAAAACTAAAAGAAATAAGAGTTCCTCGGCGGCAACCCTTTCCACATTACAGTTCGACTTCTGCAACATTAGGAGCTTACATTCTAACCTAAAATGCCGTATATAGCCTAAAATAAATGCCGTTTATTTCCACCTGGAAAAGGCAAAGCCATCTTATTTCTGACTGAATATCCTCCCCAGCATACTTAAATAATCCTGGCCACAAACTGGAGCACTGTTTCGTGCCTCGAGCCGGGTATGTATATTTGTTAGGGAGGATACCTGCTGTCGTCGGTTGAACATCCTTGAAGGCAGAACCCTATCTGTTCTGTGTATGCGTTGATTACGGGGGTCAAACTCGTATCTAAGCGTATCTATATAGGTCTCATAGCAGTAATAGCGAAACTGACCGACTCCTTGAGCATATTCAAGACACTACGGACCTTGTGCTCCAACAGTTTCCTTTCCTTCAGCAGAGGTGGTGATTCTAGGCGATTTTCACAAATCACCGATCACGCTGAATACTTGCCATGAGCATAGGATCATGACTTTGTCTGGCGTATGGCCTCACTGAGCTGGTATCTTCTTTTACTAGAATACCAGATGTTGAAGGCCACTCTGCCGCCCATTTATTAATTGTTTTAAAGCCTAAATGAATATTTAAATAATTAGATTTGTAACGACACTCTATTAATAGTTGCATGCCTGCATGCTGGCTGAATACATGTACCATCATAGCTGTAAGACCTAATTGTGAAAATAATGTTATGTGTTCTAGCAAATAAATATTTGAATCTAGAATCTTAAATGTCACTTCTAGATCTTTTGCTGATTCAAATCCTAACGGGTACCAAATTTCCGTTGATGCCCCGCTTGGATCATTCGATCACAGCCTGATACGTTCGAAAGTGCCAATCGTTCGCCCTGTTGATCCTCGCCCTCTTGGAAGACGTCGGGTCTGGCACTATAAATCGACGGATTGCGATGGATTGCAGGAGTTCTATGCATCCTACCCATGGAGGCAGCTATGTGTTTCTTCGGAGGAAACTTGTGCTGATGCTGAGTCAGTCGCTGTTGTGGTTCTTCAAGGCATGGAACGTTTCATTCCTTGCCCTGTGGTACCACTCGGCGTAAAGAGCCAGCCCTGGTATGGTGTGGTATGCTCTGAGTTTTCCATACTCAAGCAATATGCCTACCGTGCTTGGGCTGCAGCTCGAGACAACAACGAGTCTAACACTTCCAAATTAAAGAAACAGTACAACGCTCCCAGATCCCTTCCAGATCCCTCAAAAATCAAATTACAACACAATTACAATACAAAGTTTGCATATATAGGTCGCATTGGCGAGAGGCTGGCTAGTTTCCTTTCTGGGAGCAGTGCTTTCTGGTCTCTTGCCAAAGCTGTAGAAGGAAACTTCTGCCAGTAGTCACTTCCAGCTTTGCGCAACCCAGATGACTCAATGGCCCATCTAGCAAAAGAGAAATTGTGGGCACACTCTTTGTTTCCAACTCTACATTAGATGACGGAGGAAATACACCACCTACTATACCAAGGTGTGAGATTTCAATGCCTGAAATTCTGTTCACGCAAAGTGCTGTTCGTCGAGCTCTCCTTTCTCTCGACACTAAGAAATTGAGTGGGTCAGACGGGATCCCTGCAATTGTACTGAAGACGTGTGCTCCGAAGTTGGCACCGGTGCTGTTGCGGAGGATTTGTTTGCTTTGGTGCCTGCAGCTGCTTTTCACAATAGCACCACACGCCGCAAAGCCTTTCATGCGCACTACCTGGATTGTTGTCTCTCCTCAACTGTACGTTGTTCACAATATTTCCTTCCACGTACGTGCAAGCTGTGAAACAAACTCCCTACTGCGGTTTTTCCTCAGAGCTACGATAAGGGGTCCTTCGACACGCACAATGGACCAACTGAAGTCCAATTGCGGTAAAGGGGACCCATTTAAGGGGTCTTTCTATAGGCAGGTATTTCATCACCTTAAGGGCCGGCAGCGCATCAGTATCTCCACTAGCGGCGGTGACCCCTTTACATCAGGTGGCGCGCTTGTCCGTCTACAAGCTTTTGCATAAAAAACATAAAAAAATAGATATTACCCACAAGTATATTTTAGGATTAAGCCTCCTCCTTTTTTGAAGTCGGTTAAAACTAGAAAACAATTAGAGTAAATAAAGCAAGTAATATTTTAGGAAGTAATTATGTAACTTATCTTGTATGTTTGCAATGTAATCACTTGTCACTGTCCCCAGAAGCATAGATTTAACTTTGTTTGAAAATTTTCGTTTGTTTTATCAAATCATTCTTATTTGAAAAAAAAATTGTTTAGGTACATAGTCTTCTTTGGTTATAAAAAAAAATATTATCAGTTTGGCTGCATGAAAATTATTTAGCTTCGAATATACGTAATTATATTCCCGTAGAATAAAATCTTTTCGAAAATTAAAGTAACGAATTATTTAGAACAAAATAATCTTAATATTAGGGAATATGTTGTTTTTTCTTTTTTCAATCATTATCATAAAATAATAGTTTTTTTTAATCGTTATAGTTTTTGGTGGTTATATACTATATTTAAATAAATTATTATCGTAAAAGTATATTTTTATAAAGAATTAAATGTATACTTAGTTTAATATATAATATGTAAGTGCACAATGCACAGGACTAAGCGCTTCCAAACATCATTTATAATGCGCACTGCTAAAATATGGAATCAGCTGCCAGCGTCTGTTTTTCCTTTGTTTTATGACCCTAACGGCTTCAAAAACAGAGTTAATAGGCATCTTCTGGGAAAGCTCGTCCCATCGTCGACTCATCCTTGCCCACGTAAGCCTCGAGGTCAAGAGCTGGCCCATAGTAAATAAAAAATAAAAAACAATTATTTTCCGTCTCGGTTTTCATAAATCTCTCAGTTCATATTACCAACAATATTGATGTCGTGAAACACGATAGCGTTTTTATATTTAGGTCCCGATATCGGGACGGCAGACGATAATATCGTGCGTATCAAACATTATAAGTTCTTTCCAGAAATACGAGTGGCCAAAGTCGAAACAGGAGATGATAGTGTCTTCGTTCTTCGTGGGGTACACGTCGATGCAGCTGCCGATGGGCTACCTCGCGCAGAGGTTCGGCGGCAAGAAGCCCATCATGGCGGCGCTTGCAGTCAACGGAGTCATGTCACTGGTGACCCCCTGGCTACCACTCATTGTGAGTCTCAGCCACATTCATTGAGGGGTGTAATAGAAAGGACAGATTTGCCTCATATTATTATGAACATTATACAAGCAAAATTGTGGAAGCTAGAAGCAAAATTGTGGAATAAAGAAGTGAAGTGAAGTGAAGGACATATATTTTTCTTTAGTGCCAAAATAATTATCTTCATATCCCAATTTAGCTACTCGCTGATTAAATTATTAGTTTTAAAAAGTTTGTAGGGCTACCGCTAGTGACTGACTTTATATTACTTAGAACCACACTAAATCAGAAAGTAATGAAATCAATAATAAATTGTAGATTTTGATATTAATCATTAGGATAGTTGTCGACATAGCTCAGGGAATTAGTAAGCTGAAGTGGCAGTGGGCTGGCCATATTTGCCAAAGAACCGACAACCGTTGGGGTAAACGAGTTCTTGAGTGGAGACTGCGGCTAGGCAAACGTAGTGTAGGACGCCCTCCGGCCAGGTGGAGTGACGATTTGCGAAAGGCTGCTGGTAGAAGCTGGATGCGTCGAGCTCAGAACAGGGCGCAATGGCACTCATTAGGGGAGGCCTATGTCCAGCAGTGGACTGCTATAGGCTGATGATGATGATGATGATTAGGGTATTGATGCAAGTAATTCCAATACTATGTTTCTTACTAATATTGTCAAAGCAACTAAAAAAACAATGAGAATTAAATTTATATGAATAAAATTCTTGTACTGATCTGCAATATTTTTTATTCGAGAAATATAATCATATAATTTAGTGATGCTCGTTTTCACTATAATTTTATTATCGTATAATGTTTTGAAAACTATTTTTCAGTGGTCTAGTTTGCAGAATTATTTAGCAGATTTGACGTTATTTTCCCCAGGGAGGTTGGCTGGCTCTCTGTGTAGGCAGACTCATTCAGGGAATGACCCAGGCAGCCTTCTACCCCAGCATACACACGATGCTGTCTAAATGGGCTCCTCTGAGCGAGAGGGGCAGGCTCAGCAGCTATGTCTATAGTGGTAAGGGTCATTCGATTGTTTTTGTTTTTGAATTTACATAAATGGACACGTAGCGAATGAAAGGTTTGGAATTGCTTCTTTCTACTCCATAAAGTAGTATCATCAACAGATTTTTTGTAAGTACTTCTGTCCAATATTTATTCAACTTGTCGCAAAATTCAACAATAAGCTGGCACCAGCGGGTGGATCGGCTCTTATCTATAGATACTCGAGATTTTTTTTTTTATAAAAACAATTATTTTTGTATTTATAAAACAACCAGGACCACAATTTATCAAATATTTCTGTTTTTTTGTATCTGCAATTAATGATTAAACGAACCTACCTGTTCCTGAAGTTCTATCATAATTATACTCGTGCTCCGTCCGAAGGCATTAGTACCTTATAATTATTCAACACAATGTAGTTACGTATAATCGTGACACCGCTTCAGCACATACGTTTAGAAAATGTTGCCTTACAATGGCAACTCTAAAATATATAATTTTTCAATAATTCCGGCTACCCCCACGAAACTGGAAACTGTATTATAAATATATATAATACTGAATTCTGAATAAGTACTGAATGATATTTCCTCCACGAAACGAACTTACCCGTACGTCTATCATAATTATATTCGTGTTCCGTCCGAAGGCATTATGAACCCTCCCAGCTATCACTCTAAAATTGCGGAAATATTCTCTATACGAACTATAAACGTCGGGGGTGCGTTAGGTGGGGGTAGCCGGAAATATTGAAAAATTATATATCTTAGAGTAGCTATGTAAGGCAACATTTTCTAAACGTATGTGCTGAAGTTGTGTCACGATTATACGTAACTACATTATGTTGAATAATTATACGGTAGTAATGCTGAGGACGGAGCACGAGTATAACTTAAGTAGCACTCCTTAGAAATTCCTAAATGCCAGTGGTTTTTTTTTCACAAAATTCAATCATAATGAAAATAATTTTTCAAAAAATAATCGCGGGACAAATGTTTGCATGTTCTGCAGATATTTGTCTCGTGTCTGGGTGTTTTCTATGTATGATATGTATGTATTTACAAAAAAAAAGTATATATGTAATATATCAATCATGTGGTTCCCATAACACAAGCTCTGCTTAGTATGGAGCTACATGATGCTGTGTGATAGTCCAGCATTATTTATTTATTTATTTATTTATTTATTTATTTATAATATTATTTTTCTCTAAAAAAATGTTAGAAAAATTTAGAAAAAAATCATATTATGTTTGATTTTTGTGTAAAATAGTTTTTGTTTTATTTTTTCCAGCTGTTTACCTTTGAATTTTGGGACATGTATGAAGAAAACAGTCGTGATTATGATAATTTGGTCTGGTCCTTGAATCGTCCAATCTACTAGAAGAGAAATGCCTCCACATATAACATTTTATGTTTTAGGTTCTCAATTCGGGACTATAGTTATATTCCAAATATCTGGGCTCTTGGCTGGCAGCCCGGCCCTCGGTTGGCCGTCTACGTTCTGGTTTACCGGCATCCTCAGCCTGGCCAGCTTCGGCCTGCTGTTGTGGCTCGGAGCCGCCTCTCCTCACGACCACCCCAACATAACCACTGAGGAGATGACCTTCATACTGGAAGGTGGAAGTGCTGATGTGGTTCCTAAGGTAATGCAACATTATTTGTATCAAAGATACCTTTTGAGGCCTTTAAATCAATCTGGACGAATAATACAGCGTCAAGTGATAAATTTCACTCACTGAACGTTACGCTGTAGTGCCTAGGATACCGAGTAGGCTCGCGGCCTTGTGAGTAAGGAAAGACACCTACAAATAACCTATCAATAAATAATAGCACCTATCAATAGGTACCTATTACAAGTACGTGTCGAGCTGACTAAGTTAAGGGTAAAACGATGTTTTCATGTCATTTTTCGATATGTGGTAATGTGTAAATTAATTTTTCGAAATGGAAAATCTATTGGTGCTCTTAAGGTTAATAGACAAAACAAAAGAATAATATAATGGTACTTAAATATTTTTAACAAATTGATCATTCACAATAGAGACGCCGAACGCCTTGGAAGCACATCTTGACCAGCACAGCGGTGTGGGCGCTGATCGCGTCGCACGCTGGCAGCGCCGCCGGCTACATACTACTGCTGACGCAGACACCCACTTACATGGACTATGTACTTGGAGTGGAAATTAAAAAGGTCACATTTCACTTTAATTGATGTCATTGGTTGTGTCAAGTAGACTACAGTTATCTCAAAACTTCGATTGAGATATCGTTATGAAGGCGCTACTATAAGTGTCCAAGTACAGGATCAGTAGGCTACACCCATCCTCCTACGCAATGGAGTGAGACAGGGAGATGTTATATCTCCGAAACTGTCACAATCAGATTGGAGGACATGTTTAAGACGCTGGACTGAAAAGATATGGGAAAAACCATAAACGGCGAGCGTATTTTACACAAGATTCGCTGACGACATAGTCCTACTGGCGGAGTCGCTAGAGGAGTTGCAAAAGATGACTGGACGGCCTAGCATCAGCCGCAGTTGCATGATCGTCACAAAATCATAGACAATGAATTATTGAGCTAAGAACAGGGCCGCTATGACAACTCAATAGGGGAGGCCTATATCCAGCAGTGGATTGCTAAAGGCTAATGATGTTGATGTGTAACCTTTTTGATTATAGTAATAGATAAATAACTTGAGATAACCCCTTACAGCTTTCGAGGAACATCATGTAACCATAGTAGAATTTCTAAGTCAGATTGGTACACAATAAGAAGTCTGGAGATCTTCTGCATTACAGAAGACGTTTAAAGAGTCTCGTGAAATATTAAATAGAAAAATTGTCCATATGAACTAGTCTTAGCGTAAAAATAAATATGTTCGTGCCGCATATCTGAAGGAGTAGGAGTAAAGAAAGTAGCTTATTATGTTATTAAAAAACAATAAATTTAATAAAAAACAAGCAACATAATAAAAAAACTACTTCATTCAGTAGTTTTGGTGTGAAAGAAGACTTGCAGTTCGTATCTTCATTGAATCCTCGGAAACTTTTGCCACAACTTCATTCAGTAGTTTTGGAGTGAAAGAAGACTTGCAGTTCGTATCTTCATTTTATCCTCGGAAACTTTTGCCACAACTTCATTCCGTAGTTTTGGTGTGAAAGAAGACTTGCAGTTCGTATCTTCATTTTATCCTCACAAACTTTTGCCTTTATAAATTAATAATATTTCGTTGCAGAACGGTTTATTTTCGTCACTACCGTACGTGGCCATGTATTTGACGGCGATTCTATTTGGCTGGCTCGCCGACTTTTTGGCCAACCGGAAAATTTTGTCCATCGTCAACATCAGAAGGATTGCTAACACTACAGGTAAGTTTTTTTATCAGTTTTCAATGATTGACTTGCTATCTTCTTTAGTTTCGTTAGGGTAAAATTTAAAATTATTTCATGTTCTCGTCAATCATATTCTTTATTTGCCAAATCAATGCCTTATAAGCACCCTATATGGTGGTTTTAAAAAAAATATGATTTAAAGTGTTTGTTAAGGTTGCTATAAATTAAAATTATAAAAAAAATATAAGAAATTGTATATTTTATATTGCATTAAGCTAAGCTTAAAAAGTTACAAGCATGTATAGTTTTACTATCTTAAAGTTTATCTAAGTACATAAATACCTACCCTTCTAGTATTAATTGGAATTGTTTTCCAGGGATGGCGGTATCCGGATGCTTTCTGATAGGGTTCAGTTACGTCCTCAGCACCTTCCCCGCCGTGGTGATGCTGGTCTTCACGCTGGGGCTGCATTCAGCTGTGCATGTTGGATTCCATGTTAGTATTTATTATGGAAAATATAGTCTTATACCTTTTGTACTCAACTACGGCAAAGCCAAACTAACTTATCATCACTGATGAAGCACCTACTTCATCAGTGATCCGCAGCCTATGAACCATCCTTACCACCTTGTCTGCCTTACTTACAGAAAAGACATTATACCCTACGGCATGGGACAAATACAAGTGGCATCGGGCGGAGGTGAGGCGCAAGCGCAGCGTGGGCGTGGCGCCAGTTCTTTGATATTTCAAATGTATAGAAGAGGTGGGGCGCGAGATATACTGAGACGGCGGGACGCGGGTGCCGCTTCCTTGCCCTCGGCGCACCTGCAGTTAGCAGTGGCATACCATACAACACTAAAACAACACTAGAATGCCCCAAAAGCATCCACTGTGTTCGCCCGCTGCTCACCTTACCGACACCGTTGGCGCGCCTGTTCTGCGTTGCAACGCCCGGCGCCGCCCCCTCGCCAGCACTTCGCCTTGGCCCAACACCTCTTGTATTTGTCCCACGCCTATTAAAGACGCTATCATGGCGGGTACAACATTTATTTCTATTTTCAGATAAATCAGATCGATCTGGCCCCAAACTTCGCTGGCAACATCATGGCGCTGGGCAACATGGTTGCGAACCTGACCAGCCTGCTGGTGCCCGTCGTCGTCTCCAATGTGGTCAGGGACGACTTGGTAAGTCACACTCAGCCGGATATCATTCAAAAACCCAGAAAGTCGCTATTTGCAATTGTCTGTTTTTGCTCTAAGTTCTTCTAAACTCTGCAATGGGAAAAATTCATTGTTGGTTTTCATTATCATTAAAGGTGCTTTCAATAAAAATTTTGGTTGATATTTGACAGCTGCTGCACAACAGTACAAAGTACCTAGGGCGAGTTTTTTACCAACTTGATCGCGCTTACGTTTACGCAAATTTATATGGAATCGAGGTAGCCATCTAATGAGAGACGCGTGGTACTGACTCCTTTCTATACAAATTTGCATAAACGCAAACGCGATCGAGCTGGTAAATAAACTTGCACTAAGCACCCAGATCGCAGTACGTGCAGCCGCAGTCCGATACCAACCTTTAAAAGTCAAAACATTCTCAGTGAATTTATCTCGGTATATCTTTTATATTTATAATTTTTTTACATAGCACTATAATAGCAAAAATCAGAGTTGGTTGTCAATTCATTACAAAAATGTGTTTACCCTGATTCCCGGGTTAAAACCACTTAATTTTTAGGCACCAGTTTAAAGTCGCTCAGCGAGCTATGGAACGAGCTATGCTCGGGGTTTCTCTGAAGGATAAAATCCGTAACAAGTTTATCCGACATAGAACTAAAGTTGTCGACATAGCTCAGAGAATTAGCAAGCTGAAGTGGCAGTGGGCTGGCTATATCTGCCGAAGAACCGATAACCGTTGGGGTAAACGAGTTCTTGAGTGGAGACCGCGGCTCGGCAAACGTAGTTTAGGACGCCCTCTGGCCAGGTGGAGTGACGATCTGCGAAAGGCTGCTGGTAGAAGCTGGATGCGTCGAGCTCAGATCAGGGCGCAATGGCGCTCATTAGGGGAGGCCTATGTCCAGCAGTGGACTGCTATAGGCTGATGATGATGATGATGAATTTTTAGGCAGTTTTTTTATTTTTACCCCCTTACTTATGAACGCTACTTAAAGTTAATCAATGCTCAACGTTAGTCCTGTCACTGTTTGACATTATCTAACGGTAAGAGATGGCAATAGTTTAAGCATCGTTTATCTTTCGAAAGATGTTCATAAATATTTAAGAACAGATACTAGAGAAAATTTTACTTCTGCTGAGTCAAAAAATAGCTAATCAATATGAGTAACATAATACTTAAAAAAAATACATTCTGAAAGAGAGTGTGTCTCTGTTGAACTGGTATATTAATAGCATAATCTGCGTGGGCGCAACAAGCTTATAACTTTGTGTTGAAATATACTTATGTGCCGTTACTAAAATTTATAGGGATATCGAATGTGTTCCATTGCTCTTGCTAATGCAATGGTCACATGATATGTTCGGATTTGTTCATAATACTCGTATTTGCAGATATTGCTCAGTTTGCAAATCTTTTGAGAATAGCGACGGGATGAGCTTTGCACCCTTATGATGGTAAGGTAGACTTGTAGCTGATGGTACCATGTGTCCATTGCATAAGCAATACCAATGGAACACAATCAATATCCTCTATCTATCTTGTCTTTCAAATAATCAAAATATCATCGTGCTTACATAATTACACATAACGGGAAAGATGATATTTAATTATTTTTTTTAGAAAAACCAGCAGAGATGGCAAATAGTGTTCCTGATATTCGCCGGGCTGCAGTTCCTCACCAACGCCATATTTGTGGTCTTCTGCAAGGCAGACGTGCAGCGGTGGAACTTTTATGGAGAAGACGGAGACGGTAACTAAAAATAAATATTTTTGTAAATTATTATTATTATTGTATGAGCTGATGTAGTGGCCAATTCTAGTGTTGAAGTTTTAGGCCGCCTCACATTGATGAAGGACTGAAAAAGCTGGAACTAACACCTAATTGCTTTTTGAAGCGCGAAAGCCCGTGGATGTCGCAGCTCAACGTTTTAACGATCTGAGTGACCGGGATTGTAGCTTATATGATCCACTAAGAAACAAATAAGACAACAATCTTTATAAATATTCAATATTTTATATTTTCAGATATTGAAAAGGAAGATGAAAAAGCAACTTCAATTGAGAAAAACTCAATAAAACTAAAGGATGCGACAATCTCGTAGATAAGCTTAATAAGATACTGTTAAATAATAAAAGTATAATTAAATCATTAAATTGATGTCAAATTTGTTTTTTATCCAATTGACATACCTAATTAAAAAAACATTGTAATGGATTTGTAAGCTATTTGTCCAAAAATTACCTTTCGTCACTCTAACTTCGTAATAGTTCTAAGTTGTATTAATCTGTTCTGTTCTATAAGGAAAACGCCAAGGGGATTCATGGACAAAAAGTTAAATTATCTCCTTCGCTTAACATTTGGTTTTTTGTAATAATTCTTATTCTCTTTTCATTGAAGCATCTGCGGAGTAAATCTTGTCCTTTGAATATCATGTTAAAAAAGTAAAGTCAGCAAAGTCACGTCTGAGTCAATGTACGTAGACATGACAATTTATTCCAAAATCCCCCTCCCAAATATTTTGCAAAGGAGATTTTTTAACAGAAAGATTTCTGTTTTGTGCTCGGTGAAGCATCTGCGGAGTTCTGCGGAGTGCCAAAGGTGGATAGCGAGTCAATCATTTCCTGATGATATCTTTTGAGGAAGGCGAAACAGTGTTGCATCCTCTCCTGTCTGTTGGAACCTCGTCAGAGAAAGTTAGTGTACTAAATATTTTGTCTTTTGAATATCTTACGTACTTAGATAATAAATGTATAGATAGACAAACTTTTTTATCGAAAAAAATATTGGAGGACGCACGGCCGAGGTTCAAACTCCGGATCAGAGGTGCCCACGGCTCACAAAACCAATTAAAGTGAGGTACTTACCTAAAACAAAACTTTACAGTAAAATTTACTCGATTTTGAGTCGACATCCAAAACCACCGTCACACGCCGACACGAGCCGCACAGGGCGACGTGATAGACTCAATGTCAGGCTGTCGACGGGTGTCGGCGGCTTTGCTTTGGTGTGTACACTAATTGCCGTTAAAAGGTAAGAGCAAAGCTACTGTAACTTTGATTCTGATCACTAATTGCCGTTAAAAGGTAAGAGCAAAGCTACTGTAACTTTGATTCTGATCGTTCCTGACAGTCTGAATTAAACAAATAATCAAATTGATAAATATTGTTATCTAAGCTGTTTGTTCTTGAACTAACTGAATATTATTCTGCTGAAATGAATGGTTGTTATTACATTTAGGTTTGTGTTATAATACTCACGCATAAATTCTTAACACACTCATGTAATATTTACATAAATCTTTTGTTAAAAAGCTGACTAAATCTATGTAATTTATTATCTACTTATTTACTTTTTTTAACCATCTTCGGTTGCTGTTTAAGAAATGGATCAATACAAAAAAGTGCCGACGAATGAAAACGAGAAAATATCTGGTGAGTTATTAACAATATTTAACAGAACATAATCGAATTATTCATAAATATAAATTTAAGTTTTAAATGAAAGTATTCGTGGATCAAAACATTGGTAGTAAAGCCATTTATTTACTGAAATCAGAAATTTTTTTTTTCACTGCAATTAATATGCCATTTATTTTAAAGTAAATAAATAAATAACGCTGGACTCTATCACACAGCATCATGTAGCCCCAAACTAAGGAGAGCTTGTATTATGGAATCCACCTTACTGATAATTAACTACATAGATTCATTATTTTTGTAAATATAATCTTATTATACATAGAATATTATATGAAACGTTGGCCCTTTGTATCTAATCGAGATGATTTATACAGTGTCAAGTGATATGTTTTACTCACTGACTCGCAGCCCACACTGCCCAGCACATATCCACTGTCAACTCGCTTATAATATGTTTCTTTAGAATATTTGTAAAAATGTAGCTGACTCAGAGAAAATTTAAAAGATGTATTTTTTAAGGTATTGAAATCATTGATTATGTTCCTTGCATAGTCTAGGGATACTTAGAAAGATTTTCTTAAAATTCAGCCCCAAAGGATTGTAGCGGGAAAAAAACCTTTATGCAGGCGAACCGCGGGGTGCTTCTATTAATCAATGAAGACTTTCTTGTATTCTCAGAAAGAACCACTCCCGCACACTACGGATATGGCACACGGCACATTCAAATGGTCTTATTCTTCGTGTGTCTGAGCACCACATTTATATCACGAGCTCATCTAGGAGTCACCATAGTTGCCATGACCAGCAAACATGCGAGAATTATCGAAAATGTTACTAATAGCAATAGCACTAAAGTCGGAAATGAAACGTCAGATAAAATAATTGAAAATAATACGATTAAACTGCTGGACGATGAAAATGGTCTACAAAAAACTATTTACAGGGTAAGACCAGGGTGCTTAGTGCGAGTTTTTTGCAGCTCGATCGCGTTTGCGTTTACGCAAATTTATATGGAATCGAGGTAACGCCATCTAGTGAGAAACGCGTGGCACTGACTCCTTTCCATACAAATTTGCGTAAACGCAAACGCGATCGAGCTGGTAAAAAAACTCGCACTAGGCACCCTGTTTATTCATTTTATTGACATACTACAAATTCCATTTCACAGGTAGTAGGGATGGTGCCTGGGTAAAAAAATAAAAAAATCTAATTTGTTCGTCAGTAGTATTAACAAAAAAAATTGGACACGTATTTTTTTAATTTATTTGAGTAGGGGCTCAACTTCAACGCATTCTTTCTATTCTATTCTTCTATTTTGTAGGTTTTTTTGTAAAGCTGTCAAAAAAAAAAATACGTGTTAAATTTTTTGTTAATGTTAATGACGGGCTAAATAGAAATTTTCAGGCATGTAGCCTGTTCCTAAAATGAATCAGCTAAATAAGAAATGGGGCTGGGGCGACCGGCTAACTGCGGCATAGAGCATCCTAACATTGGTCAGCTAAATCCCATGCAAGGGTAAGGCAGGCTGCCGATGTCAGCGAAGCAAAGCAAAGATCAGCAAAGTCAACGGTGCTAGACGCTGTAGTTGGGAACCACAGGGGGTTCCCAACCCGCATGCCCAGAGTGGGGAATATGGGAGTACTCACTTTTTTGTTTGGGATTGCCTGTGTCTAGCAGTGAACTACGTTATTACTGATGCTTATGGAAGATGTTATTGTTGTTTTATAAGCTGTATAATAATAAAATATATTATGAATTTATCACTTGATATAAGTAAATAAAAAACAAAAAAAAGTAAAAGTAAAGTAAAACTTATTTTACTTTACTTATCTATAATTGTTTTTGAATATGTTTAGACATACAACTGGCCGAAGCCGTACCAAGAGACGATCCTCTCGTCATTCTTCCTCGGCTACTGCCTGGCGACGTTCCCGGCCGCGCTGGTCTGCCAGCGCTGGGGCGGCAAGTTGCCGCTGCAAGTCTCACTGCTGCTCAATGGACTGGTGTCGCTGTTGACGCCGTGGCTCACATTTTGGGTATGAATTTTCACCAGCAATGTGATATTTGTAAATTATCGTTGCATATAGTTTGGTAACTATGGAACAAAGATTATTTTATAATCATCATCATCATCCACAGCCGTACTTCACCCACTGCTGGGTATAGGCCTCCCTATGTACGTGCCAATCCCCACGATTCAAAGCTCGTTTCATCCAGCTTCGGCCCACGATTTGATGCAATATTGTCCGCCCATCTAGCTACAGCTGCAGTTTCTGTACCCGGTTCTTGGACGTCATTCAGTTATCGCCTTATGGTCGGTTCCTATATTATACAGTTACCGATTACGCCTCGTTTTCCCCTGAAATGTTAATTTTTTAGTCACTTTAGTCCACCTGTCATCACCTCGTCTTGCCAGGTGTCCTGCCCAACTCTATTTTAGTTGCGATATGCGGTTCCCAACGTCTTTGAACTTTTGATTTTATATTATGTATCCCAAAATTTCAGATATTACACAATTTTGGCTTTTCCCTTAAGAGTGTGTGTTGTGACGTATGTAATACACAACAGTGTGGATGTATGTAATTCACATACAATGTTTTTTTTTTGATGAATTATTAAAATTCTTTGTAAAATAAGCTTTGATATAATCCTATTCTGGTAGGTACAATAATATGTTGCACTATCTGTTACGAGAAACATGCTGACAACTGCGGCACCGACTGTGTCTACACCCAGGTAAAGAGCTGCTATGTCTACATCCAGGTAAAGAGCTGCTATGCTGGAAGACTATGCTACCTTTTTCCCAATCTCCGTGAGTAGACATCAGAAATAGACGAAAATTGTCGGGTGTGTTCATCTCAAATTACCAATTGTTATTTAGTTCTATTTTTCAGGGAGGCTGGAAAGCTGTGTGCGCGTGCCGAGTGTTGCAAGGTCTGACTCAAGCCGGCACGTTCCCGGGGCTGCAGACGTTGTTGGCAAAGTGGGTGCCCGTTAGTGAGAGGGCTACTATGTCCAGCTATCTTTACACAGGTACTTACAACGATAAAGTTAGTTAAGATGTTCTTTTGGTTTTTAGTTTACTTACTGGAACTATAACTAAGTACCTTAACAAGCAATCTAAGAGAATTAAAAAAAATTGTAATTGATTTATTTGATTATAAAGAATGTTGTGTTAGCTACAATTCCCAAGGGCCACAGCTGGAGTTTACGTCAATTCACATTTTTTTAAAGCTGAGAAAAATAATGATGTCTAATTAAGACCTTGGTAAAGATATTTTTGCACAATCTTAAGAAAACTAAAATTAAATCACATGATTTAGTTGTATTTGAAAACCAAGTTTAATAGAATACCAAGTTTTGTTTGATCAAGTGATAGTAATTGCGCGTGATTCAATATTTGACTTACGAGATGGTGTTAAAACTCAAACTAAACAATAGATGCTATACATTTAATGAAAGTTCAATTCACTTATAGATTTGTGATTAATTATAATTCAAGAAACAAAAAAAAAACTAGATTTGGTTTTTTAAGTCATACATCACCAACAACATCAACAGCCGATATCAGTCCAGCGCAAGACATAGACATCATAATCCGTTGGGTATGGAGAGTTAGGATCGTAAGATACAGCTTCTTGCACCGTCGACGCTGCTGCCCGTCGTCTGTCTGCAGGAGATTTTTAGCTGTGCCGCGATGTATATTCATCGTCGGTGCCTTCACCGATGTAACGGTACGTGAAAATTCCCGTTTTTCAATATGAATGTATATTCATATTCATATTCATATTCATTTATTTATTGCTTACATGTAGGTACGTAGTTTTTTTATAGATTTTAATAAAAAATACTTATTCAGTAGGTAAGTACATGTACCCCGTTGGGGCGCTGCAATATTTAGATTGATTATATTTAATATTACCTATGATATAAAAATTAGAAAACAATATTGAAATGCGAAATGAATCAAAAAGTAAACATTCACATTAAAATATGAGGTACAGGGAATGTGTGTTCCGGTGTAAGGCTGCACTATTGGGTATGCTCCGTTAAATCATATGCAATTTATCCTTTTCAGGAACAACTTTTGGTAACATCATAGCCTTCCAGATCAGCGGCATCCTGGCTGCGTCCGCATGGCGCTGGCCAGCCACCTTCTGGGCCGTAGGAGGCCTATGCCTGCTCTGCTTCGTGGTGCTTACCTTGCTTGGATCTGCAACCCCCATGGCACATAAAACCATTTCAGAAGAAGAAAAGTTCTATATTTTGGGATCGAGTGATACAGTTGTTCAGGTCAGTTGACAAGCAAGCAGGTATCAGCAATATTATCTAGACATTAAGCACCTAATTCATTACCAAAGTCATTTTATAACGCTTGATAAGGTAAGCTAGTCCCTCGCATTTAAATATAAATAAAAAGAGGTGACAGCCATGATATTTTAACGCCATTTTAGCTATTTGGTGTTTATAGAACTGTTATGAATAGGACGGTAAATGTTTGTACCGGGAATGGCCCCTGCTTACTATAATCTAAGTATTCTGTGCATCTAATAAAATTAATAAGTATACTTCATCATCATCACCATCAGCTTATACTATTCAACTGCTAGACATAGGCCTCCTAATGAGCGCCATTGCTTGTTTATTATTATACTAGCTGACCCGACAGACGTTGTTCTGTCTCAAAGAGAGTTCGAAGTTAAAGAAAAAAAAAGGTATTGAAATGGAAAAAGCAATCAATGAGGATAAAACATAATGTATTATTATATTAATTGTATACTGATAAAATCAAGCTATAAAAGGTATATATTAATATTTAAAGAAGTAATGCAGAATGTTTGTCTAGTCTAGACTTTATTTACCCTGTATTTTGTAGGTAAACTGTTTTTGTAACGAGAGATTTGAATTGAGAAACCATTTGTAATTAATGTATTTGTCAAAATTGAAGATGCAATGGTATATACCCTGCAAGATGTGGGTTTGATTACGTTGTGCGATAAAATGTTCCTGGTGAGTGCTGTGTGTGGTACTATGGTGTTCTCATAGTTCCTCATACCCACGGTACAGGGACGAATTCAAGTGACAAGGGTCAAGGCTAGTATGTCACTGTTGGGCCATAAGTTATGTGTAACAAATAAACAATTAAGTTCGAAGGACTATAACAAAAACAATAATTAGTCCATATCAGTCCACTACTGGACTTAGGTAGCCCTTGATTTGATGGGCAATCATTACCTTTGGTAGCTTTGACAGCCTCTGTGGTGCTGTAATATGTAGAAAACTGTATATATGTAGTATATAAATCATTAGGTTCCCATATTACAAGCTCTGCTTAGTTTGGGGCTACATGATGCTGTGTGATAACGTTCAGCATTATTTATTATTATTTATTAGCTTACGAGATTTTCCATTTCCCAGACAATTCTACGTCTTTAGAATCATTGTTTTTACGTGGGGAAATCCTCATGGATACCATTCCATTACGAGGCAACAGAATGTTTATGCAGGACACCTACCGGCCAAAACCACCACGATGTCATCTTAGTGTCATTATGCCAAAACCATGGGTGCTCTTGAGGACTCTTCCACAGATTCAGCAGCGTTAGCCCACATCATTATTAGCTCTTATACCACTTAAAGACAATAAATTAATCATTCATTCAAAACAGTTAAAAAGTTTAATATGAGACATTATGAAAAAGTATTTGGACGTAAGCACATTGCTGGCTTTTGAATAAAGAATACCTTGTTTATAAGTCTTCCCATTTAATAAAAAGAAAGGTTATGTCAGCCAAACCAGATCGCGAGGGTTCCACTCCATCAAATAGACAGTGAGGTACCTAGGTAGTTAGACTGAAAACAGGTAGTTAAATACGTGGACTGAGACAAAGTCCGTTTCACGAAAGAAGTCCCGTGGCAATTAGCGGAACTAAAGCCGAAATTTCATCAAGAAATTCTAAACAGAACAGATATCATATTTCAGTTGATTTTATATTTCTTTTGATTTTATTTCCATTCCATTTTAACTTTCACACGACACCGCGTCTGCGGGACTTCTTCGTGAAAAGGACACTAGAGAAACAATTTTAATCAAAAACATAGCAGCGATGGCTGAGCCAGAAACTGTGCCTAGTGATCTCCTACCCGCGTGCCTTTCGTATAAATTATGGTAAATACTTGCCTATGTCTGGCAGTGTAATGCCATAGATTCAGATTCAGATTCATTTACTGCCCATTTCGTTAAAGGTACACATTTAACATAGGCATGTCAAATTGGTACATTCAATCATTAAATTTAGAAACATTTTGATAAAGAAGGTTACCTAACATATAATAATTACCTAACAATTTTATAACATTTCAAATTATGCTACTCTGCATGCTGATCAGAAAATGAACAACTTAGATATTCAGTGACATGGTACAATGGATAATTTTGAACGGATGTTCATAGGCTGATGTTGTTATTTTTACTTTGATTTCAGAGACGTAGACCAGCGCCGTGGAAAGCCATCCTGAGCTCGGGGCCGGTGTGGGCCAACTTCGTGACGCACGTCGGTTCCGGCGCATCCTTCGTCTTCTTCCTGACTCAGGTTCCTTCGTACATACACTACGTGCTTGGAATTGATGTTAAAAGTGTGAGTTGTATAAGAATTCTTAGTATAATGTGTAATTATGGAGTATAAGTTAAATATTCAGGTGGTCTCCTCTCACTGACTGTATTATTACGTTTTACTAAAAGGTGAAAATTGAAAACGCGGCGCGCCGCAGTGGAAATGAAAATTATATGTATTTTGAAACTCTTACAAGGGTATGTCGAGCCTGCGGTCGGGCCGTCAATATCGTGGTTCCTCCTGGTAGCCTCCTAACTTGCCTCCTAGCCTAATGCTATATCTATCATAAGTTCGAGACTGAAATTCTATTTAGTCCGTCATTTACATTTTCAAAAAATATTGGACACCTATTTTTTCTTTTGTTAATTATATTAGAAATGACAAAGATATGTATAAGATATGTTGAAGTTCCGAGTGACGTCACGGGTAAGTAGGTACGCTTTTTACATACAAGAAATGTCACGAGCCCCCCAACTTTGACGCTATTTAAATTTCTATTGATTTAATAATTAAAATAATACGTGTGCTATATATTTTGCTAATATAACTGACGGACTAATTAGATTTTTTTTCCCAGGCATCATCCCTTATGTATAAATAAATGTGTTTTCAGAGTGGCCTCCTGACCTCGTTACCATATCTGGCAAGTTTCTTCACAAGCCTTACATTCGGCCTCGTATCTGACTATCTAACCAATAAGAAGATAATTACCATCAAAACTGCTCGAATAATTTTCAATTCTTTATGTAAGTGTACCTTTTTAGCAATTTAGTTTTTTGGGTTACCAATGAGATACTAATCTATTTATATTTTACCTTTTTTATGGTATTTGAAGATGGAACAAGCACATGGCCCACCTGATGTTAAGTGGTAACCAATACCTATCACAAAGCATTGCATCGTAGATCACGTTTTTTGGAACGTGCTCTACGATGCAACGCCCTGCGTCCATCAACTTGGGGCATGAAAATGATAAGCCTCTTGTGCCTGTAATTTTACCGTTTCCTACGTCCTATAAACCGTAACACAGCACAGCTGCTAACAGGCAGAAATAGGCATAGTGGCAGTACTTCCCCGGACGAGCCCTTCACAAAGAACTCTACTATTTCTACAAACCTCTTCACCTCTGACCTCCTCCTGACCTCTGTGGCGCAGTGGGCGAAGGCCCACCTGAGTGTGCGGGCTGGATTCCCTCCGCGAGACATATGTTTGTATGTCTGCAAACATTTCTCTCGGTTGTGGGTATTTTTTGTTTAATGTAGATAATGTATTATCAAGAAAAGTATTTATGTGATGTGGTTCCTACGAAACAAACTTCGCTTAGTTTGGGGCTACATGATGCTGTGTGATATTGTCCAACATTATCTCTGGTACAATTATACTTCCGTTTATTACATCTGAAGAGATTTTAACCATGTAGTATCGTCTCGATATACCGCGTCGCCTCCCACATTCAGAGTATCTATTTTTTACGCAAAGAAAAAAATAAAATTGATACTTCAGGTGCTCCATTAGTTCCAACCATCGCCACTCCGCGGCGCTCACGTCATTCGTTTTTCGTGTCCCGCGTCGTCACCATCTACTCCATAAAAAAATTCTTCAAAGTTAGGATATTGGTGAAGTTTTTTTCAGCAGTGATGGGAAAAAGAAAACGCAATGATAAAGATAAAGATGAAAGTCATATTCGTCGAAAGATTCGTCGTTTGGAGAGAAAACTACGACGTTCCAAACGCTACAAAGGTCAGTAATTTAAAACTACCCTAATGTTTTTTCAGATAATAAAATCATTGTATTTATAATTAAACAAAATTTAAAACTCATGCCTATCATCTTAACGTGATAATACGTGATATTATCCTGATGATAACTTATTGTTATTCCTTAAAGTGGTGATACGAGATGTCATCCAGGAATTCATCTTGCACTTTCTTTGTGGTAGTACGTGATGCTATCCAGAAAGTAAAAATTTCCTAAAGCGAAATATTATGTCCTCTTCAGATCTTCGTCACACCGATAGTGATACATCCTATCAATCATCATCTGATCGTGAGGAGAATGATATCACAATCGATGCACTAGAAAGTGATTATCAAGAAGAGGACGATGTGGGAATGATAATTCCTCCGGCTTCGGCTCCAGATTTTCGGGCGCCAGAAGCTTCTTCGGCTCTGGGAACTACCTCAATTCCAGGAACTTCTTCAGCTCCAGGAACTTCTAATTCAGATCCAGTGCTGATCGCCAACTCGATTGTAGAATCCGAACAAAATTCTTGTGTAGTGCCCGATGAAATTCTGGAGGTACTTGGTGAAGCCAAGAATTCCGAATTAGCACTAGGTGAAAAAATCCCTAGTGAGATCGCTGAACGTTGGGGTAAGATCCTGCTTGACGGCCTCGCTAAAGACCAGAAAGAGTCGCTTTTAGAGAATATGCTGATCCCTAAGAATTTTCAGTTAGCTCGAGCACCTAAAATGAATCCAGAAGTCAATACAATCCTCTCGGAATCAGCCAAAAACCGTGACAAGAGGTTAGAGAAAGCACAAAACCAACTTGGTTCTGGTATTGCGGGTTTGGTTAATCTCACAAAAGACTTAATTCAATATGATATTCCAAAACTTGAGATCATTAAGAAAATTTCTGAAGTAAGTCAAATTCTTCTCGACTTACATTGCGAAGAATCAATCAATAGGCGAAAACTCGTAGTTCCATTGCTGGACAAAAATTTTTTGAACACAACTCAAGGCATTTAAAGGGAAACCTATTTGTTTGGCGACAAACTTGGTGAGAATATAAAAAATTCAAAAGATATTGAAAGGTCAAGCCAACAAATCAAAAAACCTGCGATGCAGCCAAATTTTCAGAAAAAACCACCTGTGTCGGGAAACGTGCGATATCCTCCTCGTCCCCAGAACAACTTAAGGACAGCAGCAGCTGCAGCACCGAGTCGGTACTACGAGCCGCAGTCTTCAGCGCCGTCGAGGAGGAACGCGAATACGTCGCGCCCGCGCTACACCAAGCCGCAGCCGCCGCTAGCGAACAAATCGCGCGATCGGCGCCGCCGTTAGAGGTACCTCACGCCGGCAGAATACAATATTTTCTAGAAAACTGGTTATCAATTACTGATGACCCAGTTATAATTTCTTATGTTAAAGGTTATAAAATTACATTTGAATCGTTATTGCCACCTCAGGTTTCTGATTGCAATAATATGCCATTTCCAAGAAACGAAATGACCATTGCTGTTTCCAAGCTTAAAAATCTTGGTGCAATATCACATTGTAATGACAAGTCAGGACAGTATGTATCTCCTGTGTTTTTAACACCAAAGAGCAATGGTGATTTTCGATTTATACTCAATTTAAAAAGTCTTAATAAATATATTACTGCCCCTCATTTTAAGATGGAAGATATACGTACGGCGTCAAAATTGGTATCTTATGGAGCTTATATGGCCACAATTGATCTTAAAGAGGCATATTTTTTAGTGCCTATCCATCCGTCGCATAGAAAGTATTTAAGATTCAAAATAGACCAGCAGCTATTAGAGTTTAATTGTTTACCTAATGGTCTTAGTTCTGCGCCATATGTGTTTACAAAACTTTTGAAGCCTCTTTTAGCCCTTTTGCGTGCACAAGGCCACACAGTCGTTGCGTATCTCGATGATATATTATGCATTGGTATAGATTATGAATCCTGCAAAAAGACAGTTAATACTGTAGTTACCAATTTACAAAATCTAGGGTTTATCATTAATTATGAGAAAAGTAACATGCAACCAAAACAAATATGTAAATTTTTAGGTCTTGAAATTAATACTTTGACTATGTCACTGCAATTGCCTACTGAGAAAGTTGATAAAATTATACATTTAGTTGAAAAGATAAGATTTAAAAAGTCAATTTCTATACGCGACTTTGCAAAATTTCTAGGAACGCTTACAGCTTCTTGCCCCGCCGTTGCTTACGGGTGGTTATACACTAAACGCTTTGAGCGTGAAAAATATTTAGCGTTGCAACAACATAATGACAATTATGATTCACAGATGAATTTCAAAGAATATCTTAACGAGGATTTTAATTGGTGGTCTACCATTGCTGATAAAGCTCAAAATAGATTGCACAAAAATAATTATTTCTTAGAAATATATACAGATTCATCCTTAACTGGATGGGGTGCCTCATGCGATGGTGATATAGCTAGAGGTCACTGGTCTGCATGCGAAAGGGAAAACCATATAAATTACCTCGAACTTCTCGCTGCTTTTCTCGGTTTAAAATCATTTTGTAAGAATAATTGTGACATTAACATTTTACTACGAATTGATAACACCACTGCAATATCATACATAAATAGAATGGGTGGAATTCAAATACCACACCTTAATCAAATTACTAGGGAAATTTGGCAGTGGTGTGAAGCGAGAAATATTTATATCTTTGCTTCATACATCAGATCTCGTGATAACACCGATGCCGATCGAGCTTCCAGGCATACCAACATAGATACGGAATGGGAATTAAATTCTAAAAGTTATAAAAAAATTGTAAACATTTTTGGTCAACCTAATATAGATCTATTTGCATCTCGATTAAACAATAAATGCGCCCAGTATGTTTCGTGGAAACGAGACCCAAACGCTTATGAAATCGATGCATTTACGATATCATGGGAAAAATATTTTTTTTATGCTTTTCCACCATTTGCCTTGGTCCTAAAATGTTTAAGAAAAATTATCGATGATAAAGCTCATGGTATTCTTATCGTCCCATACTGGCCAAGTCAACCATGGTATCCTGTGTATAAAACAATGGTCAATTCTAAAATATTATTTTTAAAGCCAAGTAAAAGCCTTTTGTTATCCCCTTCCAGGGAACACCATCCGTTGTGGCGCAACCTTACCGGCGTGCGCTATATTATCCGGCAGGCATTCCTGAGGCAGGATATTCCAGACAGTACTGTAGAAATTATGATTAATTCCCTTTCATCTAATAGCATAAGTCAGTACAATGTAGCAATTAAGAAATGGTTCAATTTTTGCCAATTAAATAACCTTGATTGTTATGATGTGAGCGTAAAAGAAATATTGGAATTTTTAACTGAGCAACTTCAGGATGGAGCAAGTTACGGCACTTTAAACTCTTTCCGATCTGCCTTGTCTCTCATAATAGGTAAAGATCGTTGTAATAGTGATTACATAGCTAGATTTTTTAGAGGTGTCTTTAAGATGAGACCTAGTTTTCCAAAATACAATTCCACCTGGGATCCTAATATCGTCTTGGAATATTTATCGAATATTTACCCTAATGACTCTGTTTCACTTGAAATGTTAACCAAGAAATTAGTAACTCTTCTCGCGTTATCCACAGGACAACGTGTGCAGACGTTATCTGTGATAAATCTGGATTGTATTTTTATTCAAAATACTTATGTCGCTATTACAATTAATGATATTATTAAGACATCCATGCATAATCGTCGTAATCCAAAATTGGTGATTCCATACTACGCTAATGAATCTATTTGCCCAGCAAAAGCTTTAAATTCTTATGTGGAACGAACAAGTCAGTTTCGAAACCTCCCTAATACAGAGAGACTCTTTCTCACGATAAAGAAACCCATCCACAACGCAAGTTCCCAAAGTTTAAGTCGATGGATCAAACAAACAATGTCACAAAGTGGCTTGGATGTTACCATATTTACAGCGCATAGTACTCGACATGCGTCGACATCAGCAGCTAATCGGTCTGGAATATCCATCGACTTAATCAAAAGAACAGCTGGGTGGACAGGGAACTCACTCTGTTTTGCAAAATTTTATAATCAACCCTTATATTCTTCTGAAGACTTTTCTTTTGCTGAAGCAGTACTTTCACGTAAATAAATTACTAGTACCTAATGAAAGTTTAAATTGTATTGTATTAGGTAAATGTTAATTTTATAATACGGTTGTATAATTAACCACTACTGTTATACAATCATTAACTGCTTTTTCTTTTAGATTAAAGCAATTTATTAAACTTTTTTATTTTAATTCTGCAACAAACGCTAAACATCTACATGGTTAAAATCTCTTCAGATGTAATAAACGGAAGTATAATTTAAGGTTAAATGAACTTACCTAAGTGAAATTCAACCGGAATTATACGACGTTTATTACATCTGAAGAGATTTATAGTCCCACCCATCCCATAGGACATGCACACATCTTTAATTATGATCCTATACTAAAACCCAAGTGTTGCAGAATTCAGACAAGCGCTAAAACGAATGACGTGAGCGCCGCGGAGTGGCGATGGTTGGAACTAATGGAGCACCTGAAGTATCAATTTTATTTTTTTCTTTGCGTAAAAAATAGATACTCTGAATGTGGGAGGCGACGCGGTATATCGAGACGATACTACATGGTTAAAATCTCTTCAGATGTAATAAACGTCGTATAATTCCGGTTGAATTTCACTTAGGTAAGTTCATTTAACCTTAAATAATCTTTTATTGTTTTAGCACAAGTTGGAGTAGCAGTGGCACTGATAGGCGCCTCGTTTGCGAGCACAATCACCACGGCTGTTATTTGCTTCGTTGTCAGCATGAGCTGCCATACAGCGATCCATGCTGGATGGATGGTAAAAATATGCGTTATTGATTTTATGTTATTGATTTCATGCTGTTTTTATAGGGCTTCAACCTAGGACTATACTATTTTTTTTGTTATTTTAAAAGTTATTGGCTTGTAAACTAAAGAAATAAAATAAAAATATATATTTTTATATTATCAGGTTAATTACTTAAGTCCTGTGCCGAATAAGAACCACCGTAGGTTTTTTTAGTTTTTGGCAAATTGCAGGTGATTTTTAATTCCAATTATCTTGACTGCGACGTCGTAACTTGCCTACGACAAGGAATGAGTAAAATAAAAAAAATACAAATAGTAGTTTTTATTGCGGTAAATAAATATCCGGTTATATACGAACAAATTCAATGGTGCTACTCAGAATAATTCCACTTTTTGGTCACGTAATAGACTGAATGGTGTTTTTGTAGCTATTGGAATACAGAGTAACAGCATTTATTCAAATAGAATATATGTTCTGTAGATATTTGTCTCCGGTCTGGGTGTTTCTATGTATGATATTATGTATGTATTTACAAAAAAAAAATTATATGTGTAGTATATCAATCATGTGGTTCCCATAATACAAGCTCTGCTTAGTTTGGGGCTACATGATACTGTGTGATTACATCCCGCATTATTATTATAATATAAATAAAAAAATAGATTATGTTAATAAAAATAAAAATATGAAAAAGAGAGTAATATTAATTATTAATATCAACGGGATATTTACCATGATTTGTGAGTTCTGTTATTTCCCGATATTTCGACGCAGTTGCATGCGTCATGATCACGGGAGAACTGAAGTCTGTGCGAGTGGGTAGTTACTGGCAGACGAAACGATTTTTAACACGATCACGGCACACAACACTTACTGTATCAGGACACACTTCTGAAACATCACTTTTACGGTTCCTACACATTCTAGCAACAGGATTCCAGACTCCAGATAATTGAAAACCATCTTCTCTATTGAAATTCTTGTGTTTGGTAATCTCAATCGCCTCTTGAACCAGTCTTGGTATATAGTGGCGTTCTGTTGAGATTACTTGCGGATTATGTAGTTCGATCCAGTGATTTGAACCTGATTCCAAATATCCCGTTGATATTAATAATTATGTTCTACCATGATAGTTTCAAAAGAGAGTAATATTGACTTCAATTTATCTATTTAAATGTAATACTATCATGTCACTATAACTATGACGTCCTCCTCTCTCCTATTTACTATTGTTGTGCCCAACAGGGTCTATATATGATCACAAAATCACAATGAAAATTTGTTAACACCTGT
Organism: Horisme vitalbata; assembly: GCA_951804965.1. Taxonomy (NCBI): domain Eukaryota; kingdom Metazoa; phylum Arthropoda; class Insecta; order Lepidoptera; family Geometridae; genus Horisme; species Horisme vitalbata. Next base: position 34,347,315 of record OX638091.1, on the reverse strand, counting down.
ATATTTACATTATGGAACGCAATAAATGATTGAGTATTGAGTATTGAGTATCCTCTTCCTCTTTCTTTCTCTTCCTTTTCTTTATTATAGCAGTTGATTCCATTTTCCCGCTTTCAGCTGAACCACATAGACCTGTCTCCGAACTACGGTGGAACCCTCATGGCCGTCGGCAACACGTTCATGCATATGCTGGTATTGGTTATGCCCGTGATTGTTTCCAACATTGTCATCGATGTGGTAAGGCTTATTTTTATTTGCTTCCTCGTAGAATTAACTTGTTGCTCAAATCGAAGCGCTTGTGTATAGCCAAATTTACTTGTACATTACCTATGCACTTTGTGTACGTCAAAGTGCAAAACTATAAACTTAACGAAAAAAAGTAATAGAACATAAAAAATCCTAATAATATTATAAAAAGTCAAAAGACAAAAGTCAAAATTCATTTATTCAGTAGGACACTTTGAAACGTCATTTTTTTAATTTACCACCAATTCGTAACGTGACCAAACAGAGAAGAATTGGCAAGAGACTCTGTTTGGCTTACATTTTTTTAACGTCATTGTTCTTAATAACTATTACATTGTTTTTGATGGAGTTGGAGGCAGTTTCATCCCAAGCTTTTTTGTCATCTAAATAATCAGATATTTTATAATAAACTTTATTACATATATTACGTTTAACAACATTTTTAAATTTACTTACAGATAGATTAATCACATCATTTGAGATTTTGTTAAAAAATCGTACAGACATCCCTTTAAAAGATTGACTAACTTTATGTTGCCTTACAGTAGGAACAGCTAGTTTATCTTTATTTCTAGTGTTAACATTATGATAGTCGCTATTTTTCTTGAACATGTTAATATGTTTTCGGACATACATTAAGTTTTCATATATATATTGGCATGGCACTGTCATAATATTTATTTCTTTAAAGTTAGTTCTAAGTGATTCTCTGGGGCCCATATTATAAATTGCACGAACAGCCCTCTTCTGCAACACAAATATGGTGTTGATATCTGCAGCATTCCCCCACAACAAAATGCCGTACGACATAATGCTATGGAAGTAGCTGAAATAAACTAGTCTAGCCGTTTCTACGTCAGTAAGTTGACGGATTCTTTTGACTGCGTATGCTGCAGAACTGAGTCTGTTCAACAACCCATCTATGTGAGCGCCCCATTGAAGCTTATTATCTAAAGTTATGCCTAAAAATACAGTACTGTCCACAAGATTTAGATCTTCATCTTTTATTTTAATGTTATGTTTAAGTTGTTTAACATTTGGTAATATAAATCTCATACATTTTGTTTTAGTCTCGTTCAGTATAAATGCGAAAGTCTGTGTGAATGTTTGTTACCACGTATCTCCGTAACCACAAAATAAATTTAGATGAAATTTTGTCTGTAGATAGTTTAGGTGCCATAGACTATCAAATTTTGAAAAATTTACTTCTAAAGTGATAAACAGGGGTGGCAAAGTTTGTATGGGGATAAAAAAAAAACTTGACCCATCGACTTGAAATTTTGTACTCTCTACTAAAAATAAATGAAAACCTGTTTCAGAATTTTTCGCAATTCAACCTCTAAGACGGTTAACGGGGGTGGCAAAGTTTGTATGGGGAACAAAAGTCTGAGTTAATGTTTGTTACCACGTATCTCCGTAACCACTGAACAAATTTAGATGAAAGGAGAATGCCGACTGATGTATGGCGCTCGGTAAAAAGACTAAAGTGAATGCGTCAAAAAAATCTCCAATAAGTTTTTAGTCGATTCTACTGTCAAAATAATTAAAAATGAGGGTTATTACCATAGTAACACTTTACATCAATGTTTCTTGCCATAGTAACGTGAATATCATTGGTTCTTGCAGTCTGATGGTGGCGTGCGGCGAAAACCAAATCAACAAAATATTTTCTTACTTGATTATTAATTCCCTCGGTGTGTAAAACTAAAGAAAATGTTAATGAAGAAAATTATAAAATATAATAAATTGCATGGCATACGTTTGGTTTTTACGAAATTGGTACGGGTTCTCGGCATTTTCTTTTGGTATGTCGATAGTTTAGGTGCCAGAATAACAAATAGGCTAAAAAAAATTGAAATATTTAACTTTAAAGTGGTAAACAGTGGTGGCAAAGTTTGTATGTGGAACAAAAAAAATCTTTACCGATGCACTTTATATTTTGCACAGAAACTCTCTACTGAAAATAAATAAATAGGTGTTTTAGTTAAAACGCTGAATCAATTTTAATGAATTTTGCAGATGACCCTAAAAATTAATTTTAATATTTAATTAATATTATTAATTATTTCTCAAGTAAGTAGGTTTGTAAAAATTCATCATACTTAACTGGATGTTGAATGGTGACCAACGCAAACAGGAGGGGAACAGGAACGAAAAGGGGAGTGAGAACGGGAACGGGAACGGGTACGGCTAGGTAATGCAGTAATAATATACATTTTAGTCCGCGCAAAACATGGAAAATATAAATTATGTAAATAATTAAACACGTTTTGACACATAAGTTTCCATGCGGGCGAAGCCGCGGGGCGCAGCAAGTACTTATATAATTACGTACAGACAGCGTCAGAGTCTGGTAACCCCCCTAGTTAATGTTAGTAGGTTCAAACCGTCGCGGCGTCATTCGTGGATCTCAACTTTTTGCACAAATGTGTTTTATAAAACTTCTCCTCCTTGCCTACGAATATTTAATTTCAATCATGTCACTATACGACACAATGGAGTGGCGGTTACAACACTCGACATCAATCGAAACGTTACAAGAGTACTGGGTTCAAATCCCTCATTACCAATATGTATTTTTTTTTTAATTTTTGTTCCTAACAATGGATTACGTTACGCGGTAAGTGTAGTAAGTAAGTTACCTAATTATTTAAATTAAGCTTAAAAAATAAAAAAAATGTTCAAAAGTTATAACAAATTTATTAAAACACCACATTTAACATAATAGAATATAGATAGTAACTTATTTTTTTGAATTTTCAATAATGTTTTAAATGATAGATTAATACTTAATTTACCCATATAAGATTAACGAGTGAACAAACATGTTAACATTGGAAGAGGTTATACTTGCCGTATAAAAATCCAATAAACAATTTAGATCACTCGCAAATACTTAGTCTGGTATTTTATCTATAATTGAAAACATTTTATAGTATTTAAATATTTTTTAATACCGAATGGGATGGATGTCCAAAACTTTAAATTATTTGTTGAAGCCTTCTTTTCACTTGGGTAATCAAAGTCCAATCAAAACCACTACGACGCATCAGTTCCTAGGTTCTCATGACCTCCTGTTACAGGTGCACAACACTTCACTCGTGTCCCAGTTAGGACAATTTGACCCCACATATGCTCACACATTCTCCACATATTTAAATCGTGACTTTTAGATGACCATGATATGGTGATAATGCCCGTCTGAGAAGCGAGCCAATTGGTCAGAATTCGCGAACGATGAACCGCGCAGTTATCATAAACTAAATACACCGTTCCTTCTGGATAAGCAACTTGCACTGTTGACTGCATTATTTCTTGCAAAACTTTGCTCATTAATGACATCCATCGCCAATAACCTGAAAATAAAAACATAATATTATAAGCATAAGATGTGTTTATATAATATAAAATGGAATAGGTCTACTAAGAACATTGTTTATGATAATCCTACTAATAATTCTCATACCACTTACCTAATGTTATTCTGCCATTTCCAATTCCATACATTGATTAACATTGACATTGATTATTTGATGGGTTGTAGCGTTCCAAAAGTTTTATTTTGCAAAACGCACTCTTTAGCTCAATTTTTCGGACTGGCTTTTTTATATGCAACATCTTTCATATACAAATTCAATGACACACGACACACACCCAAGACGAAACCAGTAACCTTTTGTTCTGAACTGTCATTTAATACACAACTACCCTCAATAGTCCAGTGCTGCACAAAATAATTATAAGTAGTTGCGCACTACCGTGTTAAACAAATGAAGAAGTTACTAGCTGACGCATCCATTCATACCTAGACAAAATAATAAACGTATATTGTAACTTATAATTTCGTCATTATCGCCAACCGCTACGATAGCTCAGTTGGTTAGAGCGTCTGATTCTTAAACTGATGTGAATGAATTACTGGTTCGATCCCCCAGCCAAGTATAAATATTTTTGTATAAGATTTTGGCCATTTGAATATGGTAGCCTCCACGGCAGCAGTTTAAATTTATACTTGAAAGGGGTATACCAGATCGTGACGCTGTGTGCAATCCAATTCCAACCATTTTAGCTCTTATGGCCCTTCTTCCTCCGTAAATCCAACCTGGTTGGTATACGCTCCGTGCATGAGGTTGGCATGACGTGCTCCTCCATAACTGTCCTACAAAAAATCGGTGGAAAAATCGGTCGTGAGCGGGGGGGAGCCTTATGGTTCATGTATTTAAAGGAAAGGAAGGCAAGAAGACCCCTTCTAAAAGTATTTTCGTTGGTTTCGTTCTAAAATGTTTATTTTTTTTGTTATTCAAAGCCACGCCTGGTGTCTATTACTACTCAAGGACAACTATAATTATGCAAAGGTTTTTTTATGGTAACTGAAGATGTAACAAGCACATGGCCCACCTGTTGTTAAGTGGTAACCATATAAAAACGGTTTTTGCACTCAGATATCGAAGAGCACAAATATTCTTTCCGAGATGGGGGGACGAAATAGTTATTTGTTATACAAGAGTGCAAAGTTGCTTTTTAACCGCGTGCTCAATTTTGATGACCGAGCAAGCAAAGGATTCCAAAATTGAATCACGAGCATAGCGAGTGATTCAATATTAGCTGTGAAGTTCCGATTGTCGATTTATCCGAGATTAACGTCCAATTGCCTGAACTTAGTTAATATGCTTAGAGGATTTCGTAAATATTTTTGTCTGAACTGAAAACAAAATGTCACCTACGAATGCAATGAATCAAATGAAAACAAAAATACTGAAAAATGAAACGCTAGACATATACTATTCGGTCACTGTCCCGCCACTTGTAATCAACGCGCCACCTAATTTGTCCCAAAATACTTTATAGGTATCCATAATTTTGTTTAGTTTATAGCTCAGTACTCACATACGGTATCACTCGATAGTTTTACTTGAAGTCGAGTAAAAATCAACGTGTGGACCGCAAAACTCACAGCTCGAAGGCTCGCACCGAGCCGGCTCAATGGAATTAAATGTAATAATAGTCACCAGAACATAATACACAAACCACTTTCTGGTTAATAATTGCAAGTTTTTTTCAATTGTGTGTTCCAAGCCCAATAACAAACTAACCGCAGCTTTTGTAACTGGCTGGAATCCAGTGATATTGAACAACACGGCATTGTCAGCATAGTGGCTAGCTTATGTGCCCTTTTCACTGATGATTTTGAAAAAAATGCCCATGAAGATTTTAAACAAATCTCCCAAAATTAGAAATCTAAATCTCTTTTAATAATGGCCTTACGTATTCAAATCTGTCAAAAGATGTTGCTTAAACTATTGCCATTTCATAAAGCACATATAGACAGAGAGTGGCAGTGCTAACTATTAGCCGATAAGTAATTTTAACCATTGCTTTTGGGGTAAGGCTACTTTGAAGGGACCACCTTGAATTTATGACTAATTATCATTGAATTGTAGGATTGATTGGGCTTAGTGGTGTAATTTGGGAGAAACCTACGTCCAGCAGTAGACTTATATTGGTCAATGATGATGATGGATAATGTAACCATTTACTTTTTCAATGCCGAAGGATTTTTACACTGTTTTTATACACAATAGATTTTGTGTGAACAAACACCGGGCTCCAATAATTACTTATTATGACTACACTAAGAGACAGAAGTAGGAGTTTTAACTACTGCATTCCATCGATGTACTTCTACAGGCCGATGATGACGACAGCCAATGATTTGATTCCAACCACTTTTGACTCATCGTACAAACTCAGCCGTTGAACAAAAGGCTGCACTCAAAGCCATTCATTTCCTTTGAGCTGGCGATTGTGAGACTAATAGGTTATTCTTTGAAAGCCTCCAGAGACCTTTTCAGAGTTCCCTTTGTTTATGTTCAGCTAGGTCACAAGCACAAGCATATTTTGTGAATTTGATATTGACGTAACTAAGTGTTCTTTCAGTTACTAAAGTAAAAAAATAATTGAAATGTAAAATCATTTGCTTGTGCTTAATTTTCATGTTTCGAGTAGCTTTGGTAATGTTCTGTTTAGTGGATAATTTGTTTATAGTTTCATGAACAAAAAAGTAACAAATTTATTGATAAATTACATTTTTTATGGTACCTACTTGAACATCGAACAAGCACATGGCCCACCAGATGTAAAGTGGTAACCATTACCTATCACAAAGCATTGCATCGTAGATCATGTTTTTTTGGAAAATGCTCTACGATGCAACGCCCTGCGTCTATCAACTTGAGGCATGAAGATGATATGCGTTTTATGCCTGTTATATCACCGGTACCCACACCCTTCAAATCAAAACGCAGCACAGCTGCTTTTCGGCAGTACTTCCCCGGATGAGACCTCCACAAAGAACACTATTACTACTAAATATAATATCTATATAATTTACTACTAATAAATATTGTAAGGCGCAGGTCACACATATCGGGCAAGGACATGGCGCGGACGTGGCACGGACGTGGCTCGGACATGGCACGGGCATGGCGCGGACATGGCTCGGACATGACGCAGAAATGACGTGACAGAGGCACAAGTGTAGTGCAGTCTGTTGTCCGGTATCGATGTGTCAGCATGTCATCCTCAGAAGACGAAGATGCTCTTGCTCTCGTGCATACAATTAATTAATATACAGATCAGGGCCCGTACAACCCCGATTTCGAGTTAGTTGCTTCGAAAGTGAAACCCCTTTATTGGGTTATACAGTTGACGGGATTACCCTTTCGTTTGGGTATTCTAGCGAAAGTGTAACCCGTTCCTTAAGAGGTTAAACGAATGAATGGAGTTACCTCTTGATAGGTTTTTTTTAATGTTACACAATGGTTATCATTACGCCTGACACTGGGTGTGGGAATTTAGATTTTGACTCTTGATTTATGTCATCAATCATTAGGTATTAGTTCGGATCGCTTTATTTGGTTGAAGGAAGAGCGTCACTGCATTAAAGAAAAGTTTTGAAAAAATAAGGAAAGTGCCATGTTTCAGTCAGTTTTCATTGGTCATCATCGCAGAGTATGCGTTGTCATATACGAGACTGGCAGTCAACATATTAAAAAGAAAAAAAAAATGGTGTTTCAGTCAGTTTTCATAGGTCATCATCGCAGAGTACTCTGCGTAGCGTTATTTTTTATTTTTAATGTATTTATTAGGCAAAGCCAACTGTACACATAATAATGAGCATTTTGTAAAGCGTTATATCCAAGACCCGCAGTCAACGTGTTAAAAAGAAAAAACATGCCCTTCAAAACTATTTTGAATAATAATTTTGGATTGTCACTGTCACTGTCACTCTAAAACTCAAACCCAAAACTCAACTCAAAGCTCCACTCGAAACTCATTCTACAAATTCATCTGTAAATGGTTATATCTCTGGAACTACTAATCCTAGACTAGCCGTTAATTGCTCAAAAGATAGCTATCGACAAGATCTTTATTTTCAATGACATATGTCAAACTTGAATTTGCCATATCTCGAGAAGTACTCATCCTAGACTTGCCGTTACTAGCTCAAATGATAGTTACTAATAAAATCTTAATTTTCGATGACAGCTGTCAAACTAAAAACTGTCATCGAAAATTAAGATCTTAACAATAGCTATCATGTAAGCTAGTAACGGCAAGTAAAGGATGAGTAGTTCTCGAGATATGGTCGATTTAAGTTTGACAGCTGTCATCGAAAATTAAGTTCATGTCAATAGCAATCATTTGAGCTAGTAAAAGCAAGTCTAGGATGAGTAGTTCTCGAGATATGGTCGATTTAAGTTTGACAGCTGTCATTGAAAATTAAGGTCTTGTCAATAGCTATCATTTGAGCTAGTAAAGGCAAGTCTAAGATGAGTAGTTATCGAGATATGGTTGATTTAAGTTTGACAGCTGTCATCGAAAATTAAGGTCTTGTCAATAGCTATCATTTGAGCTAGTAAAAGCAAGTCTAAGATAAGTAGTTCTCGAGATATGGTCGATTTAAGTTTGACAGCTGTCATCGAAAATTAAGTTCATGTCAATAACAATCATTTGAGCTAGTAAAGGCAAGTCTAAGATAAGTAGTTCTCGAGATATGGTCGATTTAAGTTTGACAGCTGTCATTGAAAATTTATTCCAATTTTATTCTAATAGTCTGCATTTCCGCCCTTAATGCTTAGAACACAATTACCGCAATTAATTTTCATCTTCTGACCGATTTTTTTTCTCCTTTATCTCCTATAACCCACGTATAACCCGTGTTACAATGATAAAAAGGTTAACCCTAAGGAATGGGTTTTGGAATAATACCAAAACCCAATACTATTGATAACCCTCATGATCAGGTAACCTAATCAAAAGGGTTTTGAATGGTTTAACCCATCAAATAATAGTGTAACCTATAAGGAGAGGGTTAACTAAGCTTTTGGAAAAAACCTGCCGAAAACCTCTTCATCGGGTTACCAAATCGGGCCCTGATACAGATGAAAAAAATACGCGCAAACGAATTTGCACAAGGATCAGCTAGTATTATCATGGGTATTACATAAAAAATTCTTAATACCGGTTTAGTTTAATCTCTTTCCGATTTCCAGCCACAATTTATCTTGAACATTTCAGTTACAATAATCGGAACGACAATGATCATAAAGCGTTGCATATTTTACAATCAATTCACAAAATTCAATATTAAATTCGATATCATTAACATCACTAACAGACGTATGTCGCAAGCAAGTACATATTACGAACTGGCGGCCATCTGACGCCCATCTGGCGGCGATCGGGCGCGGGCGCCGAAATGGCGCGTCATACGTCCGAGCAACGACATACTGTGTGCCCTAAATTGTGCTTTATTTCCATGCATTTTGTATGAAATTTGAATGGAATAGGAAACCGCCTGTGCCATGTCCGTGCCATGTCCGTGCCCGATGAATGTGACCTAGCGTCGGGCGCAGACATGGCACTGGCGGTTTCTTATTCCATTCAAATTTCATACAAAATGCATGGAAATGAAGTACAATTTAGGACACACGGTATGTCGTTGATCGGACGTGGTTATGACGCGAAGTCGTCCGAGCTAAATTGTGCTTTATTTCCGTGCATTTTGTATTAAATTTGAATGGAATAGGAAAGCGCCCGCGCCATGCCCGCGCCAGGTCAGACAGGTGAGGCCTGCGCCTAATAGCTCCATTAAATCTGTGGCATCTGACGTACTTGTACACTATCGGCTTTGCTAATGGGAATAACCCAAAATAAAGATGCAGGAATACATTGTCGTATATCGTTCGTCGAGAGCTTAGCAAAAAACAAACTAAGTACGATTGTATACTTCGAAGAATATCTAGGTAGGCGCCTAAAATATATAGTTAACAAGCATTCAATAGATCAAAACTCTGACAACCACTTCAGTAAAACTAAAGTTTTTAACTTTTCTTATAACTTTTTACTACGGAGGTCTCTACCCCCGTATACTCTACATTGTTTTAATTTATATATTGGAAGTAAGATTTCTTATTTTGTGCTATTGGACTGAGCTCTCTTCATCTTTAGTGATGGGCAAGGTAAGTAAAACAAAGGAATGTTGTGGCGCCCAAGGGAAATGCCGATTGATGCGATGGATTGAAATGGACGGGCCCAAATGCGGCGAATTGTACCGAACAATTGGCTCGAGTTTTTTGTATTCTGTGCAAACGCTAACTCTCATGTTTACATACATTCTGCGATGCAAAAGATTTGATTCATTTTGCGGCGCAAACGTTTCTATCATCGGCAGATATACAGGTGTAAGTAACATTTAGATCGGTTACTTTGGGAAAATCTGAAACTATAAGACATACGAAGATCTGTTCTCAGGAACCATGTCATCGATTTTAGTTACAAGTAAAACTGTATCTTACATTAAAACTTGAATTAAAACTTTTAAAAAAAACTTGTAGCTCGGGAATCGGACCCGGACGTTTTGTATAGTTGTATAGTTAAAACTTGAGTATACTCATTTGTGACCAGGGCCTCTAGCCAACCGGTATTTGCTACGAAGCGATTCTATTTCGTCCGTCGTCATCGTTCGGCAGCGATACATCCAAATATTGATGATAATATATACAGCTCAATAATTCTTTAGCCGCGTACAATATACAGCTCTATAATTATTGAGCTGTACAATATTTGGATGTGTCGCTCCCGAACGATAACGACGAACGAAATAGAATCGCTTCGTAGCAAATTCCGGTTGGCTAGAGGCCCTGGATACATTGGCTACTTTTTATCCGGGTACCATACCACGTAAGTGGAGACGTGAGCGGAAGCTAGTGTTTCACTAAAATTATCTTATTTATTTATTTCTAGAGCAGTCAGTCTCAATGGCGCACCATGCTGTTCCTAGTGGCTGGCGTGTCTTTCATCACCAACATCATATTCGTCGCCTTCCTCTCTGTGGACGTACAGCCGTGGAATGACAGCGGTGTTGAAGGTAGGTTTTAACTCTCAAAGTGATCAACTTATTGCAACGAGTGGATGCAGAGTGATTAACATCCAACAAATGAGAAAATTATAAGTTATATTGAGATTGTGTAACCGTTGGCTGTCGTTGTTGCCGAAGCAATCTTGGCGTGGCTTACTTTGGTGATCTTCGCAGATCTTAAGCACCCGGTCACTACTTTGATGGTTAATGAATATTTTATTACACAGGGATATTTATTACTTTTTCTTGTCCTTCTTTTTGTTTAAGCTAGCGGACAGCTAGGGTAGGTAGGATAAGCGTTGGACGTGGTAGAATTCTACCGGGATCCATGACCCCATCAACTGCTACTGCAGCGTCGAGCCCTTCATCAGGCGATGAATGGTTCGATGATGCACTAGCACTATGGTGAGTGAAGGAACACGGTGTGTTTTTAGTCGGTAGGACGCCGAGCTAGCGAGAGTTAGTCGCCGGCGGAGAGCCAGATAGACCACTCTAACTCTCCCCGAGTTGGACATGCGTAAAGCATTTTTAAACCGATAAAAAATAAAGTTAGGATAAGCGTTATGGCGGGAACAGACTTACGAAATGTAATATGCAATGTAACGCAATGAAAGAATTTGCTGTCCGCATTGTAGCAATAAATCAGACAACCTAACAGAATTCCCATAGTGCACAAAGCATTTCTACATACATGTTCGGTTTGTGCGCACCCTATGTACACTCTTGTGAAATGCTCCATTCATGTTACATTGCATTTTACGTTACATCAGTCTGTACCCGCCATTAGAGACCAAGAAAATGAGTCGACGACATAGTACGCGTTGCCGGTATCCGTCACGTCCATGATGCGACAACAGACCAGATAGGTAGTACAAGCACCAGGTGGATAGTACAAACTTCGGGAGGCCTTTATCTATCTGGGGCGGATGATGATGATGATGATGATGAGAGAACAACTCTGGTGACACATTTTTTAGGCCAACCAAATGCCTCTGACTTGGTCATGATGTCATTATCCTAACCTACTAAATAATCATCTTCATCATCAACCCATAGAAGTTCACTGCAGAACATAGGTCCTACTAATGTGATAAAGTTTGCTCTACACTCGCGCTTGAATCGCCACGAAGATGCTCGGTAGCAGTGATGCCATCTACACTTACGTTTTAGTTTTTACAGGCTTTCGCGGCGCAAGTGTAGAGCGCACTTGGCAAAGGTTAAGATGAGAAGATGTGCAAGTGCTTGTTACTAAACGTCAAAACGAATGAGTGGATTAGGTTTTTTTGCGCTGAATTTACAACAGAAATAACATCCCTATATGCTACGTTGTATCCGGTTACATGCGAGCAAAGCCGCAGGTAGAAGCTAGTCTTTATATTATTATATACCATTTTATACCAATTTTATATAATCCTTCTGTATCCTGAGCATTATCATTATTCTTTCCAGAAGATGCTGGGATGGAAGTCTCTGAAAAAAAATCGATTCAGACCCAATCGAAATAGGTTCTACATTCAAGGATTTTTTTATGAATACTAAAGTACTTAAAGTTTTTGTTATGAATAAAATTATTTTCGCAAACATAATCTTGCTTTATTGCTGCACCAAACTGGCGTGGAAAATCTACGCTATGTATTTATTAGTAAGTAGTAGTTTATTATGCGTTATTTAGATCTCATAACTGTAGGTGGACCATAAAATACTTAGTGACAGGTGACTCACCAATTTTGAGAAGATGAGGCGAACTACGCGCGAGTCGAATTGCCATTAATTGCCAAGTCTAGATTTCTTAATAATTATGATTTTCACGCAATTTATATTTATTTTGACGACTTCTGTGGCGCAGTGGGCGATGGCCCGCTTGAGACTCAGCAGGTTGCAGGTTTGATTCCCGCCACGAGACAAATGTTTATAAATAACTAAAAAACTTAAAAAAACTTTACTTGTAGATTGCGATCTTATAATTATTTAAGTATATAAGTTTTATTGTTCTGCTAATTTGCCAAATAAATATAAATAAATCATATGTTGTATATATCTAAGTAGAATGTCAGTGATTATGGTTCCCTTACTAAAAGCTCTCCTTAATTTGGGACTATAATGATCCCCATGTGTAAATACCCTGCATTATTTATTTATTTACATTTTTTTCTTATATCAGCATTGTATTTAAGTTTGTGCATTATCGTTTGCTCTAAACAGTTTTTTTCTTAACTACACTGATTCAATTAAGTGTAAATAGTAATAGGCCCTTCAGCATACAATTATATATACCTTACATATAATATTATTAATCTTACTATATGTATTATACATACTATAGGGATCTAGTTGTAAGTTTTCCTAATGCTATCAAAATAAAATTAAATATGTATATTAAACAAATCTTTGTTTGACGAAACAGTAAGCCTAGATTAGTAACTATCTCAATAACTAAGATACTAAAAAATAAGATAAAATGCTAAAGTACTGCCTGTATTTCTCTTTATCTCTCTTTGTCTCTCTCGCTTGCCTTGAAAATTATGAATCCCGTCTGATGATGGGGTTTGCCTATGTTATTTTTCTTCTTCTTCCTTCGCTAAAAGCAACGTATTGTCTTTGGAAACATTGCAAGCGATATGTTTTCCATAAAATGGGAGACCATATTTTAAAATGAGTTGTAATTGTTTTATGAACAAAATGATATGTTAAAATTTACTTCAGCTAACACTATGACAAATAACAATATTCAATTATGACTGTTTTAGTTTCATAGGTTTTTGAATGCTAAGAGATACTAAAAATAAATAAATAAATAAATAATGCGGGACGTAATCACACAGCATCATGTAGCCCCAAACTAAGCAGAGCTTGTATTATGGGAACTACATGATTGATATACTACACATATAATTATTTTTTTTTGTAAATACATACTTATCATACATAGAAAACACCCAGACCCGAGACAAATATCTACAGAACATGCAAACATTTGTCCCGTAATAATAACTTGGTAACTTCCTTTAGATATTTAATTATCTCGGTAGCACAGTAGGCGAAGACCCGCAGGAGGTTGCGAGTTCGATTCCCACCGCGAGACAAATGTTACTATTATGTGCAAATAATTACCTTAGTATCTGGTATTATATGTATTTAATAACAAAAAAAAAATGTATAAAGTAGTATATCAGTTATGTGATTCACATATACAAGCTCTGTTTATTTGCGGGTCATATTGGTGCTGTGTGGTACTACCACAGCATTACATAATAAACAGAACGTCAAAAAAATCCATAGGAGAATATAAAAAAAATGTTGTGTGCATCAGTTTCGTACCTACGATTTTCGGATCGTACGCTCCACTACGCCGAAACCCCTCGACTAACATTAAGCCCTGAACATGCGTGATTGTGTGTATTTGTTTTTAGATAACATTAATACATTAATAGTAAAGAAAGCATCACATATTGACAATAATTTTGTTTCGCAAATCAGTATTGTCGACGACAGTGAACACTAAACTGTTGATTCAATAATGAGCGTCAAAGAAATTGTTCTAAACGGTGCTGAAATGAAGGAAGCAGAGAGTGCTCATGTGAACAATGTGAAAACCTTTGAAGATGAACATTTTAAAGGTAAGTACGAGAATGCCAATTATATTGATAATATCGCTTTGAAGATAGAAATGTTATTTGGAATGTAAAACGCTGTTACATTAAGTGATACTGATTTGTTTGCTTGAATGTGATGTATAATGAAGGAAAAAATCTCTTATATTTTCTATTATAAGAGTAATGATATGTACTTAATTAAAAAACAAATTATGCGCCTCTTTTTTTTCTTGTGACTATGTTTATATATTAGTTTTTTTTTTTAACTAGGTACTGGAGACAATAAATGGGTTCACATTAATAATAAATAGTTAATAAATTATTATTTTTTTTACAAATATTTAATAAAATAACACCGTAAAGAATGGAAAACTCAAAGGGAGTCCTTTACCCAGCTGTGGGAAACAACAGCGTCCGTAACAGATGAACGGATTTGGATGAAACTTGGAATTTATGTACATAGTTCATAGTTCTATGTCCAGGTCATAACCTGGACATAGAATTTTTATACCATTTTTCCCGGTACCATAGCGAGCGAAAGCTTGTGTAAAATAAATACGATGCCCAGTTTTCACCATCACAGAACAAAAAGACTTAATCACCAGTACCCTATTTCGACCTATTACGGTATTCTATTCGTGTCACAAGTGACAACTAGGAGCTTTATTCTTTATTATTCTTTGGATTCTTATTATTTGTTGCTAGTGGAACAGAATAGTGGTGACGACTGGATTTATAATGGTGATAAATGGAAACAGTTCAAAATAAAATCCTAGTGGTCAGTATTGGCACAGACATAAATACCTGATAGACAAGTACCATGTGTACCACATGGTCTGAACTGATAAACAGAATGCTATACAGAATAATTTTAAGTAGTTGCTATACAGAATAATTTTAAGTAGTTATGAACTACCGTGATAAACAAATGAAAAATTTACTAGCTAACCATCCATTAATACATAGACAGAATAATAAATGTATAATATGCTTAAAATTTTCGTCGTAATCATCAACCGCTACGATAGTTCAGTTGGTTAAAGCGTCTGATGCTGAATCTGGTCTGAATTAATTGCTGGTTCGATCACCCCTGCCCAAGTATAAATATATTTGTATAAGATTTTGGACAATTGAATTAGGTAACCTGCTTGTCAGAAGTTTAATTTATACTTGAAAGGGGCATACCAGATCGTGACGCTTTCTGTAACTGTACATAGCGGTGACAACTTCCAGCAACCAGTAAAAAATATGAACCTTTCAGTAACATCATGGGGCTACCGGCATCAGCAGAGCCTAATTCTCTTTTTCGCCCTCACGATTGCGTACAGTATGAGAGCTTGTATAGGAGTGGCTCTGGTGGCCATGACGCACCATGAGGCACCTGGTAATGGCAGCAGTGGCAACGGTACGGACAATGCGGGGGCCATCGATGTTGACGAAGAGGACTTCAAAGTCAATGGCTTTTTCAATGCTCTTATGTTATGTCCACCGGTAAGTTAAGACCATAGAGATTCAATTAATCATATTATGGTCTTATATAGTACTACATTTAGCTAATTAGATAAAAAAAGAAAAAATGGTTTGTGTAAGCTTTTTTAAAATAGACTGAAATTATGGTTTGAATATATTTATACTTTATAATTATTATTTTCTTATATTTTACAAGTAGAGTTTGAATTCATATGTTATCTCGAAAACGGGTTAAATCTATTCCCGAAGGTCAACAATATTTGCTCAAAGACTTTTAGTTTTGTACTTTTTCATTGAAGAACTGGCTTATAAATTACGCCATAATTAACTCCAATACTTGTTAGACAGTTCTAGAATAGCTAATTTAATTTAAAGGATAGTGCCAGTGTTCGGTCCAAATGCTGCCCAGACATGAAAGTACCACCATTGGATTCCTTGCAATTTGTTTAATCAACATACCCATCAACATTCCTCAGGAAATTTAGTTTTTCTTTATCGTACTTTGTATAGCCCGCAGTTGACTTGACGCCGCGCTCGTATCAAGCAATTAGTGTCATACGAACGAACGAGTAACATTTAAATATTTTAACATCCATCTTCGGCCAACCTCACCTACTCGTGATGCACCCTCTTAAACAATAAACGGGGCTCTGGCTGTCGGCTTATTGCGGCATAGCGCAGCCTACATCGGCAAAGCCAAATTCCCTAACCGCCGACGGGCAGCAGCATCGGTGGTACGAGAAGCTGTGCCCTGCGATCCCCAACCCGCTTGCTGGGCAAGCAAGGGGATTATGGGCATAAACCCTCGACTGTGGTTGGCACATTGAGGAAAGAGGGCATAACATTCAGTTAGTCAGAGAGGTCAGACCTAAACAAGCGAAAAGCGAAGATGATACGGCGTGACCTTCGGACCTCTAGCACACTTCTCATTAAAGAGGCAATAGAGCGAAGCCGAGCCGAGCCACCTGACGAATTAACAATAAGAAGTCATTAAGACGAAATAACACTAAAATAACAATAAGAAGTCCTCGATCTCAACTAAGATCTCCGGCCTGGACAGGACGGTTCAGCCATTGTATGACAATCACGATTCTAACCACCCTGACCCGCCACTGCATCAACTGCCAGAAATCAGCCAGGACGAGCCTCCGGCACACGGATCCATCACGATCGCTTAAATAATAATAATTAATAAATGGAAAAGCCCCGAGTGAGGACAGAGTCACTTCAGAACTTCTTAAGGCTTGAAGCGCTCCTGTTCTGCAGAAACTGTAGAACCTCTTCAACTCCGTCCTACACTGTGGGAGAACTCCAAAGGCGTGGAACGAGAACTTGGTTATTCTGTTTTTTAAGAAGGGAGATAAGACCCTTCTTAAACTTTAACGTTAACGTTGGCACTTACACTTGGTTTGGTTTGGTTGTGGTTTGGTACGAGTAACTCACCTGAGTACCGGGGTGCACTTTGCATCTTGGCAGCAAGATCTACTGAATGAATGAATGAATGAATAAATCTTTATTTAACACACACAGAAACACAGGAAACATAAATGCACAGCTTACAATAACATTTAAACATAACATAAAATAGAAAAACAATAACATAGACAATCAATAATTATAACAACAACAACAACAACAGCTAACATCTAAGGCATATAGGCGGGCAGGCACAACACTGAAATAAAAAAATAAAAAATAGTCAAGTATGTACCTATGCAGGACAAATACCTACCAACCCACCCGCCGCCAATTGCCAGTGCACCAATCAGCCACCTCCGCAGGTACTGTGTGGGTCAAATAGGACCTCTCTCAGCTTATTGCTGCGCCACACCAATAATGACGTGGGCAGCGCTGGTTTTCAGAGAGGCCCTGGGCGACATCACGCACGCAAAAATACAAAATTGTGACAACAAAATTTATACTTCACATAGGTACTGGTATTTGCCAGTTTAATCGTCTACTTCATAACCTATTGGTTGGTAAGGGGACGTTAAACATTTCGTAGATTTGATTGGGTTCTGTACGTTTGGTTATTAAAATCATGCGCTTTTTCATCGCAATTTGGTGGCTTACAGTGCGTTCGGACGCGTTATCATGCGTTTATAGCGACTGCATCGATATTGTATAGATACAACAATGTATCGTTCAGCCGCTGTGCCGAGAATCTGAAAAACCACTCAACCGCAGTCTATAATAGTAATAGCAGAGCTCAATGTTATAGGCTCGTCCAGAGAGGTACACCATGCCTATTTCTGTTCTAAGTTGTTTTTCAAAGATATTATTACAGCATATAGAATTTTAGGTAAAATTATAATAAACAACTTCATATCACAGATTTTTACTGGTCACGGTGGATTTAGATCATATTTGTATAGATTCGAAATTTTTTTGTCTCCACTATGTTCTTGTGGAGAAGATATTCTGCAAACAGACCAACATATTCTTGTTGACTGTAATAAATTTGTTCATTACGCTACAATTGTGAGTCTGCCATGGATATGGAAATTAGTAGTACAAATTTAAATGATATATTGGTCAATGATAGCACAAGAAGCCTGAAGAGGCTTCTTGTGCTTGCGTTTACCACATAGGTAGATCTAGATACCTACCTGTTATTTTTGAAGTCGGAGTCAGCTTTGGAGTACGACATTATAGCAACTACACTTCTCCCACCTCGGACATGCCTTCCCGCGCCGCCCACGCAATAGTTACCTACCTTGGTGTGCCTTGGCTGACACCGACTCCAAAAATAACAGGTAGGTATCTAGATCTACCTATGTGGTAAACGCATAGATCGTAAGGGATAAATTTATAGAAAAAAGGTGGATGAACCAAAAAATAAGCAATTATTTTTAACTTTTTAGTTTAACAGTTTTTTCAATAAATGTTTTTGAAGTCGGTTTTTTTATTTTATTTTAAATTATTGTTTACTATAAATAAAATTCAAGCCCATAGAAATTTTATTCCCTATTGTCTTATCCCCGAAAAACACAACGAAAAAGAATTTTCCAAATTGGTTTTTATATGACGGAGTTATGAGATAACAAACAAAACATGAATAAAATTCAATAAAAACATGAATAAAATTCGAGCCCATTAAATCTTAGTCCCTGTTTTTTAACCTTTAGAGTTGGTATTTTTTCTTCAAATTTTTATGGGACCAATCAAAAAGTATATCCTATACAAAAAACTAAGAGTTTTTTAAAACGGTTCATAAATGACGGAGTTATGAGGCAACAAACATAAAAATCGAATAAAATATGAGCCCATAAAATTTTCATTCCCAGTTTTCTCACCCTTAAGGTTGGTATTTTTACTTCAAATTTATATTGGACCATTTGCAAAGTATACTCTACACTACAATAAAAGAATTTTTCAAATCGGTTCATAAATGACAGAGTTATGAGCTAACAAACATAAAAAAACACACAAACAAAACAAAAAAATACAACCGAATTGAGAACCTCCTCCTTTTTTTTTGAAGTCGGTTAAAAAGGACCCGTATTTGTATGGAACGGGAATCACTACCTTGCCGTAACACAGTTTTAAACTAGCACGGGAGGTGGGGCTTCTAAACTGTATAACTACCGTCATTTAATTTTACATAAAATAGGATTGTAGTACACTAATCTAACATTTATAACTTATATTTAGGTACATAACTAGCATACCAATGATAATTTATAACATATTTAGGTATCTAACTAGCATAACGATGTGTACCTACCTACCTAAACTGTTTACTTAAGTTTTTTGTTTTTATTTAATAAAGTTATTCTTATTCTTATAATTAATAGAGTGTTTAAAACACTTATTGAATTATAAAAGTTAACCGTGGGTTCTATATAAGTACTTATAGTGTATTATAGTTTAATTGATGTACTTATCTGTATAGTAGTACCTAGATGATAGTAAAATAATTCTGAAATTATTTACTTTCTAAATATATTTAAATTGATATTGATTTTAATGTGTGTACATATCAATATGAATTTAAATATATTTAATTCATAAAATGTTTGAAGTAAAGCTTTTTGGTTATTTAATAAGAAGAAGAGGTTTTTACATAAGTGCTCTGAAAAAGCATGACTCAGCAATGTACTATGGTGACAACTAGCGGGATTACTATCAACGCCTCATCTCGTCTCGAGTTTGTCCATATTGGGTAGATAAAAATAATTTTGGTGAAGTAGGAGTCATTCCAGCCGGAGCATTGTGAAGTCTTAGTGGGTTGCTGGATAATTATGACATTCTTTTGAAAAATTTGAAGACCCTACGCAAGATTACGAGTACCTACTAGTGGCTTAGTAGGAAGGAGAGCGAGATGTAGAAGAAGGAATTGCGTAGAGAGATGGCGGAGGTAGGGGGTCTCCCTCACCCAAGCTTTTGCCTGCCACCCCCGTATGACGTTATGTGATCGTCTACGTTCGGCATGCGGCCGCTTCTGGGGCCGATCTCGCTCTGCTGAGTCACGCTTAATATCACTGGTTAAAGGAATCTCAAAAGTCAAATTTGATTAACAAGAGCCTACATAGGTTACATAAGTTTTATCGTTTGAGGACCAGTTATAATAAAAATAAAAAAAGGCAGGGGCTCGGGTCGGGTGGGGCCTGATGGGATCCGGTTGCTGCCCTCTTTGTATGTATTAGTATGTATGAGGATAGTGTAGGTAAGACATAATTATAATTCTACGGTAGTTTTTATGTTCTATTCCTTCTTTCTTTCTTTCCTATTATGTGGTTTTGTGTTAGTCTTGTGTGTAAATTTTAGAATTATATTAATGGCTTATGGTTAGTATAATAATTTAGGTTTAGTTATAGGATTATAAGTTTTGTGTTTCCTTATTTTCTCACTAGATCTAAATGATGTTGCATTATATAACAAAAGTGAAGTATTATCATAATAAAAAAAACTGATGCGCAGTAGTATTTTTGGATCTGCTCCTTTCATGTACAACAAATTGCCGGAATACCTGAGAGACTTGCCTTATTCAGTGTTTCAGAAAAGTTTGAGAACTTTGTTGGCCATTAAATGTTATTATACAATAAGTGAATTTATAACCGAAAGCGACCTTAAGAAAACTGTAGAAAATTTATTGAAAGACAAGTAAGCTAAGTTAATAATTGATTTGACGACAGCTACCAATTTAATATTATAATTAATTCTATTAATTTTTTTTCCATAATTGACATTGTTTGTTCATAATAGTTATTATATTATTGAGCATTGTAAATTTAAAAATATTGCATGTCATTTTATAAGGCAGAATACATCGTTTCCATATTATAATAAATAACAACCTCTTACATGAATTTCAAACAATAAATAAACTTTGACTTTGATAATAATTGTAATTGTGTTCAAATTCATCTAGTATAAATGGTATTTAGCTAATTGTAGGTAACTTGTTAGTTTTATAGAAGTAATATACTATTTAAATACTTTATAATGCAAATCGTATTATTGACGGCCTCTGTGGTGCAGTGGGCGAAGATCCGACTCAGACGCAGAAGGTTATATATCAGATATATATCAGGTTATGTATCAGATCTGGGCTATTTCTATGTATGATATGTATGTATTTACAAAAAAGTATTTAAATAGTTTATCAATCATCCAGTTCCCAAAATACAAGATGTGCTTAGTTTGGGGGATACATGAATTTTTATAAATAGATAGATAGATAGATGCATTTATTCCATAAAAAGTTTTTTTTACATTTAACACTTTTTACCAAAAAACCTGAGTTGGTTTGTATTGGTACTC
Organism: Horisme vitalbata; assembly: GCA_951804965.1. Taxonomy (NCBI): domain Eukaryota; kingdom Metazoa; phylum Arthropoda; class Insecta; order Lepidoptera; family Geometridae; genus Horisme; species Horisme vitalbata. Next base: position 34,325,817 of record OX638091.1, on the reverse strand, counting down.
ACATTCGCTTATTGATCCGCACTGTTACTAACCTAGTTATGAATAACAATAAATAACTTAACTAGAACATTTCACTTTTTACTAAATAATATAGATAGAATATTGTGTATACACTGTCTAACTAGGCATTAATGTCCCACAAAAACAGCAAGTTCAATATAGCCTCCGCGTAAACAAAGACTCTGATAGGGGAACCACTTTACTGATACAATTCTTAAACATATATGTATGTGTATGTTATATACACATACACATACATACACATTACAATATATACAACTATTTTGCAACTTAATTACCTACATTTCTTTGGCTTAAGTAAGGCCAAATATTTAAAGATTATACAAAAAATTGTCCCGCTACGAGAATCGAACCCGCGTAGTTCTGCGTCTCAAAGCGGACTATCTAGGTACCTACGGTACGGGGATATCTTCCCAGACCAAAGCACAGAAACGCTCGGAATCACAATGTCATGAAACGGTCACACATCCAAGTAGTGAACGGGCGGAGCGTTGTTTATCCAAGATGATCCGCTAAGAACACTGAGGTAAACCACGTCACCAGCGCTTCCAATCTAACTCGGTTGCAGTTTGGCTTGAAGGCACTTTTTATAGTTTTGTTTGTAATTTGTATTATTATGATACTGTCCAGCATTTTTTATTATTATTATTTTATTAAATTTCAGTATCCAACATTTAGATGGAGCAAGAAGATCCAAGATACAGTGATAGCCTCTTTCTTCTGGGGCTACATGGCGCTGCAGATCCCTTCTGGCCATTTGGCCCATAAGTTTGGATCTCGACTTCTTCTCTGCGTGGCCATGCTGGTCAGCTGCGTTGTGTCCATACTTTATCCTTTAGCGGCATATTATGTGAGTAGCAGTATATTTTTACCAGGTTGGTTCATACACCACGACTTCAAATATATTTTTCACAAAAATGCTTGGAAATTTAATATTTTTTTGACAACCTTCCATCCGCATCAAGTTGATATTCCATTTAACAGGACTAAGCGCTTCCAAACATCATTTATAAAGCGCACTGCTAAAATATGGAATCAGCTGCCAGCGTCTGTTTTTCCATTACCCCAAAAAAATCCCCATGTTTACTTTTTGCAAGCAGTTAGCATTCCACGTGACTTCCGTGCTTCGGAAGCCACGCTATGATGTTTGTCCGGGCTTTTTCAGTCCTTAAGTCGGAGGCCTTCGGGTGGCCTAAAAACCCCGACATCAAAGTTTAATTTTATAGTTATTTTGGTTTTCAGGGTGGATGGATCAGCGCAGTTATATTTAGAATAATTCAAGGTTTGAGCCAAGCGTGTTTTTTCCCTGGAATGCACACGTTCTTTGGCAAGTGGGCGCCTCTAGAAGAGCGTGGCAGACTCACAGCCTTGACCTATGGAGGTAAGTGCGTAGAGCTTGTGAAGCTTGTGAACCTTTTCATCATTAAATCCATCGTATCTCATATTAAAATTGCATAAAATGGTAATACCTCAAAGTAGGTGTCCTCTCTGAGCACATTATTGAACTTTTTATGCGATTCTGAATTTGGTTATATTTTTGTTTTGATTTTTCAAAACCAAGCCAAAATTTCCAATCATATCTATTTTAATTGATAATCTAGGATCAGCAGTAATATTTCCATTCTAACTCATACCAAATTTCAAAAATGGTTTCAGGTCAAGCTCTTGGAACTGTGTTAGGCCTGCCTATCACTGGTTTCATTTCCACAACACCTCTAGGCTGGCCGGGCATCTTCAGGCTCTACGGTATCTTGTCAGGCATCATTGGAGTTGTTCTGTGGTTCTATTGTGCTGACACTCCAGCTAAGCATCCAAGGATATCTGCAGCTGAGCGGCAATACATTGAAGAAGGATTGGGGATCAAGAAAGGAGACGAAAAGGTACAAACTCATTGCAATATAAATCTGCAATATTTCAATATAAGCTGTTCCTGTTTCCTGTATAAATATTTAAATAAACTCATACTAGTTGAGGTATAGAACAGAATAATTTTTAGGTATGTTGTTATGCAAGTCAAAAGCGATGCAAACTTAGTTTTAATAGTTAGTTTAATTAGTCAAAGTTAGTCAAGTTGAGTCAAAGTATTGACTCAATGAACTTCATGACATACACAGGAATTGCTATAATGTTTCTTGGACTAACGTAATGTTAATAATAGTGATCAGATGGACTTTTCGCTTGTTCAATCTAATTTTTATTATTTTTTCTTGCTTTTTCACTGATTTGCATGTGAATCTGTGAGCAGGAAGGCAGTGCACACGTATGAATTTTGTTGAATTCTTCAGAGAAGAGGATTATCGGAATGTATACCTGATATTTGGTATTTTCATAAACCTTGTTCCATCTATCTACTTCTACTTCAATTTTTAAAGGTATTTTATCAATCTTCATCGATTATAGAGACAAATGCGAGTCCCATGGTCAAAGATTCTGCGCTGCAAAGGTCTCTACGCGATAATCGTGGCTCACATCGGCCACACGTGGGGTCAGCTGATCCTCTACTCTGAAGTCCCGGCGTTTATGGACAAGGTTATGGGTGTTAATATTAAAGCTGTAAGTAATATATTAATATTATTATATATTATATAGTATATTAATTCAATACATAACTTACTTTCATATTTATAAATAAATTATGTAGGTACCTTTATATTTTGCTGTTAGGGTTTTTTTTTTAGTTTATAGGCTTACGTTTCACCCCCATCTCACCTGTTGATAAGTGGTGATGCGGTCAAGGATGTAGCTTGCCTGGAATCAACCTATTTACTTTTCGCTTGAAGATCCCTAAGTCGTAGTGATCAGGAAACACTGACGCCGGAAGAGCATTCCATTCCTTAGCTGTTCTAAGGATGAAAGCTGTAGCAACGCTTCGTGCGGGCAGGCAGTATTTTCAAGTATCAATAGGCATAAGTAAAAATAGGCCCAAACGTAGTGATTCAATTCTAAAATGTGAAAAGGCTAGTAAAAAATTATTTTCAAGTGTCAAGTAATAAACATTTAATATTTTCAGAACGGATTGCTGACTGCGCTACCGTTCATGGTCATGTGGATAACCAACTTTTTCTTCAGTTGGTTCACGGATATGCTGATTGTCAAGAAGGTTTTCAGCGTCACAAACACAAGAAAATTGGCTAACTCTATAGGTATGTTCGTATTTGCTCGGAAGTTACCTATATATTCTTAAGTATGGATAAAGCGTGATGCCATATTGTAATAAGCAAGCAATTAAAAATAACTCCATAGTTTTTAATGCAAACACTTATTTTTTCGTTCGATGCCTTTAGTGTGAATATGTAACGTGATTTTGTCAGAATTGTTGGGGTTGAGTTTTATAATAGCTTGCTTTATTAATAAACATTTTTTGGTCTGCTCTTACGGATATTCTTTCTCATTTTAAAACACGTTGGGCGTAGACAGATAGAATATGTCATGAAATTCATAATTTGAATAACGATAGTATGCGTAACAATGACCTTGAAAATTATTTAAATTGGATTGGAAATGTATGCAATGTTAGTGCTGTATAATTTAATAGTTTTTTTGGTTCCTGATGATGGAACAAGCACATGGCCTGCCTGATGTTAAGTGTGGTGTACGACGCAACGCCCTGCGTGCATAAACTTGAGGCATGAAGGTGATACGCTTCTTGTGCCTATAATTTCACTGGCACCTACACTCTTCAAACCGGAACATAGCTATAGTGCTTCACGGCAGAAATAGACATGTTGGTAGTACCTCCCACACAATTTTAAACATTTCACAAGAAGTTTTGCTCCTATTTAACTACTTCCTATTTTAGATTACGAATTTTGGACATAAATTTCATGTGCCCTCGGATGCTCCTTGGATATTAATTCTGTTCTGAGGCTGAAACGTAAATATTTTGACATGTCCTAGGCTTATCTTGAAATGTAGACCAATGAAAAAGATGAAATTGGAAACAACATTGGCCAAAATTTTACACTACACTTACGATACGACTTGTCAAAATATTCGTGCCATTTTTTTTTGTTGTGTTGGTGCTCACATTATTTATTTTTATGCTTTTATAGATATTTAAAAAATGGCAAATAGAAATCATCAGTAAGGGCAGTAATAATTATGTTCAAGGTTTTCATGATTCCCGACTACCAACTATTTTAAAAAGAACTATTTTAAAATTTACAACTTTGCCTCCTAGTGTTTTGTCAGCACAAATATTAGTTTCTACTGAATGCTATAAACTCTAAAGATACTGAAAATCTTTATAATCATAACAAAATATTCAAATCTCGAAACAATCATTATAAATAAAAAAAAAATTAAGGCTTATGTGTTTTTCAAGTCATTATTTCTACAGTCATTATTACAACATTGTGAAGACTAATGGATCAATTTATAATAAATAAGTGACCCGCCTCGGCCATGCACGGGTACAAGTTATTCAAAATAAAAATCTTTCTCTTGAATCACTCTATCTATTTAAAAAAACCATATTAAAATCTATTGCGTAGTTCTAAAGATCTAAGCATACACAGGGACAGAAAGACAGTGGGTGGTATTTTGTTTTATATTAAGTAGTGACAAGACAACGAGCGGATTTCAAAGTTCTTGAATGTGAGTAAGCTTAAATAACTATGACGGTAACGGGTTGGTCAATGTTTGGCTCCAAACTGTAGAAGTTAGAAGTCAGTAGGAAGTTTCAAATTCGTTATCACGGTAGAAGACGATTAGAAGAGTTAAAAAATATTTATTTTCCCCATTTCCTTTAGCAGATAACAGTCAGCCTTGGGTTTAGTTAGGTAGTTTTTATTTAAATCCAGGTGATTTTGCCGCAGTTTCTTTTATTTGAATTGTGATTTCTTATCAGTCAAGTTTTGATTGCACCGCATTCTGGTGATGTGATAACGTGGTGAAAATGGGATCAGAACATTTTATTTGCTTGATAAATATGAATGAATAGTATTTAGGTCAAACTCCTAAAATTATATTGATATGATTGACAATACTATCAGTATCATTATCATCAGCCTGTAATAATTCACCACTGGACATAGACCTAATGACCTAATGAGTACCTTGACGTGCTGCCGTCAAAATTACACACCAATCGAATTTTATCTTAGCAATATGATTCAGATGACAAGCATCAATGAAATTTGTTCAAAAACAAATACCGATGACAGCTATGAGTTTGATATATGGGTAGTAAGGCATGGTGTTCCTCAAGGAAGCATTTTAGGACCGCTTCTGTTTCTTATTTAGATAAATGATTTGCCTATTATTGTGAATAGTCATTAAATAACTTTGTTTGCTGATGGCAGTTAAGTTTTGTTTATAAATGACAAATCACGTGATTTTTAATTTGCTATAAATCATATATTGACATCGATAATTAATTGGCTGTCTTTAAAGAATTTATACATCAACGTGACTAAAATACTTATAATGAATTATTAACAAAGAAATTACACTAATCTTGACAAAAATATAAATTATTTGGGAACTAAGGTAGAGGAGGTTAATAATATAAAAGGTAGAGGAGGTTAAAATATAAATTTAATTCTGGGATTAACAATTGATAATATGCTCAACTGGAAATTTCATATAGAAACTATATGCAATAAAATTAATCAGTATGCATATACCCTATTCCAATTGAGTAGAGTTACGAGTAGGTCAGCGGTATTAACAGCTTACTAATGGACATATTGGATCAATTTTACGATACGGAATAATGTTTCGGGGAAACTTAATAGATAAATTAAAAGTTTCAAGAGCCTAAAAACGTTGTGTTATGGACATTTGTAATATAAACAAGACCGGTTAGGTGTGAGTTGACTCGCCCACCGCGGGTGACGTCAATGGCGTGCAATACTAATTAGTAAGGTTTCTTCGTAATTAAAAGTGTGCCTCCTATAGAAAAATAGAAATCTCCATTAAAGTGGGCAAATCAGGACATTTTAGATAACACCATATTTTGACCGTGTAACTTGCTTTATAGCTTGAGCACAGCTGTGATTACATTTATTGAGGTTTCTACAAATCCATATTAGCTGGAGACTTTGCTATAATTTTCCTGTAAAATCTAGATATATATCATTTATACATATAAATGTATAAAGGACAATGCCGTCTGTAGTATGGCGCTAACCAATGCTAAAGTGATTGCGTCCAAACGAAACCTAATTTTTTCGATTAAACTGTCATTCATGGAATAGTAAATCTTTTTTAAGATAAACGTCAACAAATTTTTTAGTTAGTTTTAGAGTTTGTTTTTTAAAAAATGCTTTCCCGGTACCTTGCGTGTTTTTCCCAAAGTATTATAGTATAAACATTTAACTATGATATATCTATAAGAAAAGGTTTATATACCTATTACTGATAGGTAAAAGGGTGTATTAACTTTGACGTAGGACATAACATACATTACTACTGTGTTCTACTTTATATTATTTTTAAATAATGATAGTGACGAGAAAGTAGATAGGCATTTACATCCTTTATGGTTATAATAAAATATCTATGTACAGAATAAACACTGCTACACAATGCCACAGAACACTCTAGCGAGAGCATATTAAATACATAATGATAGGAGCTAGTTTATTAGTACTACAAAAAAGTTTCTGATCAAACCTCTTTGATTATAGAAAGTGAAAAATCTCCAATAAGTTTTTAGTCGATTTTACTGTCAAAATAATCAAAATCAGTGTCATGGTGCCGTGCGCCGGAAATAAAATCAACGAAATATTTTTTTACGTTATAATTAATCCTGTCGGTTACGTTAAATGTTAATGTTAATATATTCAAATTTATGGGAAACGTTTGGTTTTAACCATACCTATAATATCTATAAATTTCAGGTTTTTCACTTCGAAAACTTCGGAGTTGGTCATTTTTTGAGTTTTTTTCATGATAAATCAAAAACTATGCATGAAATCAAAAAAATAAAAACGGATTTATATTGTTGAAATCAAGCCTTTTCATTTGATATCCCACTCGGCCTAGCAACCCCCCCTTTTATTTTTCAAGATTTCTCCCCCATTTTGGAAGATTTCTCAAAAACTGTTAAAGGTTGGGATTTCGCTATAATTTTCATGTAAACTGCTTTAAACTGGGCTAATTGCACCCTTTCTTAAGATATGCCACTCGACCTCTTGGCACCGGTTTGAAATATTGACGTTTCTTATTTTGGACCTTTGGGGGATGAAAATGAAAATATTATATTTTTTTTACTGGCAATCATATTTAGTCAATGCATTTAAATCTATAACAAATTTCACGGACGGACGGACGGACGGACGGACAAAGCGGCACCATGAGGGTTCGTTTGACCGGTTCGGTATCGTCACCCTAAATAGAGAGATTCAAGTAATGAACATTTTTCAAAATTAAGAATATTGACCTTAACTTCATTACATATAAGCGAGATCGCCTTATTTGTCAAAACAACCCAGAGCTGTTTGAATGGTTTGAAACTGGAAGCCGGCTAGAAGGTAAAATGCGCAGTGTCACATGTGTAGGACACGTTTGCTGCGCACAAGCGTATTTTGCATGGCGCCTAATATAATAAGATACCTCTTTCTGTGAGATCTTTACCTAAAGATGCTTTTAAAAAGGAGGTAAATCAAATGACATATTAATTAAAAAAGCATAATAATATAATGCTAGCGGCCAGTCCCGGCTTCGCACGGGTTAGGGCACTTTTTTTACACCTTGGGTTAAGTTACTTATGTATTAGTAAGGATCCATAATCTTTTCTAGCCTATGTTACTCAAGGTGAATGTATCTTTCTAAATAGTGAAAAAATATTTCAAATATTTCAAATCAGTTTATTCATTACGAACATACTCACACACACACAAATACAAATTTTTCCTCTTTATAATATTAGTGTAGATGGTGTAGATTGATGAATGTTTGAGTGACCATCATTTACAATTAGTTTTTAATTTAATTTGACATACTGATTATGTACTGCTAATTCATTGTAACTGTTTATTATGCTAATAAGCAAGATCTAGTGATTCATAATTTCACCCATCTGAATGTAACACTTACCTGAATTCACAAACAATAAATGAATTATGTATTTATGTACCAGCCAAATCTTCAATACGGAAAAAAAAATCGAAGACTGTTTGAATATTTTTTTTACATTTAAATTATGTTAAGATTTTTATATACCCCAAAAATTTCGCTCAGGCGGGATTTTGTTTCCCTTGTTGAAAATTTCGACAAGGCGAGGGGTGGCTCAGTAGCCCAGTTTGTTAGCGCGTTCCTGTATCTATGGGGTTCAAATCCCGGCTAAATCAAAATTTTTGGGATTTAATCAAATCTTAGATTTTCCCTGAAATGTGGTTTAACACTTAAAATACAAAAAATCGTTAAATTGTGTTATTTAATAATACTAATAAAATCAATAGTGCGGTAAATAATTCATATAATTTTTCAGGTTGTTTATTTCCGGCTGTGGGTCTTATAACATTAGCGTACGTACCCAAAAATATATACGTGGTGGAGACAATCCTGATAATCATATGTGGTATGAAGATATCGATGCACATGGGTTTCCAGGTAAATAATTCAAGCAGAATCCAGTAATCGCAGCAGCCTTCTATATTTCATCACAAACTAAACATTATAAATAACATTTGAAGCTATCATGATTGAGAACATAATAACTGGTGCGAGGTGACTTGACAAAATAATTTGCTATAATTGTAGTTCTAATGGTAGTCTTCCGTAGCCGACCGCAGACAGCAGCAGCAAGCGAAAGACAGCAGCAGCAGGTATTGTGTCGCCGCGGAGCTACTGGTTTGGTGTATTTATTTCTATGAAATACCTTTCGTAGCTAGCCAGCGACACGTCGCCTGTAGGTATAGAAGTATACCAGTAGTGTAACGGCGACAAGTTGCGTAGTGCGGCTGTCTTCAGTCGGTTACAGAATCACATCTTATATTTATAATAAAAACATGAATGATTGGTAAACTTGAACTTATGACTTTATTGCAAACAAATTTTGAAAACAGGCATCACTTGAGTTCGAGTTGAAAACGAGGTATCAATGAAACTGGCTTTTGACTATGGGAATATATATTACATCTTGAGATATAATATTTTATCACTCGTCATACATTTTGTTCGAGACACGTCCCCTGAGCCCGCGCCTCCCCCTGCCTCGCCCTCAGTTTGAATGGTGACGTTCGTGTGCAGAAGTGTCAAATGATCACGTGTTATATATAGTTCAAGGTGTAATATACATTACATGCCATAGTTAAAAGCCTGCTTTATGTTAATGTTTCAGATAAATCACATCGACATCTCGCCCAACTTCGCCGGAACAATGATGAGCCTCAGTAACTTCATATCCAACTTGGTTTCCTCTTTAGCGCCGATACTGGCCGGAGTGATCCTGACTGACGTTGTAAGTATCTTTTAAATTGTTCTTATTTTTTACACATACTCGTAGAACCCGGCGCATTGGTTCGACAATGTTGCGAATGTCGCTGGGCATACATGGATGCTCTCATCCATAACGAGAGAGGCACAGGACAGAGGAGCCTGGCAAAAACTAAGGGAAGCCTCTTCCCAGCAGTGGGTGTTCTGGGCTGAGATGATGATGATGACACATAATTTTAACTTTATAATTTTAACTATTAGGTACAGTTTAAAATTTATTTAGCTTTTATTGCGTACTACCTAAATAATATGGTAAACTCTTTTCTTGAAAATAATTGTTATTTCTATTAAGCTATTGCACAATCTTTTTAAATACTTTTCAAGTACACTCGTTTTGTTGTTTGCGCTTATATTAAAGTACTTGTGGACACCCCGCAAATTCGTCCGCCATAGAAGTATTTTTGTTAACATATATTTTTCAAACCAATTTCACAACGCGTATAAAGTTCTCATATAAATGTGAATACCCCATTCTACCCCGTTGAGTAAAATAGGTCATTTATATTAAATGTACAGCAATTTGTCCATTTCAGACATACAACTCTACAGAGTCTGAAATAAAAATTTAAATTAAACATTCCAACATTAGCAAATGGTATCAAACGCCTTCATGGGAAATAGATGGTTCTCTTTCTGTTAATTTAACTATGTATGGATAAAATAACAGTTAATAAGTTGTTATTTGTTTTGCAGTACGACGAACGTCTTTGGAGAAAGGTGTTCTTTGTAGCAGCTGGCTTATACTTCTTCTGCAATCTGTTCTACGTGATATTTGGAACAGCTGAGAAGGCGGAGTGGGACGACCCTGACTTTAATGACGCGCGTAATGATGAGAAGCAAGCTGGTGAAGATAGTCTTCCGATGCTCAATAAAGAAAAGGAAAAAATGTAGATATGGGGAGGGGCCAATAACAGATAAGGGGATGGAGCCCCTTCAAAAAATTCGCCTCGTTTTACCTAAAATAAAGAACTGTAAAATGTAACTCAAACTTGACTGTTTTTCAAGGGAAAACGAAAAGTCGTCAGCAACAAAATGTAAAAGTATTAATCTGTTTAGTTAGAGAGGTAGAAACTTCGTGTCGGATGCCCCTGATACGTTATTGGCATTTATCATAAACAAAATGAGTTTGAATTAGGTATGTTATCACGAAAATAGGTAGTAAATCTTTACCCGAAAGTAAGCAATATTTGTTCAGAGATTTCTTTTTAAATTTTTAGTTTTTGCGTTGAACAACTGGTTCATTAATAGGCCTATAGCCCTAGAATAGCCCACTTTGGTTGACTTTGTTCTAGTTTGTAGTTGTACTTTAATTTTAGGGCTGCCATACACAACAAAAATATAAGCTTAAAGTTTTTGGGGAAAATTTATGAATCACGTATTTTTTATTTAGGTTCTCACAACTTGTGAATATACAGCGTGGTGCTGTGACGGCGACATTAAATAAACACATGGGTAGTGCTACTTGTCAGTTATCATAAAAAATTAAATCCTAAAACTAAAGTCCATTTTTCAAAATCTAATTTTCTCAAACAAACTAAATAACAAATAAGGTAGGAAAATTTGAATCATGCTGTGTACTATACGCGTGCTTCTAAACAGAAGCGTGCCACAAAAGAAAAAGGTAGGTAGCAGAAGTCAAACATATGTATGTACTTCACTTTTCATACCTACGCTCAGCGGTCGTGCTAGGGTTGTCAACTTTGGGGCGATTGAGGGAGGCTACTTCAAACCCACGGTATAGCCCGCATAGAAAAAAACTTATTTTACAATATTAAAACAAAACAAATAAACAACATACTATTACAATACAAAAAGTTTGCACAACAAAAACATATAAAAGGAGAATGCCGATAACCCGTACCAATTGCGTCAAAACCAAACGCTTTTATTTTATAAATAGCAATAACATTTTCTTTAGTTTTACACACCGACTCGATTAATACGGGAAAAAAAATCTTTCGTTTATTTGGGTTCCGGCAGATTAAATGAATGCAGAAAACATTGGAGATTTTTCACTTTGTATAATCAAATAGGTTGGATCAGAAACTTTTTTGTGGTACCTAATACTAAACCATCTCCTATCTTTATGTATTTAATATGCTCTCGTTATATTTTTCTGTGCCATTGTGTAGCTGTGTTTATTCTGTAAATAGATATTTTATTAGACATCATCACAATAATTTATATTATATATATTATTTATATTTATATTACCTTGAATTTCACCTTCACCAGTAAGTACTAATACCTATTATAACCATAAATTATGTTAATGCCTATCTACTTTCTCGTCACTATCATTATTTGAAAATAATATAAAATAGAACACAGTAGTAATATATTTAATGTCCTACCTATGAAGTAGAAGTTAAAACACCATTTTTCCTGTCTGTGTGAGGTATACAAACCTTTTCACATAGATATAGTATCATAGTTATATGTTTGTAGTGTAATACTTACAATTATGTAGACAAAACTGAACACACAAGGTCTCGGGAATTGTCACATTGTGTCGATTACGATCCCGATATTATGTTTACGATCCGATATGATGCGACGCTTAAAAAAGCAGTTCTATCCTAGCAGTTTGCATTAGTATGCAACTATGCACAATCCTGTAAATAAAGATGGTAAGAACCTAGGGAATAAGGGAGCGCGGGAGCGCCGCCAGCCAACTCGAGTAGGATACTCACATTACTAATAGCGCGTTAAAACGGTGATTAAAAAAAAAATCTTATGCCCTTCTACAATTAGGTAAAAGTAGATTTATTTAGGGTAGTAGTTAGTTTATACATTTAAGTCTACGCGAATATTCAGCCTAGTTTAAAAACAGTGGGTATTGCAGCCAAGCTGTAAATGGTGTATTCGCCTATTCACATAAAATAAGCATTTTAGTTTTGTAGTGATGTATAAAAAAAAAAAATTTATAGTTGTACAGAAGGTAATAAATGATATAAGAAAAACATGTTTGATTTTGTTATAAATTATTTATTTTGTTATCTTACTATTGTTATAATTAGTATATACTGCTAATCTACGACATTGACGCTTCCTTTAGTTTTATTGAGTTTTTCTTAATTGAATCTGCTTTTTCATCTTCCCGTTCAATATCTGAAATAAAATAATCAATATTAATTTGTGCTGCCTAAGTGCTAGGTCGCATGTTTGATTCCCACTTGGGACCAAATGTATCAATATTTATTTATCTATCTATGTAAAGATGTTTGAGTATTTGTGTATGTATCATGGTCACACTAGTCCTATAAAATGCGAATGATTGTGCGTGTTTGTTTGTTCCCATTCAACTCCGTAACGGTTAAACGGATTTGGATGAAACTTGGAATATACATAGTTTGAACCAGAATTAACGCGGGCGGAAGCTAGTATTTCTTTTTTTCCAATGAAGTTTAAAATAGAATAATTCATATTTTGTTACATCTTCAGTCACTGTAGCAGCTAAATGATTACATCCTACAGTACTCTGTTTTTTAAATAAGTCTAGTTACCGTCTCCTTCTTCTCCATAGAAGTTCCACCGCTGCACTTCTCCTTTGCAGAAGACCACGAATATTGCGTTGGTGAGAAACTGCAGCCCGGCAAATATCAGGAATACTATTTGCCATCTGTACTGGTTTTTCTAAAAATAAATTCATTTTATACAAAACTTTCGGAATTCCCATCCATAAAATTTAGATTAAGGGATGTAATGCATTATTATTAGTATTATCTTGAACTATATATTACACGTAATCATTTGACACTTCTGCACACGAACGTCACCATTCAAACTGAGGGCGCGGCAGGGGGAGGCGCGGGGTGCGGGGACGTGTCTCGAACAAAATGTATGATGAGCGATAAAATATTATATCTCAAGATGTAATACATGTCCCATAGTCTAAAGTCAGCTTCAGTCATGTCATGACCATGGTTGTTTGATGACCGGCATAGTATGACTTACCATGTCATCCCTGACCATGTTGGAGACGACGACGGGCACCAGCAGGCTGGTCAGGTTCGCGACCATGTTGCCCAGCGCCATGATGTTGCCGGCGAAGTTTGGGGCCAGGTCGATCTGGTTTATCTGGAAATAGTAAACAACTATTTACCTTAAAGCAAAATCTAAGCTATGAAAAATTTACTTCTTTTTCCTGAGAAATGAGCTACCACTATTCAATTATTACTTAATTAATAGTAATTTTGTCATTTTAGTTAAAAATATTGATTCATGCACGACGATTTACACAAAATATATTTTCGAAAACAGGCTCATCTATCTCAATGTTGCTCGACCGTGTAGATTGATTGGAGAGAGTTTGTGAATTCCGGAATTTAGCTATGGACAAATAAAATGGATAAAATCTAAAAACAAATGTCATAGCAATGTATAGCAGTCCTCTGCTGGACATAGGCCTCCTCTAATGAGCATCAATGCGCTCTGTCCTCAGCTCGACGCATCCAGCTTCTTCCAGCAGCCTTTCGCAAATCGTCACTCCACCTAGCCGGGGGGACACTACTTTCATCTCCATCTCCACTCAAGAACTCGTTCACCCCAACGGTTATCAGTTCTTCGGCAAATATGACCAGCCCACTGCTACTATAGCTTGCTAATCCTTTGAGCTATGCCAAAAACTTTAGTTTTATGTCCTAGTTTAGTTTTAAGCCTTACGGATTTTATCTTTCAAAGAAACTCGGAGCATTGCTCGTTCCATAGCTCGTTGAGCGACTTTAAACTGGTTGACTAGCCTGTGAGTGTCTACGTTTCGAAAAAAAATGTAAGTAGTGAATATATAACACAAGTTATTTTGTCTTTAGAATATCTACCAAAGTATCAATGTCTACAGGCTCTCCGAGACATGACGTGACATCATGCTTACCGATGGCATGATTGGATTGTGCACCACTGGTTTAGGCAAAGATGTGGGTCTCGTCAGGTTAGATTTTGGATATCATTTAGAAATTTACTTGTTATCTATGAGACTTGCTTTCACATAGATAAACACGAAAATATGATATGAAAAGGTCACTTTATAGAGAAGATAAAAAAATGAAGTGTCTTTAAGCAGTCGTGAATACTTACATGATATCCAACATGTACTGCTGAATGCAGTCCCAGCGTGATGACCAGCATCACCACGGCGGGGAATGTGCTCAGCACGTAGCTGAACCCTATCAGGAAGCATCCGGATACCGTCATTCCTGGAATATTATTACATTTTTTAATATTAATAAGTATTTTAAAGCCCGGAAAATGTGAACGTACAGGACATCAATTTATAAACCATGGCTTCTTAGATCTCATTAAATGTATATTTTTTGTAAGCATATACATCGAAGAAATCCAGATCCGAGAAAAATATATGCAGAATATACAACCATTTGTCTCTCGGCGGGAATTGAACCCAAAACCTTCTGCGTCTTAGGACACTGCGCCACAGAGGTCTTCAATAATTATATCTATGTTTGAGTATCTACAACGTATATATTCAAATTGTACCAATCTTAATTCATAGCTAGTATAGTACTAGTAATTCCATTGCCCTCCAATGTGGATAGCACTGACCTGCGGTGTTAGCGATTCTTCTAATGTTGGCGATTGAGAGAATCTTCCTGTTGGCTAGGAAGTCAGCCAGCCAGCCGAACAGTATCGCCGTGAAATACATGGCCACGTACGGGAGCGATGAAAAAAATCCGTTCTGCAAGGAAATATGTAGATAGTAGTATTTTGAGCCAAAATTTACAAAATAATACAGTAAAGTCTGCGCAAGATGGAAATAGTTACAGGATCTGGGGATGCTGCTAAGCCTGAGAGTTTCAGACTAGCGTTTTTATGCGCGCGTACCTATAAACTTCTTTTTGGGGAGCGGGTTTAGGCGTGTATACGCGCGTACATTTTGGTTTGTGCGATCACGTCAGAAATATAAGGGGTATGCACGTTCTTTTTTTTGAAGATATGGGGCGCGTGTGTAAGCGTTTAAACTGATACGAGCGTAAAGGCGTGAAAAAAATGCTATTCAGAAACTGCTCCAAGAGCGGTTTTAGATTAGTGTATTTTTGGCGCGTATGAACTCGTTTTAGGAAGTGCGTGTAGGCACATAACATGCGTAAGATACGAGTTTAGGTGTGCTTAGGCGCGTTTATGTTCGTATTAGCTTACGGGCTTCAAAAACCAAACGTAAACGCGATTACTACGAGCATTAAAGCGTGTCAACGCTCGTAAGTACGACGGAAATCTTCAAAGTCCACTCTAATCTGAAACCGCTCTAAGAATTTGTCATTTTGTGTTTTTAGATTCAAGGATCAGGGGATGGTTGTTCACTTTTGGTCAAGTCGCTGCTGGTTCTAATTCTGCATGGACTAAAGTTGGTAGGTGTATGCACCTACCCACCACCCGGGTATTAAGGGCATAGGTACCAAGTACAATATCCTGTGTTGGCTGCGGACTGTTGGTTAGCTGACAGTTACCTACAAATTGGATGCCAAAAGTCAGAAAAACTATTCCCTTTTGGGTAGATCCTATTTTTTTAAAGATATCTATTAATGTAACTAGTACATGGCCCACCTGGTGTCAAGTGCTAACCATTACCTCTAACAAAGTATTTTTTCGTAGTATATTTAGAAGTTAAAAATGTAATAATGATCAACATACCTGTACTAATGATTGATTGGGGCAAGTGATTTGTTTTCATTATGCCTAGTTATGCTAGCCCTATTTCAAATTATACATAATATACCTTTTTGATTTCCACTCCCAGCACATAGCTCATGTACGTAGGGATCTGTGTCAGCACTAGTATGTAGCCCGTGGCACCGCCTGCGTGCGAAATGACCAGAGCCCACACCGCTTTGCTGGTCAAGATGTGCTTCCAAGGTGTTTTGCGTTTCTAGAATAAAATAAACATAACATAGAATAACATAACATTATTACGAGTCAGACATGGTTTTATTTAAGGTTTATATATATACATAACATCTCGCAAAAATATTTTGTATTTTAATTTTGATTGTTATGGATTTACTCGTAATTCCCAAAAAGTCTGAAATGTTTATATTGTAAAATCTTAGAGTTGTTTGATTACGTATTTGAAATTTATTTAAACATTGAAACTTTTTGAAATTTTTTTTCTGCAGAATATTATTAAATTGTGATTGCTAAAGGTCTACCGGCCACTACATGCTTCAGCACTAGACTAGGAGAAGCCTTATGCTCAAACGATAGAAAATTTCCCAAGCTCACGTATTGGCAGAAAACTTTTAAAGAAATACTAGTAGTTGTACAAGAGCTCGTCATATTATTTCATCATATCGTTTTCAAACGTTCCCCAGTACCCTAGCTGAACTGATAAAATTCATGATCCTGAAATATCTTGCATTACCTTAGGCACCACATCAGCACTTCCTCCCTCCAGTATGAAGGTCATCTCTTCAGTTGTTATACTAGGGTGGTCGTGAGGGGAGGCGGCTCCAAGCCACGCCAGTAGGCCGAAGCTGGCCAGGCTGAGAATGCCAGTGAACCAGAACGTGGACGGCCAGCCGAGGGCCGGACTGCCAGCCAAGAGCCCAGATATTTGGAATATCACTATAGTCCCGAATTGAGAACCTGTAACAAATACAGCATTAAAAAAAACAGATTTTAATATCAAAATGAAGTCCATTAAAAAAGTGGCCGTTCGTTGGTGTAGAGCTTTTCCTTGTATGTACATCTTCAGAGGTTGAATTTCAAGAAGTATTTCTTAGTTCACCCCTACTTACACTACGCAAGGAACATACCCTCCAAATTTCAACGACGAACGGCTCGATAAAGTAAGATGGTCCCTGTCATTTAAATGTAAATAAAAAGAGGTGACATGATATTTTAAGCTAACTGAGGTTTATGAATAGGATGGCAAGTCTCTATGACTTACGGTTTAGGTACGTTGATTGTCAGTCAAATAATATAGGAGTTTTATATTTAACCCCCGACTCAAAAACGACGGGGTGTTATAAGTCTGCGTGCGTGCGTGTGTCGTAGCTCTCGCACCGATGAACCGATTTTTATTTGATTTTTTCCTTAGCTATCATGAAAATCGGTCCAAGATGACTGCCGCCACAAAATGGCGGATTACATATTTGTTCACAATTCCCTAAATAAGGGTATCGAATGAAAGGGCTTGATTAGTAAAATACTATAAACTATTAAAAATTCCAAATCCAAGAAGGCCGCCACCACAAAATGGCAAATTACTTATTTTTTTCAAAAATCCCTCCAATATGGATATCGAATGAAAGGGTTTGACTAGTAGAATACTATATACTATGAGAAATCAGTCGCTGTAGCTAGGATATCCAGTACATTAGTAAGTAAACTCTTAAAAAAATTAAATTAAAAATTTAAAAAACCCCCGTTTCAAAAATCTATTCGCGTTGTTATTATTTATTACATTATTATTTATTATATTGACTAATACGCGTCGGAGTACCGCTATGTTTATAGTAATAAATAAATAGCTAAAAAAGGGAGGGAGATTACAAACTCATAGTACTCCTAAACTTAAATCGGAAATGCTATTAAATTAATAAATAGTCAATCAAATGAATGGTCTGACTTACAAAGTGGTACGCTGACGCAAATTAGTCAATCGAATTTGATGGCTCAACGATGGTATTATTTTTGATTTTTTAAATATTTTCTTCGGAGAGTCGGGGGTTATTTAAATTTTTAATTTAATTTTTATTTAAAAGATAAAGTGGCTTAGATCCGATACAGCAGTGATTAGATTTTACGTTGATGATTATTATGATGAAGGTAATAATATAATATAGTGATCTTTTATTGAAACCTTCAGCCCACGGAAGTAGATCGCTGAGCACACGTCTCCGTTGATTCCAATAACGAATTTTGACGATGTCTATAATTATATTATTTCTAAAATCCAAAATCCTAATACGTTTTAAATAATACAAAATAACAGACGAAACACTCATACTCTGAATAAGTAATTTCATCATCAAAATTAGCTTCAGAACTTCCATTTTCACTTCATGATTTCGTAATCTGATTGAATCACTGATCAAAGTGGAACAATGAAATCAGTGCCGGCGCCTGCTCCTTTTGAGGGAGACATGCTTCGGCAGCCCTCAAAAGAGTACCTCATTCGTGACGTTACTAAAGACCGAAGAGTTTGAAACCGCGCTGTTTCACTTTAGGCAAGGTTGCCAAAAATATTAACGAAAACTGGTTGACAAAGTTATTTGATTTTTATGAATTTTCTGGCTTATAAATGGATACTAGTGCATTTTTTAGGTTACTTGAAGATGGAACAAACACATGGTCCACCTGATCTTAAGTGGTAACCATTACCTATCACAGAGCTTTGCATCATAAATCAAGTTTTTTTGGAACGTGCTATACGATGTAATGCCCTGTGTCCATCAACGTGAGGCATGAAGATGATAAGCCTCTTGTGCCTGTAATTTCACCGTCACCCACATGCTTCAAACCGAAACACAGCACAGCTGCTTCACGGCAGAAGCATGGTGGCAGTACTTCCCCGGATGAGCCCTCCACAAAGAACTCTACTACTACGAAATATACATAAAAATTATGGTGCAACTCATGTCTACTTGACTAATAAGAACGTTTAGGTAGGTAAGCTTCCAATAATCAGAGCTTTGACATACTGGGATTTTTTCCTGTGACGAGTTACCCCATGTATACTATAAATCCAGAACTAGAAATGTATAAATATACATACATAAATAAAATAAATTAATATGAGAAATTTCACACACGGTTCACTAATCCCAAAATAGGCAGATCCTGTACTATAGGTACCAGAGACTGAAGGATCATACAAAACACCCGTACAGAGAACAAACATATAGGTGGTTGTTCTGTGGTGAACATAGATTAACACACAAATGTTTGTCCTGGGCGGAGATCAAACCCGCGCAGACTACAGCAGAAGACAGAGCTAGTTATGAGGTCAGTCAAGTCTGGAGATTGATCCCGCTGCCGGAATTGAACTTGCATATTACTTACAATTAAGCCAGAAACTATCTCACTGCGCCACAAATGTCACATTGTTATGAATGTTATGATATTTGAGAATTTTATTCTAATAAATTACTTACCACCTTACTTATAAACACTACATAAATTTAACCAATGCTTAAAGTTATCCCTGTTACTGTTTGTCAATGTCAAACGGCAATAGTTTAAGCACTTTTTATCTTTTGACAGCTTTTTATAAGTAAGGGGGGTTATAAAAGTATAAAATTCTACGTCTATAATTAACAGATAAACTGTTGTTCCGCCTCATTGTGTACACAGTTTTACAATGTTATTTTTGGAGTCAGAGTCAGGTAAAAATACAATATTATAGCAACTATACCCCTCCCACCTCGGACATGCCCTCCGTGCGCCGCGCCGCCCGCAATAGTTACCTACCTTGGCGTGCCTTGGCTGACACCGATTCCAAAAATAACAGGTAGGTATCTAGATCTATCTATATGGAAAACGCATAGATCGCACGGGATACATTGATAAAAAAAAGGTTGATTGCTAGTTGTATGAACAAAGAACTATGAAAATATTTATTACTTTTTAGTTTTGCAGTTTTTATTTTTGAAGTTGTTTTTTTTTTATTTTAAATTATTGTTTATTTCAAATATTATATATTTTAGTGAATCTGACTGTAAGACGATTATTAAAATATAAATATAATTCCAGCCAATAAAAAAAATCATTCACTATTTTATCAGCCTAGGATTGTTACTTTTTTAAATTTATATGGGACCAAACTGAAACTTTACCCTCAAAAACGGAAAAAAGATAAAAGAAGAACGGAATAAATTACGGAGTTATGAGCTAACCTCAAGAAGCGTTTCGAATGCTTGCACCAGGCACACGATCGAAACTTACGCTCTTCAGAAACGTTGCAGCTTAGTACACCTGTCCATAGCTCAAAATTTTAAAGCGACTCTTTTACTGTACAAGCTATGACGCCTTACCTCTCTCAATAAGATCATCTAAATCCCTGCCCATTTTAAATGATAAAGTATTTAAGCATTTCCTTTCTCTTGACTGCTAGGTTTTATTGCTAAGGGATACTATTAATGTTATATTTTTCAAATAGGTATTTATGTAGTTTATGTATTATAATTATGTAGTATATAGTTTCATTTTTATTATATTAATATTAATATGTAGTAGGTATATTTTGTAAGGTTAATTTTGTAGTTTGTTAGGTATGTGTATGACATTATTTATCCAACTACTTTCGTATGTATGTACACCACCGTCTTTTGTTTATCGTGCTATCCAGTCCATCCAAAGGTTGTCCAAAGATCGCTATTAGCGATATGACCGCCCATTGTACCGTTTTTTTTTTCAAATTGTAAAGTGTCTGCAAATTGTATTTATAATTTGGTGTACAATAAAGAATTTATCTATCTAATTTTATTAAGTTCAAACTTAACGGGAGCTTAAAAGTCTACATTCACGTTCACTTCCAAGTAAAAAGTTTCAGATCATAGAGTAAGTAAAACGTACTGTTCTAGAGCAGGATAAATTACAAATGCGAAGGATACAATTAAGATGTAATAAAAATCCACTCACATGATTTTTTCCAGCTAAAAACGTTTTTCAGGAAAAAAAAAGAGTTTAAGGTTTTTGTAGACCTAAGTTAGCATTTGAGACCTTTTGTAACAAAAAACCTTCTGAATAAAATTATTATGAACTAGCTTCCGCCCGCGGCTTCGTTCTTCGCCCGTGTTAATCCAGCGGGGTGATTGGCTTACTCTGTTGCAAACAAAAATGATTGACACCGATCCCGTTTAAAAAAATTGTAACAGTTTTTCAATTGACGTTTGTTGAATTTTGATGGATGAAATGTCAGTTTGTAAAAATAGGATCGGTGTCAATCATTTCTGTTTGCAACAGAGTTAGCCAATCACCCCGCAGGTCATAAACTATGTACCTATATTCCAAGTTTCATTCAAATCCGTTCAATAGTTTTTGCGTGAAAGAGTAACAAACATTCATCCATTCATCCATACATCTATACTCACGAACTATCACACTATATAGGGGTAGGATTATGAATTATAAGTAGGTAATCTACAAGCCTCATTATTTGCCTAGGCATGCCTGGGTTATAAATTGTTACTGTGTTAATTTTTAGTTAAATTATTAATATTAAGAGCATTCTCAACAATAAAAAATATAAATACTAATAGACTTAAAAGTGGACTTCTTGGAGAGGCCAATAGGCCGGTGTTGTTTTTGTTATTGTACGTAAGTAATGTTGATGATTGTAATCATAAACAGTCGAATTGAGTAATCTCTTTTAGAAGAAGGCTATATATATTTATAAACTCTAATTGATAACCAAATATCATTTTGTAAAGGCTCGATAAAGTAAATTTGTCCCTGTCATTTAAATGTAAAAAAGTGACATAATATTTTTTCAATGTTCTTTATATTATTATATTATTTTAATGTTGTTTATTTTTTGTTGTTTAATTATTATTTTATTAATAATTATTAATTAATTATTTTATTTTAGGGTTTGTCTGTTTTGTAAAGTTACTTTTCCTTGTTTTTATGTATAACTTCTGCTCTTAATTTGTACATAGGAGGTTGAAGCATATACCCTGCCGTAACACTTCTTTATTTCTATCAATGTCTCATTATCAATGTTTATGTCAGTCTACCACGTAGGGTACGGTTTTGTAACATTATATTAAGTGAACTAACCTTTTTATTATACCTTTTTTCTGAGCTGTTCTCTATTTTGTTTGAGGTTGTCTACTTAGTATGTAAAAATGCTTAGTCGTTACAAAGAATTTGTTATATTGAAATTGAAATAATAATATCTTTATCTTTCTTTATCTTTATTTTAACGCCATTTTATCTATCTGAGGTTTAAATAACTTTTATGAAGTGTCCCTGCCGAGGTGATCCCCAGAGACAAAAATTTTTTTTAAAGGGTCAGTAACATGCGTTTTACAGGCGTCCATAGGCTATGGGAACCGCTTCCCACCAGGAGGACCGTATACCAGTTTGCTAACTTAGTGAGTAGTAAGCATAAAAAACGGTTGAAATTTTACATCGGTGGGTTAACAATGCTCTATGGTGTTTACGAATTGCTCAGACAATGCCTGAGATATATGGAATTTCATGAGTTCTTCGTGTTGTTCAGTAATTAAATTTTCATTAAACCTGCTGGGAGTTATTATGTGCGGAAGAGGAATACTTTTGATGTGTTTTGTTTGAGTTGAGTTGGTTCGGAGTTTCCTTATTAAAATTGCAAACGTGAACATTGGGCGGTTGTTGACGACGAGCCTCCTCCGACCCTACGGGCTAAAGAATGGTACCTAATTGTTTAAATAAAGTTTAAAAAAATATTTTATTTGACAAATTATCTTTTGGTTTACATATACATTTAAGGTAAATAAATTTATGACTAATGATTTAAATATATAAAAATGTAACTACAAATTATTTCTTTAAATTATTTTTAAACTGAGTTTTATTATAAATAATCCTTTGAGGTGAAAGTTAATGAAGATGTATTACGTAAAACCTCCTGAATAGATTTGAGCTAAAGTTTTCGCATAAGTATTTTTATATCCAGGCTTAAGCTAAGTATTTTACTTTATATCGGGGTACAAAACATGCGAAGCCACGAGAAATCTAATAATTGTTGTAGTAATACTACAAGTATATTTATGTTTAAAATTGTAAGTAGGTAGGTACACCCAAAAAATATAATAAACCAGTAAGATTTGTTGGGAACGAAATTAAAACAATATTATTAAAAAAAACCTAATTTTTATTCCTATTACTCACAAACCCAAGCTTTCTTAATACGTGACAAATGATTTTATATCTTAGCCATTGAGAACAGCCAGTTCATCATCAGCCTGAGCAGTCCACTACTGAACACATGCCTACATGCCTACCCCAATGAACGGTTTTACGCCCTGTCCTCAGCTCGACGCATCCAGCTTCTACCTGCAGCCTGCAGATCGTCACTCCACCTGGCCGGAGGACATTACACTACACAGTTACTAGACTCTCCATTTGTATGAATAAACTTACACAGTAAGTACAGTAAACAGATAAATTGTTGAACCTTACCACTATAAACATAAGTGCTAATTCTGCCCCTCTCGCTCAGGGGAGCCCATTTAGCCAAAATCGTGTGTATGCTGGGGTAGAAGGATGCCTGGGTCATTCCCTGGATGAGTCTGCCTACACAGAGAGCCAGCCAACCTCCCTGTCAAGAAAAAGTGTAATGCTGATAATAGAATAACATTATGAGATTATATGAAATAATTATGAGGTTAGAAAGAAAAACATTGCAACTTGATAACACTTCGGTAAAAGGAGCAACAACGTACTGTGGGTCAATAAGTTCCCTGAATATTGAATGCAGGACATGCAGTTCAGTACAATTATTTGTTCATTAATTTATGTTCTTGGGTAATATTAGCAAGCAATAATAATGATAAATTATCATCATCATCGTCAGTCTATTTCAGTTCACTGCCGTACATAAAATTTATGCTTATGTTTGACCGCTGTCTCACCTGTTGGTTAGTGAAGATGCGGTCGACGATGTAGCACGCTCGCCTGAAATGTACCCATTTACGCGTAGCTTGAAGATCCCTTAGTCATAATGTTCGTGAAACAGTGACGCCAGAAGAGCATTCTTAGCATTAACTGTCTTAACGAGAAAAGTTGCAGCAAAGCGCTTTGTACGGGCAGGAGGAATGTCCTCTCTAATGAACGACATGATAGCGCTTTGTATTAACAAACTAGAGCTTCTGATGATTTTTGTTGTCAGTGGCTTTCCTGACTATAAACACGAAGGACTCACAATAAGAGGTAGCCAGGGGGTCACCAGCGATACGACTCCATTGACCGCCAGCGCCGCCATGATGGGCTTCTTGCCGCCGAACCTCTGCGCGAGGTAGCCCATCGGCAGCTGCATCGACGTGTACCCCACGAAAAACGAGAACACTATCATCTCCTGTTTCGACTTTGGCCACTCGTATTTCTGGAAGAGAATTCACATTTCATCATCATCACACATAATCAAGTCCACTGCTGGACTTGGACCTCCCTAAATGAGTGTGTTTGGAATATTTTTATAATATGATTCACTATTATTTTATATTTTTAGAATGATCTGCTATTGCCACATAATATATTAAGTTCCGCTTTAAAAAAATTGTGTAACAAAAGTAATTTTACATTAACCAAAATGAAAATAATTGCATAATTAAAGTTATTGTAGCAGCAGTAAAAATAATATGTTTAGATATTGTAAAACAGAACAAAAATATTTATTGGATGAGGTCATTACAACACTTCACATAGTAGGTGGTCCTTAGGTAAAATAACGCCCTGATCATGCAAACATATTTGTCCGCCGTAGAAACGCTTCTGGCGAGGCTTACTTCGATGAGATAAGAGATAAGATATAAATCATTTATTCACTGAATGTATGTAAATAGTTTACACTGGTCTTAGGGTTAAAAGTAGATAAATTCTGAACAATGTACATTCTACCAGTTGTTGTCCTGGTGTGTGAATATTTAGTCATAAGATTGATTTAATTAATTGAATATACATGTCATTTTGTCATAATTCTTAAACACCTATGTTATAATCATTATTGGTTTAGCTCCAAGTCCTAACTACAATACACTAATATTTATTAACAAAAACAAATTGACAAAAACTATTTGAAATTAAAATATTATTTGATTGAGTAAAAACACTTTAACATAACCATTTCTTAAGCCTAAGTTTGAATAAAGTTAAGGGTAAGTCTTTAAGATCCTTAGGTAATTTATTAAATATTTTAACTGCCATACAGAATGCCTTACTGCCGAAAAAATGTGTATTATGTTTCGGCAAGAAAATTCTATTTTTATGCCTAGTATGTCTTTCTATCACTTCCTTGTGTGTAACAAAAACGTCAGGGTTTTGTTTAACAAAAATACAAATTTCCTTTATGTACATGCATGGCAGAGGCAACACTTTAGTTTTTTGGAACAGTGGCTTACAGCTTTCTAAAAACCAAGCTCCGCATACAGCTCGTATGCATTTTTTTTGCATTTTAAAATCTCTAGGTAAATCTACAGAATTTCCCCATAATGGTAATCCATAAAGTAGCAAAGAAGACACATAACCATGGTACGCAGCCATAGAAGCTTTCTGGGAGACAGTTTTCCAAACTCTCTTTAATGCATAAACAAACCTATTAAGTTTGTTGCAAATATAGTCAATATGCTGTTTACAACTTAAATGCTGATCGATTTGGATGCCTAGAAAAAGTGACGACTCTACACTCTCAATACTAGAAGATTGATATTTAATGTTTAATTTTGGTGGTAACGCTTTATAATTTCTAAATCGAATCATATTTGTTTTATTTATATTTTAATCATTAATTTATTTTCATTTAACCATGTCACTATGTCATTTATTGCGTTATTAATGTCATCTGCATAATTATTTTTATTTAAGCATTTCATTATTAAAGTAGTATCATCTGCAAACAGTAAACATTTGTGCTGTGTCACGCTAGGTAAGTCATTTATAAACAGCAGGAACAGTAATGGTCCCAGAATACTCCCCTGAGGAACTCCTCGGTTATTGATCCTGAATTTAGATCGATATTGGTTTCTAATCACCAATTTATTATTATTGTATGTAAACCTAGTAATTTCCGTACACTGACTTCGGTCCAGTAGATAGCTACGCAGCCAGTTATAGGCAGTTCCTCGTATCCCATATTTATCAATTTTTTCTAGAAGTAGGTTATGGTCTATCAAATCAAATGCTTTGCTTAAATCCAGCATTAAGGCAGTTACAGGCGTTTCTTGGTCAATACATTATGTAACTGCTTTAACAATATTAAAACAAGCTAGCGTTGTTGTAGTATAACGTATTTATCAATAAATTTATTTAATCAATTACTAATTACCTTTTCAAATACTTTGGATAATATTGGAATAATTGTTATTGGTCTATAATTGTTAATTTCTTTTTCGTCACCTTTCTTAAATAGTGGCTTAACTACTGATACTTTTAATTTGCTTGGAAAACAACCCTCAATGAACGATAAATTTATTATGTAGCTCAATGGATAACTAATGTCATGCGCACATAGCTTTAGTATTTTAGTACTCAGTCCATCGTACCCTACTGAGTTCGTGTTCTTGAGACCTTTTAAAATTTTAAATATTTCATTTGCATCGGTAGGTTCCAAAAATATTGTAAAAGCGTTGCCATTAATGCTTGAAGTAGTCTTAGTGCTAAAATTTTTGATTATTTGAGATATTTAAATCTATAAAAAAATCATTAAATAATTCACAAATTGCAATTGGATCAGATATAGCTGAAATTGTCAAACTGAACAGTGTCCATATTTTTAATGTCAGTAATATTGCCTATATTAGAATTGACTATATTTCATTGATGTTCTTATCAGATTATCTTGATTAAACAACGTTTCACCCGGTCACTACTTTAATGGGTGACCGTTGGGTGGCATTCCGATCTAAGCTCTTCGGAAGGCACGTTAAGATGTTGGTTCCAGCTTTTCCAGTCGTTATACAATGTCGGAGGTCTTCAAGCGTCCTAAAAATTTCGACACCAGAGTTGGCCACTAACTTATACGAAAAATAAGAAGATTTGTCCCACATCGCACCTGCATCGAGCTTTTTGATGGAAGAGTCGGCCATTGCGCACAAGTCGTCAAAATGGATATAACATGTCAAAGTAATTAAACCACTCCAAGGCCACCACATACGCACCTGGCTCTTCATCTGGCCTAGCTTTATTTTTATTTGTACACTTTAATTTAAATTATCTTATCAGCCGAAGGTAAATTAAAAAATATGTATTTTATGGCGAGAAAAAATACCTAAAGTTGTTCATAATAACGCGACACAGAATAATGTTAATGTTTGATCTCACGTGTATAATAAACCCACGAAGTAACATTTCATTGCGGATATTAATAAGTGTACGTTGAAAGTTATGAACGAGAAGAGTTTTAGATATGCATGTAGAAGGATGTGCTGGCAAAGGTAAGCCAAAGTAAAGATGTATGGATGGTAAAATATGACATGAGTAAAAAAAGGAATGTGTTGAGATGACGAGTGACAGAGGGAAATAGAGAACACATGTTGTGCCGACCACAAATGTTAGACAAGAGCAGGATGATGATGATTCACTGAGAAGTGGGTGTGAGGGGATGTAAGGGGTTACTACCCGCAACTTCAGAACTCAAGCTAAACTCACTTGCCCGTGGGGCGTCCTTTTTTTTAACGTGGGGAAATCCTCATGGATACCATTACGGGGTAACAGAATGATTACGCCGGACTCCTACCGGCCAAAACCACCACGA
Source organism: Horisme vitalbata (assembly GCA_951804965.1). Lineage (NCBI taxonomy): Eukaryota > Metazoa > Arthropoda > Insecta > Lepidoptera > Geometridae > Horisme > Horisme vitalbata. The sequence continues at coordinate 34,297,943 of OX638091.1, read as the reverse complement.
TGTTCCGTCCTAGTGCCTTATGCCAAAACCATGGGTGCTCTTGAGGATTCTTCCACAGATTTAGTAGCATCAGCCCACATAATTATAAGCTTCTCCTCCTTGTTAATATAGTTAAATAACTCTATTACACCCACATTGTACCAAGCACGCGTAAGCACCGCGCACACCACCTCAGAACATCATTTTTCAGCCCCGTGGTGCACCCTGCACTAACAAACGGGGCTCTGGCGGCTGGCATGGCGGCATAGTGCGGTCTAACACCGGCATAGCTAAATCCCCTGGCCACCAACAGGCAGCAGAGTCTGCGGTACGAGATATTGTGCCCTGCGATCCCCAACCCGCCCAGCGTGGGGATTATATAATCCCCAAAGAAATACCTATGCATATCCCCCTTGTTTAGTGGAGGCCTATGTCCAGCAGTGGACTGGACATAAGCTGGTGTGGAAATGTGAAGATATGAAATGATTGTTCTACTTCGGATTGAGTTGAAATGCACAATAGTGTAGTTTATACCAGGAATAACATATTATAGACTGACCTAATACGGGTACTAGAACACGGATAAAAAGTGTCACCTCGGAGAAATTTTCTTTTGTGTTAAATACTCATTTTTAGGGTAGGTAAAAGCGTACCCTATTACTATGACTCCACTGTCAGCCTAACGATCTGTCACCAGACTGTATCTCATGAACCGTGATAGGTAGGCAGTTGAAATTTTAACAGATGATGTATTTCTGTTTTAGCTATAACAAAAAATACTTAAAACCAAATAAAATAAATATTTGTGTGGGATACAACGGTGTGGAACCCTTAGTAGCACCCTGATATTTAATAAACGAGGCTCTGACGGCCGGCTGTTTGCTGCATAGCCTAGACTGACTCCGGTATAGCTATATCGCCTAGCCATGTCATGAGCGTCGTTGGTGCAAGAAGCTGTGCTCTTTGGTCCCTAACCCATGCGGATTAATGCATGTATATGGCGTGGGGATTATGGGCATATGCCCCTTCTTCTTTCTCTTCTTCGTATGGGCTAGTGGCCAACTCTGGTATCGGAGTTCTTAGGCCACCTGAAGGCCTCCGAAATGGCTTAACGACTGAAAAGCCGGGACAAACATCTTGACGTGCCTTCCGAAGCACGGGAGTGCTCAGATCTAAATGCCACTAAGCGGTCACCCATCCAAGTAGTGACCACGCGGAGTGTAGCTTAACCAAAGTGATCTGCTAAGAACACCGAAGTACCCCCCTACTGCCTGACCCCAGCCAGCCCAACTCCTTAAAATAACGGAGAAGGACTCTAGGACTCTATACTATATACTATATTCTAGGGTTGGAGTTCTTCGTGTTGTATTATTCTATTCAACATCTTTGGCTTTTACGTCTATTACAGATAGACAACAAAATACCTTTGGTTTGGATGAGTCATTTTTCCTGATTCTACATTTTTGTATGTTTGGTTCTATTTTGTTTACCTGTTCAGTATTTTGTTTTAATGTTACTATTTAATTGGTACTTACGCGAAAAACACTCCATTTGCTAGGCTCTTCGCCACAATAGGATGCATTACCACCAACATGCACATCATTGGGCTGACCAACAGTCTTGTTAAAGTCATCAGTTCTATTGACCACAATGTGTCTTAGACAAGGGTCGTCTGCGTGGACGGTCATAGCCACCATAGAGACACTCATGTTGCTTCGCTGAGTGTAGCCGGCGGTCAAGCTGATGAAAAGAAGTAATGCTTGCATATGCCGAGTTCCGAAGCCTTTTGGTGACTTTGGTGGTTTTGTTGAATCTGAAATAAGTATTATCATAGTAAATATTTAGACGTTATTTTGGCTCGATAGATATTTTTAAAATAGATTTTGGTTTTATTTATGGGGTTATGCAATTTATTGGATTATCTAGCAGTTAAAAAATATATGATATTTGGCAAGATTTTTATTTATTTATTTCAGAAACTTGAAAACTTACAGCTAAAAGCTTTTCTGAAAGCTTATAAAACTAAGAGTTGCACTACGCCACGTTTCATATTATTAGCTTTTATAATAGTCGTTTTCTGAACATTGAAGACATCTCAGTTTTTTTTTCAGTTAATTTCATTCTGTGATCATTGTAGTTTTTGTGACTGGTTGAATAATCAAGAGCGAAAAGATCAGTCTTCAATGTTATTTCCTGTTGTTTTAAAATATCACATTTTCATCATCATAAGCGTAACTATAGTAGATCATAGTTCTTCCCTATGAGCGCTATTGCACCATAATTTTCCAATAGTTAAACTACCTTCACGAAATGATGATATTTGTCCGTAAATACATGATTATTAGTATCAACTCTAAATTATAAATTTATATTTTTATAATATTTGATCGTGATTATAAATACTAAAATATTTTTTTATTTTCGTATTGTTTTTTCAAGGATATTTGTTTTACTATTTGAATATTTGATTCACGTACCTCCATTTTCTTGTTTACTATTTTTTGGTACAATTTTATACAAAACCTTGTCACCCATTGTTTCATTTAAAAATGATTTGTTAAGGTGATATTAGTTCGCAGCTTCTGTAGAGATAAACGAGGTATGCGATATGCAAAGGGTTTTATTATTTCAGTCTGTGTATTTAGATCTAATAACAAAAAAAACTGTTCGCGAAATATTTTTGTCAATTTTTTCTATCTCATAGCGCACTCATTGTTAGCATAACTTCCACTTTCGATCAAAATTCAAAAAAATTCAAAATTCAAAATTCATTTATTCAGTAGGAACTGTATAGTACACTTTGAAACGTCATTTTTTTTTTAATTTACCACCAATTCGTAACGTGACCAAACAGAGAAGAATTGGCAAGAAACTCTGCTTGGCTTATATTTTTTTAACGTCATTGTACTTAATATTTATTACATTGTTTTTGATGGAGTTGGAGGCAGTTTCATCCCAAGCTTTTTTGTCATCTAAATAATCAGATATTTTATAATAAGCTTTATTACATCATCATCATCATCATCATCATCAGCCTATCGCAGTCCACTGCTGGACATAGGCCTCCCCTAATGAGCGCCATTGCGCCCTGTTCTGAGCTCGACGCATCCAGTTCTACCAGCAGCCTTTCGCAGATCGTCACCCCACCTGGCCGGCGGGCGTCCTACACTACGTTTGCCGAGCCGCGGTCTCCACTCAAGAACTCGTTTACCCCATCGGTTATCGGTTCTTCGGCAGATATGGCCAGCCCACTGCCACTTCAGCTTGCTAATTTATTACATAGATTACGTTTAACAACATTTTTGAATTTATTTACAGATAGATTAATCACATCATTTGGGATTTTGTTAAAAAATCGTACAGACATCCCTTTAAAAGATTGACTAACTTTATGGAGCCTTACAGTGGGAACAGCTAGTTTATCTTTATTTCTAGTGTTAACATTATGATAGTCGCTATTTTTCTTGAACATGTTAATATGTTTTCGGACATACATTAAGTTTTCATATATATATTGGCACGGCACTGTCATAACATTTATTTCTTTAAACTTAGTTCTAAGTGATTCTCTGGGGCCCATATTATAAATTGCACGAACAGCCCTCTTCTGCAACACAAATATCGTGTTGATATCTGCAGCATTAGCTGCATTATATAGCTGAAACAAACTAGTCTAGCCGTTTCTACGTCAGTAAGTTGACGGATTCTTTTGACTGCGTATGCTGCAGAACTAAGTCTGTTCGACAACCCATCTATGTGAGCGCCCCATTGAAGCTTATTATCTAAAGTTATGCCTAAAAATACAGTACTGTCCACAAGATTTAGATCTTCATCTTTTATTTTAATGTTAGGTTTAACTTTTTTAACATTTGGTAATATAAATCTCATACATTTTGTTTTAGTATCGTTCAGTAATAAATTATTTACATCGAACCAGTTAACAACTTTCGCTATTGCATTGTTCACGTCGTCAAAATTGGTCTGCCGTCGCTTTAATTTAAATAAAAGTGACGTGTCATCCGCAAACAATACAATTTCGTGGTTGTCTCTCACAAGTTGAGGTAGGTCGTTGATGTAAATTAAAAATAAAAATGGTCCAAGTATTTACCCTTGCGGAACACCCATCTTTACTACAGATCCCGGAGAACATTTTCCATTTATGTCTACTTTCTGTATTCTGTCAGATAGGTAAGAAGTGAGAAGGGCTAAAGCCATACCCCTGACGCCATAGTGATCTAGTTTCCTGATTAATGTTTCATGGTGTACGCAGTCAAATGCCTTAGACAAATCACAAAAGATGCCTAAAGCATCATGTGAGTCCTCCCAGGCATCGTAGATATGCGATACCAACTCAACACCGGCATCAGTTGTTGATCTGCCCCGCGTAAATCCGAATTGTTTGACATCTAGTAAGTTGTTAAAGTTAAAATGGCTTTGCAGTTGACTGAGAATAAGCTTTTCAAAAATTTTACTAAATGTTGGCAGTGCTGATATCGGTCTAAAGTTAGTAGGGTCAGAACTACTACCGGATTTAAATAAAGGTGCTATTTTACTATGTTTCATTAAATCAGGAAACTCACCACAGTCAATACATTCGTTAAATATAAACGCTAGTTCTGGTGCGACAATGTCAATCAACGATGTTACAACGCTAACAGAAATGCCCCAGAGATCCGTAGTTTTTTTGACATTTATCAGTTTGAATGTTTTAATAATATCATTACTGTTTACATATTTAAAATAAAACGGTATTTCACATTTTGGTACATTTTTATTTAGTAATGAATCCGCAATTATTGGAGAAGAGTTTAAGGATCTTGTGGTAGAAACTGGAATGTCTGTAAAAAAGGATTCGAATGCTTTGGCAACATCACCATCTTGTTTGATGATGGTATTACCAATATTTAATTTATACTCCTTAATGTCATGTTTGACTTTTCCAGTCTCACTGTTTATTATTTTCCAAGTGGTTTTAATTTTATTACTACTGCTTCTAATTTTTGAACTAATATAATTAGACTTAGCCGCGCCTAATAGGTGAGGATTGTCACTGTTAGTTTTCGTCCATCTGCGACGGTCTTTGGCTCGATGGAGCGCGATGTTAACTAGAGTACCTTTCCGGTTGTTCAAACACTTGGTTAGACCAGCACTTCTTCTTCCCTTTAAATTTTGAACTAACGCAAAAAGAGGTAGTTTCCACCCTGATCTCAGCTTGATGTATGCTGGTAGAACATCAAGCTTAGGATAGGTCGGAATGCCTTTTGTAGATTATTGGCCATTTGGTCAGAGAGCGTCCTACGCTAAGTTTCCCATTGCTGAATATCTTCACCATCAGATCCGCATATTATCCGAGCATGGCCTCGATTTTTTTTCAGATGAGTTAAAATACAGGTAAATCCAGTCAGGTTGCATAGTTTACGAAAACAATAAGTCGCATTATGTCACGATGTTTGATCAAGATAATACTGGCGCGCGGCGTCACCGTCGCTTCACAAACAATAAAAAAATCTTCCGGAAATTTTGGGCGTGTTTCGACGTAGATTAGATACCTAATTGGACTTTTATTTTAAGAGCATTCACTTTTATTATACAAATAAATAGTCTTCTATAATTCTTCTTTATTAAAACGTGCTAAAATTTGACATAAATATCTGCTAATGCATTGAGTTAAATAAGCTTAATATCAATTATGACGTTTATGTGTCAAAATTTGGGTTTTGGGTTCTTAAGTTGTCTTTATATTTAAGTAAAAAACCAAGTTAATATTTAAAGCTATAAGAAGAAGGTCAAAAGACTGAAGCTTTGGGACGGTTCTGTTTTTTCTCTTTTGTGCCACGGTACCCTAATAATATAAATATTTGTAGCATTTTGTTATTCCTTAATTCATAAATAAAATAATATACAATAATATAACATTAATGCCTACTAAAATTTTAATACTATAATTTCTACTGTACTGCGCAGTTCATTCGCATTGTTAAACTTACTTTGGAATTATTTACACCCTCAACAGTTTTACTAGTGGTTTGCTGATGCAGCTCCCTAATCTACTTCTCTCAAAAACAGGCTCCTTTACTTCTATAGACAATACAGTGACTTTGTTCTTTTACATATATGGCTCATGTAATTTATTCTTATTTCCCTTAATTTTCTGGTTCTGCCTGTATAGTTTTGTTAATTAATATGTTAGAAACTGTCATGTCATTATTACTATTTGTTATATGTTCGATTAAACCTAATCATTCTTTTAATTTTAAAGTTTTCATTTTGCTGTTTGTTTCCCATGTAAATAAATAATGTCGTTTATGATATCCAATCATCTTTTTTCGTGTGCTTTTAGTAAGCTCCTTCTTAAGAACTCACAATTTTGAACTTTTCTCAATCCTTCTTTGTTGGTAATACTCGGAGACCGTAGGTATAGTGTGAGTAAATCAATAAATCCTCCCAAAATTACACATTTCTGAGTCAGACCGCAAATTACAGGCAACCGGGGATCAAACAGTCTCGCTAGCAATTACATTTAAAAAGATCTGATACCGCCGGCCAAAGCCCCTGCCTACCCCTGCCTACCCCACAGGATCGTAATCAGAGACAAAATGCACGCATACTTCCCCCTAGAATGGACTTTCTAAAGGTGGGTACAGACTTTCAAAATGTAGCCTGCAGTGTAAAACGCAATGATAGAATTTGCTGTCCACATTGTCGCAATGTGTCATGCAATGTATACTCCCATAGTGGTGTGTGACGCCTTGCGCGCACGAACAGAGAATTTCAAGTCGTGCGCGCCGCGATCTATGTCCACGCCTATGAAATGCTCCTTTCATGTTACATTACATGTCAAGATAGATGACTGACATGAGAATTGGTTCTCTGTGAATATTCACATTGGGATAACTGCGGTAAGCTGTGAAATGCCAAACGCGTGCACTCCTGACTGCGACCCGCTAGCGACTGACTTGAATATAAACATTCAAAGGGATTCGCCAAAAAACCGCCAGCCAGGTGGAGCGCGCTCGTGTGCTCGGCACATGCCGAATATTCGCTACTATTTTTTTTAAATTATATATGGGCCAGCCTTTGACCTCGAGGCTTGCATAGGCAAGGATGAGGTCGACGATGGGGCGAGCTTTTCTAGGAGATGCCCATTAACTCTCTCTAACTTTAAAAACAAAACTATTTTGTACCTTTTTGTTCTAGAAAAAGTTAATATGAAAGAGTGGCAAAACAAAACCTGATGAATGCATCGAGATATTATACTATATTATGTCACAGTCTTCAAGTGAAAACTGTCAATAGACATAATGTCGCATGCAAAGTTTTCAAAGTCAGCGCAATTGACAGCGCGGCGTACGCCGAGTTTTGGTGCAGACTTTTTTTTTACGTTTGTGGCTCTAGAGTATAATTATCTCGATGAATGAATATTTATGTTCCTTCCCTAGAAAAAAATTGCCACGTAGGTACTTGCGTTAGTCAGCCTTATTACGACCCTGTACGTACTCTTTAACTGGATTTTATTGGAGGGTAATACATAATCCCGAAAGACATACTGTTGGCCTCTCGCAAAATATTGACCCTGAAATCCTAAACCACGATGTTTACGATATTGATGCTTAGACCAAGGGTTTAGGGTTGCAATTGCGTTGGACTGAAAGGATTTTTTTCAGCATAGTCAATGTTATGAAAGCTCGGTTATCAAAATTAGCGATATAAGTTAGGCGACGGCTTTGGGTTCTTTTTCGTTAGATATTGTTTTATCAAATATTTTTTTTGTTATTAAACTTTTTTTTTTCATAGCTGTTGAATGTCAATTATATTCTTTTGTTTGGTTTTTACTTATTTTTAAGTAGGTAACCGTACCTAAAAGAAGAATACCAATTCATAATAGAATAATATATATTTTGTTTTATGGTACTTGAAGATGGAACAAGCACATGGTCCACCTGATGTTAAGTGCTAACCATTACCTATCACAGAGCATTGCATAATAAATCACGTTTTTTGGAACGTGCTATACGATGCAATTCCCTGCGTCCATCAACGTGAGGCATGAAGATGATAAGCCTCTTGTGCCTGTAATTTCACCGGCACCCATACCCTTTAAACCGAAAAACAGAACAGCTGCTTCACGGCAAAAATAGGCGTGTTGGCAGTACTGTCCCGGACGAGCCCTCCACAAAGAACTCCACTGCTATTAAAACTTCAAACACTGATAATCAAATAGCAGATCAATAAAACTCTTGCAACTTTCAATAGAAACGCGATATTACTTTAAAAAATACCCCAAAACAATTTAATAAAATCATAAAACTGGATTTGGACATAAAAATTGAATATGATAAATAAAATAAAGAATATCAAAATGCTTGCTATATAATTTTATTTCTTAAAGAGTTAAAAGGCTGTGTCGTTGTGCTTTAGCTTCGAGTCTGACTTGAGCTGCGACTCGGTGAACTCCTCCAGTTGAACTTGATGGGCATCTGAAAAAGACAATAAAAATAAAGTATTTTGAGAACATAAAGATATAATTAGGGAATGTCAAAAACTGAATTCAAAGGTGATCATGTTTCAAACGAATATCAGGCCTGATCTTTGTGAAAAGAGGTAATGGCTACGGTAGACTATATCTTGGATACTGTAAAAACTGTATGGCTGACAGTTCTAGTGACTATGTCGTTAGAGAATCAGTAGCTTGAGTGTGACAAACATATCTTACAACAAAGTTTTAGAGAATCAGTCGCTTAAGTGTGACAAACATATCTTACAACAAAGATAGAAAGAAAGAAGATTATTGATTGTTGAATATGTTTTTCGCATTCAAATTTATATGGAATCGAGTGAGCGCCATCTAGAGAGAGACGCGTGGCGCTGACCCGATACCATATAAATTTGCGTAAACGGAAACGCGATCGAGCTGGTAAAAAAGAGCCTTCCCAGATAGGTGATTCGCTGGTGCCCTCTACAGGACCTAAAGACATGAACTTTTTTAATGATGCCGTCTTGCGTATCAAATGAATGGGCTAAATTAGCACATAATACCATAATATACCTGATAAAGAATTATTTTCTTGTTTCGTATTTTTTAGAGCGTGGTTTTTCATTAGTTGGTTTTAATTTTTGAACTTACTTTTTATTCCTATATCCAGTGTGATCAGTGAATTATATCAAATAAAAATGAAATGAAAATGAAAATGTTTGTTTTAAACAATAATTTACTTTTCATATTTCAGACATTAAATAATAATTATCAATACTTTTAAATTACCTACTCGCATATGAAAAGTATCGCGTAACGATTTGAGTACTTAGGTACTTAACACATATAAGTAAAATTTTGGTGGAATCGGATCATCCTTAATCCATCCCTTACAATTGCGCCACCGTTCTAATACGTAAAATCAATCGCGCGACCCGGTCGCGCGAGTATGGAGTGTATGACTTTTGTGATTAGCTTACTTTTGAGTATTATAGTCTATTATATTCTATGTAACTTTCTGTTTGAGCCAGTGTGCAACTCTGATTTTTGAGTTTTTAGGCTGCCCATAGGCTTTGACATGACTAAACTAATAAAAAAGCCGAGGCTAACATCTCAACGTGCATTTTGAATCACGTTAGATCTTAATGCCACTAAGCGGTTACCCATCCAAGTAGTGCATGAACGGAGTGTTGTTTGAGGCTGTGGGCATCAGTTTTTTTGTAGGACGTGTGCGTAACACTATTGCAATCAGTACGGTTCCTTTTTTTCCTACAAATAATCGGCCACTGATTATCGGTCGTGTGGACGGGCAGCCTTCCAGGCAGCCTTATCAAGATGATCGGCAAAGCACACTGAAGTCACGTCACGAGAGATACTAGACTTATGTTGGATATTACAGTGCACCAACAGCCTTCAGGCCGTTGTGACTGGAGGGGTTTTCTCCACCATCATATCATGCGACACTGGCTGGCTGTGCCGGTGACTGAAGCTGGTCTCTAACGTAGTGTCGCAATGATGATGTGATTCTGTGTTTTTTTATTTTATGTATCTTATATTGTGTTTTCTAATTTCTTGTGTAATATCAATTTCTTGTGTTTTAATGTTGATTTTGTATGGTCTGAAAGTCTGAAAGAAACATTTATTTATAGTACCTTATTGCTACTCCCTTACCAATGATACCATTATAGTGAAGTAGGTTCTTCTTTGTGCCGTATCTATCCCAGAACTGCCGTTCGTTGCTGCCCAGCACGGTGTAGACCACGTTCCCGAGGATGTACAAACTGGCGAGGGTAATGAACACGGCGCGCCATCTTCTTGCATCCGTCTGGGAACGAGTACCTTCTTTAAACTCAATATTCAATATATTTATTGCCATCACATGGTTAATAATTATAAGGTAAAGAGTTAGCACAGTATAGTGTGGTAGTATCACATGTGGACCACTTAGGCCATGGCAATATGTAACTAACATGGAGTCAACAAAACTGAACAATTAAATTCTTTTTCTACTACCGCCATCAATACATACACCCTCTGTACTGAAAAACTTGTAACAATATGACTTGCTAGTGTTGACTTGGTGCAAATTAGCATTTAATGCTATTATAATAATTGATAGTACCTATTTGAAATAGGTACAAAAAGCCAAACTCGTTGATTTTAATTCCTTTTCAGATTGTCAAAATTGCAAAATAAACCGACTTAGGGATATATATATAAGAATATATAGATGGATGGATATATAGATAAGATATATAAGATAAGATAATATTTTTATTGAAATAAATAACACAAATACAGGTTGAACCCTGGCTTCTGAACTGGCATTCAGGATATTAGGAGTCAGTACCTCCCCGTTTCTAGGAAAAAAAAAATTGACCTGGATAAACAGAAAAAACTAATACCAAATCATCGCCGATGATGAGACCGGTGATGAATGGCACTACTGCTCCAATGAAGCTGCTGATGACGCAGCCCAGCATCGTGATGGTCCCGGCGTGGTTCTCACTCATGTCTTTGTAGCTGCTCTAAAAATAATACTTAATTTACAGTACCCGAAACTATTTTTATTTTATTAATCTATGTCCTTCTTCTTAAGAAGATAAAGGCCAACTCTGATGATAGATTTTTAGGCTACCTAAGTAAATTAACTGACTTGGCTTCATCATCAACATTTCAATCTTTATCGACCCACAGCTAGGCATAGGCCTCCCTTTGATTATGCCACTTGCCTCGATCCTAGGCTATACTGAACCACGGGCCGTCCTCCAGCGAGATGTGGTCACGATATTAGAAAGACCGTAGGCCACTTGGCTGGGTGACAGAAAACTAGAAGCTTTTATAATTCAAGTCTACCTATTACTATTGTAGTGCCCCATTTAGTCCCCCATTTTGGCTAATTTTAGCTTTATTTAAGAACATCTTGTACCACATGAAACATGAAAAACACAAAAAAAGACGTGTGGCACTCGGGGACTGCCGCGGTAAAGCTATTGCATAGCATTTTGTATCAACTTATGCAATTATAATTATTTATTTATTTTATTTATGCAGTATTTCTTTTTCTTTGATATTAATTCAAGTTACACTATTTGAGCGTGGTGACCGATAAGAAAACAATTTTTTTTCTTTTATTAAATAAAAATACGTCTAGTTGCACGCACACAAACACCGTGTCGAAGACTGCCGAAAAGAAACGACGTTAGACAATGCACGGCCTTCAAGCCACACCTCCGTGCCCGTCGGAGTGGGGAGCGTGAGGTTTTTTTTCGTTACGGAATTTCTGGATTCGGTCCCCGCGCTCAAGGCCCTCGATAGAAGCTATGCAATAGCTTAATAATTAAATTGCAATAAAATTAACTGCAATGAACTACATAAGTAAATATCAAAATCTTACCAGAAAACCAGAAAATTGTATTCCGAGTAATCCCAATGTTGCCGTTAGTAGCAAAACAGCCGACTTCAGCCACTGAGCCGGCCAATTCGAGAGTATAGTCAAACCCATCACTATACCAAAGGCACCTAAAGAACAATATTTCAAACTAAGAAAGTAAATCATCTAAAACTTTCTGAATGTTATAATTTTGGGAAAAGGAATGTAAGTGTCTTGATTTTCACAAAGTTTTTGTCACTTATTTTTTAATATTGTCAGTGAGCAGCTCATTGAATTGTACTTCATCCTACTAATATTATAAATGTTAAAGTCTGTGAGGATGTATGGATGTTTGTTACTCTTTTACTCAAAAACTGCTGTTTTTATCTTCGTACCACGCAAGCAAAGCCGCAGGCGGATGCTGCATTTAAAAAAGTTATGAAATTACACGTTCTGCTTTTAAAATAATCTGAAATATTTGACTAACGATTGAAAATTTGGGTCTTTATAAGCTAGTCAATAAAATGGTTAATTTACTAATTAAATTAGTATACATATGTATCATACGATTTGACCCGCTTGATTCGAAGGAGCCGCTGCAAATGTTCAGTTTTTTCATAAGGATTGACCACTGTATTTACCAAGAGCATTTATAAGTTTCCTGAAGTTGGTTACGTTGAGGAAGTAGCTGACCAGCCGCAGGTTAGAGATCCACCCCAGCGTGGGAGCCGTCATCATGTTCAGCAACCACATCGCCATGAACGGGAGCATGCTGAACCATGCACTCTGAAAGGTTTAAAACAAACTGTCGATTATTTAATTTTTCAAAGCTGACTACAAACTTTATAGAGTCAGAAAAGTAGCAACAAGAGATCCACCCAAATTTGTATGAAAAGTCATATTCCTTCAGCAAATTATGACTAACATTCAAGTATTTTATGAAGAAGTATTTACACCATACATTTACTGTATACGAAACATTACTGTACATTTACTGTATGCAAAGTTGTATAGCTCTACATACGCATGAAATATACACAGGTATATAATAAAGGTACATAATAGCACAGAATACAGAGAGGAATAATAGGTACAAAGTGGTACATGTACGTAGGTACAATGAATATTGTGAATAAATGACTATTATGACTATCCGAAAACCGTGCGATTTGCTTAAAAAACCTTGAATTTTTGAATGAAGTACTGGTTAAGTCAACTGTCGTACTTTTACTTACATCTTTCAAAGAAACATTATAGAGTTTCATATAAGCTGGAACATCGACTAGATAGAAGATGAATACAGCGTTGCTGGCTGCATGAGCGCTTGCTACTGCCCAGAACTGAGGGGAGCTGAGTATCTGCCGCCATGGCCTTGGAAGCTTTTTCTGAAAACAGATTTAGGTATTTCAATCTCTAAATTATCAACTTCTGAAACATCACATATCTACCTATGTCCCACGTTTTATGGAGTCAGCATAACACGCTATGCCCTACCATTTTTTTCTCAATAATAGGTGATCCTGCTCTTTCTCTGTGCATAACGACTTCGCTGGCGTAATGACCGAATAGGCAGCTGAGAGGTAAGATATTGCGGGCTCTACTCCCGATACGGGACATATGTTTGTATGACTTGTAAATATTTTTTTCGGATCAGGGTGATTTGATGTACTCATAATTCTCATAAATATATATCTATGTTATTCAGTCATAATAACATAGCCTATTTATAAAAATGCTTTATTTTAAGCATTTTTATAATCATTAGTCGAGTATGTGACCCACCTGATGTTATGTGTAATTGAACTTAAAATCGTAAATTATAAGTGCACCGAATGCAGGCCTAAATGATCTTACCTTACTGTAACAACTCTGAGCTTCACTGATAAACTCTTTCTCCTTATCACCAATAGCTTCGTGTTTCTCAGGAGTGGAAGCTGTCAGGATTCCGTACACCACTGCCATGGACAAGACGAGCATGGCCAGAGAGTAATAAACTAGCTCCCATCCAAGTGGCATGTGGGAGAATAGCCCAGATAGGGGAAAGGCAATGATGATTCCTAGTTGCATACCTGTAATTAGATCACAAAAATAAAATAAAATATAAAATAAAATCGGTCAAGTGCGAGTCGGACTCGCGCTCGAAGGGTTCCGTACCATTAACTATACATGTATAGGAGCCCCCTTTAATTTATTTTATCCTAATTTAATTATAAATTGTTAAGTGAATGTAGAACTAAATATTCTGTGAATATTACAATAATAAATAATGCTGGACATTATCACACAACATCGTGTAGCCCCAAACTAAGCAGAGCTTGTGTTATGGAAACCACATGGTTGATATATTACATATATACATTTTTTTTTGTAAATACATACATATCATACATAGAAAACACCCGTTATTAATATCGAGCAAAAATTTCAAAAAATCACGTTTGTTGTATGGGGGTCGCTATTAATTATTTACTTTATTCAGATTTTAGTTGTTTGTGGTTATAGCGGCAACAGAAATACATTATTTGTAAAAATTTCAGCTGTTAAGCTATCACGGTTCATTAAATACAGTCTGTTGACAGACAGACAGATGGACAGTGAACTCTTAGTAAAAGGGTCCCGTTTTTACCCTTTGGGTACGAAACCCTAAAAATACATTTGTATGTACAATGTAATCCTATTTACTGACCCATTTAACAGATACTGGTAACTGACGATTGGAAAAGCGAGCCTAAAGGTGTATGCAGATATGTACGATATCCACCGAGTCGTGCGGTGTGTGTGTGTGTGTGCCAATGCACATGCCGTCTCATTCGGACACGCGGCGCCCATGATACTTCTATACTTGTCAACACTTTTCACTACTAAAAAAAATGTTTACCTCCATAAATGAGGAAACCAAATGGTTTCTTCTCACTTGGTGTCAACCAACTGGCTAGAAGAGCTTGATTCACAGCATTGAAGCCGGCGTGTGCTGTTCCCATGAACAGCATCGCATTGCATACAGCCACCCAGCCTCCCTGAAAACGAAGTGTCATGCTATGGAAAAATAGAAATAGTAGGCATATGTACCGGAGAAATAGAAATTGTATATCAGGTTGAGAATCATAATTTATCAAAAATAATAACATTATTCACTTACTGAGAAATATACTTCGAAATCCTATCCTACTAATACTAATATTATAAATGCGACGACCTGACTACTGCTGAGGGACGTGGGAGCTCACCACTTAACATCATCCCAAGAAAACCCCCCTATGGAAATGCAACTAGACGATACCAGTGGACAGTATCATTAAAGAAACGTACTTATATAAAACTACTTAAAATTTACTTCCATTTCATAATTCTCGATTGTATTGCTCCATTAACGAAATTGACAACTTAATTATCTTCTATCCGGACATAAAGCAGTTAGAAAATTGTTAACAATATTAAAAACACCCAACATGAATAACTCACTATTTTGCGCACAACTATCATGAATGTTAACAAGCACTAATTATGAGATATACAAAGTTCATTAACCGAAAGTTGTAAATTGATAATACTGTGCTTATACATGTTTATAATGCGCGTAATATAGTTTCACAATACGAATAAGAGTGATGCCACACGGGTTTTACGCAAGGCTCACCTAAGGGAATCGCTGTGCTTGCACCGGCCTGAATAAATATGCACTTATGTTTTGTGACATGAGCAGGAACGTGCGCCGAGTGACGTCAATCACGCGGATCGTGCATTATAACGAATTTCTATACCGTAATCTGTACTGCGGTCATTGGTCAATTTTGGAGGTTAAAGTGGGTAAGTGTTAGTAGAGGCATCAGTAAAGTTAATTTATTTATTATTTTTTTAGTTAAAGCCTTTTTAATTTTTTTGTGAGTTTATTTCGTTTATTTTTATGGTGCGGAGACCTAGTTTGGTGCTACAGCTTCCTCTGTTTCCTTTTTTCAAAATTAAGAGAGATGCTTTCTTTCGGGTAATGGTTTCTCGCTACCCTTTTTTTAATTTCGGGATTATTTTGCCATGCAGCCTGTTGTATTGATACTATAAATTCCTCAACTTCATTATTTAATTGCTCTGGAGTTTTAAGAGGAACCCCAAGATTTATTTTAATATCTAATTCTATTTTAAAGTTTGCCCAATTTGTGCGTTTGTTAGTTAGGGTTTGATTGTTTTCCTTGTTTTACTTTTTTTATTTACTTTCTTGCTTATTTATAGATATATTGCTGAGTGTTTGGAGCTCATCATCGGATTAAATAAAAGTATTTTTTTAAAGCTACCCTTGGGAATGGCCTACGTATTCGGCCGTTGCCACTGCATCGCGTCGTTGTTGCAGAGCGCAATGCAGGGCGCGTCGCCGGTGCGTCGCAGCGCACTGAAAAAGCACCGTGTGGCCGAGGCGTTTAAATGACGATGCGGGATAGCACTAGCTGAACCATGCTCGGAGTGCACCGCACCATGCTCCGTTTTAAAAGCCTGACTTGAAACAGATTGGGCTTGGCGAAGTTTTCACAAGCCACCGCTTGTCGGTTTTTTGACACAGAACAAAGGCAAGCGCGCGATTTCAATTTTAATTATAATTTGAAGGGGGGAAAATTGACTTTGACTTGACTTTGCCTTGGCTAACCCGACCCCAGCCAGCCCAACTTCTTAAAATAACGGAGAAGAACTCTGGGTTGGTTGGTGGCAACATTGCTATAAAATTCCCGATACTGCCTGCGTTTCTGAACTTTGATCAAGCATTTTTTGTAACCTGGATTTGGTCCTGGTATCGTTTGTGGCAGTGCAGTAAGAGGTTTTGCTCCACTGTTTCTTCAGATTGAAAGTAGCCGCGACTACTTTACGCTCCTGACTGTACTAGGTGGTGGTTTAGGTCACAGTGGCCCGTAATAACACTAACAGTATCTATGCGTAGGTCGTCATGCTTATTTTCACGCGTGCGATGCCGCCGTGGCTTGTGGCTAACAGGCGCCATCACGACGTAGGTAGTCGCCCACTTAACGCTGCGTTCAGAAGACACGCGCCCGCCTCGCGCCCGCCTCGCATCCACCTCGCACCCGCCTCATGTAGTCCAGTCAATAGTAGTACAAGCGAGTGCAAGGTGTGCTCCAAACATGCTCCAGGCATGCGCGATGCATACGGTAGGGAGTGGGCTCGAGACGGGCGCGTGTTGTCTGAACACGCTCTTAAGGTTTTGAGAGCGATTGATACGATGTAATACATTTATATGTCGAATCTAGTCCGTTAAACTAGTTACCTTATTGGCAATGGTCGGCATTGCCACGCACAGCGCGCCATTAACGGCTAACATCGCCGTGAACACCAGTTTCGCACCAATCCTGCGGAAAAACAGCTCAGCTGGCAGCAGCATGAGCGCATAGCCGAAGAAGAAGGAGGAGAGGATCGCGCCCTGTATCCGCCTGTCCCATTGGTGGACCTGCAATGTTTATTACACAATGCAATGTTATAAGACACATCATCTCATAATTTCTCTCCTCATAACCCTCGTTATTTGTTGTAGTAGAGTTCTTTGTGGAGGGCCCTACCGAGGAAGTACTGCCACCACGCCTATTTCTGCCGAGATCCAGCTATGCTGTTTCGGTGTGAAGGGTGTAGGTAGGCGCCAGTGAAATTACAGGTACAAAAGGCTTATCATCTTCATGCCACAAGTTGATGGACGCAGGGCATTGCATCTTCCGAGCACGTTCCGAAAAAACGTGATCTACGATGCAAAGCTTTGTAATAGGTTACCACTTAACATCAGGTGGGTCATGTGTTTGTTCCATCTTAATAAAAAAAAATTAGGATTGATACACTCAAATATTTTCATTAAATATTTTGTGTTTTCAATGGGTTTTTTGCTCTCGTTGAATATTTAACTACTATTGTTAGTTTTTTAATTTGTTACGGTTACCTGAATATAAGTATCATTGCGCCTAGTCTCATCGTTCATGGCCAGTACCGCGACGCCGATGCTCCCGCGCACGCAGCCCAACACGACAGCACTCGCGAACATGTACAGCATCTGCACGAACCGCACTCCGATTGTGAGACCTGTAAATTGAACATATTTGGAAAATGACAGTTTTACTTAACAAAAACATCATAATCAAAGCAACAAACCTTCGATTTCTCCCAAGATAAAACAAGTATATTGTATTATTGTTTTCAATTGTCTATTACCTTCTTACAATAGTCTTGTTTGATCTTTTCTTTTCTTTACTTAAATTATTTTCTTATGATAATAGAGAAATCAATTTATGATCTATTACAGCTATTTTTTAATATCTATTACAAGCAGTTAAAGTATCTTTAGCACTTGCTAAATATACTTAATTTGCTTTCTCTATTATCGTCTGTGTTGAAAACTTTTTATTCAGTTGCCATATGTAGTGCATGGTTAATTTCATCCAATTGATCATTATTATCATCAATCTATAATAGCATAGCAGTCCACTGCTGGACATAGACATCCCCTAAGATTTATCGTGTTTCCACTATTATTCACAAAATATGTATATTGTAATGATATTCTCTCATTAATAACTCACCATGTTTTGTGATGATCCCTGAATGCCCATTTTCAAATTCGTATCTCAAAAATTCAACATCCATTTTGCAAAAAAAAAAAAATAGTTTATGTTACAAGTTTAATTAAAAATCAGGTAATATATTGCGTGTAATCAGCAGAATACCAAAACAAAAATGTGTCTTATCAATCGAGACAGATTGTCATCAAGAAGAATAAAGGTACACACAATGATCCTTTTGTACATTATGTATTTGCTAAGCAAATATTGTCAACAAGACAATGGGACCAGCTGTCTCTCGATTTTCAATCGTAAGCCTTGTTACAATAGATTCTTAATTTGCTTAATAGAGTGAGAAAAAAATACTTAGCAATGCCAAATCTAATTGTTTTTATCTGATAAAGAAAGATGAGTGTTCTTCAGTGAACAATAATACATTTCAGGAGCTATTTTTATAATTCTGTGTAGGCACATAAAGGTCATTGGGGTTAGATTGTTACATGTGTTTTTGATATAAAACAAATTATGAATTTAAATGACAGACTAACTTAAATTAATGCACAGTTTAATTTCTTGTATGCTTTAACACAGATCTGAACGAGACATAATTTGCCTTTTATTCCAAAGCATGGTTCAGTTGTTAAGCCATGTTGATTCTGGAGGCTTACTTAAGTGCAGTCTAAAAACTCCTACCCAGCGTTGGCCACTTTAACAAAATACAATTTAAAAAGAATAACTATTTCTATATATTTACATTTCTTGTCGGAAAAGCGTACTGTATTACTCAAACGAGTTTAAGAGGTAGATGGAGGCTGCTCCATCTTCGTAACCCAAGCCAACCTAACCAACCGTGGTACATCCTGCTGACTAATAAATAGGACTCTGGCGGTCGGTTGATTGCGGCATAGCGTAGCTGAACAATTGCACAGCTAAATAGCCTGCAGTCAATGGAAAGGAGTCAGTGCCACGCGTCTCTCACTAGATGGCGATGCCTCGATTCTATATAAATTTGCGTGAACGGAAACGCGATCGAGCTGGTAAGAAACTCGCACTAGGCACTCTGGCCGCAGACGGGCACCTGCGGGGCTGGTATAAGAAGCTTTAACCTGCGATCCTGCGATGCTGCATGCCCAGCTTAGAGATTATGGGCATACCCTCTTCTCGTTAGAGGAGGCCTATATCTAGTAGTGGAGCGATAATAGGCTTGTGTTGTTGCTTTTAATACTGTACACCATTGATTTCCAAGTGGTGATCACATTATTAAGGGTGTAAGGAGTTCGAACTTTCATCCTCGGAATCCAAGCCAACCTCTCACAACTGCTTGCACCCTGCTGTATAACAACACAAACGGGCTTGGCGGTTGACTGATTGCAGCATAGTACAGCCTAAGACTGGCATAGCTGAAAAGCCCTAGCCACCGATGGGCAGTCGGCCGTGCGAGAACCTGGGGGTCTACTACAATTCACCGAAGTACGAAATTACGTGTTTCGTGTCTAGTAGTGTAGTAGGACCCCTGTGCCTGGTGATCCCCAACCCACGAAGCGTGGGTATTAAGGGCATATAATTATCTATTTTTTAGAGGAAGCCTATGTACGGCAGTGGACTGATATAGGATGGTGTGATCACATGTCTCTTCAGAAAATAAGCCAACCACACCAGCCTATATCAGTCCACTGCTGGACATAGGCCTCCCTAAATAAAGGGGAAAATGCCCATAATCCCCACGCTGGGCATGCGGGTTGGGGATCGCAGGGCTCAGCTTCTCGCAACGCCGACGCTGCTGCCCGTCGATGGCCAGGGGATTTAGCTGTGCCGATGTAGGCTGTGCTATGCCGCAATCAGCCGGCCGCCAGAGCCCCGTTCGTTGTTCAGCAGGGTGCACCACATACAGGTGAGGTTGGCTTGGGTTCAGAAAATGTGGGTTGGAACCCCGTATACCCCAAGCCAAATAAAAATACAAATACGCCAAGCTTTGTGCTTATTGTCGTGTATCATAATATGTCAAAAGTATTAAAAGTAAGAGTTGTTATCACGTTTGATATTAAAAGAGAAAAGAAAAATGTATGCTTTGTTTTTTTCCACTAAAATTATTGCTCTTTTGGGTGGCACACACGGTACGAGAAATCGTTACGATCGCACTGTACCGTTTAAACTGCACGATTCAATTAATCGGTTCAGTCACCCTAAGCCAGTGGGTCATTCTTTATTCTTTCTTTTCATTTTTTGTATTTATTATATTAAATTTTCCCGTAAAACTGATAAAATAAATAAAGACTTACACGTCTTATTAAAATGTGGGAGCCGTATTTATATTTTTCTTTAAAGTTATCGTAATTAGTTTTTCTCAAAAAATAGGTAGTTTTTGCTCGAAAACTTATTTTTTTCTGATAGTGACACATCATCACATCATGATAAGGTTTTAAGAAGTAAGAAAACAAACAATTCTACAAAATGATTTATATTCTTGTTATTAACTATTATTATTAACCACTTGGTTCATTGGCCTCTTGCTCCTTTTCTTGGTGTGTGGTCAGCACTGGTTTGATTTCCTCTGAAACATAATTGTTCGGATTGAGAATACGATCCGTTACCTGCTATGAATACAAATTATTATTATTCTAAATACCTACATAAACATATAAAGAAGTTGGTAATTATAGGTCACGTCACGTAAAAAGAACGCTGAGGGGAAGTTGCACAGTAGGCGATTTATCGGTATTTACCCGTGCGCAAATACACCCTTTCCACTTTTTCCAGCGTTCTTTTTATATGACGCGTAACTCGCGTCTCTTGGATGAAGTCATGTGGCACTCGCTAGTAATTTAATGAAAATTGTTGATGTCTTTAGTGGGTGAGTTAGCGTTGTAGATGTAATAAGTGCGTGTTCGATGATCTGTATATTTTATTAGAAAAACTGGGTATTGTGTGATACATGCTAGTAGTAAAACTAGCGTATACACTCCAAAAATAAAGGAGGAATCCAATTCATACAAAGGACTGTATCTGCCTGTTGGACTACACTACTACTACTACACTACGGAATTTTGGGTGGTGTCAGAATGACTGTATCGTAAGTCACTCATAGTCCAAATCTCAAAATGGCAAATTTTTTTAGTACCTTGGTCACAAAATGACTGCATTGTTTTTAATCCACATCTCACAATGCCTAAATCTTAAAATACCCGAGTCGCAAAATAAATACATCGCAAAAAATCCGAACAGTTGTGTAACTATCACACTTCACACTAAAAATAAGAAGTTCGTGTGTTTGTTCCCACTCAACTCCATAACGGATGAACTGATGTTGATTCATCCAAATCCGTTCATACATAAAACATATAAGTGTGTTAGTTCAAGTTGTAAACAAGTCTAAGAGTCATCTTAAAATAATTTAGAATTTTAATTAATATACAGGCTACTTTTTATCGCAGTACCACGCGAGCGCAGACGTAGGCGGGAGCAGCAGCTAGTAAATGTATAAAAAAAACAAAACAAAATCAGTGTTTTTGTCATTCATCTTAGAAGTATGTCACATCACTTCAAAACTCAAAGTGGTAAAATCTTTAGGTTGTAAAGTGTTCCGTATAAAAGTTTAGTTGAAAACATATGGTCTTAAAAAATGAGAAGTATTAAAATGGGCTATTGATGAACGACTTTGATAATGGAAATAACCAAACAAGCATACTCAAAATTTCATTTAGTAAGAACAAAAAATCTGCAAAACTAAAGATATGAGATGGACGGCATTTAAAAAAAATACTAACGTAGTTCAGCTTTGAGTTTGTCATCGTAGTCGAGGCTGTCCCAGGCCTGTCTCATGGAACTGCCGAATATGATGTAAATGATGTTACAGCTAATCAAGATGGCGGCCGTCCCGAGAAACACGATCCGCCAACGACTGATATTTGACTGAAAAGCAACACATAGTACAGAATAGAAAGAGATAATTGGGAATACTACATTATGGGTGCTCTTGCAAAGGTTCGCGTCTTGCTTCTCTATCTACTGAGTGAAAAGTCAGTTTTAGGTATTTTCCACAAAGCATGAACTTTTGCCGAAGGGTCCTTATATGAAAAATCATAATCAAATGTTCTTAGTTAATTAATTAAAATTAGTACATGAAAAATATGCAAGGATGAATGTATAAAAGAAAACAAACTCAAATAAATAATGCTATACCTACAAATTTGAAAAAACCAATTAGCTTTGATGCTTTAGCGGAGACTTACTGGATCATTCTTGAGTAAGAGGCTGGTAACGATCGGCGTGAGGACGCCGCCTGCGCTGGCGGCGAAGTTAGTCATAGAGAGCATCACGCCAGCAAACTGCGTAGACAAGTCCAAGTGGTTCACCTGAGAAATAAAAACAATAATAATAAATTAGATGGACATTTAACAAATTTTTCAGTCTCACACCGAGGGACTAAAAATTATATATCATCATCATCAGCCTATAGCAGTCCACTGCTGGACATAGGCCTCCCCTAATGAGCGCCATTGCGCCCTGTCCTGAGCTCGACGCATCCAGCTTCTACCAGCAGCCTTTCGCAGATCGTTACCCCACCTGGCCATAGGGCGTCCTACACTACGTTTGCCGAGCCACGATCTCCACTCGAGAACTCGTTTACCCCAACGGTTATCGGTTCTTCGGCAGATATGGCCAGCCCACTGCCACTTCAGCTTGCTAATTCTCTGAGTTATGTCGACAACTTTAGTTCTATGTCAGATAAACTCGTTACGGATTTTATCCTTCAGAGAAACCCCGAGCATAGCTCGTTCCATAGCTCGCAAAGTGACTTTAAACTGGTGGACTAGCTGAACTGTGAGTATCCACGTTTCGGCTCCATATGTCATGACGGTTAGGACTGATTGAAAACTTTCGTTTTCAAATATTGCGGTATGGATGACGAGAAAACTCGACGTAGTTTTCAAAATGCTCACCAACCCAGCTGAATCCTCCTCTTGGCCTTCTGCTCGAAGTTGTTTCTACCCAACTGCAATATCTGCCCGAGGTATGTATACTCTGAAACAACTTCAAGAAGGTGTCCATTAACGACGACAGGACTCGGATTAATTCGGTCATTGACCATAACTTTGGTCTTGTCCAAATTCATGCCGAGACCTATCTTTCGCGAGGCTGATGCTAGGCCGTCCAGCATCTATTGCAGCTCCTCCAGCGACTCCGCCATTAGCACTATGTCACCAGCGAATCGCAAGTGTGAGATGTGCTCGCCGTTTATATTTATGCCCTTACCTTTCTAGTCCAGTGTCTTAAACATATCCTCCAACACGCTTGTGAACAGTTTCGGAGATATGACATCTCCCTGTCTCACTCCGCGGCGCAGTTGGATGGGTTTAGACTGCTGGTCCTGTACTCGGACACTCATAGTGGCGGCTTCGTACAGACATCTCAACACTTCGATATAACGATAGTCCACTTAGCATCGCTGCAAGGATTCTACAGAGTCAAAGGCTTTCTCATAGTCCTAAAACGCCAGATACAGGGGCTGATTATACTCCTTGGACTTCTGTATAATTTGCTTCACTGTGCTTCACAATTCACTGTGTGAATGTGGTCTATGGTGCCATATCCTCCGTGAAACTGCTCCGGTGGCTGAAACTCATCGAGTCTTCTGGCAAGACGATTCTTAATAACCCGAGAGAACGGCTTATAGATGTGACTCAAGAGCGAGATGGGTCTGTGATTTTTAAGAAGCGTCCTATCTCCCTCCTTGAAAAACAGAACCACCAAGCTCTCGTTCCACGCCTTTGGAGTTCTCCCACAGTAAAGGACGGAGTTGAAGAGGTTCTGCAGCTCCTGCACAACAGGAGCTCCTCCTGCCTTCAGAAGTTCCGAAGTAATACCGTCTTTACCGAGCCATTTTTAAGCTGTTTCAGGGCCAGTACGACCTCGTCTTGGCTGATCTCTGGCATTGGGGGCAAGGAGCATGTGCCGCATACAGTCGGCCATAAAAGTCTTCTATGTCAGATAATACCTCCGGCTTTGACAATACGGTTCGGCCATCGTGTGTCGTTAACTTCGTCAGGTGGCTCCTGCCAAGCTGCTGAGTGAATACTTTGGACCCTCGGTTTCGCTCTATTGTCTCTTCAATGAGGCGTGTGTTGAAGCTCCGAAGGTCGCACCATATCATCTTTGCAATTCGTTTGTTCAGGTCTGACCTCTCTGACTAAGTGGGCCGAGTGGTTTCCCGTCTTTTTGTCATCAGCCGAAGAGTCTCATCCGTGAGTTTGGACTTCTTGCCTTTAGACTGCATTTGGCAGAATTTTATGCCCTCGTCCCTTAAAGTTCTAACCACGTTTTTTATAAAAAAGATATAAAGTCGGCTTAAGTCTCAAAAGCAGGAAAATTGTAGTTAAAAAAACTCAGTGGTTAAAATTTTATTCTCTGTTTGTGTGAGTGTATTGAAAATTATTATCAAAGAAACAACTAACCATGAACCCAGCTGCCATGAATCCTAACATAGCAAGAGTCAGTACAATAGTACAGACTGCTATGGTTTTATGTTCTGGGTGAAGGAATGAGAGGACAATCAATCCACAAGCAGTGCCGAACAATGCTGAAATTATAATCATTATATTAAATTCCACCTATCTATAATCATCATCAGCCTAGCAGTCCACTGCTACTGTTACACACCGATCAGATTAATTTAATTAAACTAAGTGAAATGTGGTCCAATAAAAATAACATTTACTAACAAGATATATAAGAGATAAAATAATCTGATATCTATAAATGATATGATGAATGTCTTATAATGTCTGGGGAAGGTGAAACATTGTCAAATTTCTGTTGAGCCTTTATGAAACTCGTCAGAGAGAGTTGGCGGAATTTGTACCAAATATTTTATCTTTTAATATTTCATAATATTCCACTATATCTTGCATTTGTTGATTATGCAAAGGCGTTTGATAGTATAACCCATTTTGCCATATTCGATGCCCACAAAGTTAATCACAGAGTGGTGCCCAGACACAGCGCGTCGACGTCGCGGCAAGCCGCGAACGAGATGGAGGGACGCTAAATGCTGTGCCGAATGGACCATTTTAGCACAGGATAGGGATAAATGGAGAGAGTGGGGGGAGGCCTTTGCCTGGCAGTCGGACACTGAAGGCTGATAATAATAATAATAATAATTTTATCTATTAAATATCTTGTAATGGATTTCCGCCTGATTTAATTCATCATTAACTAACAAGTTGTATTTTTATCTACCTTGGCAGATAAAAATAAATATCTATTGATAGTAATTATCCATAATGAAAGTGACAAAACTAATCATGCATCTAGCTCATAAAATCTCAAGCATGCTGATAATATTTTCATCCATATTATGATTGAATATCCTGATACACCTCTATTTAATTAATTTCGAAACAGTTGAATTGCTGTATATATTCTACACCCCATACATACTACCCGCTTTACACTATATTAGTAGAAATAAATAAATAATGCTGGACATAATAACACAACATAGTAATAAACATAGCTTGTATTATGGGAACCACGTCACTGATAAACTACTGAATACACACATCTTGTTTAAATAAATATAAAATTATACTAAACAAAGAGCTTATTGAACAATCTATTCGTATAGCAAACAAGATCCTTATTAATCAAAAAATCAAATAATTTAAATTAATAAAAAAAACATACGTATATATTGATGAGCATCGTGAAGGAATAATGCGATAATCAAAGGAATATTGGTGACAACAAAAAACAAGTACTTGTATGCAATAAATAAATATTTATATAAATAAAATGAACTTACCTATAGAATTGAAAATTTTTCGACACACCACCAATGGCAAAATGCCTTTGTTGAATATCTTTTCGCAGATGGTGGTGGACACCATGCTTCCGGACCACATGCCAATGTAAGCCATACCGGTGAGCATAGCGCTCTGTTAATTAGAAATGAAAAGGATTAAGTAGTCATTTTCAACTTCCAGAAAATAATTTATGTCACAAAATAGATGATAGTAACTTACAAAAAAAAATTGGTGCACCCACTGGTGTGAGGCATCATCTCCACTATTTGTATTGTTGATCACAAAAATCCAAATGCCAAATATAGGCCCTTCTAATTGTGGTCTTTTCTATCACATTGGATGGACCTTCGTTTGACCACGAACTCAGTTGTGGTCGAAGATGGAGCAAAAATTTCCAGAAGACACCTTTTCACTCCATTCACTTTAGTTCTTTCTTCTAGGATCAAGAAAAGCACTAGTCAGTAAAGAAACTCACCGTTTTCAAAGATATTTCCATAGCTCGTTCAAGATAAGTTGGCAGGTCAACAAAAAAGAGTGTAAAAACGATAGATGTTGCAATGTGCGCCGCCAAGATAGCCCACAATGGGATCGTGGTAAACATGTGCTTCCAAGGAGTTCGACCGTCGGTCTGGAAAAAAAGGATTTTTTTGGTAGTGAGAAACCTAAATTTTTTGTTTATCATAGAAGTGTATCTATCTATATTTTCAGGAAAATTACTAATTTTATATTTAATTCGCACGCCATCGACGTCACCCGCGGTGGGTGAGTCAACTCGCACTTAACCGTATATTATATACGTTTCGTACAAAAGTATAAGATTTACCTTAGAGGATGTGATATTCAGCTGTGTTTCTATATACTCCCGTTCGGCTGCGCGTATCAGACGATGCTCTGCAGGCGAGCTGGCTGCGAACCAGTACCACATCGCAGCCGTCATGAACATCAGTCCAGATATGGAGTAGAAGATCATCTTCCAGCCCAGCGCGGTTTCGGCCAGCAGCCCCGACACTGGCATGGCTATTATTGTGCCAAGTTGAGAACCTGGTCAAAGAAAATATTTTCATCTACATAGATAATATTATCAGCTACAAAGCCAGAGCCAACTCTGAATCACGAAAGCCCTTGAATATAAATATCAACCCTCACAAACAACATTTGTTACGATACATATTCGCTAAATTTAACGCTGACTGTAATGCAGGACATTTAAGCATGAATAAATGAATATGTATGGATATGAATAAATTCATTATTTGGGAAATATTTTGTTTCAGTAAAATTACGTTGTAGTGGTACTTTTTTCTAAATAATTAATCAGAATACCCTAAAAGTATAAATTTAGTCATTGCAGTTGGTGAAATTATTTACCACCATATACGAAGCCCGTCAATGCAGTCCTCTCACTAGCTGGAATCCACCTCCCCAGCAGCGTGTGGCTGGCCGGGAACAGGCAGGCCTGGGTGAGACCCATCACCACTCTGCACACGCAGACAAAAGGCCAACCACCCTGTGGATAAATGAAAACATTATGGGGTCATAACCAGTTGATAAAATATTCCTAAGAGCTCTAATTAGAGAGCTCTTATAGTTTTTATCAAAATAATAATGTTTATTAAGAGGTAAAAGATCATTATCATCATCACCAGCTTTTGCTTCTATTGTCTACAACCTGACCAGAGGCGTCCTACACTTGATAAAAACGTATATACAAGCAGATCGTGCTTGGAGCTGCTGGTAGAAGCTGGATGCGCCAAGCTGTGGAGAGGGTTTAATAACGCTCATTAGGGAAGACTAATGTCCAAAATACGAGATCGCTGACCATCAAAACTGCTGGTTAATAGGGTTTACGACTACTCGTTTTGAAAATCTTTTGTTACCAAAGACTTTTACTGACAGATAGTAGCTATGCTGATGATAAAATAAGGTATGCGAAATAAACTTACAAAACTCGCGACCAAAGGCATGATCAAGCTTATCAACCCACTGGTTAGCAGAGCAACCAGCAGTATGAGCTGTCCTCCATATTTCTTGGCGAGTAGTCCAGCTGGGATCTGCATCGCCATGTACCCCCAGAAGAACGAAGACAGGATGAGACCTTGCGTCTTTTTGTCCCATTCGTATATCTAAGCAATTGAAAAAGTGATTGATAAAAACAATAGGTGCTGCTAAACCTTTGGAGTTATACGTTTCTTTTTAAACTCTTCTGTAGGTAATAAAATAATAGCGCTGTTTTAACTTGTAACGCTCAGATACTATAGCAGTCATAATTAAGTATAATTAATTTTTTTTTATGTTTTTCTGTGTACACTACAGAGGGTACGTATTATTATAATCCTTTCTCTTATAAAGGTTTTTCATTTCTTCCGGTCCCCGGGGCGACTCGATTAGAATTACAATTAGTTTTTTTTTCTTAAAAGACAGTTGCTTAGAACTGACATCAGAATGCTATCCCATTATGCCCCTTTCGGCTGCAACTCAATGTGATTTAATGTATTTCTACAAATATTAGATAATCTTTAAAAATTAAGTGTATAATAATATGGTTTCGAAATAAATTGAAATTGGAATAAAATAAAATCTATTGTAGAAACTTAAAGCTCAAATAAATGGACAGGTACACGCAACTAAGACTATCGTTGAATATGTCCACATGTTCGAACTCCTGAAATAAGTCATT
The DNA here is from genome assembly GCA_951804965.1 of Horisme vitalbata. Taxonomy (NCBI): domain Eukaryota; kingdom Metazoa; phylum Arthropoda; class Insecta; order Lepidoptera; family Geometridae; genus Horisme; species Horisme vitalbata. The sequence continues at coordinate 34,269,103 of OX638091.1, read as the reverse complement.
TGAAAGCGCGAGCGCCCGTTTAGCCGGCGCATTGTTAGCGTGGTGCGTTCGCGTTGGGTTGATGAGTGCCTACTCGCGTGTAGTTATCTAGGGATATAAGAATATACTTAATATGGTCGGATTGTTAAATTTGCAGTATTAGGCAGTAGCGCACGAGTTATGTGTCGAGCGCAATACGGGTAATTAATAACCTTATCTACGATGCAATGCTTTGTGATAGATAATGGTTACCCCTTAACATCAGGTGGGCCATGTGCTTGTTCCATCTTCAAGAATAAAAAAAAATATAATAAGTAGCAGTAGAGTTCTTTGTGGAGGGCTCGTCCGGGGAAGTACTGCCACTACGCCTATTTCTGCCGTGAAGTTGCATTGCTGTGTTTTGGTGGCAGTGAAATTATAGGCACACGAGGCTTATCATCTTCATGCCTCAAGTTGATGACGCAGGGCATTGCATCGTAGAGCACGTTCTAAAAAAACGTGATTTACGATTCCATACTTTGTGATAGGTAATAGTTAGCTACCACTTACATCACATGGGACATGTTCTTGCCATCTTTAAGTACCATAAAAGAATTGGTCTAACCAGCGCAGTGTACTACATCTTCTTGGTCTTCGTTTCTCAATTCGTTCGTTCCTACATTTCTAAATACACGTACATTTAAATACCAATGCAAATCAGTTTTTACCGGCATGACCAAGAACTTGAATTGGCGTCAGAGTCAATGATAAGGTTCTTGTCGCTATCAAAACAATATTATCAAACAAAGTATTTTAATTAAGAATTGTATTATTTATAAGTAATTAATCAAACAGCATATTATGCATCGCGTGTGGAAAGTTTTATACAAACGTGGTATTTGTTTAAGGATTTGTTCAAATAATGCACGTTAATACCGCCTGTCGGGCCGATATACGCCAAAATGTACACTCTAGTAACGCAAATTCGAAAATGAAGGTCCGTATTTAAGAACCATTTCATATCTTATCTCGTCTTAACAGCCTGTCTGATCCCACTGCAGGGCAAAGGCCTTTGGGCCTTGTCATATAAATAAATAAGTAATGCTGGACATTATCACACAGCATCATGTAGTCCCAAACTAAGCAGAGCTTGTATTATGGGAACCACATGATTGATATATTACTTATATATATTTTTTTATACATTGCCAATCTAACCCTAAAGACTATATTGCTGTTTATATTAAAACTGACTTACCTGATTTACTTAGTTAGGTAAATTTTCAAGTACCGATTAAACATTACATATTATTAATATTATTATTTTTTTATTTATTTGGTACAATAAACAGTTACAATATAAAGGTAGGTAGTACAGATTATTATTATATTTATAATAGCGTATTTCTTCTTCTTTTATGTAAATATAGTTACCAGATATGTTATCAGTTTGTTTTGCTCCTGGATTTTGTATTTGCAATGGGATAAGCACTCACCTCAACATTACTGTCGTTGCGTCGTGAAGGATCCGTCATCGCCAAGATGGCGACTCCGAGGCTACTCCTCGCCATGAAGAGCGCGATCATGCAGACGCACATGCAGATCATCTGCACGTGCCGGATGCCGTATCCATACTCTGTAAGAACGGACAACATACAGCATTTCACTAAGATATTTTGGTCGTTTCTAAACTCCTTTTCATAGTATAAACTTAAGGCAGAGTTTGCCATGGGCTTAGATTATCGTTATTCAAAATAGTCCATAAAGAAGGTATCGAATTTGGTTGGGTTTTCATCATCATTATTATCAGCTGTTTTAGATCCACTGCTGGCCATAGGTCTTGTTTTGATCATGGCACTCTCTTCATTCTACGCTCTAGACTGAGCCAGGTGCTACTACGGTTTTTTTCTTCTAATATCGTCAACCCATCTCGATAGACGACGGTTGGATTTTTAAATAGTCTTAGTTACCTACAAGGCCATCTTTTGGGAACTTGAATTTTTGGGGCCCCAATGATTGCCAAAAGCATCCGCTGAAAAAAACTGGGACTGACATTTATTTCAGTATGTTTCTTCTGAGACACAGAAGCGCTAGGATAAATGAAACAATGCTTCGCCATACTACGATTATCGTTAAATTTTGGGCAATGACAAAGCGATAATTCTTTTCTATGCCTTCTCATTGGTCAGAATTTTCCTGTACGCTTTCGATACGAAAGGTTGAATTTTCAACCTTGCCTATTGAAATAGTAGGTATACTTGTGGATGTTTCAACTTGTAAGCACCCCATCAGCTCCTCCCCAGATGCGCCCAGAAACTTCCTCTCGGATAGTTTTAAAGGATCTTAACTTTGTAGGCTATAACATGCATACTACATGTAAACTTTTCAAAATTGCACACTTAGTTGCACTAAAGTTTCGTCCCTACTATTTGCATTATTATTTTAAAATAAGTAAAATATAATAATAGCATTATTAATCCATACATCATAATTAATGTATAAACATTATTAATTAATGTTTATTGATTTTATTATTTTAAATAGTAAATAAGCACCCTCTTATCAAGTGTTTGTTTATGCATTAACCGCCCAGTATAATTATAGGTATGTTGACCTCCCAGAAGACCGCGCAACGATCAATGACTTATAATTATAATGCAAGCAGAGTATGAGCGTCAGGTAGTTAAAAATATTTCTTTGCTTTGGTATTTTGTTTGATGGTTTATGTATTATGTAAATAAATCCCTAATTATTTTGAACCAGTCTGAAGTAGGTACATAGAACACTAGCTATCACCCGCAGCTTCGCTCGCGTGATACTGGAATAAAAAGTAGCATATGTGTTAATCCAGGTCCTAAACTATGTATATTCAAGTTTCATAAAGATCCGTTCAACCCTTACGGAGTGAAGCATACTCATTTACACACAAAATTTCACCTTTACAATATTAAATCGATGTGATGACTGTCATGCCACCAATACCTAACTAGTTAGGCCCAAAACATAGTACAGATATCCTACTAGTAACAAACCTGAACTTCCCACTCACCCCCGACCGTGTCCTCAAAATAAATAAGCATAAATGTTCCTATTTCAGAGTTAACAGCTGTTAAACCACTCTAGTGGGAACTTGTACCTTACTCTAATAGCGCCTTTTTACAGCTCTCTGAATATTAAATTCGCAGCATGTGTAAAGTCTTTTACACGCGCGATTATTTGCGGTAATAAAGGGAAATGATATGGAATAAGTCGCTGGAGCTATCAAGCAGTTAACAAATATTGCACACCTACAATTTGTACCTACAAATTCATCATCATCATCAAACATCATCTACAAATAAGGCTTTGTTATTTATAACTGCTCCATTGGGACGCAATATTGTTATCTATCTCTTATTCGTTAACTTTATTTATTTCATCTCCAGCTATATTGATGAAATAATAACTTTATTGTCATTTTTTACGAGGAATTTTCTTTATTGATCGTTTTAAAATTTATGCAAAAGATGATTGACAATGGTAAACTGTAATTATAAATTATTAGAAACTTCCAACAAAAATTTCACAACGTAAATGTGGCTGGGAAACCTATCACGAAGATCACTGTTTATTTAAACTTCAATAGCCCTTCATCGCAGCTTTGCTACCGCAAAAAAAATGTTTTCTATCAAATTTGTAACAGTACTATTTTTCTAGATCAAAGGAACCCGATGTCCTTTTCTAAGCCCCTGACCATGAGAAAAGCAAAATTTTATGATGATCGGATGAGTACCTAGTTTAAAACGCGAAAACATAACAAAGAACGTACAAAAACAGGAAATTTACCTTTGCATTTATAATATTAATAAGGACATTGTGCAATAAATAGCCGCCTGTGTGGAAGCACCCACACAACGTTCTGCCGCCCTATTTGTTCAGGGCGAAGTGTATTTAATCGGCAGCCTGTTTGTTCGGGATAAGCGGTTGATCGATTTTCAAACGTTTTGTTCAAGTCTCGGGAGCCATCTTGTAGATTAACCCTTATATTGTTTTAAGGTAGATACGAAAATAGAATTTCTTTTTTGTTTCATCCAAACGATGGTAGAATTTTGTTAAATTCTTTCGATGAAAAAATCATCTCTACGGAAATATGCAAAACCAACCACAGATACCTGTATGTACATATCTTTGTTGACCGGTCTATTTTCACCAGCAAGAAGAGCAGAGAATTTTAGGATATGTACTCATATAAAGAAAGATTCTGTAAGTACTCTTCGTCCATACTCGCATACTCCTGTATTATTAATGAGATAATACGTATTTATATATTGCTTTGGACATTGAACTTTATGGTCACCTATTGTAAAATTATTTTGTAATCAGCTTCCGCCCGCGGCTTCGTTCGCGTGGTACCGGGATTAAAAGTAGCCTATGGGTTAAAATGTATATGCCAAGTTTCATCAAAAACTGTTCAGTACTTTTTGCGTGAAAAAGTAACAAACATTCATCCATTCATCCAAACATACATCACCAGGAAACTATTCTCACAAACTTTCACATTTATAATATTAGAAGGATAGTAGGATGCCTTTCTTAGTGTTGTAACTAGATTCCGCCCGCGGCTTCGCTTCGCGCTCGCGCCCGGACAAAATGTATTTGAGGTATTTCTATATGTTATTTCAGGTCTAGAACTACAAAAAGTGAATATCTTCTGCTAAATCTCTTCAGTAGTTTTGGCGTAAACAAGACGATTATCACACTGATATTATAAGGACTGAACGGATTTACATTAAACTTGGAATACACATAGATTGTGTCTTGCATTAGTACAGGCTACTTTTATACGAGTACCATGCAATCAAAGCCGCGGGTGGAAGCTAGTTTCACCTTTCACCTTTTTAATATTAGTATGAAGGATGCAATAATGCTATGTCTATTAAATAATCTATCTAAGAAAGTTAGAGCTAAAAAGAATTTAAAAAGCAGACAATCTATTCTGACCTACCCCCATTAAAAATTATTAAAAATAACAAGAAGTAATGGTTTGGTCGCTGTCTCGCATTACTCTTGCCAAGCCACCATCTCTAATGTGTGCAGCTTTCAGTCAGGCAGGTAATGGAAAAGACGCATAAGTCTTGCTCCTGCAACTTGCTGACATACATACATACATACATACTGAGGCAGTGTGAATAGAATTTTGCATGTATTTATGGTGAACTTTCCGACATTTAATTCATAATATGACAACTAAATATAAAAACTAAACTAATATAAAAACTTGGAATAAACATCGTTTGTGACTTGCATTTACACACAGACTACTTTTGATCCCGGTATCACGCGAGTGAAGCCACGGGCGTTAGCTAGTAAATAATAAATGGGATTTTAGTTTAAACGATGCTTATTTTCGGTACGTTTTCCATTTTTGAGGCTTACTTTTTGAGTGATGTTAGAATATAGGTAATTCGAGACAAAAATATTTTATTTTTCTATGTTGTTATAAATAATTATAAATTGGTACCCAGTAAGTTGATTTGTAGTAATCTCTACAACTATTAATTTAGTTCTTATTTTATTAAATTAGTTATAACCGGGTTTCCTTCAGTTTTCTAATGATTCCGTGCTTCGGTTATGTCATGTCGCTAGGTGGGGTGACGATCTGTGAAGGGTGTTGGTAGAAGCTAGATCCATAGAGCTAAAGACAGGGCGAAATGGTGCTCTGTAGCGGAGACCTATGTCCACCTGTGTACTGCTATAGGCTGATGATGATGATGATGATGACGATGAAGTCATGTCTTAGGCCTTTAAGCGGTCTTTTAACTCCGACAGCTCAAATGAAACTTTAAGGTATTTTTATTTTCACTTAAATTATTTATCAGTTTTAGTATATAAAAGAAAGAATACTTTACTTTTTGAATGATCCTCTTCAGAACACTTGATGGAGCATTTTTCGTAGATGTTTTTATCTTCCACCATATTCGTGCACTTGTCTCCATCACTTGATGATAAATGACATATATTCATTTTAAATTAAAATTAACTTAAAGTTTACCCATACCTTCATCTATTCCAAAGCCAGCTTTCTGAAGTAATAGTTAAGATTCAGTTTTCAGTGGCGCACAAGACATTTAAGATTTAATTCATTTCATATAATATGAGTGACAGGTGAATTATATCTTTATCTGTGATGTAGAAAATAAACTAATATTAACTAAAGATTAGTTTATTTACTAAATTAGTAGCGCATAACAGTACTTCGCACAATTATAATGACATTTGTTAAAGTTACCAAGCTCATATACTAGTTAGATACACCAACGAGTGGGCATATTTTTAAAGGCTACAAGATATATATATATATATATATTTTATATTATAAAAAGGTAAAATTGTATGTTTGGCCGAGCATAACTCTAAAACCGTTGATCCAATCTACATAAATTTGGTAGATAAATGGCATCTATCGATATATAACTGCCACTATCGTAACTCGATACATAGTACCTACCGGGCTTAACGCATATAGTACATACGTCCTTTATATATTGACTATCTTGTCGTCGACCAAGTAACACTTCCACAAAATAGGCAAATAATGTGATAAAAGAGTGCATTTCTTGAACTCGCTTAAAGAAGCACGCACGCGGTATTCCTTTTTTTATGATAATTTGGTGATATTTTGATAATATAGTTGCAAATATTAAATAACATCAATAAGGAGTTCATGCCATTTAATGTCAGCAAACAGATGTGCAGTTTTCTCGAGTATCGTAGGAGATTTTGATGAAGAATTAAACATTTATTTACCGTATTATGTAAGTTATTAAAAAAAAATTCAATAATCACAGGATAATATCATTGAGTTATCATCAATGAGTAAAAAAAACCTCATTCATATATGGCTAAAAAATCGAGAGAAATAACATAGAGCTTGTTTTTATAACATTATAGCTATATATTTATAAAGTATCTGTCAAGCTCAAAGCAGGCCATATATATTAAAAGAGTTAAATATTTATGTTTACTTAGTATAGTCATAATTTCAACGCTACGTCTTCACCATTAAAAACTATGCAGTAACCGTATTTTGACCTTTACATTGATACTTGAGATTTACATCTCTTGTCATTTTTTTCAATGGTAAAACGCAACAGACAGACCGACAGAATTACTTTCGAATTTATAATATTCGTTAGGATACTTTGAGAGATTTAGATGTAATTTTCTACAATGTACTTTATATCCGAAAATATTTGAGATTGGACATAGAATAAACGCAAACGAAGTTATGAACAGGTTACCTAGCAGTGATACCATTGAGATACATATTATAACATCCAATCAACTAAGATGAAACTCTAAACTCAAATAAATAATATAAAAGATACTCATTTTTTTTAAGTTGGAGGGGGACTCGCGCACGAAGGGTTCCGTAAAACTTAAATTCCGTAACACTTAAATATTTATTTTATTCTGTATTTCTGTAAATAATACCAGGCCAGTCTCACTCCGCACTTTAGGTACGAAGCTAAGTACATCGGCGGGCCCCGACTGTGGGGCTCGCTCCGTTAGTTTAGTACGCGTCAGGAGAGACGGGAGGGAAGAGTTACGTATAAAAAGGGATGCAAGGTGTAGATGAATATAAAATGTTAGGTACGAGCTGAATAACACTTTACTGCGTCGCAACTAAAGTAGCTATTTGTTTAATCGTTTTTGCGGAGTGAAAATTCTGTTCCTATTTAACAGACTTCATAAAGGAGGAGGTTCTCAATTCGTCGGAACCTTTATTTATTTTTTTCGACTTTTTTTTTGTGTATGTTCAACCAATACCTCCAAAAATTGTGAACAGATTTTCAAAATTCTTTTTATCGTTTGAAAGAATATACTTCACAGGTGGTCTCATATAAATTTTATTCCTGAGAGATTGGTACTTTTCTCGCAACTTAAAAAACTTCATCGTCACTTGGAATTTTCGCCATGATTCGTCCCTCATGCGGGCAGTACCTTTAGATTGTCTGCCCATGGTGCTAGTTTATTTAAAAATAACAGTATTATCAAGTAACACTAAAATTTAAGAAATAAATAAATTTAAGAAAAACGTTAAACCGATTTAAAAAAAAAACACTTCTTACTTCTTGCCCTATAAAGCGAAAAATAAAGTTTATTAGATATTTAATTCAAAGAACAAAATAGGTACCTACTCATCTGTGTGAAGTCGCAGCCATTTGGATAGGTTTGATAGGCTACATACTTCTGCTCCCGCCCGCCATACCTATCACATCACCCAACGCGTGCGTCAATGTTTGGGCTTCTGCCTACGTTGGTTGGGCATGCATCGACTTCACACAGACTAGTAGGTACCTATTTTCTTTTTTTGAATTAAATATCTAATAAAGTATTAGGGCAAGAAGTAAGAAGTGATTTTTTTGAAGCCGGTTTTTTTTAAAAGTTTATTTATACTATTCTGTGATAATACAGAAAATGTAATGTTTCTGTATTTAAATAAATAAAAGACATTTATTCACTTACTTACAATACCCCACACAAAATTGTTTACACAATGATATCCGCTTAGTACAATATAAACCCCGTACTTAAAATTTAATACTACTTAAAATTTGCCGTTGCTTAAACCTGCCACTGTTTGTCAATATCCAATGGTAGGTATGGCCATACTTTAAGCATCGTTTATCTTTTTACAGATTTTTTATAAGTAAGGCCCTCAATTAACAATAAGATTTTTCTCATAATATAACACACCTATATTAGAAATGCGAAGGTTTGTATAAGTGAGTATGTTTGTTCCAACCCAACTCAGCAACGGCTGACCGGATTTGATTGAAACTTTGAATTTACACATAGTTACATAGTTACATAGGTACATAGTTTAAGACTTGGATCATCATACAACCTTCATACCCGCACCATGCTAGCGATGCCGCGGGCGGAGGTTGCTGATGGAATATTATGTTCCATTATTGAGGATTTTCTAATAGAATGTGGTTAAAAATTTAATTATATGTGGCTTGTGTAAAGGTAAGTAAGCCAGTGAAAAGGTCAAGGACTCTGCTACGCTGTTTTTCAGCCTCGCCTAACAACACTGCTGTCGTCACAGCAATCACAATTCCCTTTTGCTATTTGTCTAAAGCTAATTAGTAAAGCTTACGCTTATAAATACACAGAACAACCAAAGTACTATAATTATTATTATGATAGAACTTCCTAACATTATTAAGGTCTATACTACAAAACCAAAAGAGCTTCTTCCAGGCAAATGTGTACTGAAACATGAAAGCATGCAAAGTGGGTCCCATCTTTACTCATACTCTCATGTAACTGCATATTATATTTATACTTATGTTAAATTTACTAAAATATAATAGTTATTATAATAATATAACTTCCTAACAACATTAAGAACTATAAAACAAAAAAAAAAACCAAAAGAAAAAAGAGCCTCTTATACTTAACTAGGTCTTATCATCATGAGATGGTTGTCTATAATACCTACTACAAAACCAAATGAGCTTCTTATTATATAAACAAATGTGTACCTACTGAAACATGAGAGCATAAGCAAAGTGGGTCCCATCTTAACTCATACTCCCATGTGACTGCATTTGATATTTATACTAGCATCTTAAAAACGCCTAGATAAACTAAAATATAATCGTTATTTAACTTCCTAACAACATTAAGGACTGTAAAACAAAAAACAAAGAAAAGAGCCTCTTATAACTAACTAGGTCTGATATTTGTTGTTACAGCGGCAAAATAAATACATTACCTGTGAAAATGTCAACTGCCTAGCTATCACGGTTCATGAGATACACAGCCTGGTGACAGGCAGACAGACAGACAGTGGAGTCTTAGTAATAGGATCCCGTTTTTGTCCTTTGTGTACCTAACCCTAAAAACTATAGATTATAGAATATATAAATAAATAAATAATTAAATTGAGAATGCCGAGAATCCGTACCAATTGCGTCAAAACCAAACGTATCCCATAAAATTTATTATAAATGACATTAACATTTTCTTTAGTTTTACACACCAACAGGATTAATAATCAAGAAAAAAAAATTTCGTTGATATGGTTTCCGCCGCAAGCTGCCATTAGATTGCAACAACCAATGATATAAACGTTACCATGGCAGCAAACATTGATATAAAGTGTTACAATGCCAATAACCCTCAGTTTTAATTATTTTGACAGTAGAATCAACTAAAAACTTATTGGAGATTTTTTTGACGCACCCACGTCTTGGTACCGAGCGCCATACATCATATGGCATTGTCTTTTATTTCCGTAAAATCACATACATTCAAAATCTGTTATAACGCCAACGAAGTTGCGGGCGGGTCAGCTAGTTAGATTATAAAGAGGTAAAGGCAAACACATCTTGTTTGTTTATAATATAAGCCTATCTTTGGGCTTATTTGCATGTACAAAATTAAAACAAGCTAAAAGTAAAAATTTATATATAGATGTGAAATAAGGAAAAATTCTGAAAAAAGAAATATTAGATAATTTTTCACTCAATTTATTATCAAGATAGCATCATAACTCTAAAAATTAAAAAAAAAACTCAAAAAGCAGTATTTCTATTTTAATTTTAATTTTGTCTTTGCTGGTTAAATTAATACTGATTCCTATTTCTCAGAATATATATACTTTTTGAACGAAAATATAATTTTCATTTCGTGTGATTACCCAACTAATCGATGACCTCTGTGGCGGCTGAGAAGCACAAGGTTGCGGGTTCGATTCACGCTGTGAGACAAAAATTTTGAATTATCTTCTAATAATAATTTTCTGAAAATTTTGATATTTTGACTCGGTTCTAGGTGTGTTTTATGTGTGATATGTAGTAAGTATTTACAAAAAATATATAATAAGTAGTATATTTATCAGTCATGTGGTTCCCTTATTACAAGCTATGCTTAGAGTGGGACTACATGATGCTGCTTGTTTGTGTACAGCATTATTATTACTAATGAATAGAAGAAAAAAAAACCCAAAAGAAAAGCCAAAATAAATTCGACAATGTTTCACCTTCCCCACAAAGAATTTCTGTTGGGTTTTTGTGAAACTCATCAGAGAAGGTAAGCGGGATTCGTACTAAATATTTTGTTTCTTAAATATCTTGTACTGGATTTCCGCAAAGAGTCAATGGATAGATGAATAAGAAAACAACAATTATGAAAATATTTAATGTTCTTGTTAAAAACTAAACACTTGGTTCATTGGTCTCTTGCTCCTTTTCTTGGTGTTTGGTCAGCACCGGTTTGATTTCCTCTGAAACATAATTGTTGGGATTGAGATATGGTCTGTTACCAGCTTCTTATATTATTATTCTAAATACCTACTTATAAATATAATGAATCTGATTGGCCGACAGTCAACGCACAGCCTTAACTTAGAGATTTGTAAAATAAAATAATACCATCCAACTCCAAGTCTCTAGTGTAAGTTGATCTAGGTACCAAAGTTTCCGTGGTAGAATCCTACCGGGACCACATGACCCCGTCAAGTGCTGGTGCAGTGTCGAGTCCTTCATCAGGCGATGAATGGTTCGATGATGCACTAGCACTACGGTGAGTGAAGAAACACGGTGTGCTTTTAGTCGGTAAGGAGAAGCGAAATTCTACTTGCATGAAGTCACGGGGCACTCTCTAGTAATTTAATTAGAACTTTTGATGACTTTGGTGTTAAAGTTGGTGAGGACCATAGACTTAGTATATTAAAAAAAATCCAACCTCTTTGGTGAGGATACGTTGATATGTAATAAGTGCGTGTACGATGATGCTACATATAATATTTTGAAAACTGGGTATCATGTGATACATGATAGTAGTACTCTTCACCTCCGACAACACAGGAGGAAATCAATTTATACGAGTAGAACTATGTAAGTGACTATATTGGATGTTAAGTATTTCTTATAGGTAAACTTCATACTATCACACAATTGTTATAAATGAGAAAGTTTGTGCGTTCGTTCTCACTATCTTCTTATAATAAATACATTGTTTAGAGACTTGAATTAGCACATAGACTTATTTGAATCTCGATACACTAAAATACCCCAAAACTAATGTTTTTGTGATTCATCTTAAAATAATCAGTACTAGAGTAGAGGTAAAATGTTTAGGCTGTCAAGTGTACGGTGCAAAAGTTAAGTTGAAAACTTTTGGTCTCACAAATTGGTAAAGTCCAAATTATGACGTTGTTTTTTTTTGTGAAAAAGCTAATAGTAGATTGTTTTACAAGGGACTAAACCATCCCATTATATACGAGGTTGTTATACTCCCGAGCTTAGCGAGGGAGGATGACAAGACCGAGTTATAATGGGTGGTTTTGGCCCGAGTAAAACACTCTACTTTTCACTTCGATTGCGAGAAAATAAAACAATTCCAAATTAGTCAATTTTCAGAAATTTTATTAAAAATTAAATGTGCAGTTAGAGCAATTTTGAATGTTTAGTGATATGTTTTTCCCGGGCAATTTTATTTCGGTTCTCTGTGATTGGGATGTGATAATATTTTAAGTTGATTGTTGTGGAGTAAAAGTTGGAGAGACTCGAATCATGCTTGAGTTTCCTGCATTATTAAGATCTGAGTGCGGCTTCAGCTGAGTTGACATATTCATCCAATCCCGCGATGTAGATGCTTGGGGTTCTGTAATGTTTGGTAGAATATTGATTCCTTCCATAATCCGCTGCGTGACGTGATACTTGTTTTGTATAGAGTCCTCTATATAATCTTCAGCCACTTGATCGGACCTCCATCCACCGTGGCGTTTTAATGTCGTTATATTCGCACCAGAGTCCGCCAACAGAGTCGCGGATGTTCTGCGGAAACAATGGCCCGTGTAGAGTTCCGGATTTGGTAAATTTAGATAAGTGGCAATATCTTTAGGCATGTTACCAAATTTATTTTTGCCTATGACTTGCCTTGTGCATTTACCATTTTGATAATTTAGAAAAAATCTTCTCGTTGAAACATTAGTGGGACGTAACTCCTGATAGGCTTTAACTATATTAAGGTATTCTCCACTGATGACAAATTTACGCTCTTTGTTTGTTTTCGTGTTCGGCAGACTCACAGCTTGTAGGTTTGTATCCGTTTCTACGTCTTCTAGCGTTATATTGGCAAGCTCTATTCCTCTGCATGCACCGCTGATTCCATAAATTAAAGCAACCTGTTGAACAAAAAAATAAGTGTGTTAATAATCGTAATAACCTAGGTACATAATTTAGGTATGTAGGTAGGTATCTATTTATTTAGTTTGAGTAGAGTACATAAGTAGGTTACCTTTGTTGCCAAGTATTGTTTATTTGGAGCGTTATTTAAAAATGTTTCGATTTCTTGTGTCGTCAAGACTTTAGATTTTTTTGCCTTGTATCCAGTGGACAATTTCTTCAGTAAAGCCGTTAAATTTACATATTTTTTAATATCGACGTCGTGTCTCGTTTTTAAGGTCATTCTTAACTTTTAATATGTGCTCCAAAGAGTCGACGATTTGAATTTTTTCGATAATTCATCAAAATAAGTGAGAAAAACCCCTTCTGTAAAAGAATCCACACGTTTCTCATCTCTCCATTTCATAAAATTTTCGTAACTCTTTAAATATATTTCACGTGATTTTGTCGGCAACAGATTCATAATTATTTCTTTGCCCTTTTCTTCCATTTGCATATTAGCATCTTCACTATCACTTGATGACATTTTTCACGTTCACAATTTGAAAGTTAAAGTCAGGAAGTTAAACGTAAAAGTTTGTGATTTGGAATGAAGAAAATTCTAGAGATTTAGCGCCAATACCATCTTTTTTTTAAAATCTCTATACCTTCAATAACCCTCAACGAAACAGTTCGCATTCTACCGTGAAGGGAAGAATCAACCTTCATAAAACATCACCAAGACGGTTCTATTTTCAAAAAAAAAGATTGACGGAGCACCAAGAAGTCGAGTTTTTATATAAGAGAACGAATGCTTTGTACGGGCTGATGATTTTAGACAAAAATTAAAAAGAAAAAATACTTTTTAGCCCTAGGTATTAAACTCGAGTTTTAGGCCCGCTAAGCTACACTATTATGATACACTTTTTGAGCAAGAGAAGTGAAAATTCAACTTACATAATTACTTACCTAGTTCAGCTTTGAGTTTGTCATCGTAGTCTGGGCTGTCCCAGGCCTGTCTCGTGGCACTCCCGAATATGATGTAAATGATGTTACAGCTAATCAAGATGGCGGCCGTCCCGAGAAACACGATCCGCCAACGACTGATATTTGACTGAAAAGCAAAAAGAATAGAAGAATCATAAATAATGCTGCTACATTATGTGCGCTTTTGCGAAGACTTGCTTCTTGCTTCTTTGTCTGCTTAATAAAAACTCAAAATTGCGACTTTTTCACCCAGTACGATCTTTCGCCGACGGTTGAATATGAGGAAACCCCATAACTGAAAAACATCACACATTTGAGGCAATCTAAACTTAAAAACATAAGATTAGTAAGTACATGAAATTATGCAAAGATGAATGCCCAAACGAATAACCAAATTAAAACAGGGTTTTTGCTTAAAACTTGCAATGTATAATAAATTACCCTTAAAAGTTATCCAGCTTCCCTTCAGTCAATTTAAAAAAAAATCCATTGTACCATGTCATTGAATATCTAAGTTGTTCATTTTCTGATCTGCATGCAGAGTAGTTTACTTTGAAATGTCATAAAATTGTAAGGTACTCGTAATTATTTAAAGTTAGGTACTGTAACCTTTTTTATCTATAAAAATATTTAAAATGTATCTAAATACAATGATTGAATGTATCAATTTGACATGCCTATGTTATATGTGTTTATCTAAATGGTCAATAAATGAATCAGAATCTGAATCTAAATCAGAAACAGATAATGCTACGGATAAAAGCAAACCAATTAGCTTTGATGTTCTTACTAAGACTTACTGGATCATTCTTGAGTATGAGGCTAGTTGCGATCGGCATGAGCATGCCGCCTATGCCTGAGGTGAAGTTAGTCATAGAGAGCATCACGCCAGCAAACTGCGTTGACAAGTCCAAGTGATTCACCTGAAAAATATTATATAGAGGTAGAAAATAGAAATAAAGGTATCTGTACGCTGTGGCCAGGGGATTAAGCTATGCCATTGTAGGCTGTACTATGCCGCAATCAGCCGGCCGCCAGAGCCCCGTTCGTTGTTTAGCAGGGTGCACCACGTGCAGGTGGGGTTAGCTTGGGTTCCGAAGATGGGGGTGGGAACCTCATACACCCCCAAAAAAAAAATTGGTTGAATTTTCAAAAGTAGGTAAAATCAAAGGTAATAAGCCCTTGACGATTAAAATTGTATTCTCTGTTAGTATGTGTGTATTTAAAGTGATTAGTAATAAAACAACTAACCATGAACCCAGCAGACATGAAACCAAACAAAGCAAGAGTCAGTATAACAGTACAGACTGCTATTATTTTATGTTCTGGATGAAGAAAGGAAAGGACAATCAATCCACAAGCAGTGCCGAACGATGCTGAAATCATAAATTGTTATAACCATTTATTCACCTGACACTGTTGACACCAACCACATCAATTAAAATAAACTAAGTCAAATCTACTACTACTACTATCTACTAGTCTAATCAACTATACAAATAACACCAATTAATCGTTCAGCCATCTAGGTAGATAAAATTAAATAGTTAGGTTATATCACATTGAATCTAAGTTTTTATTTTTGTCCATCATGAAAATCACAAAATAATTATGCATCTGGCTTACAAAACCTCAGGCATTCTGATAAATTGTTCTTTTCATTCATCCATATTATGATTTCCTAACCGAATACCTATTTTATATTATGAGACAGTTGAATTAATAGAAATGAATATACAAACTAAAGAGAATCATGGACCATTTATACAGATAGAATTTATGATCCTTTGAATAAAACCATCTATTGCTATATTTAATGAAATTGGTGCTCTATAAACTAGATAAAATTACCAATAGAATTGAAAGTCTTTCGACACACGACCAATGGCAAGATGCCTCTGTTGAATATCTTTTCGCAGATGGCGGTGGACATAACGCTTCCGGACCACATGCCAACGTAAGCCATACCGGTGAGGATGGCGCTCTGTGAAAAGAAGCAGATTAGAATAGGATAATATGTAGTCAGGACCCGACTGCGTCAGACGGAGGGTAATATTTTTTCATAAGAGTTCTAGTAAATAATATAGATTACAAAACAGTTAATGGTAACTACCCTGGTTCATATATTAATAACAGTAATAGGTTCACCCGCTGGCGTAATCAATACCATTATTGGGATTTTTGATCACAAAAATTAAACTGCCCAACACAAGCCCTTCTGTTATCCTCTAGTAGACTTCAAGGCTTAAGAAGAGTACTAATTGATAAAATAACTCACGTTTTTCAAAGATATATCCATAGCCCGTACAAAATAAGTTGGCAGGTCAACAAAAAAGAGTACAAAGGTGATATGGAATCCAATGTGCGCCGCCAGAATAGCCCACAATGGAATCGTGGTGACCATATGCTTCCAAGGAGTTGGACTGTCCGACTGGAAAAAAGAAATCATAGTTTTTACGAATTCTTTAGTTTTTTTAATTAATTATCTATTTACCCACTTAATTTTAATGATAATTCTCTAGTTGTATGAAAACATCCTATTTTTTTTGAGTACACTAGTGGTTTATTCGGCTTGACATAAATGGTTCATTTATTTCTTTTGGCTAGCAACGAAGAGAGTAACCCTTCTTCAATTAAACCTATTTTACTACTCTGTACGATAGTTAAGAACGTATGTGACACTACTATACTATGGTCCTAAAAAGTAGGAAACAAGTCCACTTCAGATACATAATTACAACAATTGTATAAAAAAACATGAATATGCAAATGTCTAAGACTTACCTTAGAGGGTGTGATATTCAGCTGTGTTTCTATATACTCCCGTTCGGCTGCGCATATCAGGCGGTGCTCTGCAGGCGAGCTGGCTGCGAACCAGTACCACATCGCAGCTGTCATGAACATCAGCCCAGATATGGAGTAGAAGATCATCTTCCAGCCCAGCGCCGTTTCGGCCAGCAGCCCCGACACTGGCATGGCTATAATTGTGCCAAGTTGATAACCTGGGTAGAAATATTTTTTTACAAGCGACATAAAAGCGGTTTCTGTCTCAAGCCTCTTATGTGCAAAATTTCAGCTTTCCGCTCGCTCTAAACAATCCATAGATTCATTATAATACCTTAAAGTTTTCTACTTAATTGCAGTTAGTTTATTAATTTACCACCATATACCAAGCCCGTCATCGCAGTTCTCTCACTAGCTGGCAGCCACCTCCCCAGCAGCGTGTGGCTGGCCGGGAACAGGCAGGCCTGGGTGAGACCCATCACCACTCTGCACGCGCAGACACCAGGCCAGCCCCCCTGTGAAAAAAAACATTCGTTGATGGAAGTTTTTTTTTAAGAGCTCTAGGTTTTCTCTAAGTAATAGTGTACAACAAGTGGTACATCAGTATCAGCATATAGCATTCTACAGTTGTGTACAGCCTGACCGGAGGCATCTACACTTGATATAAGGTAGATTGACGATCTGCTTGGAGCTGCTGGTAGAAGCTGGATGTGTCACACTGTGGAGAGCGTTCAATGATGCTCATTAGGGAAGACTTATGTCCAAGATAAAAAATTGCCGACCATCAAAGAGAGATGCAGAGTAAATGAAATTTACACCCGCTGGTTTTTAAAATATTTTGCTACAGTAGTCTCTTAATGACAGACAGTAGCTATGTTTATGATGATGGAACTCTGCAAAATAAACTTACAAAACTCGCGACCAAAGGCGTGATCAAACTTATCAATCCACTGGTTAACAGAGCTACCAGCAGTATGAGCTGTCCTCCATATTTCTTAGCGAGTAGTCCAGCTGGGATCTGCATCGCCATGTACCCCCAGAAGAACGAAGACAGGACGAGACCTTGTGTTTTCTTGTCCCATTCGTATATCTAAAAAAAATGGAAAAGGTGATTTACAAAATTATTGTACTCAGCTCGGGAATTGAACTTGGATGTTTTGAAAAATAAAGCTTACACAATTTTTGTTAGTTATCGATTGTGTAGGTCTTAAGCAGTAAATGTTACTTCTAAAATTAATAAAATGCATTGTTTTGATATCCTTTAATTTATTTTAGTAGGTGTTTGAAATTACTCCAATTTTTTTTCAATACAACCTTCAACTTATTTAGATGTTAAATAATCTCTATGGTTGGCTCGCTGCTGGTGTCACAACTTGTTACATCCACTGCTTTCACATATGCCATAGGCTTGCCATCAAGCCATTCGCGAAGGTTTCTTATCTGCGATTATATTATCATCTTCATCATTAATCATACACTTACAATCAATCTATTTATAAAAACATCCAGGTTCAATTCCCGAGCTGAGTACAAACAGCTTTAGACTTTCCCATACTGAGCGATCTAAACGTTACGTCCTATATGTATGTGCTGATTAGCCATTGGAGTAAATAGTTTGTTTTTAAACCTATTTATATATATTTATGTTATAAAATAAAAGCCAAATTAAAAATATATTTATGTTAATAGGTTAGGTTAATAATATAATATGTTGTTTTGGTTGAAAATTAGTGACCAGGGATAGTTTGACAAAGTGCTTTCAAATTTTCGAATTCAAAAAGTATGACATCGTCTTTCTCTTTTCCACACATGTATAATTCATATCTAGCCATCCTTGTTGGTATCTCTATCTGAAAAATAAAAAAAATCCAACCTCTTTAGTTTTAACAAACTGTGACAGTTTGTCAATTGACGTTCATTGAATTTCGACGGATGAAATGTCAAAATTTGTAAAAATAGGATCGGTGTCAATTATTTCTGTTTGCAACAGGGTTAGCCGATCGCCGCGCTGTTGCAACAGATTTAGCCGATCACCGCGCATAGATTTGGTTTTATCTTGCTGTTTATTACCATTATCTATTAGTTTTATAATAGCTTCTTTTTCTGTTATGTAAGTAATGTTATGTAGCAAATTATTTTTTTATTACTTTTCCCATAAATATAAAACCCAGGAGTTTTATGTTTATGGGATAAGCACTGAAACAACAACAACAACACCACCAGTCCATTCAGTCCACTGCTGGACATAAGCCTCCCTTATAAGAAGGAGGATACGCCCATAATCCCCACATTGGGCGTTATGGGTATATACCCCTTCTCATATGGGAGGTCTATGGGGTAGGCCACGTTGGGGATAGCAGGGCACAGCTTTTCGACTGCCGATGCTGCTGCCCGCCGTTGATCAGGGGCCGCCGCGAGAACAGCAGTTGTTATACAGCAGGATGCACCACGTGCAGGTGTGGTTGGCTTGAGTTCCGGAGATGGGGGTTGAACCCCTTACACCACTTAAGCACTCACCTCAACATTACTGTCGTTGCGTCGTGAAGGATCCGTCATCGCCAAGATGGCGACTCCGAGGCTACTCCTCGCCATGAAGAGCGCGATCATGCAGACGCACATGCAGATCATCTGCACGTGCCGGATGCCGTATCCATACTCTGTAAGAACGGACAATATACAGCATTTTACTTAGATATTTTGGTCTTTCTCATCTCTTTGTCGGTATATAAACCCATAGCAGAGTTTCCCATGGGGCTCGATTATCGTAATTTAAAGAGTCTTACACACAAGATCGGATTATCGAATTCCGTTGGAGGAAATAATGCTTGGGGAAACAGAACTATTTTTACTGATCTAAAATTTTGTTTCATACTGTTATGATAAAACCTACTTACTATTTTTTTATGAATATCTGAGAAATGGCGATACCGAGGGAAAAAGGGTCAGAACAGTTTTTCTAGTAATAACACGATCTACAAATTTGCTTTTTTGTATGGAAAAACTTACCGTTTAACTTCACTATTTTACTTTGTCACTATTTCATTATGTTGTGTTTCTTTGTATCCACCACCACACCAGCCTATATCAGTCCACTGCTGGGCATAGGCCTCCCCTAGTAAAAGGGGGATATATCCTTAATACCCACGCTGGGCATGCGGGTTGGGGATCGCAGGGCACAGCTTCTCGCACCACCGACGCTGCTGCCCGTCGGTTTCTTTGTATGGTGTGCAATAAAGATAAATCGATCTTACCGTTTAACTTTAATTTTTTTTTCTGATGTTCGATCGATGAGGACTTTTTATAATTTATTATGCTTCAAATTGACACCTGTCTGTCAAACCTGTGGGGGGTGATCGGCTAACTCTGTTGCAAACAAAAATGATTAAAATCGATCCTATTTTTAAATTTTTTGTCATTTCATTCGTCAAAATTCAATGAACGTCAATTGAAAAACTGTCACAGTTTGTGAAAACAGGATCGGTGTGAATCATTTTTGTTTGCAACAGAGTTAGCCGATCACCCCGCTGGTCACATACTATAATTCAAGCTTAGTTAGACATTTTCTGAACACATTTTTAACTAACTAATACTGCCTAAAGTAGTACAAAAAGCCCTTAGTGCAGCTACAGATAATATAATATTGTAATACAAAAATCTACGTGTATCGATATAATAGCTAATAGCAGTTTTATAAAATGAATAAAATGAGATGAAAGTAAATAAGTTTGTCGTAATGTACATCAGTAAGTCAAAGTATAATCTACAAATGTTTTAGTTGAAGC
Source organism: Horisme vitalbata (assembly GCA_951804965.1). Lineage (NCBI taxonomy): Eukaryota > Metazoa > Arthropoda > Insecta > Lepidoptera > Geometridae > Horisme > Horisme vitalbata. The sequence continues at coordinate 34,248,429 of OX638091.1, read as the reverse complement.
TTGTTATTTAAGGTTAACCCTAAGAATACGGCATTATCCACCTTCACTTCACATCTATAAAAACCTACATTTTATTTTTGTAATAATTTACCTTTAAGAATGCGTTGCTTACGCGTCGTCATCACTTACTGTCGTCGATAATAATGAATCTATTGTCTGACACTTTTTCTAGGTCATTGGCATTAAATGGACACTTAAATCAATAACAAGACCACTACATTTATTAATTACATTACACATATCGTCGGCATTGCCAATTTCCTGAGGTACATTATTGCAGATTAATTATAATACCTAAATAATAGGAAATAAGTAGGAAAGTTGAACAACATTAATAATAAGTTGTATTTTTCATCGTGAACTAATTGAATTGATTTTGTTATTCAGGTGTGTGACTGCGTTGACATACTGATGTTGGTAAGTTCACTCAAGTTAAAGTAGCGATATTTTTTTCCGTAGATACGCATAGGTATCAGATGTTAAAAAGGTTATATAATTAAAACAGAGAGGTCCATAAGTAATTATACAAACCTTCCCTTCATAATTTTAGTTTTATTTCAATGGAATTAGTAGGTAAACTACATCTCTAAACACTTCAACTAGTAACCTCTAATTTTTTTCAAGTCGAGTGGTATTTTTATTATTTTACACTTTCAATATTTTTTCCTTAATTAATTCACGTCGCCAATGAGCGTATGAGTTATATACTTAAGGTGGTCGAATGACAATGCACAAAATTTCATCGTTGCAGCACGTCGGTTTGCCTCAACCGCCGCGTGCGTAAGTCAAGCAGGTCACTTTATTATTTAACAATATACTACAAGCATCATCATCATTCATTCATCATCACCCTATATCAGTCCACTGCTGGATATTGGCCTCTCCTAATGAGCGCTATTGCGTCCTGTCCTGAGCTCGACGCATCCAGCTTCTACCAGCAGCCTTTCGCAAATTGTCACGCCACCTGGCTAGATGGCATCCTACACTACGACTACGTTAAAGTGTCTAAGTGTGTATACTACAATGATGATGATGATGAAGTCATACGCTCAAAGCGGGTACCTTTGAGCGGTCTCCAACAACTCATACAAAAGGAGATATTCATTCAGGTTATTTTTATTTTCACTAAAATTATTGTTAAGAAAGTATAGATATAAGAGAAAGAATACTTTACTTTTAGAATGATCCTCTTCAGAACACTTGATGGAGCATTTTTCGTAGATGTTCTTATCTTCCACCATATTCGTGCACTTGTCTTCATCACTTGATAACAAATGGCATGTTTTATTTAAATTACATTAAAAGAAGGAAGTTCTTCATCTATTCTAAACTCAGCCTTCTGCAATTACTGTTACGATTCAATTTTCAGTGGCTTACAAGATATTTTTGAGATTGAGTGACAGGAGAATTATATCTTTATCTGTGATGTAGAAATACTTTGCTGTAGATTTATTTATTTACTAAATTAGTAGCGTATGAGGATATTTTTTATATAATCATGATTATATCTGTATAAGGTAACGCTAACCTAGTTCACTGGTTAGATACACCGACGTGTGAACATATTTTTTAATGCTACAAGATATAATATATGTATTTAATGTTTTGAGAGAACAATTAGTATTAATTAGTAGTCATATAGTTCCCAAAACACAAACTCAGTTTACATGGGGGTTAGGTGATGATGTGTGATAATACTCGTACAACAACAACACTTGCCTATATTAGACCACTGCTGGACATAGGCCTTCCTTAATATGAGGGGGATATGTCCATAATCGCCGCGCAGGGCATGCGGCTTGGGCGTCGCAGAGCACAGTTTTCCGTATTGCCAATGCCATGCTGTTGTTGTTAGTCCGGCTTTTGACTATGAGTTATATATCACATCGTGAGATTTAATATTTTATCGCTCGTCATACATTTTGTACGAGACCGTTTACACGGTGTATTTTATTTTATTTTATTTCCCAACAATAAATATTTTTTCGAGCAATATTGGTGTATATTTTACCTCACATTCCTCGCCCTCAGTTTGAATGGTGATGTTCGTATGCAGAGTTTATAAATATATAAATAAATATAAATTATGCTGGACGTTATCACACAGCATCATGTAGCCCCAAACTAAGCAGAGCTTGTATTATGGGAACCACATGATTGATATACTACATATTATAAACATTTTTTTATAACTACATACATATCATACATAGAAAACACCCAGACCCGAGACAAATATCTGCAGAACCTGCAAACATTTGTCCCGCATCGGTAATCGAACCCGCAACCTTCTGCGTCGCAAGCGGGCCTTCGCCCACTGCGTCACAGAGGTCGTCAGTGTCTACTGATCACGTTGGTCGTTTTGAATTTTTGTTTGAAACATATATCTTACAGTGAGAATAGCATTGTAGTTATATAGTTTATAGCTCAAGATGTAATATACATTACATTCCATGGTCAAAAGTCGGCTTTAGATTGGCTTGATTTCCATAGATGGAGTTTGGAACTCCTATGTGAAATAATCACATATGTGTATATTACACCCTGTGCTCTATTTTATTTTCTATAACGTTTTCAGTTGAACGCCAGATAGTGCCGCGGCAGACCGAGAAAAAGATGGTGGGATGAACTAGACGCCTTTGACATAGCGTTTGTACAAATAACTCAGGATCGTGGGAGGGATCGTGGGGCGTCCTTTGCCCAGCAGTGGGGCAAAATAGGATCAACAGTTCATAAAAAAGGTCACTGTATAAATATTTTCTGATTGTTATTTATTTAATAAAAATGATTAATCAAATTGTTAAAATTATGAGGTATCTCATCAATACTTTAAATATGTAACTAATCTTAATTATAATTATGATAGATAGTTAATTTGAACAGTCTTAAAAGGTTTCTGCCCAACTCATATCATACAAGTACATTTACATTAACTTTCCACAATTTTATATACCTTTTGTTGTATTTTTATTCCTATATAAATCAGTCTTGATTTCATTGATTACTTACTAAACTATAACTATTTTTTTATTTATAAGCTAGTTTTAATGATAACTGGTTCATCGTTGACAATGTTTTCAAGAGATTCCGTTTTTGGTTTTTGCGGCTTTTTGCTTCCACCACCTGTAAAATATCCTTACATTACAATCCATAAAAAATTTTGGAAATGACATTTATGAAAAAGAAGTAAACTTTTAAAGTAACTACTGTTGTCTTATTTAGTTTCTACAGTTCAGATTCTCTGACCGCTGACAGGCAGCATCGTCAGCGATGCGAAAAACTGTGTCCTGCGATGCAACATGCCAACCCGCATACCTATGGCGTGGAGAATAGGATCATATCCCATAGAATTGGGCTTCTTATGGGAGACCTGCAGTGCAATAATAAAGGCTTATTTGGTTGTTGATTTAATTTTACTATAATTGAAAAGCCTAGCTCTTGTCAGTAGTAGTAGTAGTGATGCAATTTTTTTACAGTGTGGTCTCTTTCACTTCCTTATACGGCATGACGGTAACCTTCTCTTTAGATGAAAGAGAATGCAGACTCGTGTAACAGAATAATATTTATGTAACAACTTATTACTATCAGCAGTAAGTTAATTTTAATAAGGCCTCAATTTATATAATGAGATATCTGTTTTCCTACTGTGTTATCTGACTGTTAAAAGTAGCTGTAGATACAGTAAAAATAAGTGATTACCTAATAGTAGTTTTTGAAGTGTCGAGAATGGCGCGTCAATGGTGATGCAGAGGATGAAAGCGACGACAAAGGTGAGGGAGACGTCGCTGAAGAACCGGTAAATCTGCGAAAAAGAAAATAGTCACCTACAGACTGTCGATCGACCCATAGTTTAACTGTAAGTTCTAATCACTTTGGAGGAAGAATATTATTCTCATTGCATAAGTACATCCTACAAATTTATCTCAAAAAGAGTACAGAAATGATCAAAATCCTCAATCTTTTGAAAGAAATGCTAAGACTTTTAATTAGTAACCTTTTTTTCATACTTACATTATCACCCTCGGTAAAGTAATGTGTCTTGACCCAGCTGCCGTTGGCCATCATGATGATGGACACGTGAACCATGTAGGTGGCGAAGGAGAGTCGGGCTGGCAGCTTCCACATTTGCAGCGAGAGAAACCAGTTGATTGGACCTGGGGACAAAGTGATAATTATTACATTAACATAATTAGTAGAATAAGCTAATTATTAAACTCAACTAAAGCATTGTCTTAATATACGCGACGAAAAGTTATTATTCATACTTCGATGTTATGGGGTATGGTTTCTGCCATATGTTGGGGGGCAACCCAGACAGCGCCCATGTCTAGTAATTGAATGTCTTTGATGTCAATTTTGGAGCACTTGAAGTAGGATAACTAGTTGCACCTAATTTTAATTAAATTGCCAGAATATTGAGACAGAACTAAAGTCACAAGGTGAATATTGATAATAAAATTTTAGATAGACATACCTCCGTAACCATGGACGCAGGCAAAGATCATCCAGCCGAGACCACAGGCCCAGATAGCCCTCATGTAGGCATTGAGGAAGTTATCGAAGAGTTGTGCTTCGTGGTCCATCTGCATGACCGGGTAGATGGAGAATATGCAGAATGCCATCAAAGCCAATGAAAGGATCCAGAGGAGAGCGGCGTTTATCTACAAAAAAAAAGTTTTGTAACAAATATTTCACACAATATTGGATGATTTCAAAATAAAATAATGATAATCAACGTTAAATTATGGGTAATAAAGCAAATAGAGAGTATGAAGATGAGGATGAGGAAAGAAAGTATGAGGATATAAATTTTATACCTTTGAAATATTCAACTGTTTATTTCTGAAAAGGTGTAGCAGGTAGCCGTACATCATTCCGACAAAGAACGGGGGAGCGCGAGTTAAGGTATTTATGTAGTAGATAGTCGCATAGTCGCGGAATTCACTGATACGACTGTAAAAGATAAATTATAATTACCAAATGAGTTATTTTTATGAAACTATATAAAAAAAAGAATTTAATATGTAACAAAATACTCACGCAGGACTAAATAAACCAGCAGAAAAGTCGTAAATAAAACTGTAGATAGAAGATGAAACTAGAGAGATAAGCAGGATCGCAATAAGAGCCACCCACGCCAAAGTCTCACGGCCGAAGAGCCAGACCATGACGATGGGGCAGAAAAAGTAGAGCTGGACGTCCACGGAAAGGTACCAAGTTTGAGGGATACACTGGAAAATAAAATAACGTCCTATTAAAATAACCATTAATATGAACTAAAATATTGTAAAAATCAATATAATCACAATTATATAAATAAACATTAATACAAGAAAAAAGAAATAACATAATGCCTACATTTCTCGAGATTTTTTTTAAGAAATAAGTTTCAGTACAGTTTTTTATATTCAAGTTATTCATTAGACTATACTTACAATTTCAAGAGGATTAACATAGTTCTGCACATGCAGCAAAACAGACCACCACCAGGTCCTGCAGTTCTGGGTTTGTTGAGAAACGTTCATCCAGAAAGGTCCGTCGGAGAAATGGTTGAAGAGAGATGCCTGAAGTAGAACCACAGCAGCCAAGATCGGGAACATTCGGAGAAGTCGGTTAATGTAGAACAAGTGAATGGTACGGGTAAAGCGGCCTGAAAAAAAACAAATATTATCTTTACACGAAATGGAAAAGGCAATTTTTATGATATTAAACTGTGATTAAAGAGAACGAATAATTAAATTCAGTACCAGACGGGATTAGTAACTTTTAATCTGTTTCAAGCGTATCTTATCTAAAAGGAACCGATTTAGTGGTTGTAAATACGTGATTTCTGCTATCAGTGATGTGAATAATAATATTTTTTTTAATTTAAAAACCGATGTATTGTAACTACCTAATAAGGCTCAATACAATGAACTATGCCAATGTATAACTTACGTCTACTTATTTTTCCAACGGTTGTGTAAACGGCAAGGATGCCACTCAGACAGAAAAACGTGTCCACCGTGATTGGAGCTGAGTTTATCCATGTGCTTGAAAACTTTGTCAACCACTAAAAAAAACAAATTTAAAATAAATAACAGCTTATAAGATCTAAGTCCGTGTTGTTATGAAAAAAGAAGAGCTAACTAAAACGAATTAATAGAATAGAATGATAATTGAAACACAGAAATATTTTAATTTTAAGTTTAGAATCTAAAGTAAAAAAAGAACCCCTATATAGATAAAAGTATTTTGTTCTTACATTCACAGTATCTTGCATGTTGTGAATGTAGCCAAGCAGAGTGAAGGAATAAGTATGCCCGACCACGACCCACAACATGGAGATAGCACGGATACCATCAACGCACTCCAATGCACCGGGGGCGGAGTTGAACGTAAGGAAACGACGAGTATTCGTATAGACGGAGAAACTACGAAACAGTATGTTTGCTGTTTTAGGATCTAGAATGAAAATAAAAATAGGAAAATCAGATATTTTTAAATAAACACCTAATAATATTAATGCAAAATTTTGTGTGTTGATGTTTTATGTGCCACTCAACTCAATAACGGTTGAACAGATAAGGACTAGGAATTTAGGATATTTTTTGACCTGAATTAACACAGAAATAATATTTGTTATCCCTGTAATACGCAAGCGTAGCCGCGAGTGGAAGCTAGCGAAGAAAAAGTGACATTCAAAATTTATTGAATCGCCTAAAATCTTACCTCTCTTAAACAGGAACTGGTGAGACAAGTCATAAGAAGTACTGACGACTATTATGAAGGCAAGCAATGAGAAGAGGACACTGAAAAAAAATAGTGAGTAATAAGCACTTGAACCAAAGTTAATAATAAAAACATAGCAGATAATTAATTCGATTGATACTTACGTAGCAACATAATCAGCAGGCGAAAAAAGCTTATCATTGGGCAACCGGCAGAAAAATTCATTGTAAATGATGTTGGTGAAGACTAGACGGCTTTGAAGGAAGTCCACCGCTTCAGTTGCGGTGCAGACTTTAGGCACACAGACGCCAAAGGTGCCTCCACTGCTTTGGGCTATCACCAGGGGAGAAATCCTGTGAGAGCAAAATTAATGATTTATAAAATAGATTCTCAAGATTCTACTGTAGGCCGGATAAATAAAATGGACTAAATCAGTTTAGACTACTATGTTTAATTGCCTATAATTTCTGCAAAGTGATCTTGGATTTGATCTAAAAATATAAATTGCATTTATGTAGTTTCCAATAATCTACCACCAAATTACCAATATTCTTCATAGATACCCTCAAAACACAATTTGAATTAATCCTTTTGTTTATGAGAACACGTCACAATCATACATCAGATTATTGATAATATTTTGTAGTTTATCATAGATAGTGATGTCACTTAAATACTTATTGTAAATCTGATAGATAGTACATAGGATAACAACTGTCCAATAAACATAAAACCTGATTTAGCTAAGGTAAGCTTACTCCCTGCTCCGGATGTTTGATAACAAAAAAAAATTGATTGACCAAAATCAATTTAAAATTCTTACCTATCTTGAACAGGATCGCCAAGCCCTGAAATGCCCATGACGTATCTTCTAAGAACATCATACTGCCTCGCCAATTTAATTTCTTCTGTTTCTTCAGGCCCTGCTTCTATTTCTCCATCAGGACCTGCATCTGTTTCTCCATCAGGGCTTGGATCCGTATTTCCGTCTCCATCAGTCTCCGGATTAGGATTTCCGGGTGGTGTTGGAGGCCAGGGGATATCTGGTAGCCCCGGCAGCGAAGGGATTGAGATAGGGTTCTCCTGGTTTAAAGGTATAGTGATAGCACAGTATTTGCCCTGGATCTCCATGTTGTTAACCACTTCATCGATGCCAAGACATTGGTAGTAGTCGCCGAGGTCGTTGATATTGCCCGTCATTACACCACTCGAAATCTTTCCAGTTGCATCAAGGACTGGAATAGATTTTATATTATATTTCTCATTATTGTTACGATTTTAATTAAGGTACATACATCGTATTTTGGGTATTACTAAAGATTACAAAATTAAATTTGATATTCATGATGATAAGAAATTTTAATATTTTTTTTTTTTTAAGGTTGCGTTTGTAGTTCATTCTTTGTTTTTTAAACCATGCAGAATTATAGCTACTGAATGAAACTTATATGCAAAGGAACCCCGTATAACTGTCGTGTTAGTTGTGCACAAAATGCTCATGTGAAAGCTATTGTAATAGCTTGAACCGTAAATATTACATGTACCTTGACATAACCAATAGAATTAGCATATCAATTAAAAGTGCTGTCTTTGCTTCAGTGATAGGAGCGGTTTAAGAATACCTGCATTATTACTAAGGATCGGAGTAAGCAGAATAATTTTTGGTACATGCATCATGATGTCATAACATGGATCAGCCTTTTTTCCGGGAAGTTACAATATTTGCGGATGTCTCAATACCGCAAATATTGGAACTTCCCATTATTAACGAGTGACTACTTAATTTAAAAGGAGATATTTATTTTTATTTGTTTGTCGTTTAAAAGAATAAATTTTAGTTTTTGTTTGCTCTCTATACGTTTCCATAATACTCATTTGATTGATTTGAAGCTTTGTTGCTGTGTGCAAATTCTCATCCCGTTTAAATGTTGTTAGGCTTTTAAATAAATGCCAAACGGTTATCAAAGCCTCCCATAGATTAGTTAGGTAAGTAGGCAAGTCTGCATGAAAAAAAACTTGATACACTTTACTCTCACCTTACGCCTCCTCGTAAAAATGGTTAAATCCTGGAAAAATGTCTAAATAAAAGAAAATACCCCGGTTCCAGAGGCATATCCATATAAGCATTTACATTTCAGAATATTGACCCTTAATAATTCTACCTAATACGATCTCTGAATTTATTACAAAACAAGAAAACGGATAGTCATTATAATTACAGAATATAAAACTGATTCATTTTTATAAAAAGTTAAGTAAAGGTTATCAAGGGTAGAAGTAAAGGATATAAAGTTTCGGAAATAAACACTACACTAAGGTAAAAAACCCATATTTATAGGTTATTATGGATTATTAGATTTTACTTACATTAGTAGTAGATAGTATTATGAGATTTGGGTGTTCATTGGCCTTAGACTAGGCATTACAGTAGGAACTATTATGAACAACGCAGTACCTACAGTATTTTGACGTTAGGTAATATTAAACAAAATAAAGTTTACCCTCGCATATTATCTTAGGCTTAGTTTATCAAAAGGGACCTATAATCTTTGCTGTTACCGCCAAAGCTGTTAGATATCCTACTAATTTAAATACGAAGGTTTGTGGGGATTTGAGTGTGAAAATTAGTGAAGATTTTGTTCCTCTCTCATGCCAAAACTGAATGGATATTAAAATTTGGCATAATTACGTTAATCTAGAACAAGAATAAGATACAAGATTTATAACTGGGAACCAAGCGAAGCCGCGGACGGAAACTACGTCTACTCCAAGGAGGTTTAGTATGGGAGAGCGCGCTTCGAACAAAAATCTGTGCCTAATTTATTACTGTTTAATGATCTTGAAACGGCTAGACTGGTTTATTTTAGTTTATATTTTACTTACACAGTAATTTGTGGTACGGGATTTTGTTCTGGGGGAATGCTGCTGATATCAACACCATATTTGTGCTGCAGAAGAGGGCTGTTCGTGCAATTTATAATATGGGCCCCAGAGAATCACTTAGAACTAAGTTTAAAGAAATAAATATTATGACAGTTCCGTGCCAATACATATATAAAAACTTAATGTATGTCCGAAAAAATCAAAGTGTTTAAGAAAAATAGCGACAATCATAATGTTACCACTAGAAATAAAGATAAATTAGCTGTTCCTACTGTAAGGCTCCATATAGTCAATCTTTTAAAGGGCAATTTGTACGATTTTTTAACAAAATCTAAAATGATATGCTTAATTTATCTACAAACAAATTCAAAAATGTTGTTTAACGGCACATCTATAATAAAGCTTAATAGAAAATTTATATTTATTTATATAACACAGAAGCTTGGGATGAAACTGTCTCCAACTTCCTCAAAACAATGTAATAGTTTAAAAAAATATAAGCCAAGCAGAGTTTCTTGCCAATTCTTCTCTGTATGGTCGAGTTACGAATTGGTGTAAATTTAAAAAATGGCGATTCAAGGTGTACTTTATAGTGCTTATTGAATAAATGCGTATGAATTTTAATTTTAATTTGAATTCTCCCAAATTAGGATTGTATCTCGTTTCCTCTTTAGTGTTAACACATAAGAGGAAATGAGACGAAATTATGTTATTTCAGTGTTAATTCAGGTCAAAAACTATTCTATATTTTCAGTTTCATCCTAATCTATTCATTAGAGAAAACGAAACACAACCTGAATTCGGGCTTTTTATTAAGAAAAATCAGGCACGGATTTTCATTCAAAGCGCGCATTCCCCAAGTACAAAATACTTTTATTAATTGTCTACTTACACTGTAGTCCAATCGAGTCGTTCCACAAAAAGTTCAGCTGTTGCTCACACATCTCCGAATCCAAGACACTCTCATACAAATTCTGGTCATACACTTTTCTAAAATCACTATTACCTACAACTTCATTTATAAAAACAAATGAAAATATCAAAAGAATAGACTTCATTTTGAAGGACATGAAACTTGAAAAATCTGAAAAGCTGTTTGACCGTTCTTCTGAACACAGTGTTGGTAAATGAGTGCGTGATACGAATGTCGTCACCTATAAATTATGATTATCGGAAACCAGATATGGCACCTGATTGTTCGACGGATGTATTTAATTATCACAGTTAATTTATCAATGATAAATTGATAACAATGAATAACTTAAAAAATGTGCAATTACTGTGAAGAGATTTGTCGATGTTGAATTTGATCGCGTTGTCATTGTTGTTGGTATTTAGCTTTGTATTTTTGTATTTTAGTATTTGTATTTATTCGGCATAATTATAACAATAGAACAAGATACAGTGGAGACGCTGAGAGTTGCAGTTGTATATACTGTGGCGCAAATTTCAGCAGAGCACAAGGACATAAAAACTTACACTAAAACTAAAAGTAAAGAAAAATAAACACAAAAATAGATAGATAATTATAACTGTTTTGAGTAATAAAACTATTATTACTAACTCTTATTAAAACATCCATGATTGATTGTAGAAAATTATCCTTTCAACTGACTTAATTGTATAAAAAGGTATATATATTTTTGATAAAAAATATTTAATTTTGCAACAAAATGTTAAATATGCGGATTAATAAAATAACTAAATCTAATTCTCATCAATCATGTTATCACTAATACTTCTAATAGCTGCCGCCATTATTATTAATTAAATGAAACAGTGATAAAACCATAATTTTTATAGTTCCACATAACCTGTGAAAAAATAAAAATCGATAATTTAATAGTTACTGTTCTTTTAGCTAATTTTGCCTAAAAATCAGCGTTTGTGCTTAAAAGCAAAAACACTCACCCAACGCCTTTTTGTCGTGCTGCAGCACATACAACATTACCTATAACATTACCGTAATTTCAAAGTACTTATTTAACTTTTTTTAAATGTTTTTGCTTATTTTAAATTTGTCTATTAATGTAAATTGTGTGTTTGAAGAAAAAAATGAATGTTTATCTATCTCATTTTTATTTTAGTGATCTAGCACTAAAATAAAAATGAGATAGATAAACATTCATTCGAACCCACAGACGCGCTGAAAAAATTCTTATGTTCTTAACCCCTTACTGCATGAATTATGAAGGAGGTTCAATAAAGATTTGTTTATGTAAAAAGGTGTCATTTAACACCTTTTTTACATACAAAACATAAAAATCGGAATTAAAAAAATATAAATTATTATATAAAAAGTTGTTACACGAAGCCATGAATGGCTTCGTATGCATTTTAGAAATAAATGTGTAGGCATGCATGGCTTCGTATGTATTTAGGTGTAAACGCAGTTACATTTTATGAAAATCCTTGCAGTAGTTTTGTATCTCATTGTAGCACAGATAGATATATATGGCATTTTTCACATTTTGTAAAAGAACGGAACTTTGAGCAGCTTTGGCTTAGCTGCTGTCGATATTTTTTTACCAAGTGGTAAAATGATCAATATTGTCAGTACGCAATGAATTTTGTGGCAGATCTTGATGCTTGGATGGAGCTTTTCGGGCTTTTTGGGGTTTTTGTGATAGCAATGGTGAATTCGGACAGCTGGATGGAGTATTGACTCGGCTTGATAGGCTACCAGCCCTGCTTGACGTCAGTATTCCAAAAATGCTCGACAGACGACCATGTTTTCTTGCCATCACGAGTACTTTGCCTGCTTTGCAAAATGTTTTACAACTGCGAGCTTGAACAAAAACAGTGGCATATGCTCTTTTTCATCGAGCTTATGCCAAAGCAACCAAGCATTTATAAATCTAACCTAACTATCTATCTAATCTAACCATATTCAAAAACCATTAGTAGGTACTGGATTTACATACTTGGAAGTACCATAAAAGCGTGAAGGTTCCATCTCTGAAAAAAACAGAAAGAAGTCTCATTTCATACGAAGCCATATATGGGTAACAGTGTATTGATAGTAAATGCATACGAAGCCATGGATGGAGTTTGCAAAAAACGGGACAGAACAAAAACAAAGATAAGATAATCATACATTTATTCACAGCAAAAACACAATCTACAAAATAAGAAATAAACCGCTAGTAAATTAGGATAGGCGAATATTATGCTAGGATACAAACAGTAATAACAGTCAAGTCTTTTAAACAAATAAGTAGTTGATTCTGAGCAGCTATAACGTAAGTTAAAAGACAATGTAGATGCTGAAAGGTTTTTAAAATAAACTATAGTAAGTGTTATCGTTGGACCTCACACTAGGCCGAGCCTGTATCGTGAGGACCAAGCTAACGATTAACAGAAAAATTAAAAATTAATTTAAGTCTCAGTACGACTTTTGATCTTAAATCTATTTCGACATTTTAACATCTTATGTAATGCAAATTAATGCCACTCCCTGTCTAGATAAATTAGTAAGCCGATATAATTGTAATAAAAATATTATTATATCATATATTAATTAAGGCTTTATTTATTCTATTTTGTGTAATTTTTCTATTTCTTAGTTAATTTGTAAGCTGTTTGTTTTCCATTTAAATAAAAAAATAAAAAAAAATAAAAAAAAATATTATATACATACTAATAGTATATACTATAAATTATATATTAACAACAATCAAGTAAGGAGAAAATAAATAAATATATAACTAAATATAGGTGAATTTACATGTGTTTAACTATAAAAAAAAAAACAAATTAAAAGCAAAAACAAATTGCATGTCGTACGGTGGATGAATCAAAGACTGTGAATTTATTTTATTAGAAGATCTCACCGTTTTACATTTGTTTTTTACTGATGAAAGTAACACTATTTTATTTTCACCGGACGTGCTGTAAATAACCTCAAAAATATCGACAGGTGTGACTCACCAGAAATAAAAACAAATATGTTACGTTTCACAAAGAAATGCTTGATATGATTCAAGTGAGTTTTATTAAATTATGATCTTTAGGTATTAAGAAACTTTGAAAAGCATAAATGGCTTTGTATGCGCTAAGGGTTTAAAATACATATTGATTATTTATTATTGAATTATTTTATATACAAATTAAATGAAAGCGTAGTTTAAAATTTTCCGGACCATTCTTTCAATTTTTTCCCCAAAGTCTTTAGGTACTCAGACTAAATGAAAAATTGAAAAAATAGTTTCCAAATCGGTCTAACAAACAGCATGTTATATTCTTTATCCTGATAAATAGGCTATAAGTACCGACTTAATTAAAAAATAATCTATGGCATGTGCTTAGTAAATGCTGAATTCTTGATAATGTCAAAATTAGGGATTTCCAGAAAGATTGATTTACTAAACAGTATTGCTTTATTGGAAATAGGTACTGATAGCTAGGTATCGCGTTGAACCCAAATCTATGCTATAGCATGCTCGCAACTATTTGTCTTGAAGCACTTTTCGCTCTTAGTTTCATATTATTTATTATTTCCACAAAACGGCTTCTGCAAAAAGTCATAAGCTTGTTGCGCCCACGTGGAGATTGTTGGTGCGGGTTTGATGCTAGTGTGGTAGGCGTGTTTCTGTGTGTGATGGCGAACTTTATTTGAGGTTTCAAATTAGTCTATAGTAAAGGCAAAAGAGCTTATTTAATATTTTAAGACATAAAAACACTTTTATAAATATGATTATTTTGCGTAGGTGCACTATTTCTTATCAACGAAACATTATTCTAAAAAATTCCACTAATATCATAAATATGAAAGATTGTGCATGTTGTGTACTAGATGAATTTAAGTAAAACTAATTAAAACCCCCAGCTCGTGTAATGCATTCAAATCAAAACTACAAGACTATGTTTTTAAAAAGTTATTGGCTTTTATTAATTAACCTTTTGACTTTAATGAAATAACGAAGTACGTATATGACGGAGCAAGTATGCTCCAAAGATGAATGTTGATACGGGAAGTGACGTCAGCAGACACCAACAGTACTGAAGTCACTCCCTATAGCCAGGAATGTGGTGTGATAGAGCAGAGATATGCCCCATAGGTGGTTGTTGTTAAGGGAAGTGACGTCATTCACGGAACAGACGTCACTCCTGTCGTCAGAGTGTGGTGGTCCCCCATGAAGTAGGGGTTGCAGTGGTAGCCCATGATACGCATGTCATCAGGCAGGTCGTGGTCGCCCGTGACACGCTCTGGACTAGGCAGGTCAAGGCAGTGTGGTAGTCGCCCGTGACACGCATATCACCAGGCAGGTGGTGGTGGCCCATGACATACTCCTGTCATCAGGCTGGTGGTGGATGCCCATGACATACTCCTGTCATCAGGCTGGTGGTGGATGTCCATGGTGGAAGGAAATGAAACTCCAGTAGACGTTATTCCAATTTATTGTCGGGTAGCAGTGTTTAGGTCCGCACTGTCCGACAGCTCGAGCGAGAATGCTCGATTGTCGACAGTGGGGGCGTATTTATAGCAAAGCGCTGTGTCGCCAACCACGTGGTTTTGAATAAGCGAACAAACTTGTATTGACGACACAGAGCTCCACTTTTTACAGTAAACTTAATGGAATTATTCTTAAAATCATTTTCAGAGGTACTGAACAATCAAATTAACGTCCTTTAACAGGTTTGACATAAGAACTAGACTTAAACTTGATTTTGACTAAAGATAAACTAACGATAAATCCGTTTATGATTTTTAGACAATGTTTTATCAGTTAACTAGAACTTTTTGCGACACGTGGCATGCAACCACGTGTTATTATTGAATGATCTTCTTGAAATAACGCTTTCGCGCCGACATATATAATAGTATACCTACCTCTTACCAACTAAACTACAGACTATCTACGTCTATCTATCTACCTAGTAAAACTATTTATAATTAATGAGCGACTACTTATAAAATCTACTCACCTATTAGTTCTCTTCTCATGTGTAAGTGACATGTAATATAATTTTTGAGAATAAATGTCTTTAAACCTGCTTGGATGTTATGAAATTATGGAAAATTATACCAGAAGCCATTGAATAAAGTATGAACTGACCCTTGAACCTAGTGTAAAAAGTAGTCAACATGTTAAACATTGACTACTTTATACAAGGTACTACACGAGCGAGGCCACGGGTGGAAAATAGCATTTAGGTAATTAAAACTAAACATACAGACGTCGATAATCGTACAACTTCTGTTTTATCAACTAATCGGTTCAGATAGCATTTGCTATTTGCAATGTCATGACTGTTTTACAATTTATTGGATTAGGACTTTGATCAGTAATTGATAGTTTATCAGTTATTGAATCCTAGTCTAGGAAATATTTGCAAGCACTTGAATCCTGAATGAATCCTTCCTACATATAATTTTGGGTGAAAGTTGGTTTAAATATTATGCAACATTTTTGTTTCTCCTCCATGCCAACTATCATAAGGATGTAGCTGAAATTTATAAATTGTATAATGTGTTAGGTCCTTACTCTTTAGAAATTGGCGTTTTCTGGCGAATTACGAGAAAATTGATTTCTCAATACAAACATATTTGTAATTACTTTCTGGAACTAAAAATCCTTTTCCCCTAAAATTTTGTCTGGACGTTGGACAAGTATAAAGCTTTATTTAAAAAGAAAACTAACACAAAAAAAATCTACGAATTTAAGCATTGAAAACGACTACACATGAAATGAACTGTTTCAAGTTTTATTTTTTGGGGATGAACTTCCATTTTTAGGGTGAAGTTATTACAACAATGTTACGTTCAGAGTATAAATTAATTTTGTATACGACGAATAACCAAGACTAAGAGTGTTATATTCCCCTATTACCCCGACCCGGAATTAAAATGATTTTAAAAAACACAATTTGTAAACAATTAATTGTACTTGTACTTTTACTGTATGTACCCCAACAAAAGTGACCCTAGTGTATCAAAAACTAATAATTAAACGCTCATGGCTTACTTCGTTGTTCTTAACGATCACCTTGGTTAAACAGCACTCCACCCGGTCACTACTTGGATGGGGGACCGTTTAGTGGCATTCAGATTTGAGCGCTTCCGTGCTTCAGATGGCACGTTAAGATGTTGGTCCCGTCTTTTTCAGTCGTTACGCCATGTCGGAGGCCTTCGGGCAGTCTAAAAACTCCGACACCAGAGTTGACCACTAACTCATACGAAGAAGGAAGGAAGGAAGGAAGGAATAATGAGCCATAATTTGGATCCTATTTGATGTTTTTATTTTTTAGCTATTATGGTTACTGCGAGTACTTTTGTTTGACACAGTTTAAATCCAATTGCAACCATAACAATAATATCAGTGTATATCAGATCGCAGGGCACAGGTGCTCGCACCACCCTAACTGTCCGTTAGCAATCAGGATCACATTACCAGAGCCTCCTTTGTTGTTTGTGGTGCAACGAAATATTGAGTTTGGAACCCCTTTTACCCCATAAACTCGAATACAAATTCTTCTACAAAGTGCTTACGTGCTTCAAACGTACTCTTTCTACTTGCTCATGGATAATTTCGCAGTCTTTATAATTCGTTTTTTAAGTAAGGGGTATTATATTGCGTCTTTATGACTTCCAAGTTTGTTTGTCTTGTTAGGTGTTGTTTAGGACGTACTATTTCGTTCGTCTTGTTAAAAAATTTTTTTCAAAACACTTCATTTGTTGTGATTTCTGTCTAAATCTTAGTTTTTTGCGTCGTTATTTTGAACAACTCTATGCCAATAGAGCTGCTTAGTACCAACCAATGCGTGCATTTAGTCCAGTGATTTAGTCAGCCCGCTCTAGCCTTATGCGAGTCAAGTTATACTACAAAAACAACTGATTTGTTAATAAATCTTTGAAAAGCAAAGTATCAAATACTGTTTGCAATGTAAAATAGAAAAGAAAGAGTATTCTACGTCAAAGCTTGACAAAGTTTATATTGCAGAAATACTACAGAATAATTCTTAAAACAACTATAACATTTTAAAAATAAAAACAATCGACCTCAAATAATCTATGGATTACATTACTCATTTATTGCAAATTTATTTTTAGGTTCATCGAGTGAAGCAATTGTATGAGTCATGTTTATCTAGTGCAATAAAAGTATTGGCTTCTTATTATTTAAGCGTTTATGAGAAATTTCCATTTATTCACAACATAAACAAATGGACGGTATAATTATTGTTTTCTTTTAAGATCGCGACTAATCCATAAAGTAAACTGCGCATAGTGTTGCATTTAAAGCAAAGGTGGCAACGACGATGACTGATGACGCAGCACTTTGATTATCATTTATTTTATTTTCATTTAATTGATTTTAAATGAAATTCTTGATACGTACGTCTTTGCAATCGTCTAAGTCTATTTTAGTTACAATTATAAACTTTTGTATACATATTTAAATTTACTTTTGATTTTATTAATTTATAGTGAACGTGAAGTTGTGTTACCATATACTGTTAATCTCGAAATCCAAGGCCGTAATATTGTTCTAGTAAGGGACAAACTGATATTTAACTTAATATTTAAGGTTAAGGTTTGGTATGGCTTTAGCCCTTCTCTCTTCTTACCTATCTGACAGAATACAGAAAGTAGACGTAAATGGAAAATGTTCTCCGGGATCTGTAGTAAAGATGGGTGTTCCGCAAGGGTCAATACTTGGACCATTTTTATTTTTAATTTACATCAACGACCTACCTCAACTTGTGAGAGACAACCACGAAATTGTATTGTTTGCGGATGACACGTCACTTTTATTTAAATTAAAGCGACGGCAGACCAATTTTGACGACGTGAACAATGCAATAGCGAAAGTTGTTAACTGGTTCGATGTAAATAATTTATTACTGAACGGGACTAAAACAAAATGTATGAGATTTATATTACCAAATGTTAAACAAGTTAAACCTAACATTAAAATAAAAGATGAAGATCTAAATCTTGTGGACAGTACTGTATTTTTAGGCATAACTTTAGATAATAAGCTTCAATGGGGCGCTCACATAGATGGGTTGTCGAACAGACTCAGTTCTGCAGCATACGCAGTCAAAAGAATCCGTCAACTTACTGACGTAGATACGGCTAGACTAGTTTATTTCAGCTACTTCCATAGCATTATGTCGTACGGCATTTTGTTGTGGGGGAATGCTGCAGATATCAACACGATATTTGTGTTGCAGAAGAGGGCTGTTCGTGCAATTTATAATATGGGCCCCAGAGAATCACTTAGAACTAAGTTTAAAGAAATAAATGTTATGACAGTGCCGTGCCAATATATATATGAAAACTTAATGTATGTCCGAAAACATATTAACATGTTCAAGAAAAATAGCGACTATCATAATGTTAACACTAGAAATAAAGATAAACTAGCTGTTCCCACTGTAAGGCTCCATAAAGTTAGTCAATCTTTTAAAGGGATGTCTGTACGATTTTTTAACAAAATCCCAAATGATGTGATTAATCTATCTGTAAATAAATTCAAAAATGTTGTTAAACGTAATCTATGTAATAAAGCTTATTATAAAATATCTGATTATTTAGATGACAAAAAAGCTTGGGATGAAACTGCCTCCAACTCCATCAAAAACAATGTAATAGATATTAAGTACAATGACGTTAAAAAAATATAAGCCAAGCAGAGTTTCTTGCCAATTCTTCTCTGTTTGGTCACGTTACGAATTGGTGGTAAATTTAAAAAAAAATGACGTTTCAAAGTGTACTATACAGTTCCTACTGAATAAATGAATTTTGTATTTTGTATTTTAACTGTAAAAATTTTGTATTTTGTATTTAACTTCAACCAAAAGGAACAATTAATCCCTTTTGGTTGATATTTCTTAAGACGGAGAATCTTTGACAATATTTACCAGTTTAAGAAGAGCATGAAGAGCTTTAATATTTATAACATTTTTATTTTAATCAAATAATTACATGTTGATGTGCATCAATTAGCCCCTATTTAAACACAAACTTTCTATTTATTTATCGCATCAAATATCACAAAATGTTCAGATATTTACCTCAAAATTTTCTGAACGGTACACCTTTCGGGCAAAGTTCGTCTTTTATGAAGATTGAAAAATGTGCTGTTGAAACCCACAACACAAATAATTTAAAATCATTGTGTGATTTTAACTGCTATCATATTATCACTTCTAAAAGATCAACAAGGATCATTGCAGGTTGTAGCTTTCTTAAATTGTTGTAAAGGTATCTTATTGTTTAGCGGTGACTCGGTAAACATGCTCAACACCCGTTAATTGAAATAGTTTTCAAAGTTGAGGTGGAAAGTTGGGAGACGTCCAATTTTTGTCGTCTGACTTATACTCTCAGCGTACCCCTTCGGGAATCAGTTGTAAGTTTCTGTATGTACTTAGTACCTAGTCATATTTCATAAGCAATGCATTAAGCACGAGCTACTACAACAACAACAGCCTATTCAGTCTACTGCGGGACATAAGCCTCCTCTATAAGACGGGGGATATGCCCATAATCCCCACGCTGTGCATGCGGGTTAGGGATCGAAGGGCACTGCCAACGCTGCTGCCCGTCAATAGTCAGAGAATTGAGCTGTGCAGTGTTAAGCCGCAATCAGCCGGCCGCCAGAGCCCCGTTTGTTATTTAGGTGCACCACTTGCAGATGAGGTTGGCTTGGGTTCCGAAGATGTATGTTGGAACCCCTTTACACCCCAGTACAAGCTACATTGGTAGGTTAGTCTACATATTCAGTGATAACTAAGACTAACAATATAAGTTATTTAGGAGGTTTTGTCGACGATAGGTAACATGTTCGACCTCTGACACAGACACTTTCCAGAGCGTTCGACTTGCGGGCTCGACTCTCGCTGCAATAGACCACGAAAACCAAAATGTTTACATCAAGAGTCTTGACGCACAGGTTTTTAGAGACTATAGTAATTTGGAAAATCCAATGGTCATTGAAGTTGAAAACTATTCTGCTGAGGCATTTAATCGCTCAGCAACCAGACTTGTGATAACAAAATAAGCTACACTTAAGATTTGAGTGTTTTGTTTGTTAAACATTATCGGGCATTCAATAATGTAGAGAACTCTTCGAGTAAGTACGAAACATCTAATCAATTTTCAACGTCGGTATCTTAATTTTAACTATCCCAAATGATATGCTGAATGAAATGATGTTAAACGTAATCTGGAGATTACGTCCTACATTTCGTTGGCCAACGAAATGTAGGACGCTCTCCAGCAAAGTGGTGATCTGCGAATAACTTCTGGTAGTGGTCCGTCGAGCTCAGGACAGGGCGCTATGGCAATGAATGGTGATGAATGATGTAAAAAGATAAATGTTGCCGCGGTATAGCTTGCGTTTCGGCACATTTGAGGGGGTCAAGCAGATGCAGCCTAGCCTAGTTAACTTCGGGATTTTATTCCATCGAGCCATTTATTAATCGTGTTTCATACTTTGAAAAAGCTTTAATTTTCATAATTACTAAATATAAAACATGAATTCTCCGTTTTTAGCCATCACATTGGTTTACCGTACGGCGAAATTCCTGTTTTGGCTCTCATTTCACCTTAAGTTACGATTACGATGGGCCAGGTATGTCCCAATAATGAGCAAAGGCCTCTCCACGACCTCTCCAGTCATTTCAATCTTTAGCTATTTGTATGCACGCTCTATTGACTTAAGTTATTTTATTAATTTATCTCTAATGTTGTTAAACAATCAAGTCTAATTATGGTAAAAAAAAATATAATTTGTCTTAGTATGGTTGTCCCCACTCCACACGGCAACGGCTGAATGGACTTGGATGAAACTTGGAATATATGTAGACCTGGATTATGAATTATAATCACGTGCCATGTGAGTGGATCCCCGGGCTTAAGCTAGTTTTATAATAACCTAGATACTCTTATCACGTTCCAACTGATTAGTTTACTTTGAAAGTGATTCACTGATAAGTTTCGTATTGTTTATCGCCAAATTGGAAATGTCTGATTTGTATCCGGTTTTATGAAGTCCAAAGTCTGTTTTAAATTTTTAATAACAAATATTTTGAATTCGTAGAATTTCGTACTTTATGCCTACATTACATATATTTACCAACTAGAGGGTTTTTATAATACTATTTTATATCATCGGCTTTACTGCCTTGATAATTAATTTCAATTAACTCATTCCTGGTCCCGAACTATTTTTTTATGAAAATTTGGGTAAATCCGTTCAGTAAGTATAACATAAATTTTCATATTCCATCATTTCACTGTAGGATATAATAAAAATATCTCTCAAAATTAAAATACAGATCTTGGTTCAGGTTCAAGAAGCTTTATTTCTCAAAAAGAATAACATTATACACTGACTGCGAGCATTTTTCTTAATAACATAAATATTTATGGGCTAAACGTACCTTTAACTACTTCAAATTAACTTTCATTTCATAATGAGAGATTTTGTTCGAAATCACACTGGCACATTACAAAAGTATAAAAAAATTGTACCAACACTTTTATACATGTTCTAGTTTTGAAAAAGATTAAATGTATGAAATGAATTAATAAAAGCTAAAATATAATAAAAGAAAGACTCGTCCAAATACCTACAAATATTTCCGTTAAAGTAAATAGCATTTCAAATCAGTTTACAAGAGTCATTCTGCCCTCATATACTAAATCAAGCTTATATGGATTTTACGTCGTTGCAATACAAATGGTTATTGCAAAACGGAATACCTAATGTAAACACCAGGCTTTAGATTGCCAATAGAACTGTTCATTTAATCACAATTGTAAATAAGACTTTCTATCTTTGTAATAGGGTCCACAAAACTTTACTGAAAAGTTGGTTGAATACAGAATATTAAAGGTCATTCTTTGTTTCAGAGTAATTGAAGAGTGAGTCTAATACACTCGAGAGCAATGAATCCGGGTCACTCAAAGAATCCAAAAAATCTCGGAAAGTAAGAATGCTAGGTTAATGCAATAAATTGTATTTAATAGACAATTTAATACTCCTTAAATGAAAGTTAAAAAAATATGCGTCACCATACATTTTATTTACACAAAATTACATAAAGAAAAAAAACTGCTGATCTCTCCTTAAAACAAAAATAGGAAACATTAAATTTTTGAACTTTATGACGATTTTCTTGAATTTCAATACTTCGTATTACCTCCTCGTGCTTCCATTACTGCGTTTACGCGGTTTGGCATGCTGTACACCAAGTTCCTTATACGATTTTGGGGAATATTCTCCCATTCCTCTGTGAGAGCAATTTTGAGCTCAGGAAGCGTGATTGGGGGAGGGTTTCGTTGTTTTACGCATCTCCCTAGCTCGTCCCAAGCATGCTCGATCGGGTTGATATCCGGGCTGCGCGCTGGCCACTCCATACAAGTAATGTTCATCTCTTGAAGGTAGTCATTCACAATCCTACCTGTATGAGGTCGGGCATTGTCATGCATAAATATAGCATCCTCACCCAAATTGACCATAAATGGACCAACGTGTTCGTTGAAGATTTCTTCCACATATCTTACGCTAGTTAAAGAGCCGTTTTCTATGATCACCAGCTCTGTGCGACTTTCAGAGGAAATTCCGACCCACACAAGTACAGACCCACCACCGTAGGCTACTTTTTCTTCGATGCATGCTTGCTTGAATCTTTCCCCTGGTCTTCTATACACTCTGTGTCTTCCATCGTGCTTGTAGAGCATAAATTTTGATTCGTCGGAGAACATAACTTTCGACCAATCTTCAATACTCCAATTTACGTGGTTCTGGGCATATCTTAGTCTTGAAATACGATGGCCACGCTCCAGTTTAGGGCCGTTTGCAGGTCTAAGGGGTTTTAAGTTAGATTCAGCAAGCCGACGTCTTACTGTCCATGCACTTGGGTTACTTCCTCCGAGGCGTCGAAACTGATTTGTGAGTTCAGTTCCTGTGAGAAAGCGATTTCGAAGCATGGTGTTCACCAAGTATCGGTCTTCTCGTGCTGTGGTACACCTAGTTCTGCCCGTTCCTGGTCTGCGTAGGTTAGAACCAGTTTCTTCGTAACGTCGGAGAACTCTTTGTACTGTTGACAGCGACACACCGACAGTCCTGGCTGTATCGCGCTGACTCCGGCCGGTTTCCACCAATGTAAGTATTCTGGTGCATTCTTCAAGTGTAAGCGACATGATTTCAGCTTGAATAATGAATATTGAGCACTATCAACCTGGTTTATGTACCAACATAAATGACAGATTACAAACAAAAGCAAAAACAAATCCTGTAATTTCGTAGTTCCATCTTCGACAGTGTTCCCTTTTCAAATTTGATTTTTTTATGATATAACTTTACAATAACTAAGAAGTTTTAATACTTTCATTTAAGGAGTATTAAATTGTCTATTAAATACAATTTATTGCATTAACCTAGCATTCTTACTTTCCGAGATTTTTTGGATTCTTTGAGTGACCCGGATTCATTGCTCTCGAGGGTAGTTTGAGTATATTCAGCATCGGAAATATCATACGGAAAATATGTTTTATAAAAACTATTTTCAACCTGTTTCTGTGAATGTTTCTGGCATTTAACAAAAAAAAAAATAACAAAGATAACCAACAGTAAATAATTTCATTTCAGTCCTTCGGGCCTTCGGGCAGGCCTTTGGGCAGCCAAAAAACTCCGACACCAGAGTTGACTACTAACTCATACGAAGAAGGAAGGAAAGATTTCATTTGTAGGTACTGATATGTCATTAACCTAGAAGTTAGTTTTAATCTTGAATCAAACTATTAAATAATAATAATAATATGATATTTAACTATTATAAATACTGACCAGGCCAGGTGGGGTGACGATCTGCGAAAGGCTGCTGGTAGAAGCTGGATGCGTCGAGCTCAGGACAGGGCGCAATGACGATCATTAGGGGAGGCTTATGTCCAGCAGTGGACTGCTATAGGCTGATGATGATGAAGATGAAATACTGACCCGAATGGAAAGTTTATTATTGGCGAGTCATACTTCTCCGCTATGACCTGCAGGATGGTGTTGGTGCTGCCCCTCACTCTGCTCTGCAGTGAGGCAGTCCTCTTGCGTACGTTGGCATGAAACCCATCGACCCGCGCCTCTGCAAACATGGAGGATGCACTGCAGAAGCGAGGCAGCCCCATCAAAATCCGTAACACAGTATTATTTTATTGGACCCAAATAACACAAAGCTAGGATTATTTGAACAAGACCCGAAGCAAATATTAGCATAAATAATAATTAACAATGCACAGATCTTAACGGCACTAAACGGTCACCCATCCAAATAGTGAATAACGGTTAACTAAGATGAATAAGAACACCAAAACAAGCCACACCACGAGAGCATATTTAAAAACTAAATCATAATCGGCTTATCCGTTTAGGCGGCTACAGACAGACACACAGATAGGTACAGCAATAAATATACTTCGTCTGCGTAGAATAAAAGCAAATGAAGGTTAAAAAACCGGCCAAGAGCGAGTTGGACTCGCGCACTGAGGGTTCCGTAAAATTTAAAATTTCCGTTGAAAATTTCAACTATCTAAATATCACAGTTCCTGAAATACAGCCTGGTGACAGACAGACAGACGCACAGTGAAGTCTTAGTAATAGGTTTCTTTTTTACCCTTTGGGTACGGAACCCTAGAAAACCGATAAAATATCAACATCATTTCTCGTTTTTAACCTCTATGTATTCTGATTGTAAAGTTTGAATTCGTGTTATCATTGGTTTCACTGCTGACGATCCGTCGCGATATTTCCTGATGGGGGTCGTATTCTTCCATTTGCCAGATACGAGAGACAAAGCGCCCTCTATCGGCTCTTTTCATCAAATATCCTTTGTGAGTGGACACTGAGAGTCGACGTTGGCACAGTATACAGCTTCTACAAGCAGTAGTAAAGGTCGTTATGGGTACCGTAGTTTTTAATCAAAAGGAACCCAAGACTTCCTTGGTGATCATAATATTAGTGTGTGTATTTTTTTTTAGATCACACCACATTTATATGAACGTTTGTGTGTGTGTGTCAGTATATTTGTAGTCGCTTCATTTCATAACGGCTGAACGGATTTGGACGAAATTTGGAATATACATAGTTTAAGACCTAGACTAACATAGGCTACTTAATCCCGGTATTACGCGAGTGAAGCCGCGGGCAAAAGCTAGCTGTCAAAATATCTAGATAGTAAACGTAAGTTATTAAAAAAAAGTAGCTATACCCCAATGCAGTCTGCGTAATTGTCCACATACAGCAATAATGATGAAAATTCTAGAACAAAGTGAACAAATTTTTTAAGTTACTTTTTATCGACATTTAAAAAATTAGTTGTTTTAATAAAATAGCAATGTAAATGAAATGATTTATTTTGTCTGAAGTATGGTACAATATTTGTCTTATAAACTTACAATAAGCGGTTTCACATACTTCACCATATACACGGCATGCTAAAAGTTAACAATATTATCTAAATAAAAATTACATTGATTCTATACATAAAATAGTCACCTATCTATGAATTCAGTCACACTGTAACAAGATTCTTCGATAAGCCAGGTTTTTAACTTAATTTTAATTATAACAAATTAATAACAGTGCACAAATTATATCTAATGAAATTATAGTGGATTGATTAAGGGCTTAAGCTTACAATATAACGAGCATCAAAACGGGAAACAGGGAAACATTCTAATCTGTAAATGTTAACTGTAGCTACTGTTTTGAAATATCCTCTCAATGCCCTCGGCGCCGTATTTTATATACGGCGCCTTTATATATTTGATGGCACTTTGTCGTAAGTCAGGGACATACCAATTTGAGTGGCTTTCTGTCCGACAAGACTTAAATTAGTGAGCACAGTCAGAACCTAGTATTTTTTCTTTGAGAACTAGAGTTTCACAGAAATATATTTATGTTAGTGCTTTCTATGAAACGTTGTTGTTGTCTATATTTTCTTATTCCTTTGTGTCTTTTAAATTATCTTGGAGTAATAAGCGTGAGATTATGCTGGACGCACGCGATAGATAAAAAGAAGAAAGAAAAAATGACAAGATTTTTAGGAATTTATGTTAGTAATAAAGTAGTTTTCAAACGCGGCTCCGCTTGCATTTTGATAAAAAATAGTCCATAGAGTGGCCACTCCAATATTTTTTGTGTTAAAGCGCCCCGCTCCCGACTCGCATACGACCTGTACTCGACCCACGCTAGATTTCTGCACCGCGTTTTAAGCAATCGTCCCAAGTGACTAATTTTCTCTCAATCCTGGTCTAAAAATTCTATTTTTATCCGACAAAGGACAATGCCGTCTGATGTATGGCGCTCGGTACCAATGCTAAAGTGATTGCGTCAAAACGAAACCTAATTTTTTTGAAAGATATTATGCTGTTATTCATGGAATACTAAGTCTTTTTTAAGATAAACGTAAACAAATTGTTTTAGAGGTTGTTTTAAAAAGAATGCTTTTCCGAGACCTTGTGTGTTCAGTTTTGTCTACATAATTATAAGTATTACACTATGAACATTTAAATATGATACTATATCTATAAGAAAAAGTTTATATACCTCACACAGATAGGTAAAAGGGTGTTTTAACTTCTACTTCGTTGGTAGGACATCACATACATTACTACTGTTTTCTACTTTATATTATTTTCAAATAATGATAGTGACGAGAAAGTAGATAGGCATTTACATCATTATAATAGGTATTAGTACTTACAGGTGAAGGTGAAATCCAAACTAAGATACAAGACCTTAACACATTCATCACAACCACGAAAAGGCCATGGATGCCTCTTCCAAACTATGCTGGTTTCGCGTCACCGGTTATTAGCAAATAGTTGATGCCACGATTGTTTATCGTACATTATTGTGATGATGTCTAATAAAATATCTATTTACAGAATAAACACTGCTACACAATGCCACAGAACACTCTAGCGAGAGCATATTAAATACATAAAGATAGGAGATACCTTAGTAGTACCACAAAAACAGTTTCTGATCCAACCTCTTTGTTTATTATACATAGTGAAAAAACCTCCAATGTTTTCAGTAAATTCTACTGTCTAAAATTAAAAGTGAGGGTGGTTGCAATGTCATGTCGCTGTGCGCCGGAAACCAAATAAACGAAAGAATTTTTTACGTGATTATTAATCGAGTCGGTGCGTAAAACTAAAAAAAATGTTAATGTTATTTATAAAATATAGGCAATTTTATGGGATACGTTTGGTTTTGACGCAATTGGTACGGGTTATCGGCATTCTCCTTTATATAAAATGAATAACCTATCTAACTTAGTGCTTAATCACCCAATTTGACATAAAACGGATACTGACTACGACATTATTATTATTGTTATTTTTATTAAAACTCTTGACATTTATTTATTTTATTTTACTTTAACCTTTTTTGAATAGTTTCTATGATGACATATTAAATTACAATTATTTATTACATGTTATTTTGACCTTTTCCTTTAAATTATGATAATAATTAATTAATAAGCTTTGAATAATTTGACATACCTTATTCCTACATACATTTGACATTTTCTGTAAATTAATTATTTTCCTGCAGTGCACTGACAGGGTCAATGTACCTACCAACCTACTCATAAGCTATACTAGACATAAGCAATACTATACCACTGTAATTTAGGACATTGAAGCATGAACAAATGAATATGAATATGAAAAAAAAAATGCCTTCATCTTTCCATAACTCTCGTAGGACATACGTAGCAGTATCCCGTAGCCTTCTGCAAGAGCGTTTTGGGATTATTTAAACCTCCAGCATACTCTTGCTTCTTCCAGTAGATTGTTCGTTATGTGTGTTCGGTCGCCAGAGCTTCTTCTGTTTTCTAAAAGGAAGTCGTGCGACGGCCAAAATGGCAATTTACACTCGTGTAGAGTTGCGCATAGCCAATCATATAGATGCAAATTACATTTCACGTGACATTTCGCAAGCCTGATTGGCTACATGCGTCTCAGTTCGCACGTCAATCGCCTAATCTAGATTAGCTCTTACTACATGTCAAATGTGAATCTTACCTGCATTAGAAAACGACCACTCTGGCTCCTCAGGCTTGCGAAATATCACGTGGAATGTGATTTGCGTCTATATGATTGGCTACGCGCAACTCTACACGAGTGTAAAATGTTATATATGGATGAGTTCTAGCCGTCCGCTCTTTGTCCCTAACTAAATAGAACTACCCACATAATTATGTGAAACATTTCAACTCAACCCGTTAAGTACCTACTTTTGCCTGATAAATTTGATGCTCCTATAACATGTTCTGTTTTGTTCTGTAAAAACTTAAAACTGCTTTTACTAGAAAAATGTTATTACTCTGTTGAAGAATATCTTTCCGACAAATGTTCATCCTGTGACATTTAAATTTGCATGATAATTAAGTATAGCTGAATAAGTGGGTATTGACATGGACATTAATTTTTATTTTTATTTGTATTTTTTCCTTTAATTATTTTAATTTGACATTATTTTTATTTGTGTTTTTCCTTTAATTTTTTTAATTTGACATTAATTTTTATTTGTATTTTCCTCTCATTATTTTATTTTAATTTAACATAACCTTTATTGACTTGATTACTAATTCTATTTTATTTCATTACGTAATTACATAATTTTTTAGTATCTTTTATTGTGTTGTTGACCAATGATAAATATATTTTTTTTACTAGCATTATATTATGTAAAAATAGGCTCAGACAATATTGCAATACCCTAACAGGGTGCATGTCTTAAACTATTAAGCTACCTAGTATCTAAGCTTTGATAATTTGTACATGTAAGCAAATAAATAAATATGAAATATGAAAAAAAAAACATACATGTTGCGCATTCAATCTTTCGCCTTTATGATAGGTAATTCCAGTCAGACGTGCGTCACGTCCTGCGAAGCCTCCTAATAGCGAAGCCTGAACACACGCGTAGGTTCCATCAAACGAGTTTTAACGTGGACGTGGAAAGCTAAAAATATTTTTTTTTATGTAAATCCAAAACTCTTTGTGATGTAAATCATGTTCTCATGTTTCATCATAAAATACGAAAAATTACGCCCCTGGACGTAAATGATATTCAAAATTTGAACATCGCTATAGATCTTGTTTGATCTAATTCACTGGCCCCGTACTACTTTCTGCAATGTAGTCCATTTTAGTAATTGTCACATAAAACAATAAACCGGGCTCATTTAGGATAAGCTGTGGACCGTGAGTTTAAATATTCCATATATTAATTTATTTAAAATTTGCCTTTATTTTATTTCTTTTTAGATGTATTTAAACAATGACTCCCATTTTATCATTTTAGGGCCGATTTCTATCGATCGAACATTCTAGATTTTGTTTGATATTTGGTAGCTACCTATGAAGTCTACAGTGTAGTGTACTTTTACGTTCTCATTATGCCTCTTTGTCTGTTGAGTGAAGAAAATTGAAGTATCATGAATGAGTGAAGTCAATAGTACATGATTTACAACACAGAGCAAACGTTAGTTAAACGTAGTTTATACAGGATTTACGAGAGCTCAGTAAAAGACTCAGTTCGTGATACAGAATAGATTATTTATTATTTATGTCGATACTTCCATTTTATTATTTATTATATTTTGTTATCTGTTCTTTTGGTAAATAAATATATTAGTATTTGTATTTGTACATTTGATTTATATGTAAGTACCGACAGGGGCAATACACTACAGAAGGGCGCACATGTAGACGCCGCTTTAAACAAACAATATAAACTATTAGAAGACTTTGCGTCACTACATTCGAACTAATTTCCCTGACATTATTTACAACTTTGTGAAGTATCTCAATAAAACAATCGTTAGTTTCAACTCGTACGCAGCAGGTGTCTCTTTGGGAGGTTTAAGCCGACAGTTAAATATAACTTGGTAGTTTGTAAACGTTCTATATTTAGATATACACTCGAGAGCAATGAATCCGGGTCACTCAAAGAATCCAAAAAATCTCGGAAAGTAAGAATGCTAGGTTAATGCAATAAATTGTATTTAATAGACAATTTAATACTCCTTAAATGAAAGTATTAAAACTTCTTAGTTATTGTAAAGTTATATCATAAAAACATCAAATTTGAAAAGGGAACACTGTCGAAGATGGAACTACGAAATTACAGGATTTGTTTTTGCTTTTGTTTGTAATCTGTCATTTATGTTGGTACATAAACCAGGTTGATAGTGCTCAATATTCATTATTCAAGCTGAAATCATGTCGCTTACACTTGAAGAATGCACCAGAATACTTACATTGGTGGAAACCGGCCGGAGTCAGCGCGATACAGCCAGGACTGTCGGTGTGTCGCTGTCAACAGTACAAAGAGTTCTCCGACGTTACGAAGAAACTGGTTCTAACCTACGCAGACCAGGAACGGGCAGAACTAGGTGTACCACAGCACGAGAAGACCGATACTTGGTGAACACCATGCTTCGAAATCGCTTTCTCACAGGAACTGAACTCACAAATCAGTTTCGACGCCTCGGAGGAAGTAACCCAAGTGCATGGACAGTAAGACGTCGGCTTGCTGAATCTAACTTAAAACCCCTTAGACCTGCAAACGGCCCTAAACTGGAGCGTGGCCATCGTATTTCAAGACTAAGATATGCCCAGAACCACGTAAATTGGAGTATTGAAGATTGGTCGAAAGTTATGTTCTCCGACGAATCAAAATTTATGCTCTACAAGCACGATGGAAGACACAGAGTGTATAGAAGACCAGGGGAAAGATTCAAGCAAGCATGCATCGAAGAAAAAGTAGCCTACGGTGGTGGGTCTGTACTTGTGTGGGCCGGAATTTCCTCTGAAAGTCGCACAGAGCTGGTGATCATAGAAAACGGCTCTTTAACTAGCGTAAGATATGTGGAAGAAATCCTCAACGAACACGTTGGTCCATTTATGGTCAATTTGGGTGAGGATGCTATATTTATGCATGACAATGCCCGACCTCATACAGGTAGGATTGTGAATAACTACCTTCAAGAGATGAACATTACTTGTATGGAGTGACCAGCGCGCAGCCCGGATATCAACCCGATCGAGCATGCTTGGGACAAGCTAGGGAGATGCGTAAAACAACGAAACCCTCCCCCAATCACGCTTCCTGAGCTCAAAATTGCTCTCACAGAGGAATGGGAGAATATTCCCCAAAATCGTATAAGGAACTTGGTGTACAGCATGCCAAACCGCGTAAACGCAGTAATGGAAGCACGAGGAGGTAATACGAAGTATTGAAATTCAAGAAAATCGTCATAAAGTTCAAAAATTTCATGTTTCCTATTTTTGTTTTAAGGAGAGATCAGCAGTTTTTTTTCTTTATGTAATTTTGTGTAAATAAAATGTATGGTGACTCATATTTTTTTAACTTTCATTTAAGGAGTATTAAATTGTCTATTAAATACAATTTATTGCATTAACCTAGCATTCTTACTTTCCGAGATTTTTTGGATTCTTTGAGTGACCCGGATTCATTGCTCTCGAGGGTATAAAGGATGCTAAAATTGCCTGTATTTTACTCAAATCGACATTTTAAAGACCTAGAGAATCAATGATTTTGATCTTTTCTCCCAATACAAGGATTAGTGTTAAACAAGACCGGTTAGGTGCGATTTGACTAGCCCAACGTGGGTGACGTCAATGGCGTGCGATACTAATTAGTAAGGTTTCTTCTTAATTGAAAAACAGTACGTCATAAATGAAAATAGAAACCAGCTTTAGAATGGGCTAATTAAGGGCTTTCGGATAACACCATATTTGACCGTGTAACTCGCTTTATAGTTTGACCACAGCTATCCTCATATTTATTTAGGTTTCTACAAAACCGTATTAGCTAGAGATTTTGCTATAATTTTCCTTAAAATATAGATATCCTTCCTTAACATATAATATTAGTGTCAGGCTTCTCGTTTTGCAAACTTCGGAGATTAGCGGGGGCTATGGTGATTTTTTGGACAATTTTGATCATTCATCGAAAACCGAGCATCGTATAAAAAAAAATTAAAACTTTTTTAAACTGGGCTAATTGACCCCTTTGATTATATATACCACTCGACCTGGTGGCACCAGTTTGAAATTTTGACATTTCTTATTTTGGACCCTTTGGGGATGAAAACGAAAATATTTTAAAATATTTTCACTTGCAATATTAAACAATTATTGCAATATAAATCTACACCAACTTTCAAGTTGGTAGTTTTTGTACTTCCTGAAATAATCAGGTGACAGACGGATCAACGGACAAAGCGGCGCCATAAGGGTTCGTTCGACCAGTTCGGTAATATCACCCTAAAAATGACAATTTCTCATTAATCTAATTATTTTAAGAGAGTATTTTTTTATATGAATTAACTGTAATGTGAATGAATTATTGAATTAATTGTAATGTGAATGAATTAATGAATTAATTGTAAATATTTATTATTTTATCAATGATAGTATTACATGAAATAATCACTTACCTAACTCAGGGTAAACGATAAAACAAGCGGCACGAGAAATAAACAAACGGTTTTTTTCCAAAAAACTCAAAACAGAACGGAGGCAGCAAATTACAAAGGCTCACCCGATATACAACGGAATTCCAAAACCTTAGTCAAACACTGCCGGCGTCAAAGAATTCGAAACAGCCCCTACTACAAACGCGCAAATTAGATAAAAAGAAAGAAGTGTCATCCCGTGACCACGATCGTTGCAACACGATCGAAACGTCGGGAAAATAAATGAGGTAAAACGCGAGGAAGACCCGTTAGAATAATTATTATGGAAACATTATACATTACATTACAATTAATAATTATTACGAACAATAATAATAATTATGGATAAAAATATATAAATCAAAGTAGGTACTAATACTGAATTCTTATTCACACTTTTCACGTTCTACTAGACCGCTACTAGTTTGGCCTAAGTGGATGCTAAATCTGGGTATCTGGCCTGATTCTCAGGGATAGAGATGATTGTCACGTAAGACATATACCTCAAGAACTGTCAATTTACATTTGTGTTTACCCTGTAAACTTGACAGTCGTCATTTATTTAAGAGTTGTGATCTTGTCGTGCATGCCCAGCGTGGGGATTATGGGCATATCCCCTGTGTGTGCGTGTGTGTGCTCTGGTCGGCGCAACTGATGCAACTCCTTCCATCTGCCTCTCTCTGCTCTCCAAAGCAGCCTCCTTTACTTCCCTATACGACATGACATCTACTTTCTAAAGAGAAAGTACATGTCATGTGTAAGTAGATGTCAATGTGGCTCATATAATTTATCCTTGGTCTTCCCCATCCTCTCTTTCCTTCTACTTTTCCTCTATGATGTCGTAAAAAGTGTCCAAACATCTGTCATCAAACAGGTGTCTTTCCTTTTCTGTTTTCTATATTTTTTAACATAAATCTCTCTT
The DNA here is from genome assembly GCA_951804965.1 of Horisme vitalbata. Taxonomy (NCBI): domain Eukaryota; kingdom Metazoa; phylum Arthropoda; class Insecta; order Lepidoptera; family Geometridae; genus Horisme; species Horisme vitalbata. The sequence goes on along the minus strand of OX638091.1, from coordinate 34,214,402 downwards.
CGATGAGTATACTCACAACTTCTTTATTACTTTGTCTATCCAGCTTATTCTTTTCATTCTTCTCCAGCGCCACATTTCAAATGCTTCCAAAATCTCTTTATCTCTCTGAGTCAGTCTCAGTCTAACGTGATAATTATGTATAGGTATGCCCGAGAATTAAGGTCCTTCATATTACGCTTCAAACTCTATTTAAGTCAAACTAGGTTTGTCCTAGACTAAACCAGATATGCCCATGCATTGAGTGGTTACAAAAACCTGCTGTCTATCTGCGGTAGTGTGTTTGGCTCTCGCTGGCTCGCTGGCTACTCGCTAGAATATTGAGTTATATTGCACCGTTAGCAGCGCTTAGGCGTCTATGATCTCTCTGTTTGGTCTGCTGAAATTAAGTGGGCCTGCATTGCAAGTCCTGCATTTTCGTCAATAAGACACATACTGCAACAGGTCCTGGCATTGCGCCAGTATAATGCATGCTTTGTGATAGGTAATGGTTACCACTTAACCTCAGGTGGGCCATGTGCTTGTTCTATCTTCAAGTATCATATTAAAAAAATGTCCGCTTTAAAAGCTTACAATTTAAGTAAGCTATTTAGGTAAGAGGGCATTTTAACTAGTCGTACGTCATTTAAAGATGGGACTGTCTGTGTAGTTTTAGCTACCTAAATAATTACTGGTAAATAAATGTTTGTCAGAATGCTTTCTGAAACTCTTAGTAGGAGTCCCAAAACGAAGTTTTTCCATTTTATTTAGTAAAGTTGCTGCGGCGCGTTAGCTGCCAGTTATTTATGCCGCGACAATGCCTAGTGCCGGTGTTGGCACACTGTGCCGCTAGGAGACTTTATACTCTAGACAATACTAAATCAAATTAAATCAAAAATCTACAAATACTAAATCAATTAATAATTAATAAATCAATAAATATACTAAATCAATTAAATCAAAATTAATCTAATTAAATCAATGCTAATAACTTACCAAAATAAAAGCGATGACGCTTGACTGCGCAATTTTTAAGATTTTAAATTCCGTCGTAATATAGAAATATTGCAACTAAAGTGCCAGATATTAAAAGGAGCGCGTTTTAACAATCTTGCCCATCTCAAAGTAGTAGAATAGTAGACATACCTCCTATGCGCACAAAGCTGTTCTCTTCCACCTTTATCATGTGAACCGCCAAAGAGTGGAACGCTCTACCCGAGTATGAGATCCCCTATAATTACAACATGGGCGTCTTTAAGGCACGAGTAAACAAGTCTCTCATCAGGCGCGTTGTAGTTAAACGCGCATATAAAAAAATAGGAGCAAATCTCATAACACAACAGAATATTTTATGAATACTTGTTAAGTTCTGTGCTATTTTACGACCAATAAAGAATTATTTTCTACTCTATTATTTGAATTAATATCTCTAAGTTATGAATTTATTTATTTTAGATAGTAGGTAAAGTAAATCACCACGTAAGAAATTTATGAGATAAGATTAGGCTTAAAAGGTCATATCTCAGCTTGAAGCTGCTTTGCCACGGGGACTAAGCAGCGCTAAATTACTCAGACAAGAAATAAAATCCTCCAATAACTTTGTCTCCAAAAACTGCAAGGCCCATGGCATGTACTCTACGGGGTGTCGGTTTCGGCATTCTGTGGGCACATGCTCGTGTCTCACTGCGCCGCTGCATCCATATTTACTCGAGGCTTTGTGAAAATTTCGGCTTAGAATACTCTTTTATATGTTCTTTCTTAGCTTAAAATACAGAAGATTAATGGCAGTGTTTAATATTCGTAGTGGCATAGTCCTTGGTAGTGCAGTAGAGATTCCAATAGTGATTTTATTGAAACACAGAACAGCATTTTATTGAAACGAGAATTTTTGCGTATCGTTACATAGAGATCATCGCATTCACTCACCCTGATGAAGGCTTTCTTATGGCCGATTCCTATAAAAATTATAATAATATATAATAACCCTCTGAAAAACTGTCAAATTTTCGACTGTTTTTCAAGGGAAAACGAAGAGGTTACGGTATTTTATAGGAATCGGTTATTTTTGAGTCGAAACGTCGTCACCTTCACCAATTTAATGGTATGTAAAAATTCCTGTTTTTCAATACGAAAGTGTTATTTCATGTTTGTTTCTTTAGTTAATCAATAGAGCAATTCTTAATATTTAAAGTTTTTTTTTACTTAAAGCAGGTTCTTGCCGTTTGTTATAATATATGTAGTAAGGACTATTCTCTAATAAAGCTAAACACTATCATACAACATCTTAAAGCCCCAAACTAAGCAGAACTTGTAATAAGGGAACCACATTACTGTACACCACTTATACTGTACACATACAGTATACTACTTGTATATTTTTTTGTAAATAGATACATTATTAATTATTATACATAGTAAGCACTCAGACCACCAGACAAATATCGGAATCGAGCCCGCAACCTGCAACTCACACACGTCGTCAAGTCAGGGTTAAGATTAAATCAAAGTCAAAGTATACAGAGTGCTTGAGATAAATCTAGGTATAAAGATCATCACCATCAGCCCACTGCTGGACGGACTTCCCTAATGATAACCATTTCGCTCTGTTCTCGGCTTGACGCATCCAACTTCTACCAGCAGCCTTTCGCAAATCATCGAAATAAATGTATTGTACCCAGGCAAGTCATGTAGTAATTTTTTGAATAGTATTTGAAGTTGGAACAAGCACATGGTCCACCTGATGTTACGTGGATTTTTCATTTCCTATCACAAACCAAAATAAAAGCGATGACGCTTGACTGCGCAATTTTTAAGATTTTAAATTCCGTCGTAATATAGAAATATTGCAACTAAAGTGCCAGATATTAAAAAGAGCGCGTTTTAATCTTGCCCATTTCAAAGTAGTAGGACCCCCTAATGATAATATTAGTTTCTTACAGAATTACTCTTCGATGCATTTGTTGCAATTAGGGATGTTAAGCCTCTTGTTCCTGTAATTTCACCGGTACACACACCCTTCATACCGAAAGACAGCAAAACTGGTTCACGGCAGAAATAGACGTAGCAGTACTTCCTGGGACGAGCCCTCCATAAAGTGCTCTACTACGACCTGAATTACGTAGGTAGCATAATGTATCAGCAAACAAAATAAAACGCGAATAATCATATTTATGTTCATAGGTTTAGTCTCAGGCGTGGGTCTCGGCTCACGTTGAGCGGCGTCTCTAAAGCCTTGCGATATCCACCACCGGCCGAGCGGAGTCTCGGAAACATGTCAACGGTAAGTTGTATTGAGCCAGTCGATTTTCCAGTCGATATTCAGAAGCTTATTTTTAAAACAAATAATATTTGGATTGGAATTATCTAACGAACATTTTTTTTTCTGTTATAGTCACCATTGCTGTAGCAGAACTCCTGAGTTCTTTGGACCTGACTGAGGACTTGACGAGCGTACTACGTTGCCTAATTATTAGTAAGAACAATTTATACTTGATATTATTATTATTCAAATGTTATTATATAAGATTGTGAGAAGTATCGTTGACTCTCCATACCTTTTAGCTCAAATTGGTCTTAAATGCCCTCGCATAAACACCCGTCGTATTAATAATATTTACTTTACGTTGTGATAGGACAAACTATGCTAGCAATTCGTTTGTTTCTTGAGCTTGTTAGTGAGCGGTTCTCTGAATTAGACATATTTTTTGATTTCCACAAATACTTATAAGAAACATTTAACCCTCATTTAGATATTATTCATTCATTCATTCAGTGTTTATCATAATTATTATTATTTATAAGTCTTTCTTTATTATTGATATAGGTACCGTTTTGTTAATTAGGTATATAAAGTTTCTATCAGTGGCAGCTTGATTGGTGTAAGAACGTATTTTGTAATCACCATCAGCCTATAGCAGTCCACTGCTGGACATAGGCCTCCCCTAATGAGCGCCATTGCGCCCTGTCCTGAGCTCGACGCATCCAGCTTCTACCAGCAGCCTTTCGCAGATCGTCACCCCACCTGGCCAGAGGGCGTCCTACACTACGTTTGCCGAGCCGTGGTCTCCACTCAAGAACTCGTTTACCCCAACGGTTATCGGTTCTTCGGCAGATATGGCCAGCCCATTGCCACTTCAGCTTGCTAATTCTCTGAGCTATGTCGACAACTTTAGTTCTATGTCGGATAAACTCGTTACGGATTTTATCCTTCAGAGAAACCCCGAGCACAGCTCGTTCCATAGCTCGCTGAGCGACTTTAAACTGGTGGACTAGCCGTACTGTGAGTGTCCACGTTTCGGCTCCGTATGTCATGACGGGTAGGACGCACTGATTGAAAATTTTGTTTTCAAACATTGCGGTATGGGTGACGAGAAAACTCGACGTAGTTTTCCAAATGCTGCCCAACCCAGCTGACTCCTCCTCTTGGCCTCCTTTTCGAAGTTGTTTCTACCCAACTGCAATATCTGCCCGAGGTATGTATACTCCGAAACAACTTCAAGAAGGTGTCCATTAACGACGACAGGACTCGGATCAATTCGGTCATTGACCATAACTTTGGTCTTGTCCAAATTCATGCCGAGACCTATCTTTCGCGAGGCTGATGCTAGGCCGTCCAGCATCTGTTGCAGCTCCTCCAGCGACTCCGCCATTAGGACTATGTCATCAGCGAATCGCAAGTGTGAGATGTGCTCGCCGTTTATGTTAATGCCCATACCTTTCCAGTCCAGCGTCTTAAACATGTCCTCCAACGCGCTTGTGAACAGTTTCGGAGATATGACATCTCCCTGTCTCACTCCGCGGCGCAGTTGGATGGGTTTAGACTGCTGGTCCTGTACTCGGACATTCATAGTGGCGGCTTCGTACAGACATCTCAACACTTCGATATAACGATAGTCCACTTGGCATCGCTGCAAGGATTCCAGGACAGCTCAGGTTTCTACAGAATCAAAGGCTTTCTCATAGTCCATTTTGTAATACTTATATGTAATTATTTTGTGTCCGTTTGTGCCTTAATAAAATAAAATAATAATAATATTGGCTAAACTGTGGAAAACTATCCCAGTAGCCATTGGATAAAGAAGTGAAGTAAAGTGAAATATTATATTGTACCTTCATGTTGGAAGAAACAGATGACGCGTAATATTCGACGCGTATATTGATTAGTTTCTAAATAATGAATAGTGCAATATTATGTGATGTTAGGTCGGTCAAAAGGTGCATCGTTAGAGCTACCAATCGTTTAAAATTTTCTGTCAACAAGAACTTTATTTCTAACTACGTGAATAATGGTAATCGAACACAATAATGATTATCTGCCGATCAAGCAACAACACCACAAGTGCTTTACAATCTCAGTAAACAAATGAAACAAACATTTCATTTGACAGACAAACGTTTTTTCCAGAATTTAATGGGCCGTGACTCTCTCGCCATATTCCAGCGCGCCTCGCCCTTCATTTCCCCCGATAGATGGCATTATAACTGAATTCCCGCGTTATTTTTCAGGACATAACGGAGACAGACGGGAGGTCCCTAATTTGAAAAATGTCAATTTGATGAATTTGATGAAGTGTAATTTGCGACGTCTATCTACTCGGGACCGACAATCGACATTGAGGACCGAATCAATTTGAAGACGACTGAAGAAAAACAGGTATATTTTTTTTATAAATGTTCTTCTTATGCTCGCAACTCGTAAATCTAGTGGATTTAAGTTACCCTCATTGTTTAAACAAAAAAAAGACAAAGATTCAGACACAAATATATTTGGGATTTCTTAAAAAATTTAGTTTTTGTTCTTCAGCATGCAATATTATTCTTTGCATTTAATATTTATCTTAGTGCAGATGTACCTGTAAGTTTTCCTAAAACTGTCTAAACAGATAAATAAATATAAAATCGTATGTATTTTGCTTTTAGGTTGCATGAATCATAATAAGTGCAGTAGTTTTCTAAATGAATTCCCTAGACAGGAAATATAATAAATATATCACTTTGCAACTTCCACTAAAGAGTTAATTAGGTAATTAGATTTATGATATTTTAGGAAAGCTTTCATTATTCCGGTTATTGAGATTTTATACACTAGTATTCACGGGAACACATCTTTAATAGACTTTGAAACTTGAATTAAAAAAACTATTTTTTTTTGGTTTGTATAAAATCTGAGTTTTGAAAATTTTATGCTTGCAAAGTTAAAGAACGTTACAAAATACCCTCAGCATTATGTATGTAGGACCGATTATGTTTTCATAGAGAATGCTCGCTCGAAAGCCATAAAAACCTGTCGTCATAGACGGCCAGTCTTTTCCGTTCATTTTATTCATTTATTTTCTTTGTTATTTATTTATTTGTTTTGATGAAAATGTACTTAGTGATGGAACATACAATAAAATTATTGGACCAAAATAGTAAAAAATGAAAAAAATCTAAAAATTATGTAAACCCAAAAAAAAAGGACGTGAGACGACTAAACGTGCGTTTAGTTTAGGGTATTTTTGTATTAGCACCCAAATTTGAACTTCTGTCCGAACTAATATTAAAAATGTGAATGTTTGTGTGAAGTGTGTATTTTTGTTTCCACTCAACTCCGTAACGGCTAAACGAATTTGTATGTAACTTGGAATATACATTTGTGTTCATTGTGGCCCTGGATTCCTTGGATTATACCAGAACCATGCGAATGAAGCCTTGGGCGGAAACTAGTTGTTTAGTACACCCAACAGGATTCATCCATTTTATCCCGTACTCCGAGTAATAAGTGCTAAGGACACGTTTCCGCAGTACGCAGAGCCGGGAACATAATTAGGTTTGAAGGTTTGTTAGGGGCTAATTCTTCCCGTTACTTACACCAGCCGCACCCACTCATTAGATTAGCTGCTGCGTCGACAGACGTTGACTTACGTGATGCCACAGCGTAGCTCCGACCAAGCATTTCTTCTTTCACTTCAGCCTCTTGCTGGTCTATTGCAGCACATTTATAAATAACGCTGGTTACTGTCTCACAGCATCATTTAACCACACATTGAGCAGAGCTTGTATTAAGGGAACCATTACTGATATAATATTTTTTTAAATACATAAATATTACACATAGAAAACACCTAGATCCGAGACAAATATTTGCAGAACATACAAACATTTGTATCGCAGCGGGAATCGATCCCACAACCTTCTGCTTCCCATGTGGACCTTCGCCCGCTGCGCCGCAGAGGCAGTCGAATATAGCCGCAGTAAGTCAACAAATTTTATCGTACCATTTGTATTTGTATATTTGTTTATTTCATCATGTACAGTACAGTTTTGTATTTGATCGTAGTAATACAGTAGGTATATATTGATAGTAAATACATCTTATGATTATAATTATAAATATATTTATATATTATAAATATATATCATGATACATACATCTATTTTTTTTTAAGCTTCGCTAATTTCGTATAAATTCCGCCAACTCTCTCTGACGAGTTTCATAAAAAACTCAACAGAAATACGACAATGTTTTGCTTTCCCCCTAACTTAATGTATCATCAGGAAACGATAAAGAGATAGTTCGTGGAATTTGTACTAAATATATTATCTTTTCAATATCTTGTAATGGATTTCCACAAAGTGATACCTGATGCAATTCGTTACATGGACCATGTAAGGGCACTGCAAAAGGTGTGCTTGTCAAATTATTATTATGTATATGTCAACATTTACAATTACATTGATTTACATTATTTACAACTAGCTTACGCCCGCAGCTTCGCTCGCATGGTACCGGAATAAAAAGTAGCCTATGTGTTAATCCAGGTGACAAACGATGTATATTCCAAGTTTCAGACAAATCCGTTTTGTAGTTTTGCATGAAGGAGTAACACAAATATTCATCCATTCATTCATACTCACAAACTTTCGCATTTAAAATTTTAGTAGGATATATAGATACATTTTGTCAAAGCTTAAGATAAAATAAAGATACAAATAAACATAAAAAAAAATAAGAAATAAAAACAAATAAAATACCTATAAGTCAAACAAGCTTTCCTAGTCCAAGGCTCTAGTAGCTCCTTATGACTACATTTTAGTTTTGACATTAACCACGATCTTAGACTATACTTTATCAATTTTTCTTCGTGTTGTTAATATTATTATTTTATTGGTTTAGTTAGTTTAGTTTTTATTTTTTGGTACAAAAATGCAAAAAACTAAACTTGACTAGATTGCGTAGTCATGGCGAGAGTCATGGATGACAGTGGTATATTGCAACACATTGGTAGCAGTAAGTCTTAGTAAAAAATTGTGATGGCCTAGTGGGAAATATTGCTATTTCTGATCAAGGTCACGAGTTTGAATCTCGGCAGAGCACTAATGGATTTCAGTTGTTCGTTTTTCGTTACAAAAATTTTGTATGCGTATTATCACGTGCTAAAAAAAGGTGAAGGAAAACATCGTTAGGAAACGTAACTATTTCATCCTGTATTTTGAGTCAGCTGTGTCTCAAGCGCTGTAATGCTTTCTGTACTAATTGCGTTTAATTTGATTGATTACGGTTGTCACTTCCACGTTGGGATAAGGGCGTCACAATTAAGGATGTTATCGTTGGCACGTTTCAAACAAGACGAAGTTTGGTCCTAATTACAGAATTCTGATCAAACTCTGAACTGAACGTAATCTTACAAACCAGAACTTAATAAAACAGGTTTTAATACAACAAAATAAAATATAATCAAAATATTCCACGAACAATATACTTATATAAAACTGACTGACTTACTTATCAATGCATAATCATAGGAGTGCAATTAAGAAATAATTTCCTGAAACTCAGTCCTTGAATGGGGCGGGGGGAGGAAAACTTCGTTTATTTAAAAATATGGTTGAATATTCGATATGCGGCCGGTATGGCTGGTTAAAAATTATTCTACATCAATAAAACTTATATTTCCAGAAAGCTAGTTACATTAAGATTATTTGAGAAGAAAATATTTAAATAAATACATGTACATTTTCAACTGTATCCTTGTTGTCACAAGATGGTAGGATGGCTGAAATTTTGTTAAATAGCAAAATACCTTAGCTCACATAAAACCCGACCGGACTAATGAAATTGCACGCGAAACTCAAGCTGTCTTATTCCAAAAGGAAGACTAAAGATAGTCTAGGTTTAAAACTGGTATTTGGTAGGTTTAAAACTGGAGGAGGAAGGAGTGTAACAACAATAACACCAGCCTATTCAGTCCATTGCTGGACATAGGCCTCCCCTGTAACACCTCGATTTTCACTTTTTTTTCTAGATGTTTTTTCAAGAAAACACTGTTAAAATTTTATTGTTCTAGAATCTAGACCAGTAAAAAAATCTTGGCTGGCTTGACAGACAGGGCCAAAATACAAACCTCTTTTAGAAGAAGGCCTCATCAGTAGTTAACCTCTTGTTTATCAAAAAGAGGTTAATTAAAATGGAGTTAAAACCTGTCACTTGGTTATGAATAGGGAGGTAAATGTGTAATTAAATTGAGTAGACATATTTATTTGCTAACTAGCGGCCCGCCCCGGCTTCTCACGGGTAAATAATAAAAAATTCTACAATTTTATAACACACATACAAACACTCACACACATACACCCTTTATTCCTTGATATTGACTTCCCTTCCGTACCCCAGTGACGCCTACATCGCTTATTTATTATGCTGCCTAGCTAGCCCACCTGGAACTTACATTTTTAAAGTCGTGATATCTTTCGAATGGGTGTCCGAATTGAATGTTTAAAAAATTATATAAAGTTATTAAAACAGTCTTGAATATGAAGTTACTTTTTTTGATTATGGTTAATACTTAGTGACAAATAAAAAGCCTTTTCTAGCGCCGGCATTTCAATATTTTTTTTAAAGTAAATGAACACTTATTGTTACATATCTATAATAACTAGACATATGCTTTCGACATTTTTTGCAGATAATGAGGTGTTCTGCAAAGTTGTTAAAACATAATTTTGTTCTATCATCAATCAAAATCAAAATTAAAATAAGTTTATTCAATAAGCACATACAGTACACTTTGAAACATCAATTTTTTACATTTAAATTTACACCAATAGTTTTCGCAGTGTTAGTTGTAAGATTTTTTTTAGTATTTTTTCAAACCTTGGATTACATTAAAATTACATTAAATTTTAGTAAGGATCCCTAATTTTTTGAAAATATAATATAACCTATGTCACCCGGGGATAATGTAGCTACCCATGGGGGAAAGAATTTTTTAAATTGGTCCTGTAGTTACAGAGCATAATATTCAATGCAAACAAAGAAATTTACCAGACTACGATTTTATTTCTAACTTTAACTTCAATCGCAAACAATATCAATTTATCTCAACGTGTTAATCCGAGTTAAGTTTGGCTTAGATAAAGATCTTGTACATAAATTGGTTTATTTTTTTTCAATTTGTAGTGAAATAAAAATAGCCCGCGAGATGGGTCGACGTTATCATAAAAACCGTGGGCGGTACCTGGTTCAATACGAGTGGCATATGCCCAGCAGTGGGACAAAAATGGCTGAAATGATGATGTTGATATTAATGAAATAAAAATATTAAGAACCTATTCTGATAAATTACATACAGACCTGGTAGGACATGGTGATGATGCCGCCTGAATTTGCTGTTTTTATCTCATGTCTAATCTGCGAGTTAGTGGAACACAGATCCGAGGCGTCTCACATGTAGTATGGATAAAAAAGTCGCCTATGTATCAATCCACGCCACAATAGTTTCGTCCAAAACCGTACAGGCTTTTTGGCGAAAAAGAGCTACAAACCATAAAATCTTTCACGTTTATAATATTAGTAGGAAGTAGTATAAGATTGCTATATCTATTTATTTTCGTTCATTTTCATTCAGAGCGTTTTCAGACGACCCGCTCCGCGCGCACACGCGTTGTGCCCGCCCCAAAATCAGCGTATGCATCGTACATGCCTCGCGCACGCCTTGCACACACTTATACTACTAGTGACTGGACTACTTCGTTCGTGAGCGTGGAGTTGGCATGAGCCGGGCGCGAGGCGAGTGCAAGGTGAGCTCGAGGCGTGTGCGGTTAGAATTCGATAAATGCAATTAGAGATCTATTGATGTGTTATAACACTCAAATGAATACAACAAAATTTCAAAGCGCGTGCTGACGCGCGTGGCGTGTGCGTGACGAGGGTCATCTGAACTTGCTGTATTCTAGATCTATATTTTCAGGTGATAAGTTTTACCTTCTTACTGAACGAGACACTGTAGTGCCTAGGACATATTATTAGACATATGATTAGACAGTAGGCTTGAAGCACCTATTTATTTATTTATTTAATTTTATCGAAGACTAACTGCACATAAAACACATTAAACGAAAAGCTAAAAACAAGTCTTCACTTTTAAAAAACAAAATAGTATTTGAGCACGATAATATATAAAGATTATATTATTTTATAACACAAGAGAATATAAAATATAAAAAGGATGGTATATTACCTATGCCATCCTTGGAGTTCATGGGAAAGACATGGTCAATATGTCATGTGGAGCTGAATAAACAGCTGGTTTGCTGATGATGTAGCCCTTGGGGTAAACGAGTTCATGAGTAGAGTCCGGGGCTCGGCAAACTTAGTGTAGGACGGCCCCTGGCCAGGTGAAGTAACTATTTGCGAAAGGCTGCTGGTAGAAGCTAGATGCGTCGAGCTCAGAACAGGGCGTTAGGGGAGGCTTTTGTCCCAGTAGTGGACTATTATAGGCCGATGATGATGATGATGTTTTTTTACCGTTATTAGACGCTATTTAATCAAATCAGAGTACATTTTCTTTATTTTTAGCACACTCTACCATGTACCCTCTCACTCACCCTCACACTCTCACAATCACTCGCTTCACGCAGAATACGTGTATCTCAACAGCAAGATATCCTTAACCTGAGAATGTGTAATAAACGGCGGCCGTACTATAACTGCCGCTTTATTTTATACAAATAATAATATATGATTTGGACATTATTAATTACTTGACGGCCTCTGTGGCGAAGTGGGCGAAGGTCCGCCTGAGACGTAGAAGGTTTCGGGTTCGATTCCCGCTGCGGCACAAATGTTTGCATGTTCTGTAGATATTTGTCTCGGGTCTGGGTGTTTTATATGTATGATATGTATGTATTTACAAAAAAAAATATGTGTGGTATATCAATCATGTGGTTCCCCTATTACAAGCTCTGCTTAGTTTGGGGCTACACGATGCTGTGTGATTACGTCTCGCATTATTTATTTATTTATTTATTACTTTGTTTTTTTTGGAGAATAATGGCCCAAGATGGTCCTTGGGGAACTCCAGACGTAACTACGACAGGCGACGAAGGGAATCCCTTAAAAGTGAAGGTATACTCTATCCAACGTAATAAGCTGCCATGAATACCGTATGACGCAAGTTTAACGAGCAACGCTGAGTGATTCACTTTATCAAAAACCTTGTAAAATCTTTACAAATAGCATCAACCTGTCTGGTCTTAGCGAAAGCGCAACAAAGGTAGTACTTGTATTCTAAGAGTTGATGCTGTTGATCTATTTTTGACAAATCCATGTTGGCGAGGTGAAAGGAGTGGTTCAATATGATGATAAAGAGAGTCGTACACTAAAAGATTTTGTCAAAAAATGAAAGTATACTAATGGGGCGGTAATTTTCACAGCGTGATTTATCTCCTGATTTAAATATGGGAATAGTATGGGCTGTTTTCCATATACATGCAAAAATCCAGCTTGAAGGGATGCATTGTATATGATATTGAGAGGGAAACTTAACTGTTTAGCACATCTTTTTATTAAATGGGGAGGGATTCAATCTAGACCCGCACCTTCATTAGAGTCTAAGCGAACAATCTTTTGCAAAATCTCCTTTTGAGTTATGAATACGCTTAAAATAACATTTCGGCTGTTAGATACAGGTTGCATTGGATATTGGTACAGATTTTTCGTAAACTGAACTAAAGTAAAGTTGAAAAAATTAAGTCTATGCAACGGCCATTTTTGTATATAAATTGAAATAAAGAGCATAAAGACATGGTGTATATAAGGAGATGAGCTTTACGTCTGATCGGGAATCATAATATTATGAGAGTCTGAAGATATTGATCAATGCATATCAGGAATGTTAAAATCACCTAAACAAAGAAATTCACCAGAGTTGGAGCAATTGAGTACGATATTTTGCATGTTTGTGTAAAATTTCTTAACATCATCCGGTAGATCAGGTAGATCGGGGGGAAGGTAACATAAACAAATATTTAATTCGATATTACTTCTTCTTCTTCTTCGTATGAGCTAGTGGCCAACTCTGGTGTCTGAGTTTTTAGGCCGCCCGAAGGCCTCCGACAAGGCTTAACGACAGTAAAAGCCGGGACCAACATCGGATATTACTTACGGAGCTAGGGAGGATAGTGATCCATAAGTCTTTAACTTCGCAGTCCCATGAGTTCATTCAGAGGAAATTAATTAAATAATATAAATAAATTTGAATTAATCACACAAATTATATGGGTAAAAAAATTCTAAAATAATAAGCACTAGAAAAATTAAAAAAAATTGATAACACACTCAGTGTTTTTTATGAGGACGCAGTCGGCGTTGTCCACTTTACGCATGTATACTCGACCGTATCTCACCCATACATGTTGAGTAGCAATAACTATAAATATGGTCTAACTTTTTGTAACTTAGCATAAGTACTTAAGTACCTAGTTGTTGCTAAACAATATCATAGTTTGTACTGTACAACTTTTTGGTGCAATAAACGTTATTCATTATTCATTATTCAACTTGGCTACTCTATGGCAGGAGTAGATCTGGGCATCATTAATATTAAGGCCGAGTGACTTGCACAGGTTGCGAAACAAAACGATGGGAATTTCGTTCCGACTCTCTGTAACCGCTTGAATCTCTAGATTTTTGTTATGGGATATTTTTTTGAAAACTGAAAGGCGACTGTTGAGTAAATTTAATTCCTTATTTACACGTGCGTTTTCAGATTCCAGTTCTTTAATTTTCAATGTTTTTTTCTCAAGTTCTTGTTTCAAAGATGTCTGCTCTTCACACATGAAGTTCGTCGTAGAAGTAAAATCGTCTTTCAACTGTTGCATAGCTATAAGTCTATCTCGGTTTTAACCATTATCTTGACGTCTTCTTTTAAGGCTGTACGAAAATTCTCCATGAAATTAGAGAGATAAGCACTGAGCTTTTTATCCAATTTATATTCCAATAGCGCACTGATTTTCTCCATCGTAACAAGCTTGTCTTCAGGCTGAGATAATAACGGCGAGCGGTTTATGATTTCGCAAGACATGTTCATTGAATCATCAGCTGTCGGTACTTGTGATTGACGAACAGAAGTGTTAACGTTCGACTTAGTACGCCTTATTGTATTGTGGCTCGATGGACATGTCCAATTTTTCCGGTAATCTATAGGGAGCGCTTTGAATTGCTCCTTACTAATATTCAGACATTCAATATGATAGGGGCAGTGGCATTGGTTACACTCCAAATAGCTGTCCTACCTGGTGAGTTTATTATTGCAAGCCAAACAGATCATTTTTACAACGGTGCTGCGTCCTTACGTTGACTTGGAACAATACAAAATATACTAACTGCAGACGTAGAGGCGCGAACATGTGCCTTCCACTCGACACCGCAGTTTGGTAGACACAGAAACGCCTTAGCCAGCCACGCGTTGACGTCGGTGGCGAAAAAGTCGTATAAATGTTCGTTGCGCTAACTTTGACAGAACTAGATGGTAATGACTAATGAGGTAATGAGTAATGATGACTAAATTATCATTAGCACTGTTTTTAAACTGCCTGCAATTTGCAAATAATCAATAAAAGTTAGATAAGTACAGATTTCTTGAATTTATACCACGAAATAAACGTATTTCCACTGTACTAACATCACACTTAATGGTACACAACTAGACACAATTGGTATTATAAGTTTTATCAGGGTTCAAATACTTAAAACATTTATTTAACGATAAAATGTACGGAGCAAAACTACACAGACTGTTTCTCCAAAAACCGCGATGACCGAACACTAAACTAAGCAGAACTTGTAATAAGGTAACCACGTAACTAATATACTACTACTATAGAACAACAATAGGTACTTTGAAAAGCAATACTGTAGTATATTGAATAATAATTTTTAAGCTACAATATGCTGTTGTGAAGAAAAGACACGACGCAAAAGGCCTACGTCGAAACATTAACAAATTTAAGGGCATGGCACTCGTCACAAAAAATTATGAGAGAAAACATCGTCGTCACCGCTCTCTAACGGCCGTTATTCAACGTTGTTCACGCAACAGTGGGTTAAGCCTCTGAATATGCAAATCACGGATTTACCTATTTCGTTCTGTAGCAAGACTCGATGTATTTTCTGTCTGAATTACAAAACAAAATAAATCTTCGACTGAAATAAAATAAATCAGTATGTTCTCTGCTCTTGATAGCAAAGCTACATCAAAATTACAGTAAAGAACCTTTATTCTAAAGCTCGATTCGACAAGAGTCAGTTTCAAACTATTTAAATACCGCTGTCTTCTCTCTGATTAGTAAGTTTAATAATAAAATGCGTAATTTTACATTATATTTATGTTATTTATTTTGTATTTGCTGGATTATCTGAAAATTAAAAAAAATGTCCTGGTTCCTATAATATACCGTAATCTATGACGCTTCGTTTTCCTTTGAAAACTGTCACATTTTCGTTTTCCCTTGAAAACTGTCACATTTTCGTTTTCCTTTGAAAACTGTCACATTTTCGACGCCTCGTTGTTAATTAAACCGTCATCGGTTCTATCGGTGACGGTATAATATAGGAAAGTCAACATTGTTCAACGTACTGTTAGATCAATGAAAGTACCGAAAAAGTTTCAACTCTTTCCGTAATCTTCTTTAAGGTGAGTGAAAGCGATGCTCGTCTTCGAAATTCCCTTTTTGCATTATTATTTTATTGCGTAAAAAACAAAAAAAAGGAATTAGTATTAACTAGCTTCCGCCCGCGGCTTCGCTTGCGTGGTACCGGGATATAAAGTAACCTATGTGTTAATCCAGGTCACAAAATATGTATATTCCAAGTTTAATCCAAATCCGTTCAGTATTTTTTGCGTGAATGAGTAACAAACATTCATTCATTCATCCATCCATACATCCATACGCACATACTTTCGCATTTATAATATCATAGATTAGGATTAAAATTGTATTAGGATTCTAATTATTAA
Organism: Horisme vitalbata; assembly: GCA_951804965.1. Taxonomy (NCBI): domain Eukaryota; kingdom Metazoa; phylum Arthropoda; class Insecta; order Lepidoptera; family Geometridae; genus Horisme; species Horisme vitalbata. The sequence goes on along the minus strand of OX638091.1, from coordinate 34,198,149 downwards.
AAAAAATTCCAACGAATCAAAAACCTCCTCATTTTTTGATGTCGGTTAAAAATATTCGTTTTAGTTAAAATGTACTTTTATACATAAGGATAATGAACACAGGGTAACTTTCATGATCAGCCTGTAGCAGTCCACTGCTGGACACAGGCCTGTCCCAATGAACGCAATTGCGCCCTGTCCTCAGCTCGACGCATCCAGCTTCTACCAGCAGCTTTTTAAAGATCCTTCCTTCGTATGAGCTAGTGACCAACTCTGGTGTCGGAGTTTTTAGGCCGCCAAAAGGCCTCCGACATGGTTTAACAACTGAAAAGCCGGGAACAACTTCTTAACGTGCCTTCCGAAGCACGGAAGCGCTCAAATCTAAATGTCACTAAACGGTCACTCATCCAAATAATGACCGGGCGAAGTGTTGCATAAGGGATCTCCTAAGTACACCGAAGTAAACCACGCCATGAGCGCTTCTTTTTTACAGATGATCATTCCACTTGGCCGGAAGGTGACTGCCGTATCTGGACACACTACACTAAAACACGCCACGACACACTTTGCCAAACCACGGTCTTCACACAAGAACTCGTTTATTCCCGCGTATGGGGGATCTTCAGTAGATAGGCCGGCTCAATGCCACTTCAGCTTGCCAATTCTCTAGCTATTTTTTTTTTCATTTCATTTATTTATTTATAAAAATTTTTTTTTACACGTCATAACAAAATTATTTAAATAAAATATACAAAAATACATTTTTAATGGTACCTATTCATAGGTAAGTATTGACAACATTAAAAAGAGGGATCAATATCGTTAGCATCATTAAATTTGTCCTTAAAAAAATCTCCTATCGAGTAGTATGCTCGGTGTAATAGTATTTTGAGTTTATTATTATTAAAACAACTGGAGCACAGTACTGCTCGCATCAAATTTGGGTAAGTTATTGTTGTTTTTTGACACCTATAAAGTCCATTAAATTTGTTTCTATGACATAAGTTACTAATTAGAAATTTCATTTATATGTTTATTATATGTCTATGTTACTAATTAGAAATTTTATTATAAGCCCAGCAGTTAAGTACCAAGTTTCCCATTAATGAGATAATATGCTTATAGTGGCTGTAGTAAGTAAGTACCTTTTACCGTATCATAATAATAATAATATCGTTTAGGCAATGCAGTGGGCGGAATGTGTTTGCTTGGGCGGAATGAAGGGTCTGCAGAACTATATGAGGCATTCCTTCGTGCCACTGGTTACCTCCTGGTTACATAAACAGGATACTGCGGAACTGCTCCATCGAATTACGGAATTTTTCCTTGTAATTAATTATTATTTATAGTCTTAAATTTGCTCCTTCTACTTAGGTACTCGTAATTTTATGTTTTTGTTGCAAAAACTTTTTATAGGGTTGCGTACCCAAATGGTAAATACGGGACCCTATTACCATGCTATTAATGAGGCTCTACTGTTCGTCTGTCTGTCAGTATATCTGTCTGACACCAGGCTGTTTCTCATGAACCATGATAGATATTATACAGTTAAAATTTTCACAGATGATGTATTTCTGTTGCTGCTATCCTAATCCTAATATCCTAATAAAATTATAAATGTGAAAGTCTGTGTGAAAAATTATTACCACGTATCTCCGTAACCACTGAACATATTCAGACATTTGGTATGTAGATAGTTTAGACCCTAGAATAACACATAGGCTAATCTAATTCTGTAATATTAACCTCTTTGTTGGTAAACGGGGATGGCAAAGTTTGTATGGGGACCAAAAAAACTTTGCCAATCGACTTGAAATATTGCACAGAGACTCTCTACTGAAAATAAATGAACACCTGTTTCAGGAATTTTCGAAATTCAATAACATTTGGACTTAAAGAAAGCCGATGTCTTTCTTGACTTCATCCTTGCACCGGTATCCGTCGACTGGTACTTTTTGTTTTGACAGCCAAACATTTACAAAAATTCTAAAAACGATCAAAAAAATACAACCGAATTGAGAAGTCTGAAGTCTTTTCTGAAGTCTGTTAAAAGTGTCGAAATTGGCATCGATATAATATAATGATGAAAATTGGTATAAAATTAATAAAAAAGGTAGATAAAACTGCCTTAATCTAGCCCCAAATAAAGTAAAGCTAAAAAATAATATCGCACAAAAGTCCTGGGTGCTCCACTAGCACACTTAAACTTATACTTAAGGCTATTCTGCGGACACAGACACCGGCTTGAAATAGCCTATAAAAATAATAGCTCGGTCTAGATAAGTACCTACAGTAATGGTCACAGGCGGTCTTATCGCCAACAGCTATTCATTCCAAACGCTCCCAGTAGTTTCTTTATCTTTTTTCCATTACTTTTAGCTTTTGAGGTCATAGAAACCTTGTATGTTTGTTGTTCTTTATAGTATACAAATTTCAGGACTTGTTACATAAACCTGTTACTTCCTTTGTATTATCTAGAGTGGTGAACTCTGGTGTCGGAGTTACTTATCTTTTGTAATTATAATTATAAGGGATTATAATACTTATGACCTCAGGATAGGGTGCCATAGCGCTCCTTAGGAGGCCTTTGTCAGGAGTAGACGGCTATAGGCTGATGATGATGATGATGGTGATGAATGCTTATGGTGGTGGCAAAGAGCATGCAACCTGTAACGTGAAATGCTAATTTTAAATTATAATAGAAAGAAGAAATACAAGAATCTACAAATCAAAGCCAAGATGGCTTAGATTTGTATTTCTTCAATATATGAACATATTTATTGTGTTTTGTTTAGCAGAATCTTATAAAAATAATACATGAACTTTAAGGTATAACGGCTTTGAAATATAAAAAAATAAAATTTTAGAAATGCGAAACACTCGTGTAAACAATATAAAAAAACAATAAATTTTCAAGTGTCACAATTTTACACCTGTATACGCAATTTTTACATCCCCGAAATAATAATAAAAAGTAACATAAAGCCAACTCACCCCAAACGCGGGGTTGCTAATTCCGCATAGCTTTGTACGACAAACACCCCGTGAAACAAAGTGTGTGCGTTAATTAACCCCCGCGCACCCCCACTGGGATTATAATGACTGTGGCCCACCAGTTTTGGGAAACAATAATAAATAAAAATGTTACGTTACCGACTGACTCTATCATAAAAATAATAAGTATCTATAAATATAATATTTGAATTTAAAATTAAGAGAAGACTCAACGAGTTCTTGAGTGGAGACCGCGGATCGGCAAACGTAGTGTAGGATGCCCTCCGGCTAGGTGGAGTGACGATTTGCGAAAGGCTGGTAGAAGCAAAGGCTGGATGCGTTCAAAACGCGAGCTCAAAACAGGGCGCAATAATGATGATGATGATGACTACTCAAGTTAGTGCATAGCCCCTGATTTTTAATATGCCCGAAAGCCTCCGACATAGCTAGACGATTGAAAAAGCCTTCGGGATATAAATGCCAGTAGACCAGTATCTGAGCTGATTATTACTCAAACTCACGCTCAACTAAGGGCTCATTCATATATGATAACATATTTTAAGATAAGATAATGTTTATTTGCCAGAACATATGTACATAATAGGTCTTAGTTTCTTAGTAGGTATGGTTCGAGTATGTTCTACCCTATAGGCATGCAAAAGATCTATAATATACATAGTAATTAACACTATATTTTATAATAATTATATACACGAGTGGCACGATGTCAACGGCATAAGCAACTGCACCCGTCGACGGCAGCCGTTGACATAATATCTATTTAACTAACACCGAAGTAAGCCAAGGCTTAGGGCTCCTATGATTGCTGTTAGCTAGGACCGTTATGAGGTTACCACCACCAGCCTTTAACAGTGCGCTGCTGGATGTAACCCCTCTAATATCTAATAATATGAACCCCTCAATAAGGAGGTTCATGTTCATAATTCCCACGAGGGGCATGCGGATTGGGGATCGCCGGCCACAGTTGCTTGCACTGTGCTGTTGTTGATGTCTATCGGTGGTCAGAAAATTTTGCTGTGCCAGTGTCCAACTGCGCTATTCCGCAACCAGCCGGCTGTCAAAGCCCCGTTTATTAGTTAGCAGGAAATGATTTAAATTGTTAGAAGTCAATTATGAGCTAGTGGGGTTGGTTTCGGTTCCGAAGATAGACTTTTTTTCTTTTATTTAGTTATTCTTATGGACCAGCTCTTGACCTCGAGTATTGCGTGGGCAAGGATAAGGTCGACGATGGGGTAAGCTTTCCCAGGAGATGCGTATTAAGTCTTCTTTTGAAGCTGTTAGTGTCTGAAAAACAGACACTGGTAGCTGATTCGTTGACGCGCATAAATTATGTTTGGAAGCACTTAGTTCTGGTTAATAGAATATCAACTTGATGTAAATGGTAGTTAGTAGTGCGTCTCAAGTTCCTATGGAAGAAAGGTGAAGAAAAAATAAGGTCATGTTGCTCTTGAGCCCACTCTGCAAAGAACAATCTGTAAAAGACCGTATACCTCACGATGATGGCGCAAGCCTTGCTTTAGCAAGATACTCTTGCTTTGACGAAGGTTGAAGATTAGACTTTGGCGAAGAATACCTTAAGCTCAATAAGCTGGATGCGTCGAGCTCAGAAAAGGGCGCAATGGCGCTCATTAGGGGAGGCCTATGTCCAGCAGTGGACTGCTACAGGCTGATGATGATGATGAAGAATACCTTACCCCATGGGGATATAATTTTCTCCACAACCTCTCACCGTCGTGGGTAAAAACGTAATGTCGTATCGAAACTTAGCAGAAAATAAGCAACAGATTCAATGCAAACCCTTAAGGGCATGTCGCAGGAATATCACAAGCTTAAAACCAGTGTTTTCAAGTCTCGCCTACATGTTTATAAAGTGTTTTAATTTTGGATTGATGTACCTAATTAATTTATCCAAATTAATTTGCTACATTGGAGTTGCTAATTACTTTGGGTTTGTAACTTTTACAATTTCCTGCTCGTTTCTAGACTTTTATTGGTTTTATTGAAGTTTCTTTCATTAAATAAATTACAATTATTCATTATTTAATGAAATAAGTAATTAAATGTTGAGAAATGAAATATTCGCACACCAGGACAACAACTGATAGAATGTACCAGAGTAAACTATTAACTATTCAGTGAATAAATGATTATTTATCTATTGATCTTAAAAGAACTTAGGGCAAACTTATCAGACTTGTAATAGTACATTGTTCACCGAGAGGAGAAAGTGACCGATTACCGTCGAGGGTGTCGTTTGAAGCCCGAGCCGTAGGCGAGGGCTTTAAAACACCCGAGATCGGGGATCGCACTTTCTCTCGAGTGATACATAGTGCTTTATACTACACCTACGAGGAAAATAAAAAACTAACTTGATTTTGACTTTGACTTTGACTTTGACTTTGACTTTGACTTTGACTTTGACTTTGACTTTGACTTTGACTTTGACTTTGACTTTGACTTTGACTTTGACTTTGACTTTGACTTTGACTTTGACTAGCCAGTGCTTTTTTTTTAGCTAGTGGCCAGTGTCATTTTGCAAACTTGGAGATAAAAACTCACTGTAAAAACTTTTTGGCTTTTGATATTTAGGTTACCAGCGCATAGTCTTACCCAAAATTAAAAAAGAAAAACCACGTAAGAAATGGATTTTCATACACTTTTCTCTCCCGCTCAGATGCGTTTTCTCCCCGCATATTTGTTCGATATGCAATGACGTACTTTCTACCGTAAATTTGATAAAATATCAAGGTACTTTCCGAGCAGGTGTAGTATAAAAAAATATAATCGGCACAAATTCTAACAAAAGTTTCGTTATAAATCAAGTTAAAATAGAATGTATTTTATGAAAAAAATACATTTCCTAAGTTCAAGTTTCTCTGGAGAAATATTGAGAAGCATTCAACTGTACATCAAAACACAAAGTTTTAATTTCTAGGGAAGTTGTTTGTCCCTTTTTGAAGTATTTTGGGACAACCCCTACTTTGGTTTCATAATCCATCTTGTTTACGCTTATGCTGCTTGTAAAGCATTTCATGGGGCTTAGCCTTGCTTCGCATTTGTGGTCCCGTTGGCAGAGTAATCTGTCCCATTGTTTACTGCTACGAGTTATAAATTATAGACGAAGCTTTCTAATGTTGTCTTAGTCTCAGAAAATTGAAACATCCACAAAACAGTTAAGTTCATTATTTGCATGCAATTTACGCAGCTTTGAGCTTTGTCAAACACTGATATAAATAGATCCGCAAGTAGATAAAGTAGTAATAGATCCATAAATTTCATGCAAATAAGGAACTCAACTGTTTTGAGCATGTTTCAATTTCCTTTAGCATATTATAAAATGCTCTCCGATGCGCGCCAGTATGTAAGAATCGTACATTATCTGCCGCTTTTTCCGTCCGTCTGTCACACCTGATTCATTTCAGGAACTAAATAAGCTATCGACTTGAAATTTGGTATATATTTAAAAATGCACTATTTGAATAAGATTGCAGTTAAAAATAAAAAAATACTTCGTTTTTTTCCCCAAAAGGTCCAAAATTAAAAATGTTAAAATTTCAAACTAGGGCCAACGGGTCGAGTGGGGTATCATATCAAAGGGCCTTATTTGTACAACTCGAAATAGTTTTTTATTTATTTATATCACGCACAGTTTTTGGTTTTTGTTAAAAAACGTCAAAAAAATGTCCGAAAAATAACTCTTATCTCCGAAGTTTGCAAAAATTTAATATAATTTAGAAAAATATCTATATATTACAAGAAAATTGTCGAGAAGTCTCTGGTTAAAACGGGTTTGTAAAAAATTTAATAAATGTTTTCCGTAAGGAAAACGGTGGTCAAGCTATATGGATAATTATACTGTATGAAAGGCCTTGATTTGCTTTTTCTATTACTGGTTTCTATTTTTATATAAGGCGTACATTTTTTAAATTACGAACAAAACTTAATAATAGCAATAATACAACGGGATTGAGAACCTCCTCCTATTTTGAAGGCGGCTAAACAACTATTAGATAATTCCTTCACTTACTGTTTCAAATTATGGTGGTCAGCCACGTGGATGCAATTACCTATAAAAAACGAAGTTTGAAGAGGGGTAGAAAAGTCCTACCCCTCTTCCTAAATTAAGTGTGAGTGAGAGAAACTATATATTTCCCTCACTTTCTCAATTTATCTCGTTTTTCAAAAATCTGTCATGACGTCATGCATGACCACTTGTAGTTTGTTTGTTTACTTATCTCTTAGATTTGTAAACATAGTACTTGTTAAACTAGAAACAAGATAACGACTGAGTTTTTGTGTAATTTACGTGTAAATTAGCACTTCACGTCAACATTTCGCACTGGACCACCGCAACGTTCCACATTGACGACGTCGTGAGAGACAAGCTCTAGTTCCGTCTCTTCTTCTAAAGTACTAGTATATATCAATGTTCTTACGTATGATATCCACGAAAATACAATGCTGAATGTATGAATTAGACGCAATCGACGTCACCCGCGGTGAGCGAGTTATCCTGCATTTTACTGCGTTTACTAGGTCTTGTTTTATATACTATTAAGTTAGCAAACAGGCATATGGTCCTCCTGATGGTAAGCGGCTCGCGTAGCCTATGGACGCCTGTAACTGTAACGCCTGCTGTAGCAGTTTCATGCGCGTTGCTGACCCATTTATAAATTTTAAAATGGTATTTTCACTTCTCTTGCTTAAAAAGTGTTTCACAATAGTGTAGCTTAGCGGGCCTAAAACTCGAGTTTAATACCTCGGGCTAAAAAGTATTTTTTCTTTTTAATTTTTGTCTAAAATCATCAGCCCGTACAAAGCATTCGTTCTCTTACATAAAAACTCGACTACTTGGTGCTCCGTCAATCTTTTTTTTTTTAAATAGAACCGTCTTGGTGATGTTTTATGAAGGTTGATTAATTTTTAAGAAATTTTCTGAAAATTGTCTAATTTTGAATTGTTTTATTTTCTTGCAATCGAAGTGAAAAGTAGAGTGTTTTACTCGGGCCAAAACCACCCATTATAACTCGGTCTTGTCATCCTCCTCCTCTTCTTGTAAAACAATCTACTATTTTGAAAGCAATAAATGTTTTAAGTATTAAGTAAGAAGCTAGATGAGCCACCGTTCAGCAGTGGACTTCTCTAAGCTGATGAGAAAGTCTTATTGCTTCTTGCCTGAAACTAGTTTTGAATATTTGAAAGCATTATTGCTGAGAAAATAGCGTTCGTTTTACAGCACGCTGAGTAGCCTTGATTTTTTCCACGTCAAATGTAGATTGGAATTATTCCCCAAGGACCGCTGGCTTCAATTCCACCGGCATAACTCGCGGACGGAAACAAATATCCTAGAGGAACTCGCATAAATTACCTCAAGTTCGCGTTTTCGTCTGTTAGCTTATCCCACACTGTCTGATTCAAGCTGTTGATTTCATGTAGACGGTGTTTTAAGATCTACAATTTTATGTTTAACACATTTACGCAAAATGTGTTGGAAAAAAATTATATAATTAATTAATTGTTCATATTGAAAAACGGCTCTCCCTCCGTCGCATTCACTCACCCTGATGAAGACTCTCTTAACGAGTCAAAACGCCGTCGGTGCCTTCACCGATGTAACGGTACGTGAAAATTCCCGTTTTTCAATATGAATGAGTTAATTCACGTTAGTTTCATAATTAATTGTTGTTAATAATTAAATCTTTGCGTGTTCAACGAAATCTATTCTACGTGAGTGTGTATAACAAAATGAAATGCATATCTAATTAGGATAGTTCTTGTATGAATACCACAAATCGAAAAAAATTGGTGCTAGAAGACTAGTCTAGCATCTTTTTTTTTATCAAATCTATGAAAAGTTTAGCACCAGATGGAGTCAAATTGCTTTAGAAAAATTTTTAGGTACCACAAATACAAATATTTTCCAACTTATCTTCTATAGAAATATCGCATTCGTAATAGCCCGCCCAATACTTTTTAGGGTGAGATTTATTTTCATTGGATTATTGGATCTTTTTGAACTCTGTTAGTGTAGAATAGAGTCGAATCAGTTAGTGTAGAATAATATAAGTCGCGGTTTCGATTCCCGTCTAGAATAAATATTTTGTGTTGAACATGGATGTTTGTTCTGTACCTGGGTGTTTAATGGTATCTATGTGAGCTTATCAGTCCCTGGTACCCAGTAGGTACAGACTCTGCCTGCTTTGGGATCTGTTGATGTGTGAGATGTCCAATGCATTTATTTTATATAGGTATGTACCTATTTATTTAGATAAACTTACTCTAGAATTCTCTTTGGTATAACTATGTAAAAAAGCGTGCATATATGTAACAAGAGGCCTCGTCAGAAGCAGCCCTTATCACCTTATTCACAAAGGAAGTTAATTTAAGCTGCGCGCTGACGTCGGAAAGATTAATGCCGACGTGTTATTGCTTATTTTACCTACTTGTGTAAGGAAAAGTGACGAGCAAACAGATGGAACAGAAGGGCCTATTTTTCAAAAGATACAAGCTATAAATTTTTTGTCTCTCATGAGATACTTTAACAAAAAATTTATAAAACTATAGGAAGGTTTTCAAACCTGAGTCAAGAGTATAGATTAAATAGATGAGACAAAAATAGTATATCTGGAATCGCGGAGCGATCCATGCCAAGTCAAGCGTAGTATACCTTTAACGGACCCAACTCTGGCATTTTTCAACCCCTCTAACTTCGTTACAGCTTATAGTACGATGCTGGAAATTATGCCATAAGGACCTCATACGAACCTAACCCCGATTAAAAAATTTCGTATCTGTTGCTATAATAGTTTTCAAGATATGGGTCATCAAAAATCCATATTTTGTGAAAGTTTGCCACTCACTCATTCATGATCATCAAAAGTCAAAAGGGGGGGGGGGGAAGCTAGAGCATGGACCTAGGCGAGTTGCAACCGAAGGTGACGGTGGCAGCTCACAAATGCCATACACAAGGACCAACTGCTTGGCCACGGGCGGGACCCAGCCAGTCCGAGCGATCCACGTCCACGACGTCCCTCCTGGGACCTTCTGTAGCCACGCGCAGTGCGTGTGACCGCCTACTATACTTCTTCTGCGTATAGGGTCTGCGCCGTGGCCGTGCGGCCTCTCCCAGTCCTGCACATTAGTGCAAGAATAGGCGAGGCGCGGGGCGGCGGCGGTGGCCCCTGCGTGGAAGTCTAAGGTATAGGCTACAGATGCCGAGTGATCCAGGGCGAAGGGCGATGTTCTGCGCCCTTGTTTTGATCTGTCCCGTGCCCCGCGCTCCGGGAGTCGGGAGGTTTGACTTTTCTCACATGAACTATCAAATCTCTCGGCCTCTCGGTTTGCGGGGCATGGAAGAGACCACAACGCTAACAGAACCCAATCACCAGGGAGCAAACCCGAAACAAAACCCCTAATCTAAGGTGTTATCAAACCGTGCCGATAGATGAATGGCTGAGGGGATACTCAGTTGCGAACGGTGACTTCCCGAAACCGGGGCGAGTCGGGTCGTATCCAGCCCTCCCGTGGACATGCGGGGCTCTGTCGGCGGGTATTTTTATTTCCCTAGCTACTCGTGGGATTTGTATGGAGGATCTACCAAAATATAAATCTAACTCTCCATTAGCAGAACCCTTTTCTCCCCTTCTGGGAGAAACCATTGAAAGGCTCGAGGAGGTCTTACTGGCCTCTCCACAGCCTGTCGAAGTTGCACCTTGTGTGGCAGATGAAAAAGTAGAGGACGGCGGCTCCTGTGCTGCGGCCCCTGCTTCCAAAACGTTTCCACATAGGAAAGCACATAAAGCTTAACGGCGCTGCTTGGAAACGGTTTCGGAGGCTGATAGCTGCCAATGTCGGGGTCGATGAGGCCCGCGCTTTGGCGGTTAAGCCTTGGAACCAAATCCCCGTGCAGAATGCTCCGCCCGATCCTAAGGCCAGCAAAAGGCAAAGGTCGGAGGAAGAATCGCCCAAGGAACAGCCTAAAAAAGCCCCCCGGCTTGAGGCTTCCGAGGGTGTCAGACCCAGCTTCAAGCAGGTTGCGGAGGCAAAGCGAGTCGGAATACGAAGCGCTTCCTCCATGAGTGACGACCAAATGAAGCTGGTACATCGGTCCCTGGCTATGTTGGAAATAGCGGACAGTGGTAAGGCGCCGAAATTCGCGGGCTTCACACACAAGCCCGGATGGATTCTGGTCACGTGCGAGAATCAGGACAGCCTGGGGTGGCTTGAAAGAGAAGTCCCAAAGATCGAGCCGTGGGCTGGGGCAAAACTCTCGGTTATACCCGAAAGTGAACTGCCCAAGCCCATGGTTGCGGTCACGTTTGTGCCCAGTAGCGAGGTGGCATCACTCGATGAAGCCGTCAAGCTACTGAGGACTCAGAACGAGGGACTCAACACCGGGCTCTGGAAGGTCCTGAACAGCAAGTCGGAGGAGAATGGACATGTTGTGACATTCTCCTTAGACGACCAGTCTGTGGAGGCCCTCAGAGCTGCGGACTTTCAAGCCACCTTAGGTTTTAAAAAGGTGACTTTTAAGGTCAGAGCCGGCTCTGAAAGTGCACCTGTGGACGCACACGATCCACAGCCATCCACGTCCAGGGGACAAGGTAGCTCAGGGCAGGGCAACCAGGGGGGAGTACAGCCGAGATCCGTCGTGGCTACAAAGCCCCCCCAGCCGAAGCCCGGGAGCAATGCCAGGCCACCCGCAGGACGAGGGAGAGGAGGTCCCCAAAGGTCGAACCGGGTTGACAGGTTGACTGGAAACAATAGAGGGCGGGGTGCACGCCCGAAATTGAACCGGTCAAAGCCTCGTCACCAACGGGGAAACCTGTGATGGCTACCCAGGCGGGGACGGCGAGGATCCTCCAAGCCAACCTCCACCATGCTACGGCAGCAGCCGCGGTAATGGAGTGTTGTCTCTTGGAAGGACAAGCTCACCTCGCCTTGATCCAGGAGTCTTGGGTAGCCAACTCTCAGGTCCTGGGACTCGACGCTGCCGGTAAGATCTTAGTACACAGTACTGGCAAGCGGCCCAGGGCATGCATTGATTTTCAAAAAAGTGTTGATTTTCTGCCAATTCCAGAGGTTTGTAACGACGACTTGGTAGCAGCTTTCGTCAACCTTAATGGCTGGTGTGGTGCAAGAGCTATTGTGTGCTCTGCCTACCTGCCCGGAGAGAGAGACGACCCAACAGAAGACTTGGCGAGAGTGGTGGACTACGCCGCTCAAAACAACGCCGAGCTTCTGGTTGGTTGCGACGCCAACGCACATCACACTGCATGGGGGAGCACCAACATCAATAGTAGAGGTGAGTTGCTTTTCGACTTTCTTTTAACTAACAATCTAACAACGCTAAACATAGGGTGTACACCGACCTTTGTGACGCGTGCTAGACAGGAGGTTCTGGACATAACTTTTGCTACTAACAACCTTGCTAGACATATTATTAACTGGCATGTTAGCAACGAAAACTCTATGTCCGACCACAGACACATAGTTTTTGAGGTACAAGCTAATCTAGAGACTCAAATCATTACTTATAGGGATCCTAGGACAACTGATTGGTCTGTCTTCCAAGATAAACTAAGCCAGACCCTAGGAAACTGCCCAAAAAGTATAAAAACCCGCGAAAGTCTAGAAATTGCGGTGGAGATACTCACAAAAGTAAAAGTAAAAAGCTTACCGCAAGGAGCAAGACTTCACAAACTGCTCTCTAAAGCCAAATCTAATCCAATCGGCCTTCTCAAAAAAGAAGACGGCTCCTTCACAACAGATGAGAAGGAAACCTTAGAACTGCTGGCCAAAACCCACTTTCCTGGCTCACAAAATATAGAACTGGGGAAAGCCACCTCTTATAAGCCTCGGAACGAGGACTGGAGTAGGGCGGCTAAAATCATAAGACCTAGCCAGGTTAAGTGGGCAGTTAATTCTTTCAAGCCCCACAAAGCTTGTGGGGAAGACGGTATACTCCCTGTTCTCTTACAGCAGGGAGTAAATATTCTGAGTCCATATCTGGTTAAAGTCTTCAGGGCGAGTCTCGCCTTGGGATTCATACCTGAGCAATGGACTTGTGTGAAAGTTATCTTTATACCAAAGGCTGGAAAGAAGGACTACAGCCAGTCAAAGTCCTTCAGACCAATTAGCCTATCTTCATTCCTCTTAAAGACGATGGAGAAAGTGGTAGACAGATATATTAGAGATGTTGCACTTGTCACTTCTCCCATCCACTATAGCCAGCATGCTTATCGGAGAGGCAAATCCACTGAGACTGCTCTGTGCAGTCTCATTGATAGGGTGGAAAAGGCTATGGAGGATAAGGAAATTGCACTATGTGCATTCCTTGATATTGAAGGTGCTTTCGACAATTCCCCAACCTCCCTGCTGACAAATGGATTGATAAACAAAAATGTCGACCCAACAGTCACGCGGTGGATAGAGGGAATGCACAATCATAGAGGAGCAAAGTTAGCACTTCAACAAACGTCAATTGAGATATCCACAGCTAGAGACTGCCCCCAAGGTGGAGTTTTATCGCCTATTTAATGGACTCTTGCTGTGGATCAACTCCTATACAGATTAGCGGACCTGAATATCGATGCGCAGGGCTATGCAGATGACCTTGTGATCGTCGTGAGGGGGTTCTGCCAATCTACCATCTCTAGCATCATGCAAAGAGGACTAAACACTGTCAGTGACTGGTGTGGCAAGAGCGGTCTTTCAGTCAATGCAGAAAAAACAGTGATTGTGCCATTTACCAAAAAGAAGAAGCTGGACAAACTTGTAAAGCCAATTCTTAATGGTAATCCAATCAACTTTTCCACTGAAGTAAAGTACCTTGGCGTTACTATCGACCATAAACTGACGTGGAACACTCACCTAGGCAACGTCTTGCAAAAAGCTAAGATGGCCCTGGGAGTTAGCAATCGTCTGATGGGGAATAACTGGGGCGTCAACCCCCAAATTTCCTTGTGGCTATATACCACCGTTGTGAGGCCGATAATCACATACGCCTCTGTGATATGGTATGACAAAGCCTTTCAGTCGACAGTTATCAAAAAGTTAGGTAGTCTACAATGGACCGCGTGTCTGATGGCCTCCGGAGCCATGTCCACCTCCCCTGGGCTGGCGCTCGATGCAATGCTAGGCCTACCGCCTCTTCACTTATTTCTGCTTAAAGAGGCGAAAGCTAGCATGTACAGGGCAAATACCCAGGTCAGAAGGAACTGGTTATCTAATAAATTGAGATCCTTACAGGACTCAACAATGGAATCACGCATACTAAGCATGACATCGGACGTCATGCTTCCACGGTATGTCTTTGAAAGACACTACGCCGTAGAAATGCCCTCTAGAGAAGACTGGCTCAACAACCAGCTCCCCTGCGAGGCCGGGTGCCTTAACTGGTACACGGATGGTTCCAAAATTGGGTTGGATGTAGGATGCGGGGTCTATGGAGAGCGACCAAAGTTTCGCGCAAACATTAACTTAGGTAAACACGCCTCCGTCTTCCAAGCGGAAGTGTACGCCATTCTCGAATGTGCATACATTAATCTGCAGAAACGCTACTCCAACCAAACAATATATATAAATTCTGACAGTCAAGCAGCTCTTCTAGCCCTGGATTCGAAGGTCATCACGTCCAAGCTAGTAGAGGACTGTCTGACACGTTTGAACACTCTGAGCCTAAAAAACAGGGTGACTCTAAGATGGGTTCCAGGTCATGCTGGAGTTCACGGTAATGAGTGTGCCGATGAACTTGCAAGGGCCGGATCGAACGGTACACAGCTGGGTCCTGAACCGTTCTGTGGCATACCGAAAAGTCTGCCCAAAAGAACCTTAACAGATTCCTGCTTCGAAGAGTCAACCAGATACTGGTATAACTCTCCGGGCATGAACCATTCCAAACTGTTAATTAGAGCCTTTGACAAACGGTATACCAACCAAGTCTTAGCGCTTAGCAGAAACAACCTACGCATTATGGTCAGAACCTTAACTGGACATTGTCGCCTTAACAAGCACATGTTTAAGTTGAGGCTTTGCGACACTCCAACCTGCAGGTTCTGCAAAGAGGCGGATGAATCGCCCCTTCATCTGTTAGGAGAGTGTGGGCCACTAATGCACAAACGTAGCGCTATTCTGGGCAAATTCACTTTAAACCCAGAGGAGCTAAGATAATTCACACCCAAAAAGGTCCTACGGTTTCTGTCAGCAGTAGGGCTTAGTTGTGAACTATAAACGCCCCGCTTCAAGGGGCGACTTTAATAGAAGTGGCGATCACAATAGGTCTTCATGGCCGCAGTGATATGAAAGCCACGCAATCAATAATAATAATAATAAAGTCAAAAGCGATACACTCCCATGCGAACTTTTTATTCTTTGTTCAAATTCAAAATAATTGAGTTCCTGGCTTTAAAACTATCTAGCTCGGCTCTATAGGTTAGTCTGGTTAGAATATCTGATACAATGGTTTAATTAATTGTTTAAGATGATTAGATAAGGAAGGTTTATTTATAATATCTGACTTGGTGGTATGTACACCAGATCTCAGAACTTTTCTGTGCGATAGTAGAAGTACTCTGCGAAGAGTTGGCATATTTTTTTCATTTGTTAAAATGGTTTTGTTTTGATATATACTATAGTTAGCGTTGTGGTTGATTGACGTCATTGCTAGAAATTTGTGGATGAGATACATGAGTTGGTCCAGTAGAACAATCGCGGATATTAAACAGTCGTTTAATAATGAAAATCATCACATTGCTACTTATAATAGATTTCATATAAATACTTGAAGATAGGACAAGCATTTGCACGTCCACCCGATTCCAAATAGTTACCATTACTTAGAAGAATGTAATGCTGTTTGCTGTGAATTAATGTTTGTTTCCGCACTAAGCCAATTCAGATACAGGCTTCCTCGGTAGAATATATTTATCTGTGAAAAAAGTTTCATAGTCACTTATGCTAAATGAAAGTTTAGCCTAGACTACCCTGAAGAAACACATACGCTTTTTTCCGAAAAAACGCAAGTAGAACCACATTTTAAGTTAGTTTTTAAATAATTGAGTCACTTTTTCAAGTGCAGGCCATTTCAAAAGCTTTCTCGAGTATCCTACAGATTAAAATCTTACTTAAATAGAACCGGGGAGTTTTATTTGTAAGTATTTAATTGTTATTTCGTGACCCGAATTACAGCTTTGCAGTTCTAGGCTATGACAATGTCACAGAAGTAAAAAATACATTTATATATTTTAAAAAATCTAATGTTGATTTATTTATATTTGTTAATAACTCATTTGCCCTTTAGGGCTTAGAGCAACTATAGTAGGCCTAGCCCAAGTACATATTTTTGCATTTAGTATTAATGGTGTAATTGCATATTGTGCTAAACTAGATAAAACAAGTCTTTATCTATTTTTCGGTTATAATAGCTAAAATTGATTTAAGAAACAAACTAACAAAAGTAATTGTCTCATTTAAGTAATTATTTCAAACACTAAAAAAGTGCTTAATAATTTTAATAAGAGCTTTTTTCAGAGTTCGAAACATTTTACAAAAACTAGATAGCAGTAATGAGTGTTGGTGACTATATTAAGTGTCTAGATCCTGCTTTTGTGTGTGATTTGCTTATTTATCTCTTCCCTTTCCTCTTGTGACTACAACATAACGTGCCAGTACAAAAGGCTGCAGCTGTACAGGTGAAATAATAATTACTTTGGCAAAATTACGGTCAAGGGCCGAACTATTACCTTAATTGTTTTATTCCTAGTGCTCATTTGGGTGTGATTGTTGTAAAAATATGACTATTGTGCGCAGGAACTTTATTACGAATATAATACTTCACACCTTGACTTTTATGGCCCAAGGTGAATTAAACTCTCGGCTCTGTAAATTAAATAAAATTGTTATTTAGAAACATTTACGAATACTGGACAGTTGTAAACTCAGTAAATTCATTTATTTAACAATTTTGTTATTCACATAGCATTGGCCAGTCAAGTTACATCACATGTTATTTCTGATACCTAATTGAACAAAATTGTTAGCACTTTAGAAAATAAACTAAAATGAAAGCTGTGAAAAGAAATAAATGTATTCAAGAAACTATTGCAAGTCAATAAATTAAGTAGTATATAGATAGACTTAATAACACGGTGTTAACCATGGTATTTTTTTACAGTAATTGGTTTAATTCACGTCCTATTTTAAGTTGAGACTCGCTACTCACTTACTATCTGTTATATAGTGTTTGAAATGAAACGCGTTTTTTCTCAATTTATTGTTTTCAATATAATAAATGAATTTAATGTTGTAGAACTAGGTGGAAACATTACATTGGTCTTATATCATTATTATACATGTATCTTTAGTTTGTCATGGTGAGTTAGGGGAAAAAATATGCTATCTAATTTATTCAATGAATTAGCGTTGATAATACATAGTTGATAAAATTATAACAACTGAAACAAACTAAGAGAAGCTATATGTACCTTGATTGTATTATAAAATAATTATTTGCAACTGTTTTCTTTACACTACTTCTTATTTCTAAATGTTGTTTGTAGCCAAGTTTTTAAATTTTAACTTTGGAAATCACATACATTGAGTTTTTATAACAAATATCAAGATCTTGCCACTTTGAGGTATTTATTTCAAGTAATATAGCTGTTTATATAAAATCAACTGCCACGAATCAGTCTAGATAAAATAAAATAGTTAACTACATGTTTCCTTCAAAATTACAATTACTTTCACTTTTCGATGGCGCCTTTTACTATCATATATCAATGGCAACGAGCCAAATTAATGAATTATAGATTTTAAGTAAGTCACTGAAAAAATATTTTAAGCTTTATTAACATTTATGTATTAGCATTTTTTTTAAGATGTCGAGAGTTTATTATAATTTTTTATAGTCATTGTATTGGGGTCATAACTATGCATCTTCAATTTTGTACTAGGTAATTCTAATTTATGTTTTTGTCTACTAGGGTATCGTCGCATGAATACAGAATGCCATCATATAAATTAATAATTGTCTACTAAACTTAACCGACATTATTGTAAATGTACCGATTACTTCTGAATAATCCTACCTTAATAAATCTAATAGGCTTGGTTAGACTAAATTGCTTGGGTCACAAAAAATACTGTGCTTATCTTAAACGTAGTGAATACCCACATATTTCGCTCGCATTAGCCTACGTGGGCTTGTTTATCTACACATAAAAACGTGATTCAGCTTACAGCAATCCCTGAACAAACATTATGTTCAAGTTAAGCGTTATTGGGTCGTTAACGAGGTAAAGGTAACATTATTATAGTATTATTTTATTGTTCGTTGTGTCCACTATTTTTGTAGTGTGTTCATATTATAAGAAAAGTAATTGCCGCACAATAATCTCGCCAAAATTCAAAAATGTCTCGTCAAATTTTTTTTTTCGGCTTAATACAGGAGTGGTTTAAGAAAAACTCAAACGAACAGTAATATCAGAAGTTGGTAATTTTGTGTAGAAATTTTAGATGGTACAGATCGTGTCATGTTAAAAGAACGCTGGTGGTTACCGCCAGTTCATCATCTTTTTGCTGGGTATTAGGCGATTTATCGGTATTTTCCCTGGCGTTCTTTTTACATGACGCGTACTACCTGATGTTCACCAGCCATCTAGTGTATTTTTTAATTAAACTTACAAACTTTATTGTTTATTCTTTTATAACAATAAAATTAGGGAAACTGATAATCAGTTAAACCAACATTTCAGTTAATCATCATCATCACCATCATCATCATGCATATTCGGTTAATATATATAGGGTGTATATACATGGTAATAGTAGATTGTTTTACAAGGGACTAAACCATCCCATTATATACGAGGCTGTTATACTCCCGAGCGTAGCGAGGGAGGATGATAAGACCGAGTAACAATGGGTGGTTTTGGCCCGAATAAAACACTCTACTTTTCACTTCGATTGCGAGAAGATAAAACAATTCACAGAAAATTTATTAAAAATTAATCAACCTTCATAAATCACCAAGACGGTTCTATTTTCAAAAAAAAAAGATTGACGGAGCACCAAGAAGTCGAGTTTTTATGTAAGAGAACGAATGCTTTGTACGGGCTGATGATTTTAGACAAAAATTAAAAAGAAAGAATACTTTTTAGCCCGAGGTATTAAACTCGAGTTTTAGGCCCGCTAAGCTACACTATTATGATACACTTTTTGAGCAAGAGAAGTGAAAATGGTATTTATTTGATCTCTGAAGGTTTGAGGTGAATCGATGACTGCATATTATAAGTTTACAAAAACAAATAGAACAGTCTCTTTCAAAAATCTGTATCAATCTGTAAAATTAGATAAATTTTATGTTCATTAAAATGAATTATTTCCTTACAATCATTTTAAAAATTGACAATTTGGTCTTGCCAGTGAGACGCTTCCCAATGTACAGCATTAAATATTTATTTATTTAAGTAGATGTATTGTTTGCCATCATCATCAGCAAACAGCAGTCCACTGCTGGACGTAGGGCTCCCCTAATAATTTCCCTTGCGTTCCATCTGAGGATAGGCTAATGGCGCTTTAAGAGTAATTTTCATTTTCACCGACCATGGAAGTGACAAAAAAATCGATCACAAACTATATGTCAAAGCTAATGACTTTCTTAGTAGCTTTAGATACAAACGGTTTATATAAATAATACTGGATAAATAAATAATACTGGACGTTATCACACAGCATCATGTAGCCCCAAACTAAGTAGAGCTTGTATTATGGGAACCACATGATTGATATACTAGACATATTTTTTTTTTGTAAATACTTACATAGCATTAATAGAAAACACCCAGACCCGAGACAAATATCAACAGAACATACTAACATTTGTCCCGCAGCGGGAATCGAACCCGCAACCTTCTGCGTCTAAGGCGGACCTTCACCCACTGCACCACAGAGGTCGTCAAAATATCGAGATAATATATAATAGTATATAAATAGTAAATATACTCCAAATCGTATTTGCACTCTTTTTTTATTAATTTACTTTGAAATAAAATTCATTTTCTTTTCTCTTTATGAAACCAGTGTAGAAAACGCGTCACATCCACAAAAGTGACAATGTTAATCAACTTAAATATTAAAAAAACTATGATTTAATAATTTCCATTGTCCTAAAATAATAGTATTGTATCTATAATTTAATAACACAAAGCCTCATTACATGATTTAGATGATATATGTTAGAAAATCAATAGTCAAAGTGCTTTTAAAAATAAATTAGAATGATTCTTGTAGCGCTCGAGCTGAGGCTTGACGCTCTAAAGTACCATGTTAAACGTCTGTCGTTATTATTATATTTAGTGGTAAAAAAACTCTTACAAGTTACGCAAGTGATTCCTTCCATTGTTCCCTTCCCCTTTATCCTGCAGCATTTGAATGGAAAGTAAAAGATATCATTATCTGATGGGGGGAACTGTTTACCTCGAGCACAGCATGGATATAGAAAGAGCAGTAGCTTCAATTGGAAAGGATATATATATAAAAAAATAAAAATTTGTTCTCACCCTATCCTCCAATATAGGATAGGGTGAGAACAATTTTTTAGAACTTCTTTATTAAGAACTCGTATGCGTAATGAGTGGCTCAGATGCAAGAGGTGGTGGGATCAGTTCTCGGTGGGAGATTCAGATCAAGATTCAAATATAGTCAAACGATTATGTACATTAAGTAATAAACAAACATATATAATTAAGTTATAAAATAAACGTCGTAATAAAGATTGTATCCACTGTTAGTACTTTATTATTATTCTGTGGCGTAAGCAAATTCACGTACGTCTGAAAGGTTAAAAGTTATTGCCTTTTACGTTTTGTAAGCCTTGCTTTGATGTGCGGTCGTACCTATTTGATTATGTTCTCCAATAAGTGGGGCGCGATTAGGGTTGCCATTTGGAATATTGATTTATATTTTGAGGACTACGGGCAGTATGATCATTCAGACAGAGTTTGAACGTGTACCAAAAAAACTTGAACAAAATAACAATACTAATTATTCTACTATTATAATATTATAGTACTATTAATTACATTTTGCTGAATATAATATATAATAATGCTGAACCATATGATACAACATTACACACTCCAAACAAAGCAGAGCTTGTATTACGGAAACCACCTGACTGTTATACTACTTATAGGTAAACATTTTTTAGTAATACGTACATATTATACACAGAAAAAACCAAAACTCGAGATAAATATTTGCAGATCATATAAACATTTGTCTCGCGGCGGAAATCGAAACCGCAATCTTCGACGTCTCAGGCGAGCCTTTGCCTGAGATCGTCAAATTAGACATTAAACTTACATTTAAGTTCAACCTTTAAAACAAATAATTTCAATACAAAATGAGTAGTACATGGTTTAAGTAATCATGATAATTTACAATAATAATAAACAATTTGAAATAATCTATTTTTGAATGTTTTGTAATATTTAACCACTTAACCTTAACAACCCTGGCGGGATTGCCTCTTGTAAACTTGTTTGAATGCAAATTGCTTACAATCGTTTTATGAATGATGTGAGCCTTGGTTTTTTTTATCAGAATATAATAACTATTTTTCAGTATCAAATAATTTGAATACTTGATTCTCGTTCTAGGGAAAATACCCAAAAGATTGTGATTATGATCATTTGAGGTGCATTTTATTGGAGAACCCTTAGAGCTAGGCTAGATAAGGTAATCCAGGTGCGAGTCGAGTCGAGTCACGAGTATCCAATCAGGCTTTATTAATCCCATCTTGAACATGATCAGCAGGGTGATCAGCTTACTCTGTTGCAAACAGATTGACACCGATCCTGTATTTAATTTGACATTTAATCTGACGAAATTCAATGAAAGTCATTTGACAAACTGTCACAGTTTGTGAAAACAGGATCGGTTTCAATCATTTCTGTTTGCATCTGAGTTAGCCAATCATCCGGCTGAACAAGCTTATATCATTCAATTGTCATTTTAATTCATGTTCCAGCTTCATAAGGTGTTTGATGTAAAGCCGGGGATACACATGTCAGTAAATCGGGAAAGTAGCTGGCATTTCTGCCCTTGTACCTATCTGCCTTTCTAAAGCTAGGGATACACATGCCCGTAGCTTGCAGAACAACAGCTGTAGCTGATATTTGATATAAATTCAAATGTTAACAATGGAAACTCAGAATGAACATGTTTCGTGGATCTTGATATAAGTCAGAAATTAGATAATTTATTTGCAAGCATCGGTAACATAGATAAGTTGTTAATTAGTGTGTTGTATTACCATGGAATAGGTACTCTAACCTACTAATATACCGTAACCTTTATTATAGGCACCGGCTGTTAGACAATGTTCTGAACTGGGTACTGGAGTTTTCTCATGCAAATATTTATAAAGGTTTGATACATAATATTATATTTCCAACTACCTCAACTCAAATAAAATTAGTTATAAATAATGTATAATGTATGCAAAATATGATGGTAAAATAAATACATGCCAAATTATATCAAAATATAATGATTCATGCAAAATATTAATTTTATTTTATTACTAATATATAAAATTTTAGTCTAAGTAGGAAGGTAGGCCCTGTGAAAAGTAAGGTGATGTTTTTTAAAACATTACAAGACACCAACACCAACACCAACACCACAGTAATAGTTTTTTTTAACTAAGTAAAATAAGGCAATAAACATACGAATTAATAAATAAATAATGCACACTATCACACAGAACCATATAGCTCATAACTAAGCAGAGCTTTAAGGGTTTTATAGGGAACCACATGAATGATATTCATAAAATACATAGAAAATACCCAGACCCAGAATTCTGTTGGAGTTTAATGGGTGACCATGTAACAGCGCCAGAATTGGCCATAAAACAAAATATAAAAAATGAAATTAAATGGTTTTTTTTTATTTTACTATTGAGTTAGTATCACTAAATATTAAAAGAGGATTCCTTTTTTCCTCTTACTCCCAACTTACTCTCACCACTCTTCAAAATATATTATATTTCTTAAACTTTAAAGCCCGCAAGATCGTAAGAAAAACACGCTATTGTCAACAAAAAACTTCCTAATCCTCTATTCGTCAGACAAGGCTTGATGAATCGCTCTCCGGCTATCCACTTTGTATATTCAAATTACAATTAATCCTGGAGACTGCTTACTGATGAGGAATGGGGTAAATTTTACAGTCCAGGAATTGCAATCGATAAAAATCGAGTTCCCAAAAATATTATTTTACCCCACTGTAATATATGATTGTGCATTAAAACCATGCCAATTTCTACCGTGAAGCAGCATTACTGTATTTCAGTTCGAAGGGTGTGGGTGCCCGTGAAATTATAGGCACGTGAGGCTTACACCTTCATGCCTCAAGTTGATACACGCAAAGTGTTGCATCGTAGGGTATGTTTCTTATGTCCGTCACCTAAGATGCAAACAATTCTTTGTTATCGGCCTCAAAATATCGGCCTTTCGCCTGCTCTATCTCCAAAACTATTATATAAAATAGACCGCCAACTGTCACAGAAAAATCTATAGTAAAGTGCGAATCGACTCACGCTGATTATAATGACGAAATGCGTAACGGCAAAGCGGGCATCGAGATAAATAACAGTAGGTATGTATCGATGGTGACGGGTGATTGAGGTGAGATGCGATTTCGATTCAATTGGCAGGATAAGCGTTTTATAAAAAATAAAATAAAAATTTTTAAATTTCAGACCATAGTCCATGTTATAGTATATGTTTCGGTTATATTTTTATGTTTCGTCATCGTCGTTCACATTCGTTTAGTCATAGTTTTATGTTTCGGTTGTTGGTGATAAGTACAGTGGAAAGTATTCGTAGTTTCTGATGACAACGACTCGCTGTGGTCCTCCATTAATACAAGATGTATCCATACGCACAATGGATGAACATGGAATACAATTGCGGTAAAAGGGAGTCCTTTTACATTTTACATACAAGATGTTTAAAATATATTTCTAATTGAACATTAGAGAAAAAAAACGGAGGTATCAAATCAAATCAAATCAAATGGTTTAACCTTATATGTCTTATTCCAAAACGAAGACTAATATATGATTCACACACCATTATGTATACAAAATACCAGTTTAAAACGTAGACTACTCTTAGTCTTCGTTTTCCCTTCGAATCCCTCAATCAAGATATATTCTTGGGATGAATACTTATCTAATTTTATTTAGCCTAAAAAAATCAGTGTCACTTCAAAACGTAGATATTTGGCAGAAAAATAGAATAAACCTTTTTCTTTACTGCATACTGCTTACCTAGCCTTCTTTACATAGTCCGCCTGTAGGTACTTAATTATCTCATAACTCTGAAGTAATCTTACTTAACATAAAGTAGCGTAAGAAAGCTCTGAGTAGCTGTAATAAGATTATGGTCTCATCAAACTAAGTCTGTTCCTAACGAGAGGAAAAGGTTGAATGGGTTAAAGTTATTGAGATAGTAACGTTGAAAAAAGGTTTTTATATCCTCTGACCCAACTTTGATAGCTGGCGTAAATTCTAAAGCCTTTTTAGGTTGGACTAAATGTTTAATTTAAAACCTGTGGTAACAGGATTTATGTTTCGGCGTGTTACTGGGTTTTTTACTAAACCTTCTCTAAAACTAGGTTTAAGCATGTATTTTTAATAATATATTTTTTAGTTTCTTTGTAAACTGGACTACATTTTTAGAATCCGTGGAGATACGTTTTCGCTTTATTATGCTTTTACAAGAATATTACTTGAATGTAATAAATGGAACCTACATTTTATAATAAATAGAAATAAGTCCGTATTTCAAAATGTTAAAAAGCAGCTATTTCTATACATTAAGGAAAAAGTTGACATTAAAAGAGCGCTTAGAAAAATATTTGAACAGAAAAGGGAAAAATGTAGGAAAAATTCTTATCATCAGTTTCAAATTCCAGGAAAATATTATAAACCTCTAGCTCAGAAAGCAAATTGCTCTCTGAGGCTAGTCGAGTTGAAAGATCAGTTTATAATATCGGAACCACTTGCCCCTTGCATCTTGTCTAGATAATTATCTAAAGATTTATGTATCCACATAATATATAAGTCCACATTTGTAAAGGAGAATGCCGTCTGATGTATGGCGTTCGGTACCAAGACTAAAGTGAGTGCGTCAAAAAATATACAATAAGTTTTTAGTCGATTCTACTGTCAAAATAATTAAAAATGAGGGTTATTGCCATAGTTACACTTTACATCAATGTTTATTGCCATAGCAACGTATATATCATTGGTTGTTGTAGTCTAATGGCGGCGTGCAACGGAAACCAAATCAACAAAATATTTTTTTACTTGATTATTAATCGAGTCGGTGTGTAAAACTAAAGAAAATGTTAATGTCATTTAAAAAATATAATAAATTTTATGGGATACGTTCGGTTTTGACGCAATTGGTACGGGTTCTTGGCATTCTCCTTTACCGAACGTTATCCCGTGACGTATCAGAAACCCGTGTCATTACCGATAATGTGGACGTCTTTATACGAATAAAGCCGGCTTTTGACTATGGGATATACGAGTATATTACATCTTGAGCTATAATATTTTATCGCTTATCATACATTTTGAACGACACACCTCCCCGGACACCGTACGTCACCCTGAGTTTGAAGTGTCAAATGATCACGTGTAAAGATACAATACATCCTATAGTCAAAAGCCGGCTTTATGGTAGTTGCAGTGACGATTTAATTCATTCCGAACACTGAAAGCTCACAATATACGGCAGGACAATGTACGGAGTTACAATCTACTAATCCAACTAATCCGGGTCCAGTGTGGACGCTGGTCTATGTACTGTCACGTATCTAAGTCAAGAGTTACGAGCCGATCCATCGGAAGTCAGTTTTTTCAAAGGATTTTCGCTATCGTCCGCGTGACCAGGGGCCCGACCGCGCTATTTTCAAAAAACAACGGTGCGTTTCTAATCACGCTACGAGTCAGTAACGACTATGTTCCAAGTTTTCGAAATTTGGTACCGCGCTAATGTATAAACGCCAATGTAGCATCAACCAAAACCGAGTCGTAGCGTGAACGATCATCGTTATTGGATTTTATTTTAGTCTGTGCTCAGTCTGTGTAAAATCGAGTGTCGATTGGCTTTTCTAGGCGAATGCAACTCTAGTTTTGACCTACGTAGTATTGTATCCTCATTGATTTCCGACAGTTGACAATGTCATGGCATCGAATGTCGAGAGAAAATTTGTTATTTTACATAATTTGGAAACCACCACCGATAAAATAATTACATTTACAAAGTGTTCTTAGTGCGTATTGCAATCCATAAGATAATTAATAACACATGGAACAAAATGGTGGCCAAAAAATGTACGACGAGCAAGAGTCAGATCGGGCGCTGGCAATGGTCTGTGTAGCCGGAGAACGATGGATGAGGATAGCGAAGGTCCGGAAAAATGGCGTGTTGGAGAGGAAGCTTGCTGATGCTGATGCAGATGCTAGATAGATTAGCCAAAATCCCTGCAGTGCAGCCACACACTGAAGAGATGTCACACCGTGCACCTCTATTGGGGGTTTTGGATACATCGATCGCTTTGATCAAACTAATTTGTTCTTATATTAAATACAATTTTAATAATAACTTTAATGAGATTATATTTTTCATTCATATTGAAAAACGGGAATTTTCACGTACCGTTACATCGGTGAAGGCACCGACGGCGTTTCGACTCGTTAAGAGAGTCTTCATCAGGGTGAGTGAACGCGACGCTCTTCCTCCGCGTCCCGTCTTGCACTGCGTGCGGCAGCTCTTGCTGCTCGGCTCGGCCGGGGCCGGGGCCTGAGGCCGGGGGGGAGGGTGCTTGTGTCCGGTTTAATGTCGGCGGCGCGGCGGGCAGCGTTGATCCGCTGTCTTCACTACTACTCTCGTCACCATCTCCTTTTGTAGCGGGCAGGCAGACCACGCTGACTGTATCACTACCAGTCTCTTCTATCGTGCCGTCTTGGGTAGCATTTAGACACGACTTCCAGGCAGGTGGTAAAGCCCATCCGCGGTCTCTGTTGAAATTTGGTACACGACCTATCTCTATCTCGCCTCACGGATCTTGCGGGGGACGAAAAACTTTTCTCTAGCCAAGACCCGGGCCTTGTCAAAGCGGATATAGTGTGTTGCCCCAGAGACCAACGAATGCTCCGCTAATGCAGAGTTGTTGATATCTACATTCTTCAGAGCGCGGATATGTTCAGAGAGCCTGCTAGAAATATTCCTCTTGGTTTCGCCAACATAACATTTGCCGCAGTCGCAGGGAATTGCATAGACACCGGGGACACCCAGTGGGTCTCTATCCTTAGGAGATCGCAACATTTGTCTTAGTTGTGTCAGGGGTCGAAAAATCGTTTTAATGTTAAATTTTCGTTCTAGAAAATGACCGATTTTGTCGGTCAGCCCCTTAACAAATGGAAAATATGCTGTCGCTCTCTCTACCGATGTCTTGCGTGACCTCGTGGATGTATTAGCGATTCTAAAACTCTGTTTCCAACCGTAACCATTCCTTTCCAGCACATTTCTCACATGTTTCAGTTCAGTATCCACGTACTGTGGGTCGCACAACCTCAGGGCTCTATTAATAAGGGTACGTGGTACTGAAGCCAAGTGCGCTGGATGATGATGAGAGTTAGCTCTTAGATATCTGTCCGTGTGTGTTGGCTTGCGGTATACTGAGTGCGATAGACGTCCAGAAAGCTCTCGCGTGACCAACACGTCTAGGAAAGGAAGAGTTCTATTGTGTTCACTCTCTACGGTGAATCGAATTTTTGAATGTTTATCATTTAGATGTGTGAGCAGTGAGGTGATTTGGTCTTTATGTATAATAGCAAATACGTCATCAACATACCGCCACCAATGTCTCGGCTTATAGGGAGCGTTCGCTAACACAGTACTTTCAAACCACTCCATGAAAATGTTTGCTACCACAGGAGCTATGGGAGAACCCATCGCCACCCCTTCCACTTGCAAGTAGTAATCACCACGCCACATGAAATATCCGCTCGTAAGGATAAATTCGATCACGTTCATGTACTCAATAGGTATAGTCGTAGCTTGCAGTAATCCCCGAATAATATTGATTGTGTCCGCTATTGGTACATTGGTGAACAAAGAGGTTACATCGAAACTCACCATACGTTCTTCGTTTTGTCAGACTAATCCATCCAGTAGTTGGGTAAAGTGTGTAGAGTCCTTCACGTAGGTGGTAGATTTTCCTGTGAATGGATATAATAAGTCCGCCATAAAACGTGCCGTCTTGTACGTAGGTGAATCTATCTGACTTACTATGGGGCGGAGAGGCCAATTGGGCTTATGAATTTTAGGAAGGCCATAGATCTTCGGTGGAGTTGGGTTTAGAGGCCGCAGTCGTCCATACAGATCATCAGAGACCGATTGCAGTACTTCCTTTAGTTTAGAAGTTACCCTGGCGTAGGATTGTAGGTGACCCGTTTGTAAGTTAGAATATCCTCTAATCATTCGGTAATTTTGTTTTCATAAGCCACCGTATCTACCACCACTGTCGCGTTCCCTTTATCTGCTGGTAGGACCAATAAATCCAAATTATTCCGCAACGCCTTCAGGGCTTTTATTTCAGGCTTTGTGATGTTGGGCTTAGGAAGTTTTGCCTTTCTCACCATTGAGGCTACATCCTGTCGTAGACATTCAGCGTCACGGGCCGGGATTTTGTTACGCGAAATGGTTCCTTCAACGCCTGTGATGATCGCCTCTACAGGTACCTTGTGTGGAGTGGGTGCGAAGTTCAGGCCTTTCGATAGTACCAATTTCATATCTTCTGTTATGGTTTGTGTGGACAGATTGATGACCGTTCTGTCATCATTAGAGGGACAATTTGTTACAGCACTCACCGTCGACTGCGTGTTGGTATTAATCAGGCGCTTGAATTTATGATCGTGAGTCCTCGTAGTATTAGACCTCACTTTATCTGCCCTATTAGCCGACATCACATCCAATATGTCCCATAGATCCGGTCTTAACGCCTGAGCCACTTGTAAGTGTAGGTCATATAATTCCTGCGAGATGATCGCAATGTTTCGGTAATATTCTCTGATTACCCTCGTACACAATTTGTTGTTGAACTTGTCAAAGACTTTAACGTAATCCCGAATGCACTTAATCGGTTTAATTAGTTACTCTTACTCTATTTTATTTTATTTTATTCTACACCCAGTAGTCACATAGTTTGTAACATAGGTAACAAATTAGGAAATTTTTATGTAGTACCTACCTATGTTGGTACATTAGTCACCCAGACCCCATACAGATGTTTTTTCATTGATTAATTTATTGGATAATTAAATACTAGTTTGCGCCCAGAGCTTCACTTGCGTGGCACCCCGATAAAAAGTACCTAGCATATTATGTTACTCCGGGTTAAGAAGTACTTAATTATTGAAGTCAAGGAGGAACGGATCACTTTCACATGCTTACATTAACATTCTACTTTGCCGCTAATATTAGTAGAAATAACTCAAGGATAGGATAGTAGGAAGCTCATGCAAGCATTTGCCCCTCAGTCGAAATCAAATCTGTATATTTCGACTGAGATACATATGGATACTCACACCAATTTTATTGAGTGCCCGTTTTTTAAATATAGTTTGGTTACTAGTGGCGCATGCTGCGTACTACGCGGCAAACAGCGCGCATTTGTTGTTTTTGTAGCAGGAACAGGGGCCTATTGCATTTTGAGTGTTTGAGTGTGTTGATTCTATGATTTTTGCGATCGTCCAAAAGGCCTCCGTTTCATCGCTTATTGCATTTTAAAATAAATCTGAGTACGTGATATGCATTTTGCACTATTATTTCAAGAAAAATATCACAAAATTCTTCTCAATACTCATAATTATCTCATACAATTACGATGCAGTTCAGAAAAAGTACTTCCGGAGCAACTTTATCAAAGACGCTTGTTTGAGTACTCTTACGATCACGCTGGCCTCAACTTTCTGTCAAATAATTTAGCGCGGTACGAAAGCATGAAAATGTTGTGATACGATAAAGGTTAAACTGGGTTTCCGCTAAAATGTTCCAGCCACGAAAAGCTACGTTTCAAGTATGTGTCAAAATTTTTATTAAATAAAATAAAATTAAATTATACAAGTCAAGAGTTAGTAATATCTAATGTCCAGCAGAAAAAAATATTATAATGAAATAAAAATTATATAAATAAATATATAAGTTGTGTCACAAAACAAAGATGATATTATGACACAAACAATCATGCATCTCGCTCACAAAATTTTAGACATTCCGATAATATTTTCATCCATACATCCGCAAATAACTCACGCTCAGGATTCTGGTTCAGGAGAGCGTTAAGAGCAGTGAGAACGCGTGGCAAGGGTGAAAAAGACCGAGCAGTGGTGTGACAGTACTCCACTCCGCAAACAACTTGTGCCTACGACTCCGACTGTAATTATCTGGGGTATAGAATCGGCACAGCTCATAACTCATGTCCGGAGTATCTATCGGGCCGCGGAATACCTTGCATGCCATAACGAGTTGGTCCTTAGCCCGACGAACTTCCAACGAGTTAAAATCTAGACATCCAAGAAGAAACTTCGTAGGGTATTAATAAGGATAGTACCCATATTTGAACTTATATTAGAACCTTAGGATAGCCTTCTGTATTTTTTCAAGAAGAAGCGCGTATTTGGATTCATGCGGGTTCCAGATACAAGCGCTTGTTTCCAATTTAGAACGGGCAAGGGCACTGTATATGAGCCAAATCACATGCTCGTTACGAAAGTCTCGCACATTTCTGAGAACGAAACCGAGGCGTCTATAGGATTCATTCGTCGGCGCATTAATGCGGTCGTGAAATGTCAGCTTTTGGTAAACACATCCAAATCTTTCATCATCATTCATCATTCTTTTATAATGGTAGCACGTGAGATTACTTGGCCATTAATGTTATAATCGTAGCAGATTGGGTGCCGCATTCTCCCAAAAGTCATTGAATGACATTTACCGAGATTGAATTACATTCTGTTACTGACATCCCAATTATAAACCACATCAACATTCCTCTGTAGAGCCAAACAGTCCGCCTCAAATTTGACCTGTGTGAAAAGTTTTAGGTCGTCGACGTACGACATGCTTCTAGCATGAGCTGTAACCATGGGGAGATCATTTACCATTATAAGAAAAGCAAAGGGCCTAAAATTGACCCTTGGCTGACCCTAGATCGCATGTGATAGGGCTGAGACTTATACTGACCGAGTCTGGCATATTGCTGGCGATCACGTAGGTAATCCGCAAGAAGTTGAAGCAGACACGGAGCAATGCCTATGGTGGATAGCTTCGTATGTCATTATTAACCCTATTAAACGCTTTCAGGAAGTCAAAGTAGAGAACGTCGACCTGGATTCCCTGGTCAAGCCGCCTAGAAATGTAATCGAAAAGGGTTAAAAGAGCGTTTCCCCCTGAAGCCGTGTTGCTCATTGCATATATACTTATTAACCTGCACATATATGTATTTTTGCAGCACGCTTTCAAAGATGCAGCTGAGGACAGAATTGCAATAGGGTGATATTCTACAACCGATGATTTGTTGGATCCTTTGGGAATAGGTGTGACCCTCGAGAGTTTCCATTGTGAGAGGTAAACTCCCGTCTTCAATGCAAGGTTAATCATGTGGCAGAGGGGAACAGATAATGATTTTTTAGCATTTTTGAAAATCATTAGTTGAATACTATCAGGTCCTACTAAGCTATTTATTTTTTCTTCTAACTTATTTTTATTCTAACTTATTTATCCCATAGATTATGTCATTAGAAGTAATATTTGTGATATTAATGTAGTTGCTGTTTATACGACGGTCAAGGACCAAAATTTGGTAGATGTTCAGTTGGGGAACATCCGACCAAAAGACACTGGCGAAGTACCTCGCAAACGCCTCAGCTGCTTCATGGCCGGAATAGGCAGAACCTTGAAACTTCACGTCGGTCGATTTGAAATATGGTGCCAAAACTTACGGGGATTAAGTTAAATATTGTCCTCAATAATCCTGATGTGATTCTCATAAGCATTTGCGATATCAAGCTTAAAGCTAGCTCTGAGATCTGAGAAAACTTAGTAGGATTCGTCAGTATGCAAGAGTTTCCAAGTTGCGTGGAGTTTCTTTTTAAACTTAATCTCGTTAATTATGTCGCTTGTAAACCAGACTGGATAGCGATCACGGCTCGAACTTTTTCGACACTTTTTTGGCATGCACGTATCGAAAATGTTCGAAAATCACATTTTTTTAAATTCCAGTCTCTAGCAGGATTAACGTTACTCTCTTTGATATGGTCAGAATGATGTGCTGTAACGATTTTTACCCCAATATCCAAGGGTGGGTGAGGCCGATCGACTCGAACGATGCCGTCCTTGGTAATTACACTTATTTCAGGCATTAAATCGCTCTCCTGAACCAGTAAAACATCCAGTTTTCCTCCATAACATAATATGAAT
This sequence comes from Horisme vitalbata, assembly GCA_951804965.1. NCBI lineage: Eukaryota > Metazoa > Arthropoda > Insecta > Lepidoptera > Geometridae > Horisme > Horisme vitalbata. The sequence goes on along the minus strand of OX638091.1, from coordinate 34,165,585 downwards.
TTTACAATTTCATTTTTTCCTGACAAGTTACTAAAAGACAAAAAATAGCAATAATAATTTAGTAATATTTACAGAGGCACGCACAATTTAGGTTAAAATCACCCATTATTAGTACAGAACCCTTTAGGTTGTTAATTACCTTTTCAACTTGACAAAACCAATCCATATATACACACTATCCTTAGCTCGGGAATCTATATAAATTACGCAAACTTAAAAAGTGTGACCATGCCAAGTAAACCTCGCCCAAAGGTCTTCACAGTCGGTAGTTTCTAGATTCCGTTAAAAGCCGTTGAAGTTTTATTAGAGGTCGTGCAGCCAGCAAAACGCCACCTCCGAGCGATTTTCTGTCACCACGTAGCACTTGCCAGTCCCCACAGTTGTGGCTAGCGTCAACATCTTCTACCAAAATGTTCGAGGATTAAAAACAAAATTACAAACGTGGTGGAATAACTTGAGTGCATCTGTTGAGGACTCTGAAGTGACAGATATAGGGACTACTCACACTTATTCAGCTCGATTCAGCTTTTGTCCATAGAAAACAACGATTTTGTATGGAAACGTGTACGCATCAATTCAGCTTTCCGCGTCTATTCTCCTTTCGCGGCAAACCAGTATAAAATGAGGATAAATGTGTTTTTATCATGCGAATGCTATAGAGAGCTTTCAGCGCTGTTCCGCCGCGTTCAGCTCTGTTCCGCTGCGTTCAGCGCTGTTCCGCCGCATTCACCGTCGAACGCGGCGGAACAGCTCAGGGATGTTTCGCGACTCCTTGTCGATAAGTTGCGACCTGTAGGCTCCCCGCAGACGATCGACTTTCTTTAGGACAAAAAATCGGACAATTAAAGATGGGACGTCATACCAACTAGGAAGAAAGAGCGAATACCAACCAGGTTGGATTTACGAAGGAAGTAAGGCCTTAAGAGCTAAATTGGTTGGAATTAGATTGTACGTATTGAAAGTATTTTATGCGCTATTACTTTTTTTCGTAAAGTTCATAGTTGTGGAGTTATGGCACTTTGCCATTTATCAATGCGTCTCTTTAAGGCCTTACTTTCTGAATCCAGAAAACGAAATACTCATACATATTTGAAACTGCTATAACTCCACAACTATGAACTTTACGAAAAAAGTAATAGAACATAAAATACTTATATAAATACGTACAATGCAATTCTAACCATTTTAGCTCTTAAGGCCTTACTTCCTCCGTAAATCCAACCTGGTTGAAATAAGCTCTGTCCATGATGTCTTATCCCTAACTGTCCTACGAAAAATCGGTTGTAAGGTCGGTCGTCTGCGGGGAGCCTAACCGTCTTCGCAGCATATTCAGCGTCGTACGTAGTAGAAAGAAGCGTTTCAGCGAAGATAGCACGCCATGACGGCTTTTCTCATTCTTACGACTCCATACGTGGCTGATTGAAGCAGAGCTGTATAAGTGTGACCAAAATCGCTCAGCGAAACGCGAATGGAGCTGAATAAGTGTGAGTAGTCCCCATCAAGAAAGCTTTCAGTAACTACAACAAGATTCTGTTCAAGCACACTCATGTTATTCCGCCACGTTTGTAATTTTGTTTTTAATCCTCGAACATTTTGGTAGAAGATGTTGACGCTAGCCAGTCTATTGAGCGGCCTTTCGACCACGAAAGGGCCGGTTGTTTTGGTTCGACTTCATGTTGACGACATAGCTGCTTGGTGTTTGGAGCTTAAATGACACCACCGATCAACTCCTGTAGCGATGCCATGCCACGCAGTCTAGTTAAACACTATGCGTCTACTCTCGTAACATTTCATCGTTCATAGTCTGTGTCAGTGTCCGTCCACATTTAGCGTAACATGACCTGGAGCGAGGTCACGTAGCCCAGTCCGTTGTCATGTCACAAGGGTGGATCCACCTTTACCTATAGACAGCGTCAAGTGGTAACTTTTACTTAAAGACCAGGACGCTGTAGTATCTTGGATATAGCTAATTGGTTTATTGGAATCTCTCAACCTAGTCGACTTAGCCCACAGAAAAAACATGGTCAATATACGTGTGGAGCTGACAAAACCGCGATTATATTTTAATTACTTTTTTGGCCACAATGTCCCTCTGAACCACTATGAAGCATAATAATTAGGTAAACCTATACAAGTCGAAACAAAGCAGTTTTATAATGCCACAACTCCGTCCCACTTCAAATGCCGTACGTGTATAATTTAAAGACTATTTCCATAAGCTTACTCGCAAAATGTCAGAAAAGAAATAGTAATGCCTACAAAATTCAGTAGGTACACTGTAATCTAATGTACCTACTTAGTTACTCCTGTGGTCTGCGTACCTTGAAGATGGAGAGCAGAGTTCTAGGCACTAGTACGAGTTTTTTACCAGCTCGATCGTGTTATATGCTTTAAATGGAAAAGAGTCTGTGCCACGCGTCGCCCACTAGATGACGCTGCCTCGATTTCATTATAAATTTACGTAAACGGAAACGCGATCGAGCTGGAAAAACACTCGCACTCGGCACTCCGTTAGCCACACACTTGCAAACAAATATTTTTATTTCAAGATCATCATAATAATCTCACTAATATTGTTTGTGTGTGTTTGTTAGTTTCTATTCAACTCCGTAACGGCTGAATGGATTTGGATGTAACTTACAATACATAGTTTATGACCTGGCATAATATTAAATTGGCTATATTTTTGTCCCTAGATTTTACCGTAGTTTTTTTCTAAGCTAGTTAAAATATTTTTACGAATTTTACCAATTATAATAATTATAAATAGGTGATAATTGTAAAATGTTATGAAATTACATGCATACAGCTCTTAGACTATAGTTTTATATGAGACTCACGTAGCAAGGGCGAGCGGCGGCCAGAAAGTAGAAATATGATTTCTGTAATACTTAAGGTAAGGATTAATTTAGATAATAATAATAAAGCTTACTTATACCGCAGAATATATGACAGTAAAACTTTTTTTTTATACTCACTCTTTATTTCGATAAATGAACTAGTTTTACCAATTAAGATACCTATTTAATTTGTAGCACCTAATGTAAGTATAATTATACCGATGGTTACATTACTACTGCTGCTGCTAATGCTGAGTAAGAGTCCTATTTTACCCTTTGGTAGTACATTTATTCATAAATTTTTATCTAGGTTTCTAATTTTAAGATAATTATATTATATTAAGATACATGAGTAATATCCTTACTTTTATAAAGGTCGGGGAAAAAGTTTCTACGTATTTTGTTTTATAAAATTGAAGAAAAATATCTTTGGTTGTACTGTTTGTATGTAGCTGGTTTTAATATTTAAAATTAGAGGGCACCATTAAAAAGAAAAATAAAAAGTAAAAAACACTTTCCCGCCATTTTTCAATAGTTTTTCTGTCCGCCAATGTGAGTGATTCTAACGAAGAGAATTCTGTACGTTCTAAGTTTTATTACAAAAAAGGGGCAAAAAGTGTACCCATTTGCGGTTTCTATCCAAAGGTAATGAAACTGAACCATTTTTGAAAAGATTGATAATTAGTGATGAAAAGTGGATCACCTACGACAAGAACGTGCAAAAAAGATCATGGTCAAAGGGTAGTCCAGCTCCACAGACTGTGGCGAAACCTAGATTGACGCGCAATAAGATGATGCTGTGTGTATGGTGGGATTGGAAGGGCACGGTTTTTTATGAGCTTTTACCGCCGCGCAAAACTGTCGATTCGGATCTCTTCTGCCCACAACTAATGAGACTCAAGCAAGAAATTGAGAAAATACGGCCGGAATTGAACAACAGAAAAGGATTGGTCTTTCATCATGATAACGTCAGACAGAGCTTGGTTGGAATATGTTAATGCATCCACCGTATAGTCCTGACCTTGCACACTCAGCTTTTCACCTGTTTTGGTATCTAAAAATTGTTTGGATAGTGATAAGTTAACATCAAGAGAGGGCTTTCAAAACTACTTGTCGCATTTTTTTGATCACAAAAAAATCTCAAGATTTCTACAGCAACGAAATTATGTCACTACGAACGAGATGGCAACATGTTAACGAACAAAATGGTATATAATATTATAATAAAATGCAATTAAATTTCGAAAAAAAAATCTTGAATTTGTATATAAAATACGAAGAAACTTTTCCCCCGACTTAATACAAGATACAAGATACAAGATACAAGATATTTATTTGCATATAAGTGTAAGTAACAGTAGGTCTTAAGACTAGTTGTAAGTACATGACTTACTCACCGTTTTCCGGTATTGCAAATTTGGTGGGTTAGGGCGCTTTACATTTGATAAAATTAAAAAAAAATTCAAAGATTTCCTATAAAATTAACTAAGTACAAGCCTAAATTATACTTTGAATATTTGTACAAAGATGAATACAAAAAAATGTCATAAATTAATAATAAAAAAAACTGGAATAAATCATAAAAATTTTAAAAATTAAATGTCAAATAAGTCAATGCATAAATTAAATTAAGAATTCAGATACACTATAATAATATTTTTCAGCCAACCAAATTCTTAGCTTTTTTTCAAATTGTCTCCGTGGTAGATTTTTTACATCACTGGGAATTTTATTATAAATACGCCCAAAATAATAAATATGATACATTAGTTTTAAATAATAACTTTTATTTTTTTCTTTTCTGTCTTTATTAGGTCTAACATGTTCTCCAACGGTACTACATAATTTATAATATTGTGTTTGTTCGGTTCGGTATGTAGTATGTATAGGTATATACGCATAGTACGTACGCATAGAACACATGTTTTTTGAAAAAAATACATTATTTGTATACTTGAATTGAGCCGTCGAGACCCAGTGAGAGAGACGTTCTCCAAATTCTAATGTTAATGATGTTCTGATGGTGATGAGTTCGAGTCCATGTACTTATTATATTATTTCCGTTTAGAAATAAGTATGCGAATACTCCTCACCATAGTGAAGGAAACCATCGTAAAGAGCTTAGTCAGCTCCAACATATTTACCATGTCTTTCTTGTGGGTAAGGCTGACTAGGCCGAGAGAATGGTATCGGTGCTGGACAAGCACACGCCATCTAACCATGTCCCAGGGTAATGCCTGCCCAGTTTTATTTATACAAACGAAATCCACAGCCTTAAAACAAATAACATAATATAGCCTATCTTGCAGCCAGAGTAGTTAAACATAAAACTAGTTACTTTATCGAGAGTAGAAAAATCCAAAGTTTATTAAACCAGACCGATCTTAATCTTTGCTTCATTCAATTCAGAGTTAGTATTTTTTTTTACATTGAAAATTTAGTTTATGTTTTCCTGATAGACTAGAGTGCTCCGATTTACGAAACTGTGACATTTGACTGTAGTTTCGCAGATGTGAGAGGTACGTGGATGTGTCAAAAGTTTGCGTCTGCTGGAGGGCTTAAAACTGCGATTTGAATTCTCAAATTTGGTCGGTAAGTTTTTTGTGATTTTCCAAAATTTGCAGTTTCAAATTTTTTTCGCTGACTTGGATCGATAATCTCCCGATATCTTTTTTTGAGCTCACTATTCAAGAAACGGAAAAAAATCTAGAAATTGTATTAGCTTAATTTTTATTAAGTTTGAGCCATCTTAGATTTTGTCTGTAGATAGTGTCATTTTCACAACTTGATTTCGTGATGAGAGTGTGGGTGGTGCGGAGTGTACTAGTTGGTGTGGGTTCCATACCCGTCCACTTAAATAATTACATATCAGAAAGGTACATATTCCCAACATTTTGCTCACTAATGCGATGCGGTAGTAAGACTCGTGGCCTTTGCTAAAACAAGTATCTTACATATCTGAGCATTTTGGTTAGAACATAAACTGCTCGGTCCACATTCTGGAATGTTCTGACTTTGGATAGTCAGTAAATTTACTGGACATTTTATGCATTACTGTGTACTTCCTACATAAATTTAAAATTCGGTAGTTTGTATAGTTTACTTATACTAAAATAGCTTGGTTTTGATGAAAATATCACAAAACTGGGTGGAACTGCAATAAGTGAATTAACTCAATACTTAATTTTGTTCAAAGCTTCGCTCACTTGGCATCAGTGTCGTGGAGTCGCGACGATAAGTTATAGGAGTCGCGCGCGCTCACTACTTGTCGCCGCGCCTAGTCGCGCTGTGCACGCGCACACACGACGACAGTCGCGCGACAGCGCAGCGTCAGTCTCTACTCTACTACTAATGATCACTTCATGCCCGACGTGAGTAGTAACGACTAGTCGACGACGCAAGCGACAGCTCCGCGTCTAGTCGCGGCGACAAACTGTCAGATGCAAACGACAACGCCGCGTCTTGTCGCCGCGACTAGACGCGGCGACGACTCGTCCAAATTGCGATGGCTCTATTTCAGTTCCACTCGTTATTTTTGTTATATTTTCATTAAATTCTTTTTGAACGTTTGAAATACCTTTACAACTTAGCGTTACATTTCAAGTGATCGTTTCACAAACAATATTCTTGATACTGGGTAATTAATTTCACAATTTTGACTGGTTAAAAAGGTTTTGTGGAATTTCTCGTCCCCATCAAAAGGCTTTGACAATGTAAACTATTTAGCCGGATGTTTTTACGTTGATAGTTCTTTCGTTTTAGTAAATAAATTAACTTTAGTATAGTTTTATTTGTTATAATAATGCATATACCGAGAAAATAAAGTAGAATTTTAAAGTTTAGAGCCTAGAGTTTAAAAATGGAATATATGGCGTATTCCATTTTTAAACTCTAAAGAAGCTTTTTTTTAAGGAGGATTAAGAATATATTTAAAGCATTATTTGCCTTGAACAATTGAACATAACATTATTATTAAATCCTAACTTTTTAACTTAATCTGTAAGTATAATATTATTAATGCGGAAGTGAGTTTATGTAACCCGTGATCATGAAATTTCTAATGCACGTTGTCAGGAGGTACAGAAAAGCCTCAGAGCCAGAGCCTCCAGAGCAAAAACCTTTCCCGAGGGATGATATGATATAGTGAATTTTTAACTTAGCGAAGCCGCGAGCAAAAGTAAAGAGTTTATTGTAAATCCCACCAGATTTTTCATTTTACATTAAATTTTGTAAATAATATATTATGAACATAACTTCAAATTAAGTCAAAGTCAAAATACTATACTGTGTTCATGTTATTTAATTAAAAAAGTGCTGTCAATTAACCTAATATCTAAACATACTACATTTACTTAAATTACAAACTCTTTTAGTAAATAGTTTTAAGAAAATGTTTCCGCATAGCAGCTTTACTAAATAACTGAATTTATTAAGGGTATTTAAAAAGGCAAGATAATTGTGGCTTTTCACCTTCAAAGTAAACTCGGTTTTGATGACAGAAGGTGTCTCTCATTTTTAGAATTTTATTTAGTGCATTCTTCATTCATTTGTCATATGATTTTGTATTTTTTTGGATGTTGTTCAGTTTACTAATAGATACGATGACGACCTCTGTGGCGCAGTGGGCGAAGGTCTGCCTGAGACGCAGATGGTTGCTGGTTCCATTCCCGCTGCGGGACAAATGTTTGCAAGTTCTACAGATATTTGTCTCGGGTCAGGGCGTTTTCTATATAAGAAATGTATGTTTTTACAAAAAAAATAATTATATGTGTAGTATATCAATCATGTGGTTCCCATAATAGAAGCTCTGCTTAGTTTGGGGCTACATGATGCTGTGTGATTACGTCCCGCATTATTTATTTATTATACTTTTATGGATAGATACATCAAAACTGCATCTATCGTACCTTTTTGATCATAAAATAAGCGAAGGTATAATATATTTGATATATTTTTTTATAAAACGCACATTACTAATGATCGAGCAAGAACTTGTCCTGACGAAAACAGAATGGTTGGTGGTTATTTAGTGCAATTTAGCATAAGTAAGTGTATAAAAGCTATAAGATAAATCTTTCACTGGTTCTATAGTGTTTTTTTTAAATAAATAAATGTTAATTTACTTTTAAAATAAATAAATACAATACAAAAGCCGTCGCTTACAATAAAACCCATTTGTATTTTGCTTCATAGCATATTACACTGCTCGGTCCGTTAATCGCTAGAACTCGACCAGGCCGTAGCTACAGCTACTGCGAGGACCAGTAACCGAGATGGACTTATTTAAGTATGTAGTAAAACCCTTATTTAGACAATAGCTCCGTACCTACTAATGGCCACCTGTTTTGTTTTATTGGGATATTAGCGAGAGAGGGACGATAATAAAACACTTTATTATGTGTTATAAATGGACAGCGAGGTAAATAGCTTTCTTCGTAAATGTTTTATATTATAACTAGCTTCCGCCCGCGGCCTCGCTCGCGTGGTACCCGGATAAAAAGTAGCTTTTGTGTTAATCCAAGTCATAAACTATGTATATTCCAAGTTTCATCCAAATCCGTTCAGTAGTTTTTGCGTGAAAGAGTAACAAACATTCATACATCCTCACAAACTTTAACATATATAATACCCTCGAGAGCAATGAATCCGGGTCACTCAAAGAATCCAAAAAATCTCGGAAAGTAAGAATGCTAGGTTAATGCAATAAATTGTATTTAATAGACAATTTAATACTCCTTAAATGAAAGTATTAAAACTTCTTAGTTATTGTAAAGTTATATCATAAAAAAATCAAATTTGAAAAGGGAACACTGTTGAAGATGGAACTACGAAATTACAGGATTTGTTTTTGCTTTTGTTTGTAATCTGTCATTTATGTTGGTACATAAACCAGGTTGATAGTGCTCAATATTCATTATTCAAGCTGAAATCATGTCGCTTACACTTGAAGAATGCACCAGAATACTTACATTGGTGGAAACCGGCCGGAGTCAGCGCGATACAGCCAGGACTGTCGGTGTGTCGCTGTCAACAGTACAAAGAGTTCTCCGACGTTACGAAGAAACTGGTTCTAACCTACGCAGACCAGGAACGGGCAGAACTAGGTGTACCACAGCACGAGAAGACCGATACTTGGTGAACACCATGCTTCGAAATCGCTTTCTCACAGGAACTGAACTCACAAATCAGTTTCGACGCCTCGGAGGAAGTAACCCAAGTGCATGGACAGTAAGACGTCGGCTTGCTGAATCTAACTTAAAACCCCTTAGACCTGCAAACGGCCCTAAATTGGAGCGTGGCCATCGTATTTCAAGACTAAGATATGCCCAGAACCACGTAAATTGGAGTATTGAAGATTGGTCGAAAGTTATGTTCTCCGACGAATCAAAATTTATGCTCTACAAGCACGATGGAAGACACAGAGTGTATAGAAGACCAGGGGAAAGATTCAAGCAAGCATGCATCGAAGAAAAAGTAGCCTACGGTGGTGGGTCTGTACTTGTGTGGGCCGGAATTTCCTCTGAAAGTCGCACAGAGCTGGTGATCATAGAAAACGGCTCTTTAACTAGCGTAAGATATGTGGAAGAAATCCTCAACGAACACGTTGGTCCATTTATGGTCAATTTGGGTGAGGATGCTATATTTATGCATGACAATGCCCGACCTCATACAGGTAGGATTGTGAATGACTACCTTCAAGAGATGAACATTACTTGTATGGAGTGGCCAGCGCGCAGCCCGGATATCAACCCGATCGAGCATGCTTGGGACGAGCTAGGGAGATGCGTAAAACAACGAAACCCTCCCCCAATCACGCTTCCTGAGCTCAAAATTGCTCTCACAGAGGAATGGGAGAATATTCCCCAAAATCGTATAAGGAACTTGGTGTACAGCATGCCAAACCGCGTAAACGCAGTAATGGAAGCACGAGGAGGTAATACGAAGTATTGAAATTCAAGAAAATCGTCATAAAGTTCAAAAATTTCATGTTTCCTATTTTTGTTTTAAGGAGAGATCAGCAGTTTTTTTTCTTTATGTAATTTTGTGTAAATAAAATGTATGGTGACTCATATTTTTTTAACTTTCATTTAAGGAGTATTAAATTGTCTATTAAATACAATTTATTGCATTAATCTAGCATTCTTACTTTCCGAGATTTTTTGGATTCTTTGAGTGACCCGGATTCATTGCTCTCGAGTGTATTAGTAGGATGAAGTACGATATATCCATACATACTCGCAAACTTTCCCATTTATAACTAGAAGTGTGATATAAGTTTTAGCAATGTTTTATTTTAGCCATAGTTTTGGATAGTCCTAATATATTTAACATTTTAGTCCAATATTCTCGCGCAGGCGGGCTTCTCGTGGCAAGCAAGAAATGCCAATAATTCCTCGTTTTCTTCTTGTCGTGTGAGCTAGTATCAACTCAGGTTTCAGAGTTTTTCCAGATTCGCTAAATTACTTTTAAATTAGCTATTTTTTATTTAGGAACAAACTGTAGCGGACAGTCGGATACTGCCGAGCCACTAAGGGAATTATTCTATAACTCAGTGCAGGTAAGGTTACAATAATTTTGATATATTTTAATAGGTGGAGAATATATCTGGCTACACTTAAAAAACTCATTAAAAACAAACACTCAGTAATAATACAAGCGAATAACTAAAAGAAGGCCGGTCATTTCAGACCTAACCATAAATGGAAGGGACTAAAAATGCGAATTACGCCTTATCATAAGGAATCATGGTTATTGAACGCACTCTCACCCACATTGTGCATCCCTCGTCCCAATGTCAACCATCTAAAACAAAACTGCCAATAACAGAGCACGCGTTTGGTTAGTTTTGGTTTAATGGTGCCAGTGTCCTAATCGATCGTAACCTTTCTTTTAGAATCAAAATCAAAATTAATTTATTCAGTAGGAACTGTAAAGTACACTTCGAAACGTATTTTTTTTAATTTACACCAATTCGCTACGCAACCAAACAGCGAAGAATTGGCAAGTAACTCTGTTAGGCTTATATTTTTTTAAAGTCCATGTTATTACAATTTTTGTTCTTATCTATTACATTGTTTTTGAGGGAGTTGGAGACAGTTTCATCCCAAGTTTTTTTGTCATCTAAATAATCAGATTTTATAAAGAGAGGTTACGTTTAACAACATTTTCGAATTTATTTACAGATTAATTAATCACGTCAGAAAAACGTACGTTTGCCCTTTAAATGATTGACTAACTTCATGGAGCCTTACAGTAGGAACAGCAAGTTTATCTTTATTTCTAGTATTAAAATTATGATAGTCGCTATTCTTTTGAACAAGATAATATGTTTTAGACATACATTAAGTTTTCATATACATATTGGCACGGCACTGTCATAACATTTATTTCTTTAAACTTACTTCTAAGTGATTAATGGGGGCCCATATAATAAATTGCACGAACAGCCCTCTTCTGCAACACAAATATGGTATTGATATTGACCCTTGCGGAACACTCATCTTTACTACAGATCCTGGGGAACATTTTCCATGTACGTCTACTTTCTGTATTCAGTCTGATGGGTAAGAAGTAAGAAGGGCTAAAGCCATACCCTGACGCCATAGTGATCTAGTTTCCTGATTAATGTTTCATGGTCATGAATAAAATAAATATCAAGAAAAATTCTGCGGCTTTAATAAAAAAAACGATTAATTGAACAAGATATCCTGCAATAAGAACTAGCAATTAGGACATAGGCCATTTTAAGGTCAGGTCTCAGGTCACAGGTTGTATGAAACTGACCGATCTTCTTTGGGAAAACGCGGTATTATCAAACTGGTTTGGTAATATCGTGCCCCAGGTTAGTAATTTTACGCTGGGTCTGATAAATAAGTCTTTCCAAGAGTGGAAGCCTGGAGCCTGAATTGGAAATATGCATAGACTCCAGCTTTCACAAAAGTTTACTAGAGGCATAGTTTTAGCCTAAATGATTGAAAAGTTTAAGATATTTTTTTTTTAGTTATGTATAGAAAAAATTAAATAGTCAAAATATTGGGCTTCAATCTTCTGGATTCTATATTTTTTTTCTTTTTCGTAGGAGGATCAGCCATCTCTTTTACGACACTCAACTACCGCGTCATGAAAGTAGCTTTCTGTAAAAAAAATGTTGTAGGCATTTTCATACAAGTTAACGTTTCAAGTTAACGTTTTAATTATAAAACAAGGTAATTTTATTTTGTAACCAAAAAAACCAAAACAACCTCATAGATTTAATTTAAACTTATTTTACACATACAATGTTCACTATTTTTCCCCTTAAAATGTGTATAAAATATAACTGAATGTGAAATATTCATTTACAGTATAATAATATATTCAGGATGATGGTGGGGCTGCCCAGATTCGGTAGTGCATCGGGAATGTTTGCCCACTATCATACTGATGGCTTTCATGTCGTCATGCGCAAAAAAACGACATCCCTGATGAACAAATTTTGGAGTAGCAGCAACAGCATCCTGATGGCAGTAGCAGAGAACTGCATGTCTCCGCTCTGGAAATGTTTTGTACAGAGAGTGACTAATAATTGAATCTATTTCTAATATTAGTCACTTTCTCGTCTTTTGCCTTTTCTTTTTGTGTTTTCTTAATATTTTTGTGTTCTTAATTTAAATTTTTCTTAGTATGGATCTAGGTTGTCCGAAATAAAATATATATTTTTTTTATTTGTATTAACTCACCTCTTATTCAAATCACCCGAAAAACTATATCGGTTGCGCGGGATCAATAAAAACGTACAGCCTTCCTCTCTGGTTGCTCGGTGGGAACTGATAGTGGCCGAGCGGGGTAAGGGGGCGTGGAGCTATGATTTTTCTAACATTGCGGGCACGAATTGTTGATAATTTAAGAGAAACCTAGGTGCGCGAAATTATCAATCGCGCGGTAATATCCAACTCTACCCTACCTACTTCTAAAGTGTGGGCGTTGGTGGACCATCGATTTTGAATTATATAAGTATTATGTACTATTGTTATTTTGTTTCAATAAAACATTTGAATTTGAGTTTTTGTGATCAACACATTCATTGAAAAAGAGGAACATAATACTGTTGCGCAATTCTCAAAATTTAACCTAAAGTTTTTGACAGTTTGGTTAAATAAAAAAAAATGTTTGCAAATTGTGGCTTGGTAGGTCTATTTTGATGGTCACAGATGGTCAAGTTTACTGGACGCCGCCGCCGCTTCAAGACCGCTGCAAACTTGACGATAAACTTGATCATGTAGGACCAACTCTATTTACTAACTTTTAACTACACTCAAACCAACGGTACGCGCTAACAGTATAGAAAATATCGTGGGGAAAGCCGTGGCTTTATTAAGGCTGACTCGTGCCAATGAGAGGAGGAGTAAGGAGTTCCAACCTCCATCTTCGTTACCCAAGTGAACCTCGCCGTACTTCGGCTGACTGATTACAGCATAGCGCAGCCTAACACGCGCACAGCCAAATCCTAACCACTGAGGGCAGCAGGGCCGGCGGAGTGAGAAGTAGTGCCTTGTGATCCCCAACCTCAGTGTAGGGAATAAGGGCATCTTATTACGCAAGTTTATATCCAGCAATTGATTGTTTGAGGTTGGTGTTGTTGTTGAAGCCATGCTACTTCTACTCGACTCTGCTACTTTCATCACTCTTTAGTATGTAAATATGTTATTAATATAATATAGTAAATTATTGAACCCCTGACTGGTTCTGAGTGTTGCTACTAGTGTGTACACAGACTTATTTTTCTGAAGTCAATATAATACCTAAAATGTTTCAATAAAATAAAATAAATGCTTCTCTTTGTATTTTAGTTAATTATTTATCAAAATATCTTTAAATAACCATTCGTTATTGAGATTTGTTCACTTTAAACAAAAAAATATTATTTTAATTTCTAATCAGCAGTTACTCTGCGCTCTTGGGAATTAGTGATGTGCCGTACTTTGATTCATAATGATTAAAACTTAACACATTTTAGATCTTTTTGTTCTTGTTTCTCTGTTTCTTTGCTTTTTATAACACCAAGTGAAGGCAAATAGCATGCGGTTCACTTATTAGATAGGACATTTTTAACAAAGCAGTGAACAAAACTCAGAAGAGTGATCTAAATGAGTTATTCATAGAGAAATCCGAGCGGTCACAGATATAACTTTTCGGGGTTGTGTAGGTACCATTTTTATGATGATGGTGCACAACTGCGTCGAAATATCGAACAAAAAAGTCCTAAATAAAACATGTTACTACTCGTTATGTAGTTAACTGATATGTGTGAGACACGATGATTGAAAAGAGCATGAAGTTAGGTGCAGAAATAATACTTATCATAAGAGATAAGCTCTTTTATAATTCTATCAAAACACTTATTTCATATTAAAATGATTTTCCTTTGTCCTGTTGCGCGTGCAATTAGTTTTGTGGTTTAATCAGCATGCACAGGCCGAATGTGAACTAAGTTATACGAGTGATCCAAATAAGTGATTCCTTAAATCTGAGTTGATTCACACATTCGTTTCGCATTACTAAGAACGGGTTGAATAAAATATTCTACTCCCGTTCGTAATAACAGTGCTGGTCGAGTTTCGAGTGGGATGTAACAAGATAGAGAAAAAATATATTTGTTGAGTGTCTGGGGACGTGTGACTCGATTCCAACACGGTGTGGAGTCTGCGTGTTTGAAAACTTATATAACTAGAAAATTATTCAGGCTTGTAATGAAATACTTTTTGAGTTGTAATGTAAATTTGTTTGATTTTGATAGATTGGTTGATATTATGTTTAAGAGAGTGCTTAAAATATATTAGTAAAAAATATATACAAATTGTTACTGCATTTATAAATAATTAAAGCAACACAAATTAACAATATAAACTTAATATATTAAGTCCACTCATTTATGTACTTAAACAATTTCATACATTGATATATACTGTTACTATCGTAACTAGATGCGTAGTACCGACCAAAATGCGTGTAGGCTGAGGTCTTGGCCATGGCCAAGATCCTCTCCTTTCTTCATACAGTGGCCATCTTGACATCGACCGAGTGACACTTCCCCGAAATAGGCAAATAATGTGATGAAAAAGTGCATTTCTTGAACTCAATTGCGTAAAGAATCACGCGGAATTACTTTTTTCATGAATATCTATTGATTTTTTGCTAAAATCGCAGCAAATATTAAAGAAAATTTTGTTAAATAGTTCATGCCATGTAATGTTGCCAGCAAAAAAATGAAAAGTTTTCCCGATTATTGTGGAAGATTTTGATAAAGCATAATTTTTTTATTAATCTCTTAATTTGTTAAAATAATTCACAATACATACACGAGAATATTTAAGATCATTTCAAATAAATCACTCACTTCTATTGAATGCCATCATCCATGAAAATAAATTATTAAATCAAACAAATAAAAGGAAGACCAGAAGACATTTGACGTTACATGCGGTGGTTGAGTGATATTACGATCGCTATTATATGTTGGCACAAACTAAAACACTTATTTTATTTCCACAGTCAAAGTTTACTATTTCGATCTACTATTTACTTTTGAGCTATATGGTGATAATTTACTCGAGAACAATTTGTACTCTATGAAAACGTAAAGCAGGTTAAAAGAAAAAAACTATATACTTTTTCAGTGACTGACATTCACAGGTTAGTTCAAACATACTTCAGGGAAAATCTAAGATTTTATATTCCTATCCTTTTTCCTACTAATATTATAAATGTGAAATTTTGTAAGTAGGTATGGATGTATGGATGGTTGTTACTCTTTCACGCAAAAATTACAGTACGCATACGGATGAAATTTTAAATATATATCGTTGTTTATGGCCTGGATGGAACACATAGGTGACTTTTCACCGGGGTACCACGCGAGCGAAGCCGCGGGCGGAAGCTAGTATCCCATAAATTTCGACTCTGTGGTATTAGAACCCGTGGCCTTCCCATAAATACTGGGAATCTACCAACCGCGCTACGTTGTACGTTGTTGTTGTTGGTACGGGGTTTATTATACTACTTATTTCCAATTATTAATAATTAATGAGTAAAAAACTCACATTTATTTTCGGGAAAAAAAATCGAGATCAGGCAACATCGAGCTTTTTATTTCAAGCATTGTGGCTATCTCTATAAAATCAACTGCCATTCTCGAAGCAGGCCAGTTTAAATAAAAGAGATAAATATATGTTTCCTTCAAAATGACAATTAGTTTCAAAGCTACGTCTTCGCCATCAATAAGTGGTTACTATATTTTGACACTTGTTAAGGAGGTTTGCATCTCTTGTTATTTATCTCAATGCTTACCTATTGATAAAATTTTAGATTGTACTTCAAATTACAACTTTTTTAGATATATATGTAGCTCACTAAACGTGAACGGTAAAGTTTTTTATGAGTTAATAAAGTTCTGACCGAAATAACTATTCAAATATGATCCTGAACGTGAATCGAACCCGCGACTTAGTACCAATATAAAGCAGCACTACCAACTGAGTCATAAAGCCAGTCATTAATTCTGCTGTCTCCGCTATATTGTGGTCACCGCTATGAGCACCCTAGTTTAATCTGTGGTTCAGCTGTAATTTATCAACCCCTCAAATGAGGACCATCCGCAATTAATAGCGACTGGAATTAAGCTGAGTGCGGTGACTAGTGTGGCGTTTGGCCCTAGTCACAAAATTATTGAGGTAACGGTGCCGCTTTATGTCGACCATGCCCCGTCAGGTAAATGGTTAGATGGTCAGCTCTATGGTTTTTGGGTAGGCTGGTATTTTACAAACAAAAAAACTAAAAGCCTGTTAAGAATAAAATAATCCCGTTTACGTACTAGTTACAGTAGTTCACGACCTCTGTGGCGCAGTCGGTTTGTATGTTTTGCAAATATTTGTCACGGGTTCGGGTGTTATCTAGGTATAGGTTACGGATGTTTTTACAAAAAAAAAAACATGTGGCACCCCATTACAAGCTCTGCAAAGTTTTTTTTTATATCGATTTTGGCGTACAACGCCCCGCTTTTCTGTTGCTATTATTGTGCAGCAACATTTTATTCTATAATAAAACATGATCATATTCTGGTACTGAATTAACTGAACCACTTGCATTTTGTATAATATTATATAAAAAATAATAATAATAAGTTTAATTAAAGGTCAAGGAATTGAAGTTTTGAGGCGTATAAATACATAAATATAACTAGCTATGGCTGACAACTTCACTTCCCTCCTTAACATATCAATACCATTACTACAAAATTATTCAAATATATTAAAACTTATTTAGTACATAATACATTACTTTATAAATATAACTGTCTAGCAATAGAAATTTATATTTATATTTATTATTATTATTTATTTTTTATCTCCTATACAATTATTGAAAAATTTGTAATCAAATTAATTGAATTATATAACACAAGATGAAATAATATACCAACAAGAACCGCAATGACAGCTAAATTTCGTCTCAAGCTAATAAGTCCAAGTCCAAAAACGGCAGAGCACTCTTCCTGTCAGATAAATGACAGGCTCGACAGCCTCCTCCAACACTCTGATCAGTTAGGTACTCAAGACGAGACAGCACAATCGGCAAGGTTCAGACAGCTTAGATATAGCCCGATCACTCATTTCAAAGCTCTGCTTAGTTTGGGGCTAACTGATGGAATGTCTGAAGTCCAGCATTATTTATATATTGTTTACTCTAGTAATACTATAGTAATAATGAGGGGATATAATCCCCACCACGCTACGCATGCACAGCTTTTCGCACCACCGACGTGGCTGTCTGCGCTTTTCCACAATCAGCCAGCCGCCAGAGCCCCGTTATGTGTGTAGTAGAACCCCTCACAGGCTTACACCAACAAATGCGTGATTGTGACGTCCATCATATGCCAGTGCCGCTATTGATACGACTCATATTTTGTCAAATACTTAATTTGGTCTAATGATTTTGAATAGTGAAAAGATATTACACTTACATTTATATAATCAGTTCAGCTGTATGCAAGCTCACTACTATCTCTTCAAAGGACGTGAAGGCAACGGAATGAGCTGAAATAAGCAACTGCAATTCAAGTTATAATAGCAAACCCAAGGCACAGGTCACACATATCGGGCAAGGACATGGCGCGGACATGGCGCGGACGTGGCACGGACGTGGCGAGGACATGGCACGGGCATGGCGCGGACATGGCTCGGACATGACGCAGAAATGACGTGACAGAGGCACAAGTGTAGTGCAGTCTGTTGTCCGGTATCGATGTGTCAGCATGTCATCCTCAGAAGACGAAGATGCTCTTGCTCTCGTGCATAAAATTAATTAATATACAGATCAGGGCCCGTACAACCCCGATTTCGAGTTAGTTGCTTCGAAAGTGAAACCCCTTCATTGGGTTATACAGTTGACGGGATTACCCTTTCATTTGGGTATTCTCCTCCTAACACAAGCGAGAGTGTAACCCGTTCCTTTTGGTTTTCAGTCGATAGGGTTAGTCTCTTATGAGGTTAAACGAATGAATGGAGTTACCTCTTGATAGGTTTTTTTTAATGTTACACAATGGTTATCATTGCGCCTGACACTGGGTGGGGGAATTTAGATTTTGACTCTTGATTTATGTCATCAATCATTAGGTATTAGTTCGGATCGCTTTATTTGGTTGAAGGAAGAGCGTCACTGAATATAAGGAAAGTGCTGTGTTTCAGTCAGTTTTCATTGGTCATCATCGCAGAGTATGCGTTGTCATATACGAGACCCGCAGTCAACATATTAAAAAGAAAAAAAATGGTGTTTCAGTTTTCATAAGTCATAAGTTATGTCATGACTGAGGCCCGCAGTCAACATGTTAAAAAGAAAAAAATGTGTTTCAGTCAGTTTTCATAGGGCATCATCGCAGAGTACTCTGTCAAACTTGAATTTGCCATATCTCGAGAAGTACTAATCCTAGACTTGCCGTTACTAGCTCAAATGATAGCTACTAATAAAACCTTAATTTTTGATGAGAGCTGTCAAATTAAAAACTGTCATCGAAAATTCAGATCTTAACAATAGCTATCATGCGAGCTAGTAAAGGCAAGTCTAAGATGAGTAGTTCTCGAGATATGGTCGATTTAAGTTTGACAGCTGTCATCGAAAATTAAGATCATGTCAATAGCAATCATTTGAGCTAGTAAAAGCAAGTCTAAGATAAGTAGTTTCCGAGATATGGTCGATTTAAGTTTGACAGCTGTCATCGAAAATTAAGTTCATGTCAATAGCAATCATTTGTGCTAGTAAAAGCAAGTCTAAGACAAGTAGTTCCCGAGATATGGTTGCTTTAAGTTTGACAGCTGTCATCGAAAATTAAGTTCATGTCAATAGCAATCATTTGAACTAGTAAAAGCAAGTCTAAGATGAGTAGTTCTCGAGATATGGTCGATTTGAGTTTGACAACTGTCATCGAAAACTAAGTTCATGTCAATAGCAATCATTTGAGCTAGTAAAAGCAAGTCTAAGATAAGTAGTTCCCGAGATATGGTTGATTTAAGTTTGACAGCTGTCATCGAAAATTAAGGTCTTGTCAATAGCTATCATTTGAGCTAGTAAAAGCAAGTCTAAGATAAGTAGTTTCCGAGATATGGTCGATTTAAGTTTGACAGCTGTCATCGAAAATTAAGTTCATGTCAATAGCAATCATTTGTGCTAGTAAAAGCAAGTCTAAGACAAGTAGTTCCCGAGATATGGTCGATTTAAGTTTGACAACTGTCATCGAAAATTAAGTTCATGTCAATAGCAATTCAACCCCATGGTTGAATTGCTATTGACATGAACTTAAGATTTTTTTATGTAATACCCATGTATTACATAAAAAAAATCTTAGTACCGGTTTAGTTTAATCTCTTTCCAATTTCCACCCACAAGCCACAATTTATCTTGAACATTTCAGTTACAATAATCGGAACGACAATGATCATAAAGCGTTGCATTTACAATCAATTCACAAAATTCAATATTAAATTCGATATCGTCATTCGTCACGCATTTTTACATCACTAACAGACGTATGTCGCAAGCAAGTACATACTACAAACTGGCGGCCATCTGACGCCCATCTGACGCCCATCTGGCGGCGATCGGGCGCGGGCGCCGAAATGGCGCGTCATACGTCCGAGCAACAACATACTGTGTGCCCTAAATTGTGCTTTATTTCCATGCATTTTGTATGAAATTTGAATGGAATAGGAAACCGCCTGTGCCATGTCTGCGCCATGTCCGAGCCCGATGAATGTGACCTAGCGTCGGGCGCAGACAAGGCACTGGCGGTTTCTTATTCCATTCAAATTTCATACAAAATGCATGGAAATAAAGCACAATTTAGGACACACGGTATGTCGTTGATCGGACGTGCTTATGACGCGAAGTCGTCCGAGCTAAATTGTGCTTTATTTCCATGAATTTTGTATTAAATTTAAATGGAATAGGAAAGCGCCCGCGCCATGCCCGCGCCAGGTCAGACAAGTGGGGCCTGTGCCCAAAAGCTCATGTTTAAATAATAACGTCTAAGTATCTTCATATTCACGTGCGCACTTCCTGCTTACAAACTTTTGATTGTTATCAGACGCGACGAAGACGCGACTTTCTAGTCGTTTTATTTTGTTTGTGTCGCTGGTTTTGACCGAGCCTTGAGTTTTTATATTTTAATCATTTTGTTTTGTAAGTAATTATATATTGTCTTGGTAAACCAAGAAATGGCAAAACTGTTACTATTAAGTGATGTCAACCATGTTAAGTAGTCCTGCAGGAAGCGAAACTTCGATTTAAAAAGTTATAACTTTTGAAGAATTTGAATAACGATTCTTTTTCGTAGAAGTCATCGATTTTTGAAGAACCGATGTGATAAAACTAATGCATCTCGCAAATGCTTCATAAGGGACATGCTCTCTCAATGTTTTACTTTATCAGTCTTTCTAGTTAATTCATAAATTAGACCGTATTCTAGAACTGAATTTGAAGATGATTGTGACTCATGTTTGGATTTTATGTTAGTTTTAAAAACAAATCTCAGCACAGATTTTGAAGCCAGGTTGGTTATTTATTTAATATTTGTGAACCCGACAGTAGAGTTTCAGAGGCAGCCTGTTGGCCTTATCCTTGGGAATAGAGATGATTATCACATGATACCTATATCATCAGCACTGTCAAAGCTATGGAAAAATGACAGTTCTTGCGATATATGTCTACTGTGGCAATCATTTATATATATGAGAATCAAAGTCCTGTGAGCTAAATTTACATTTTATGTCTCTTTAAGTCGCTCGTTTTTGTCGCGCCCGATAATTTCAAATTTAGTTTAGCTGCTACAAAATAATTAAGTTTTTGCAAAGCTCGCCAGATTACCGCCTCTTAATTTAATTTATGTAGATGCGCTAGCGCTAAAATTAAAACTGTATGTACTTATTTAATTTTACGTGACATGAAGTTTGAAATTTCGTTGCATACTGCTAATGTTAGGCTGCTTAGCCACTGAAGCGTACGTACCTCAAGAACAAGGGTTTTTGGCTAAAAACCGGTAATTATATACTCATCATTTGCATCTAGGTTTTGAGAAAATGATAGTGGTACTTATCATAAGGCGTTCGAAGCTGACAAGCAAAAGTCTCACCCGTATGTCTAAAGTAATTTCAGTAATTTGAATAATAAACGCTAGTGATATAACAACCTCTAAGGCACAGTGGTAAAGGGCCCGCCTGACACGCAGAAGGTTACGAGTTCAATTCCCGCCGCAAAACAAATGTTTTTTTGTTCTGTAGATATTTATCTCGGGTCTGGGGCTTTCTATGTATCATGTATGTAACAAAAAAAAGTGTTTTTGAGTAGTATATCAGTCATGTGGTTCACATAATAAGCTCTGCTTAGTTTGGGGCTACATGTTTCTGTGATAGTGTCTGGCATTATTTATTTATTATTTATTAATATGGGATGATCAACGATGGACCAAAGCAGTTACTGAATGGTCGCTCAGTGTGCGGTGGCCTTGAGGCAGACCGCCTACCCGATGGTATGAGGATATTGTGAAGGCAGTAGGAGAACAGTGGATCGGTTGGCACAAGATCGCCAAAGGTGCCGAGTAGATAGATAGATTTACTAATAATATTCGTTGCCAAGACGTATATTATGTCACTCCAACTCCCTTTACTACAGACGTTAAAAATATAAGCCAAGCAGAGTTTCCTGCCAATTCTACTCTGTTTGGTCACGATACGAATCGGTGTTGGTTTGTTTGTTTGAAAACTTTATTGCACATACTTAAAATATTTTACAAAGGGTGGGCTTAATGCCATAAGTATTATCTACCTGCCAACCAGTAACAGGTTTTGATAAGAGGTTGGCGTGCTAACCTTAAACTACTAAAAATATCAATGATGCGTATAATATAGGTACTAATAATATACATATCAACACTAAACCTATGTAAATATATAAATATAATATTAACCAATTAACGTAACAAAAACTATTTATACATAAAAGATTACAGACATACATACCTGTCGATACAATATTCAGATATACCGAAATCAGTGTACAACTTTGCGTGGAAAAAGATCTATGAATATAACCTCTTCAAATAGTGCTCCCGCAATAGTCGTTTAAATGTATCTCTAGACTCAACCCCTTAAGATGTTAAAAGGTGTTCATTAAAAAAAAAACAATTCACTTCACAACTTTATTCAATGGCTTCTGTTGTCTGAAATGTTGCCAGTATCAAGTACAATTATATTGTTCATAGTTATATGGAGCAGCGTAATACGGTTTATAAGTAAAAGATTCAAAGTGTAGGTACTTTGAGTTCTTACTTAAAAAATGAATTTTGACTTAGACTTTGTCAGACTTGTTAGACTTTGTCCAACCGCGGATTTAATCTCATACGATAAAAAAGAGTCTCCCTCTTTAAACGCGACCCTCTTTTTATCACACTCAATCTCCAACGACTTTTTATTGTTAAATCTTGTCGACTTCGACAATGGCTAAGTTGTGGACGCTATACCACAGAGGCCATAAATAAAACAAAAAAAAGAAATAATTCTCTGTTTTTGTTATTCCTTGTACTCCATAATAGTGTTAATCTTATTCCGTTCAGAGTTTTAGCATTAAAGAGAAACAAACCTTCACTCACATTTCACAAGTTGTTAATGCGAGTCAAATCCGCTTGCATCGTCAGAAGTGGCAGTCCGCTCATTCATATGAAACCTGACGTAGCAGCTGAATTAATGACATGACACGCGAACACTGCATTCAGCAGACGTCGGCAGCAGAGCATTCTCATTCACTCTGAATATTCTTACTTGTGAAAAGCCCTGAATATAGAACATGGCTCATGCTATTCAGACGTTAGGCAAGATCTATTTTCCGTCAGCGGAAAGATAGAATTGGGTGAAGGGGGATAGAGAGAAATATTTTTTAAAACTATAATACTATAAATGCGAAGGTTCTAAAAAAAGATGTCCAGCGTGGGGATTAATGCCCACCGTGGGAATTATGCCCACCGTGAGTACTGTGGGCATATCTCCCTTCTTATTGGAGGATGCCTAGGTCCAGCAGTGGACTGATAAAGACTGGTATTGCTGTTGTTAGAAGTGAAATTTAAAAAAAATATATATTTAAGTTTTGTTTATGCCAAAATTTTCTTTATTCATATTCATATTCATATTCATTTATTTATTGCAGTCATAATGTTAGGTACAAAACATGGATGATTAGTATAACACTATGAGCCCAATTTTGGGCACAGCAATGGTATGGAGTAGGAGTCAGCCCGTTAAAAGTACGTAAAGTGAATTATAGATTTAACTCAATTTGATTGTTAATTTCTGGAATTTTAAGTGAGCAACTGAAAAAATCTTTTAAGCTATAATAACATTTATTTATTAACGTTTCTTTTAGACGTCGTTCAAAAGTTTTGTCATTTTCCTCGTCTTTTAGATTTTCCGGGAGTTTATTATAAATTTTTACAGCCATTGTATTTGGGCCAGAACTGTGTATCTTCAGTTTTGAACTAGGTAGTTTTAATTTATGTTTTTGTCTACTAGGGTAACGTCGCGGCAAGTCGTTGATTTTCTGGAAAAAGTTAGGATATTTTCTTACGAATTTACTTATTTCTAATATATAAATACCTGTGAGTGTTAGTATTTTTTGATGACAAAAGATTATTTATACTAGCTTCCGTCCGTGGCTTCACTCGCGTGGTACCAAAATAAAAGTTTCCTATGACGTGTAAATTCAGATCTTAAACTATGTTTATTTCAAGTTTCATCCAAATCCGTTTAGCCGTTACGGCGTTGAGTTGTCACACACACACACAAACTTTTGTATTTATAATATAAGTGTGATAGTACAGTATTACTGAAATAAAATAAACCAAAATAAAATAAAAATTACCATCATCTGGCATAAACACATAGATCTTGGTCTAGCTTATGATTTTCTTTTATGTTATTTTATTTCGTTTAATGGAAATATGTTTGAGAATTTAGGACTTTACCTCCTTGTATACTATTTTGATTATATGACCAATCAGCGCCAGTTACTTAAATCTAAATGAGATTAAAATAAAAGTCGACAATCTAACCAATCTGACCTATTCGATTTAAGAGGGGCCTGGAGCTGCGTTTTCCCATACAAAACTTACTTTCGGTATAACTTTTTATTTACATAATTTATTACATCCAAATTTTGTACATACAATCTGATGGGATATATAAAGGTTTGAAATTAGTTTTGGTTATAAAACCATAAACCATTTAAAAGATTAAGTGATTTGAAAATTCGCTAATTTTGCACACAAAAACATGTCATTTTTGGCATGTTAAAACACGTTATAATATACATTCTATTGCAATGAAAATCAATTTCCAACTTCGCCTATGTCCTCTACTTTGCTACAAAAAAAATAAAAAATAAAATATCTGTAGCACAAATCAAATTATAACGAAACTAAGGGTTTGTACTGAAAAATAGGCAATTCCACTAACATTGCTTGCACACTCTCTTTCGCACGCGGGGGCGAACAACACAGAGGGGTACGGGGAGCGTGGTAGCCCCTATGTAGTATGTACTTGCTTGTGACATACGTCTGTTAGTGATGTAAAAATGCGTGACGAATGACGATATCAAATTTCATATTGAATTTTATTTATTTTAATATTGAATATTTATTGATTGTAAAATATCCAACACTTTATGATCATATCTTATAAGCATTAACGGCGGAAATGCAGACTACTAATTGTTTACTATACGCAATAGTAATTATATTATACTATAATTAGAATATATTTTTTTTAATTTGACAGCTGTCAAACTTAAATCGACCATATCTCGAGAACTACTCATCCTAGGCTTGCTTTTACTAGCTCAAATGATTGCTCTTGACATGAACTTATTTTTTGATGACAGCTGTCAAACTTAAATCGACCATATCTTGAGAACTATTTATCTTAGACTTGCTTTTACTAGCTCAAATGATTGCTATTGACATGAACTTAATTTTCGATGACAGCTGTCAAACTTAAATCGACCATATCTCGAGAACTACTCATCCTAGACTTGCCATTACTAGCTCACATGATAGCTATTGATAAGATCTTATTTTTCGATGACAGTTTTGAGTTTGACAGCTGTCATCGAAAATTAAGATTTTATTAGTAGCTATCATTTGAGCTAGTAACGGCAAGTCTAGGATGAGTAGTTCTCGAGATATGGCAATTTCAAGTTTGACATATGTCATTGAAAATAAAGATCATGTCAATACCTATCTTTTGAGAAAATAACGGCTAGTCTAGGATGAGTATTTCCAGAGATATAACCATTTACAGATGAATTTGTAGAATGAGTTTTGAGTGGAGCTTTGAGTTGAGTTTTGAGTTTGAGTTTTAGAGTGACGGTGACGGTGAAAATCGAAAATTATTATTCAAAATAGCTTTGAAGGTCATATTTTTTCTTTTTAACACGTTGACTGCGGGTCTCGGACATAACGCTACGCAGAATACTCTGCGAAGATGCCCTTTGAAAACTGACTGAATAACATTTTTTTTCTTTTTAACATGTTGACTGCGGGCCTCAGTCATGACACAACTGATGACTTATGAAAACTGAAACAACATTTTTTTCTTTTTAATACGTTGAGTTGTGATAGAATTTTGTAGCAACAATTTACAGAAGTAAGTATAACAAAAAAGTCGCCACGCCGCGGCGCCGCCGGCCGGCCCCGCTGTGAAAAAACAACCTCAATACAACAAAACAGTATTTAGTACCCCAATAATCATTCATTACATTAGTCACTTCAATAATATTGTTATCAGTCGTGCTCGTGAGACCGCTCGTCCGCTCCGCCTCTTGTGTAGCGCTGTCGCATTCATTGAGCGCCCTGTCTCACTCTAGATGAAATAGCAACAAAACAAAGCGGGTTAGGAGTCATCCGAACGCGAGACTACGTCGAGCTTCCAGGGGACTCTTAATCGAATTTATCGGAAAACTTCACATCTAATATAACATATAGGTATTCTAAAAACACATGAAACAGTTCTATTTAACGCCGTTCTGTCCACTGTCCAGCTAAGCGCCAGCATCTGAGCCATTACCCGACTGGCACTAGTTGGTTACATTCAGCCCTCTAACCTACTTCAGTATCAGTAGTGAATCGTCTGGCGCCGCGAACAGACCTCCTGCTGCCCGGCCACACCCGCGATCGCGAGTTGGCTATTCCAAAAAGTTTCAAGTTCTTATTTCAAACTTCTGAGTAAGACGAAATATTTTTCTGCGTTCTGTTTTGGAACGATTTATCTGCGTTCTGTATCGAATGCAGTTATTTGGTTTATTTTTTATTTCGAACGCGTTGGGTTAGTTGATTTTCTGTCTGTATTCTTTTATTGTTTTTTTTGTTGGTTGTGATTTTTTGTGGAAGTGCTTTGTGTGGTGTTCTGTGTTGCCGTTTGATTTATAAGGTAAGTGGTGATATAATTATTATTTTTTATTTTAGAATTAAAACCTTTACAAATTTTTCAGAACTAATTAAAAATTCATTTTTAGATACCAAAGAGCGTTGCTTATGACTACTACGCAATTACCTTCTCATAACTTGATTTAAAAAAGTCGTGAAGATGTTGGTTTTGTTTCACTTGATTAATAATGGTTTGACGTTTCATGTACAAACAAAAATTCATATAACTGGTTTGTTATAATTTATTTGTGCCTTACTTTAGGTATATATTTTTAAACGTCTTAAAATAGGAAAAGGTTTCCAAATTAAAATAGTTTTTACTTGTGGGTAAAGATAAGAAAAGATACAGATAAAAAGCCCTTTGATTTTGAATTGCACGGGTAGCACCAATAGCACAGTTTTGTTAATTTTATAAAATGTCCCGCAACTTAGCGGTCCTCTTGGCATAGGCCTCCTCTTACATTTATCACTGGGTCCTTTCTCTCGCTACCCTTCTCCAATGGTGTGTCACTGTGAGTTTCATGTCATCTTCCCATCTCGTTTGTTGGTGCCCCTGTTTAGTTTTCCCCGGGGTACCAGAACTAGACTAGTGTTAGTGACTAGATTACTAGTAGGTACACGGACGCTAAGATATGCCTAATACATTGATAAAGTAGTCTAAAACCACTTTCGCAGTATTGCCTTTCAAATGAATGTTTGGGGCACATCGGTTCGATGGTGGTTTTATAACGGACGTATGTAGGTAGAAACATTTTTTATTTATTTACAGATTTCATAGTCATCAAAATAATCGCTATTATTATTTTAAATTCTAGTAACTAATATTCCATTTCTAAATTCATAGGGTTATGATAACCCGCGCCATTCGCAACACGCACGGAAACACGATCAAACAAACCGTTGTAATGTGTATTAATGCCATTTGGCGGCTCATTCATTATTCATCCGGGTCGTATCCGCGGCTCAAGTGGGCCACTGCCTTTAATTGGGCCAAGCCAGGTCCTCGCAATATTAACCTTTGTTCTTGGCGAGTCACTCACAATGATAAAATAAAATCACAATGCCTCATATACCCTGCGATCTCCAAACCGTATGTCTGACGTGGGAGTTATAGGCTTATCCCCCTTCTTATTAAGGGAGGCCTATGTCCAGCAATGGTATAGGCTGGTGGTGTTGTTATTGTTGTCGTTGTTGTATGCCTCAAATTGATGCAAGGTATCAAAATCGCGTTTGCTGACGCTGAGACAACAAACAAACAGACCTGTCTGAATTTTTGTAATTTTTGGCGTTAAGACATAATTACTTCGTTTACATGTCTTCATATTTTAATGAAAATATTAGCCTCAAAATATATTCTTGAACCTTTTTTAGTCTTTAAATTACATGTATGAAAATCGGCTGTATCCTTATTAATAAAGAAAATAATGATTGTTTGTTTGTCTTAT
Source organism: Horisme vitalbata (assembly GCA_951804965.1). NCBI lineage: Eukaryota > Metazoa > Arthropoda > Insecta > Lepidoptera > Geometridae > Horisme > Horisme vitalbata. The sequence continues at coordinate 34,137,305 of OX638091.1, read as the reverse complement.
ATGCGTTTCGAAACCATTATTCAGATTGTAATACATAAGTATAAACGCAAACGAAGTTGCGGGTGGATCAGCTTTTCATGTATGAAATAACAGTTAGATAATAAAAAAAACAGTTTTTGTGTGGAGTCGGCACCAAAAGACTTGATAGAAAAACAAAAGATGCACTGTTTGTGTGAACCAAAAACCAAGGCTAGGATATAACGTTTTTGATGAGTTCATCATCAGATCACTTTTAAATTTGTTTTATCATAATCATTTAACCTAATATTGGAATTGATTTTGATAATAACTTATTCAATTATAAATAAAATTTGAGCTAAAAAGGAAAGACCCTTTCCAATGAAAATAATTTCTCAAATCGGTTCATACAAGACGGAGATAAGAGGTAAAAACTTTTAAAAAATACAAACGAATTGAGAAACAAAAATAAAGATCATGGTTCTTTTTTAACCGATTTTTTATGATAACATTTCCAATATGATATAAACCCAACTGAGTGTACACCTCATCCCACAATACAAAACAAGATATTACATTCAGTTGTTGTTGTAAGCTTAGACAATAATAAAGTCTCAAAGACAGGTTGAAACCGCAAACCAAAGCTATAATCCCTATGCTCTATAAATTATCAAATCTTACATATTCCTAACAAAACTAGAACTGTAGCACTTTGTAGCTGCCACAGAACAAATAGATCCGCAAACCACAGAAGAACGAAAATGAAAATGAATATTGAACCTTATATCTAGCGCGTGACAGCTCTTTTAACAAAACTAGTATTTCTCGTATAGTATGCAAAAATTCCCGAAACTACCGCAATTTTAAACATACGATCGGCGGAATAAAGTTTAAATTCAATTGCAAGCGTTGATTGAATCGACATGCTCGGAACTGCTACGGCGTAGCTCGTAGAGGTGCTACGGCTTCCGTATTTGTATTGAGAGAGAGTAAATACTACAGTCAGTTTTTCGTTTTTTGTAAAATAAAATTCAAATAAGCAATTCCCTAATGTTGAAAGGAAAAGGAAAATGTAGAAATAGGAATGGTTTAGTATTTCCAATAAAGCAGCGATGTGACACATGGAATGCTTGACAATATGAACATCGTGCCTTATAAAAATAACAGTAGACTACGTTATACGTTTTATTTTATTATGTGCATAGATTACTTAAATTTATAGTATAGCTGCAGTAATGGCAGCGGCCAACAAAGAGGCATTGATGGACGAACGTGTCAAAATAATGCTTGGAAATTAAAACTTAGTCATTTTTAAGCTATTGCATAGCTTCTATCGAGGGCCTTGAGCGCGGGGACCGAATCCAGAAATTCCGTAACGAAAAAAAACCTCACGCTTCCCACTCCGATTTACTTAATTTTATAATCTGTTGCTTGGAAATAGGGTTCATATTCAATCTTTTGTATTCTATTAGTTCTTCGTCACAACGTCGCAGCGCTAGTGTTCAACACAGTAAAGATAACTACACGTCCATGATTGGCCTCTGACACGAACTGACGTCTGACGTTTTTCACCTGAATCTAATTTCAGTTTTGTTTTGAAATTTCTGTCATCACAATCTTTTCTTTGGATTTTTTATTGCTTTTAGATGTTTATGTGTTTCAATTATAAGAAAATCGTATAAAATGGGTGCTACTAAATGTAGTGTCCCTACGTGTGAATCAAAAAATGATAGTGGTATCATAATACAAAGTTTGTTCCAAACATTTCGTGCGTAAATTTTACGAAAACGGTCGTCTTTATTGGCATAATTATTGCGCGACCAAATCTGTTTACGGCGGCAGAAATTTGCAGTGGGATTCCAAAAGATAGACGAAGTGAGTAGATTCCCATGTACTTTTAATATACTATTTCAAAAATAAAATAAATAAATCATTAGTATTGCATAAGTTGATACAAAATGCTATGCAATAGCTTTACCGCGGCAGTCCCCGAGTGTTTTTTTTATATTGTGTGTTTTTTGTTTTTTTTTGTATTGAAATCTTAAAACTAAGTAGTTTTTTCAAGAAACAGCTTTCTATTTGCAAGCCAGTTCGAAATTTTAATAAAACCTTTGATTATTTACCTCCTTGGTTGCCTTGTTGCGGAATAAACGATCGTTCTATTTTTAATTTACACGACAGATATGAGTTTACATAATTATTTTTTTGGCCACAAAACACGTTAAATATGGATTTTCATACAGTTTTTAGCGGACGCTATGCGCATGTATTTGGCCAGTACAGCAATTTCGATTTATCTTGAAGAAGTTTGTCAAAATAATGCTCTTTCCAAGCATGTTTGAGAAATAATTATTATCATAATGTGCACAGAACTTTGTAATATTTTTTTCTAAATAGGGTTTAAAACAATCTCTTTGGAGAGAATTAACTGAAAATTTAAAAATGTCTCATCATCATCATCATCAGCCTATATCAGTCCACTGCTGGACATAGGCCTCCCCTAATGAGCGCCATTGCGCCCTGTCCTGAGCTCGACGCATCCAGCTTCTACCAGCAGCCTTTCGCAGATCGTCACCCCACCTGGCCGGAGGGCGTCCTACACTACGTTTGCCAAGCCACGGTCTCCACTCAAGAACTCGTTTACCCCAACGGTTATCGGTTCTTCGGCAGATATGGCCAGCCCACTGCCACTTCAGCTTGCTAATTCTCTGAGCTATGTCGACAACTTTAGTTCTATGTCGGATAAACTCGTTACGGATTTTATCCTTTAGAGAAACCCCGAGCATAGCTCGTTCCATAGCTCGCTGAGCGACTTTAAACTGGTGGACTAGCTGTACTGTGAGTGTCCACGTTTCGGCTCCGTATGTCATGAAAGGGTAGGACGCTCTGATTGAAAACTTTTGTTTTCAAACATTGCGGTATGGGTGACGACAAAACTCGACGTAGTTTTCCAAATCCTGCCCAACCCAGCTAAATCCTCCTCTTGGCCTCCTTCTCGAAGTTGTTTCTACCCAACTGCAATATTTAACTGCAATATTAAAATGTCTGGTTGTGATTAAATAATTTTATTTTCTCAAAAGTATTTTACATTTCACGTTATGAGAAAAACTATAAAACGATAGTAATACGCATGCCCAGCTTATGGATTATGGGCGTGTCCCCTTTTATTATGGGAAGCCTATGTCCAGCAGTGGACTGATATAGGCTGATGTGGTGTAGATGTGTGTACAGTGAGCATAATGACTACTTATTATTTTAAGCATATAAACGTTTGAGTTAAATTATCTATTAAAACTTTGGTATTTTTTTTTTATTTCGTATTAGTTTAGACCAAACTGTAGAAATAAACATTACGTGCACAATACAATAAATATATTCTTAAATCATTATGATCATTCAGCCCGTTGACACCCACTGTTGGGTATAGGGCTCCTCTTTATCACGCCACTCCTTTCTGTCTTTTGCTAGCTTCAACCATAGATTCCCCGCTACTTCCACGATGTCATTTGATGATCGGGCAGGTGACTCTGAGACTGTCTTTGTCCAACTTCCGTCTTCCCTTCTAGCCAAGTGTCCTGCCCATTTCCACTTTAGCTTAGCGATCCGCAGACTCACGTCTACAACTTTCGTGCGATGTCGAATTTCGAATTCTTAGATCATCATCATCATCATCGTATCAACCTTTATCGACCCACTGCTGGCCATAGGCCTTCCTTTGATTATGCCACTTGCCTCGATCCTGCGCTATTCTGAACCAGGAGCCGTCCACGGTCTTTCTAATATCATCAACCCATCTCGCTAGAGAATTCTTAAATAATTCATGAAAACTCAAAATGCTGAAAAACCTAATAACAACGTTTTGTTAACACAATAAGCACTTCAGCTGTACAGCCTCCAATAACTCAATTTGTCGACTCAACTAGCACGGACTATAGAGCCTCGATGGACGCCATTATCAAGAAAAAACTTGTTTGAAGGGTGGACTTGTGAAGAATATTAATTTTCTATTGGAGACACAGAGAGAGATTATTCTTAGCTATGGACGCTTGTTCATACCTACTTATTTAACTTTAGCTTAACGTAGCTGCCATTTTATTCTACTTGTTAAGCCTGAGTATCTCGAAGACGAGTGGCCATAAATTAAACCAGTGTACTGAATGATAATATTCTCAATAAATAATTAACCAAAAACCAAAAAAGACTTCTCATCTATGAGATTTAAGCCTGAAGACATTTGGCCTTATGGCGATAATGTAAATAACTAATCAGTCAGTAAGTTGTGACGACAGTTTTCTTTTTCTTTAAATAAAAACTTAATTATCTCAACATACATCCGCCATACAACAACAGCAACAAAAGTAACCTATATTTATATCCACATATCCACTGCTGGACATAGGCCTCCCCTAATTAGAAGGGGGATATGCTCTTAATCCCCACACTGGGCATGCGGGTCGGGGATCGCAGAACACAGCTTCTAGCACCACCGACGCTGCTGACCGTCGGTGGCCAGGGGATTTAGCTATGCCGGTGTTGGGCTGCACTATGCCGCAATCATCCGGCTGCCAGAGCCCCCGTTGTTAGTTAGCAGGGTGCACCACGGGCAGGTGAGGTTGGCCTGGGATCCGAAGATGGGCGATGGAAACCCTTACAACCCCATATCCGCCACAGCTAGACGTAAAGGAAATAAAGTTAAATAAAATCATGTAAAATATTACCTTATAGGTACTAGCTTTTTCCCGCTGTTTCGGAACAGAACTTATTTCTGGATGCAGGGTCTTATCAAAGTAAGAGTAGCAGTAGAGTTATTTACCTAGTTATTTACCTTTACTCGTCCGGGGAAGTACTGCAACCATGCCTGTTTCTGCCGTGAAGCAGCTGTGCTGTGTTTCAGTGTAAAGGGTGTGATTCCGGTGAAATTACAGGCACAAGAGGCTTATCATCTTCATGCCTCAAGTTTATAGACGCCAGGCGTTGCATCGTGGGCGTTTACGATGTAATGATATGTGAGGGGTAATGGTTACCACTTAACATTAGGTGGTCCATACGCTTGTTCCATCTTCAAGTACCATAAAAAAAAAACTTTTCTGTACCCTGACATCGTGGATGCGTAATTTCATCATGATCGATTGAGTAAAAAGTCAAAAGTCAAAAGTCAAAAATCATTTATTCAGTAGGAACTGTATAGTACACTTTGAAACGTAATTTTTTTTTAATTTACCACCAATTCGTAACGTGACCAAACAGAGAAGAATTGGCAAGAAACTCTGCTTGGCTTATATTTTTTTAACGTCATTGTACTTAATATCTATTACATTGTTTTTGATGGAGTTGGAGGCAGTTTCATCCCAAGCTTTTTTGTCATCTAAATAATCAGATATTTTATAATAAGCTTTATTACATAGATTACGTTTAACAACATTTTTGAATTTATTTACAGATAGATTAATCACATCATTTGGGATTTTGTTAAAAAATCGTACAGACATCCCTTTAAAAGATTGACTAACTTTATGGAGCCTTACAGTGGGAACAGCTAGTTTATCTTTATTTCTAGTGTTAACATTATGATAGTCGCTATTTTTCTTGAACATGTTAATATGTTTTCGGACATACATTAAGTTTTCATATATATATTGGCACGGCACTGTTATAACATTTATTTCTTTAAACTTAGTTCTAAGTGATTCTCTGGGGCCCATATTATAAATTGCACGAACAGCCCTCTTCTGCAACACAAATATGGTGTTGATATCTGCAGCATTCCCCCACAACAACATGCCGTACGACATAATGCTATGGAAGTAGCTGAAATAAACTAGTCTAGCCGTTTCTACGTCAGTAAGTTGACGGATTCTTTTGACTGCGTATGCTGCAGAACTGAGTCTGTTCGACAACCCATCTATGTGAGCGCCCCATTGAAGCTTATTATCTAAAGTTATGCCTAAAAATACAGTACTGTCCACAAGATTTAGATCTTCATCTTTTATTTTAATGTTAGGTTTAACTTGTTTAACATTTGGTAATATAAATCTCATACATTTTGTTTTAGTCTCGTTCAGTAATAAATTATTTACATCGAACCAGTTAACAACTTTCGCTATTGCATTGTTCACGTCGTCAAAATTGGTCTGCCGTCGCTTTAATTTAAATAAAAGTGACGTGTCATCCGCAAACAATACAATTTCGTGGTTGTCTCTCACAAGTTGAGGTAGGTCGTTGATGTAAATTAAAAATAAAAATGGTCCAAGTATTGACCCTTGCGGAACACCCATCTTTACTACAGATCCCGGAGAACAATTTCCATTTACGTTTACTTTCTGTATTCTGTCAGATAGGTAAGAAGTGAGAAGGGCTAAAGCAATACCCCTGACGCCATAGTGATCTAGTTTCCTGATTAATGTTTCATGGTGTACGCAGTCAAATGCCTTAGACAAATCACAAAAGATGCCTAAAGCATCATGTGAGTCCTCCCAGGCATCGTAGATATGCGATACCAACTCAACACCGGCATCAGTTGTTGATCTGCCCCGCGTAAATCCGAATTGTTTGACATCTAGTAATTTGTTAAAGTTAAAATGGCTTTGCAGTTGACTGAGAATAAGCTTTTCAAAAATTTTACTAAATGTTGGCAGTACCGATATCGGTCTAAACTTAGTAGGGTCAGAACTACTACCGGATTTAAATAAAAGTGTTATTTTACTATGTTTCATTAAATCAGGAAACTCACCACAGTCAATACATTTGTTAAATATAAACGCTAGTTCTGGTGCGACAATGTCAATCAACGATGTTACAACGCTAACAGAAATGCCCCAGAGATCCGTAGTTTTTTTGACATTTATCAGTTTGAATGTTTTAATAATAAATAAATACAAATAAGTACATTTTTATTTGAATTTTCTAATATGTATCAGCTAAATAATGTTATCATTTTTTGTGTTAACAAAATATAGATAACATACTATTCTAGAACAAAAAGGATATAAGTAATTCGTAGTTTTTTTTTAATTTAATTTTTAACCATGAAAATTGTCACTTCCGTGGATATGACACACTTTCTACACTAGTTTCATAAAGAAAAAAAATCATGAGTCATAAATTACGTTTCACAATTTCACAATTCTAGCGATTTACTGGTTTATATATTGTAGGAGCGCTACATAGCCTCAGCCTCGCACACGGTTGTTAGAGGTCTTTTTTTATAGTAAATATTTGTTTTGTCACAGCTTGTAACACTGTTTTATCATTTCCCAAACGATTCGTCATTACTTTTATAAGGGCACTGCGATTCGGTCTAATCCAACCTGATTATATCTCCATGGGCCGAACTCCCGAAACGATGGTGGTTGTCCCGGGCCATCCTTGTTGAATAACAATGAGGAAACCCGGTCAAGTGTGAGCGCTGAAATGTGGCCTATTTAATACGCCTGATGGGAGTGTGGAGGTACCTTAGTAGTGGCACTCATCCAATACAATTCAAACTTATAATGTTTATCTTGTATCTATGAATATTATTGCTTCTAATCAAACTAGTCAATCGAGCATAGTCGCATAACAGTATCATCTGTCAAATTGACTCTCTTTATGAGAACACTTCTCTTGACAAAACGTAAACGATTTTTTTTGGAACGAAGTTCCTTATCGCTTATATAGACGGAAAAAATTAAGACCAAAAGTTGTAACGACACTTTGTAATTGTCAAATGGTTGGGCTGATGACGTCATGGTATAAAGACTTGAGTGCTTATTTCAACAGTTTATGCTAAGTGCTCGTTAGCCTCGCCGTATAGGCTTGGGCTGCCGCGCCACGACACCCAGTTCAAATCGCTGTGGTAATTACGTCTTTTAGCATGTTTTTAATTTGAATTTATGTAATAAGATCTGTATTTCAATGAAGCCGTGCGGCGTGTGCGTGTTTCTCTGTCTGTCTCTCTCTCTCTCTCTCTCTCTCTTTCTTTCATAGAAAGCTACTTCGTTCCATCCGGGTGTTCCTTGACACCTCTCAAGTTTTTTAAACTAATAAGTTAGCAAACAGGCATACGGTCCTCCTGATGGTAAACGGTTTCCGAAGCCTTTGGACGCCTGTAACAAGAGGTATTTGCACACATGCACGCTGCTGACTCTTTTTCAAACTCCCTTTTTGTTCATGTCACGTCGTGGACTGATATAGGCTGGTGGTGGTAGTGTCTAAGGTTCTGAACAAGCTGAGTCGTACATAAGCTGTGTACCTCAAACCTCCCGGGAGATTGTCAATTTGCCTCGATGTAACTGAACCGCAGACAGATTGATTCCATTTACATAAATTCAGGCGCCGATACATTTCCCATTGTTTTAATTATGTCTTGTATAACGGTTTCTGTAATTGAATTGACGGAATCTAAGCTTGGAGATTTTAAGATAATACTTCTTTGAAAATCCTTATAAAAGGAATTATCTCCTGGGTGAGCTTGCCCTATCGTCGACCTCATCCTTGCCCACGCCTCGTGGTCAAATACTCGCCCATAACATATTAAAAAAAACGGAGTCCTTACTTACCTACTACTATGCTACCTTATTCTCGTGGTGCGACTTACTTTAGTGTTTTGATTATCTTGATTAAGCAAAACTCCACCTTGGCTATCTGAAATAGATAGGGTGTCGACATAGCTCAGAGAATAAGCAAGCTGAAGTGGCTGAAGTGGGCTGGCCATATCTGCCGAAGAACCGATAACCTTTGGGGTAAACGAGTTCTTGAGTGGAGATCACGGCTCGGCAAAAGTATTGTAGGACGCCCTCTAGCCAGTGGAGTGCCTAATTGCGAAAAGCTGCTGGTAGAAGCTACATACGTAAAGCTCAGTACATGGTCCAATAGCGCTTATTAGAGGAGGCATATGTCCAGCAGTGGACTGCTATAGGTTGATAATGATAATTGAATAAAAGTGTGACACTTTTTTCCAATCAATCACAATGTTGCTTTAAGAACTACCTGTGCTCGCTAATTGTACCTACTTTCTATGTAGATCCATAAATGTGTTTCTTTTCGTTCTTTGTTTCTAATTAGTTTCTCAGCTAATTTTAGGGCGACTTCTAGAGTTGGCAGATAGCTTTAAGGCTATATTCAGGAGTTAAACCTGCACGTTCAACCAGCTGTTACTAAACGTGTTGTTTGCAGTTGCAGCACTTTGAAGTTAGTCTTTGAGACTTCGGGTAAATGTGACCTCATTTTCGTTCAGACAAATATTGGAACAGCCACAACCTAGAAAATGAAATAGCATTCTGTCGAACTCGACGACGTAAGGGGTGAAAAGGCGAAATGGATGCGGGTTCAATTATCACATCACACCACACCAGCTTAATTAGTCCACGGCTGGACATAGGCCTCTCCTACAAAAACTGTTATACGCCCATAGTCCTCATGATAAACATGCCGGTCGGGGATCGCAGGGCACAGCTTCTCGCACCACCGACGCTGCTGCCCGTCGGTAGTCAGAGGATTAAGCTTTGCCGGTGTTAGGCTGTGCTATGCCCTAATCAGCTGGCCGCCAGATCCTCGTTTATTTACTTAATAACTAAAACATCAATTCAAAATCAAAATTCATTTATTCAGTTGGAACTTTAAAGTACACTTTGAAACGTATTTTTTTTTTAATTTACACCAATTCGTAACGCGACCAAATAGAGAAGAATTAGCAAGAAACTCTGTTAGGCTTATATCTTTCTTAACTATTACATTGTTTTTGTGGTAGTATTACTGTAATTATATCTTAGAATTATGAATTTACATGTTAGATACAATGTCCGAATTAAATGAATTAATAACACTGTAGGGTGCACCAGCAGGTGAGCTTTTCCGATTGGGTTCCAGAAATACAGATTGGAACCCCTTAAAAGTTGGCTTATAGCCTTAGCTTACCCCCAGTGGTTCGATTACCTCTGCAGGGCAAATATTTGCCTGTAACGAGTGTGGCGTTGTGAAACTATGGTACACTCATAGCTACTGTTACCCATGATACAAGAGACCATCCTAGTGTAAGGATAAAGCTTAGAAGACTTGGATGTTATGTTAAAGACCTATGTACAGCAAATGACTTCCACAGAGCAATGATGATTCTGTGGATCAATGCCTAAATCAATGCCTATGTCTAATGGAGGGATACCCAGCAGTGGAATCATTAGGCTGATTATTACGGTTGAAAGTTAAGCGTTGCCTAAGCCAGGGCATTGTTCCTCTGATTAACGAGAGTGACGCCACGCGGTGCCGTTACTAAGCGCTAATCGCTCTATTTTACCACATAATGCCTTCGCTACGTAATGCCTTTGCCATGACACTTTGCCTTTGATCTTGCTAAAGTAAAGGTACGCAATTTTGTGTTTGTAAAATACTAAGGTAATTTACTTAACTATGCATTGAAAAGGTTATATTTCGTTTATTTGTGAGAATTGGGCTTTGTGGACGGGGTTAGAATATCCATCTTCGGTGCCCTAGCTAACCTCACCTGGACGTGGGGCACCCTGCTAAATAACGAACAGGGCTGATGACAGCTGGTGACAGGCTGATCCTGCACAGCTAAGCCTTCTGGCCACCGACGGGCAGCAGCATCGGTGAGTCGAGAATCTATGCCCTGCGATCCCCAGCCCGCATGCCCAGCGTGGGGATTATTCGCATATCCCCCTTTATTAGGGGAGGAAGGATAAACGCTGGTGTGTGTGCGTGTGATAATGTTGTAACGACTGGGAAAGCCAGGATCAACATTAGCCTTTCATAGCAATTTAAATTACAATAAACGTATAAGCAAAAAAAAATCCTTTTTAACTAATCTTATCTACGCTACTGTTGTAATGAGGAAAGATGAGACATTTTTGTATGTTTGTTTGTAACATATAAATTCAAAAACTACTTAACCGATTTTACAAATTATTTCAAATGTAGCTACATACAAGTATACATTGAGTGGAGACAGCAAACGTAGTGTAGTGGAGTGATGATTTGCGAAAGGCTGCTGGTAGAAGCTAGATGTGTCGAGCTGAGAACAGGGCGCAATAGCACTCAATAGGTTGCCTATGTCCAGCAGTGGACTGCATAGGCTGATGATGATGATGAAAGCTACATAATGAGCGATAAACATAGGCTGTCTTTGTTGTAAAAATTTGAAATCCCTAAGATAAATGTAATAATGTAACCCAAGGCATCAAAATAATCCTATATAAATCATAATTCTGTAACTTTATTTGAAAATAGACGCTTAAATGAATTCATTTTCAGGTGCCTGCCTAGTTTTATTTCGTACATAGTGAGGGTTCCAAGCAAAATAACCATAAATATTCAGGTAAGGTAGCACGCAAACGTAGTTGCGGGTGGGAAAGCTCGTAGTATCATAAAACTGAAAGTAATTTTTTGTTTGATTCTTACGCTTTCATGCTTTAACTACTCATCTTGAATTCGCATACACGTTGTCAGAGGATAAGGTTCAGGCCCCACTTGTCTGACCTGGCGCGGGCATGGCGCGGGCGCTTTCCTATTCCATTCAAATTTAATACAAAATTCATGGAAATAAAGCACAATTTAGCTCGGACGACTTCGCGTCATAAGCACGTCCGATCAACGACATACCGTGTGTCCTAAATTATGCTTTATTTCCATGCATTTTGTATGAAATTTGAATGGAATAAGAAACCGCCAGTGCCTTGTCTGCGCCCGACGCTAGGTCACATTCATCGGGCACGGACATGGCACGGACATGGCACAGGCGGTTTCCTATTCCATTCAAATTTCATACAAAATGCATGGAAATAAAGCACAATTTAAGGCACACAGTATGTCGTTGCTCGGACGTATGACGCGCCATTTCGGCGCCCGCGCCCGATCGCCGCCAGATGGGCGTCAGATGGCCGCCAGTTCGTAGTATGTACTTGCTTGCGACATACGTCTGTTAGTGATGTAAAAATACGTGACGAATGACGATATCGAATTTAATATTGAATTTTGTGAATTGATTGTAAAATATGCAACGCTTTATGATCATTGTCGTTCCGATTATTGTAACTGAAATATTCAAGATAAATTGTGGCTGGAAATCGGAAAGAGACTAAACTAAACCGGTATAAAGATTTTTTTATGTAATACCCATGGTAATACTAGCTGATCCTTGTGCAAATTCGTTTGCGCGTATTTTCTTCATCTGTATCAGGGCCCGATTTGGTAACACGATGAAGAGGTTTTCGGCAGGGTTTTACCAAAAGCTTAGTTAACCCTCTCCGTATGGGTTACACTATTATTTGATAGGTTAAACAATTCAAAACCCTTTTGATTAGGTTTCCTGATCATGAGGGTTATCACTAGTATTGGGTTTTGGTATTATTCCAAAACCCATTCCTTAGGGTTACCCTTTTTATCATTGTAACACGGGTTATACGTGGGTTATAGGAGAAAAAGGAGAAAAGAATTTCTGTCAAAAGATGAAAATTAATTGCGGTAATTGTGTTCTAAGCATTAAGGGCGGAAATGCAGACTACTAATTGTGTATTTTACGCAATAATAATTATATTATAATAAAATTGGAATAAATTTTCAATGACAGCTGTCAAACTTAAATCGACCATAACTCGAGAACTACTTATCATAGACTTGCTTTTACTAGCTCAAATGATTGCTATTGACATGAACTTAATTTTCGATGACAGCTGTCAAACTTAAATCGACCATATCTCGAGAACTACTCATCTTAGACTTGCCTTTACTAGCTCCAATGATAGCTATTGACAAGACCTTAATTTTCGATGACAGCTGTCAAACTTAAATCGACCATATCTCGGGAACTACTTATCTTAGACTTGCTTTTACTAGCTCAAATGATTGCTATGGACATGAACTTAATTTTCGATGACAGCTGTCAAACTTAAATCGACCATATCTCGGGAACTACTTATCTTAGACTTGCCTTTACTAGCTCAAATGATTGCTATTGACATGAACTTAATTTTCGATGACAGCTGTCAAACTTAAATCGACCATATCTCGAGAACTACTCATCCTAAACTTGCCGTTACTAGCTCAAATGATTGCTATTGACATGAACTTAATTTTCGATGACAGCTGTCAAACTTAAATCGACCATATCTCGAGAACTACTCATCCTAAACTTGCCGTTACTAGCTCACATGATAGTTATTGTTAAGATCTTAATTTTCGATGACAGTTTTTAGTTTGACAGCTGTCATCGAAAATTAAGATTTTATTAGTAGCTATCATTTGAGCTAGTAACGGCAAGTCTAGGATGAGTACTTCTCGAGATATGGCAAATTCAAGTTTGACATATGTCATTGAAAATAAAGATCTTGTCGATAGCTATCTTTTGAGCAATTAACGGCCATTCTAGTAGTTCCAGAGATATAATTTACAGATGAATTTGTAGAATGAGTTTCGAGTGGAGCTTTGAGTTGAATTTTGAGTTTGAATTTTAGAGTGACAGTGACAGTGACAATCAAAAATTATTATTTCAAATAGTTTAGAAGGTCATATTTTTTCTTTTAACACGTTGACTGCGGGTCTCGGACATAACGCTTTATAAAATGCTCATTATGTGTATGTACTGTTGGCTTTGCCTAATAAATACAATAAAAATAAAAAATAACGCTACGCAGAGTACTCTGCGATGATGCCCTATGAAAACTGACTGAAACACATTTTTTTCTTTTTAACATGTTGACTGCGGGCCTCAGTCATCATCTCAGTCGTCACATAACTGATGACATATGAAGACTGAAACACATTTTTTTTCTTTTTAATATGTTGACTGCGGGTCTCGTATATGACAACGCATACTCTGCGATGATGACCAATGAAAACTGACTGAAACGCAGCACTTTCCTTATGTTTTCAAAACTTTTCTTTAATCCAGTGACGCTCTTCCTTCAATCAAATAAAGCGATCCGAACTAATACCTAATGATTGATGACATAAATCAAGAGTCAAAATCTAAATTCCCCCACCCAGTGTCAGGCGTAATGATAACTATTGTGTAATATTCAAAAAAACTTAACAAGAGGTAACTCCATTCATTTGTTTAACCTTATAAGAGGGTAACCCTATCGACTGAAAACCAAAAGGAACGGGTTACACTTTCGCTTGTGTTAGGAGGAGGATACCCAAACGAAAGGGTAATCCCGTCAACTGTATAACCCAATGAAGGGGTTTTGCTTTCGAAGCAACTAACTCGAAATCGGGGTTGTACGGGCCCTGATCTGTATATTTATTAATTGTATGCACGAGAGCAAGAGCATCTTCGTCTTCTGAGGATGACATGCTGACACATCGATACCGGACAACAGACTGCACTACACTTGTGCCTCTGTTACGTCATTTCTGCGTCATGTCCGAGCCATGTCCGCGCCATGCCCGCGCCATGTCCTCGCCACGTCCGTGCCACGTCCGTGCCACGTCCGCGCCATGTTCGCGCCATGTCCTTGCCCGATATGTGTGACCTGTGCCTTAGAGTGCTATTTGTACCAAAAGGATGGAAAAACCACATGAAATGCAAGCAATGCCGCCGGCAAAAACTAGTAATACAATAATAATTTGAATAATTTTGAAACAATCCAAGTGTTATAACATATTTAAAATAGCAACAATTGTACCGGTATTCGTTTAGCCGTACTGTAGTTAAATAGCCATTATAAAACATCTAAATCAAGCCTTCACTGAAAGTAAAAACACAAAACGTTCAACAAAAATTACTGTGTAATTTTTTACGTTATTTTATTAGTTTTATTGTAGTAGTCACGTTATTTGGTCTGGAATCAGCAATGCAGTGATACAAAACAGTTAGTTTATCTCTTTCTTAATAATCGTATGTCACTATCATAATCATCACCTTATAGCAGTCCACTGCTGGACGCGTCCCCCAATGAGCGCCTTTGCGTATGTCATCGGCTCGACGCATCCAGCTTCTACCAGTAGCCTCTCTCAAGTCGTCACTCCATCTAGCCGGAGGGCTTCCAACACATATTATGTGCTAGTGAACAACTCTGATGATGGAGTTTTAAGACAGCCCAAAGTCCTCCCAGATTACATAGCTACTTTAATTATTACCTAAGGTTAGTAGTACATTAAGATATTGGTCCCGGTTTATTTATAATTCGAGACAAATATCTTCATCATCATCATCATCATCATCACCTGTAGCAGTCCACTACTGGACATAGTCCTCCCCTAATGAGCGCCATTGTGCCCTGTTCTGAGCTCGACGCATCCAGCTTCTACCAGCAGAATTTCGCAAATCGTCACCCCACCTGGCCAGAGGGAGTACAACACTACGTTTGCCGAGCCGTGGTCTCCACTCGAGAACTCGTATACCCCAACGGTTATAGATAGATAGATTTATCTACAGCTACAATCACACACATATAAAACAATTTTAAGATTTAACAAGTAGGTTATCGGTTCTTCGGCAGATATGGCCAACCCACTTCAGCCACTTCATCTTGCTAACTTCTTTAAGACTGAATGGTTTAGAAATATAAATAGTTTATGATGATACATAGGCTTTACCCCAGTACCACGCAAGTGGGACCGCAGGTGGAAATTAGGGTTAAAATTAATAGTTTTTAAAGATTTTTCATTAAAAATATACAAATTAATAATAAAAATTTTGGTTATTTGCTTGATCTCTTAGCTACAATGATTACTTGCCATAAGCTTCTTCCGGTCGATGATGATGCAATATCACTATTTCCTTCGGAAATGGTTTCATTCAAAAACCGGAAGTAGGCGTGCACCTGGAGCCGTGATGTATGTTATACGTGCAGCCGACATGGGCGGTGTAGGATAACACCGGGAAAGCCTTTCTATTATCCATTATCCCAATCAGATGGTGGTGATTTACCGCACAGTGAGCGATAAAAGCACGATAATACTACTGATTTATCATTTTTTTCTTTTACTTCAACGACCTCGTTGGCTTAATGGTCGATAGCCGGCTGAGACGCAAGAGGTTGCGTCTTCGTATCCCGCTGCGGTACAAATGATGATATTATTTGCAAATATTTATGTTTGGTCTGGGTTTAATATTACCATACTCATAGTTATTGATACCCACCGCACTTGGGAAATGATAAATTTTATTTATTGCCTGTGGCACTAGGTCTAATAACATTGATCTTAAACCTATTTGCGCATCTGTAGTCTAACCAAACAGGCTAACAATTGTAGCTAATATTATAAATATGAAAGTTTGTGTCTGAGTATGTTTGTTCCCACTCAAGTCCGTATCCACTGAATGGATTTGGATGAAAATCGGAATATACATAGATTGTGATCTGAATTAACATATAGGCTACTCTTTATACCGGTGCAACGCGAGCGAAGCTGCGAGCGGTGGCTAGTGTTATATATATGTATGTCTACTCCAAAGGGGACGGCTATCACCAAACATGTAAATATAGGCCGTAACAGGTTTGTCATATTATGTCCAGCTGCAGATATACGCTGATGATGATGAGATTTTCTTAAAAAATCTTTAGTATTACTCTAGAAATACCTATAAAAGTGTTTTTAAATTTCTATAAACTACGCTGTAGTTACTAAGTACAGTAGGTTTGAGGGAGCTGTTTTTTTTCTGTCCTTATAAAAGGCTTATTAGACCACGTGGTATTCGGTCTGTCTTAGTAAGACTGTCTTAAGACAGTTTAACGCGGTATTCAGTCTGTCTTAGTAAGACTGTCTTAAGACAGTTTAACGCGGTATTCAGTCTGTCTTAGTAAGACTGTCTTAAGACAGTTTAACGCGGTATTCAGTCTGTCTTAGTAAGACTGTCTTAAGACAGTTTAACGCGGTATTCAGTCTGTCTTAGTAAGACTGTCTTAAGACAGTTTAACGCGGTATTCAGTCTGTCTTAGTAAGACTGTCTTAAGACAGTTTAACGCGGTATTCAGTCTGTCTTAGTAAGACTGTCTTAAGACAGTTTAACGCGGTATTCAGTCTGTCTTAGTAAGACTGTCTTAAGACAGTTTAACGCGGTATTCAGTCTGTCTTAGTAAGACTGTCTTAAGATAGTTTAACTAAGACAGACTGAATACCGCATGGTCTAATAAGCCATTCAGTAGTTCAAAATCTATTTCCACCCGCCCGCTCCCCGCGCCAACCTCCGCAAATCACGCCCCGTACCCCGCAAATACCCAGGGAATCTGAGCTATGTGCTCCGGTGAATATACCAAGTACTTACCGTTATTGCAGTCATAAATCAAGTTTTTTTTCAACTGCAACGTTACATAAATCTCACAAAACAAATGTTACGTACCTAAATCAAAGTCAGCTAAGCGTTATACATCGTGTTCCGTAAAGGTATTCTCATATTTAACGGTGCGGAATCGACTCGAGCCGGTTTAAAAAGCTGACAAGCCAGCTGCTTAGCTGCTAAGCCTGGACTAACGAAGATGATTACGTTAGAAGAAGTACATTACTGGGGTCGAACGACGTGATGTTTTTCCCACTTTGTGTTGGGGATGTAAGGGGCTCCAACTTTTATCTTCGGAACCCAAGCCAAAATAACCTGCGCGTGTTGCGCCCTGCTAATTAACAAAAAGGTTCTAGCGGCCAGCTGATTACGGCATAGCCTAATACCGGCACAGCTACTTACCTCGGCCGCGTTTCTATCGCGGATTATCGTTTCATTAAGTAGATATACCTATATAAACGATAATAATTAAAAATAATACAGTAATACCTATTTGGTTTAGTAACAAACCTACTCGTATAGTAATTTTTTAATCATTGTAAGAATTCTCATAGGGGATGTGTTGCTGTAATGGCGACATTAAATTAACACACGGGAACTACTAGTTCGTAATCAGGACGTTCGTTTTAGGATTTGATTTTTTATGATTACTGAAGTAGTACAATACCCGTGTGTTCATTTAATGTCGCCATCACAAAAACACCCTGCATAAAAAATTCTACCATAAAATAATAATATTTAGAAATACATGAATAGGAACCTACTTGTACAACCTACAAAGCCTCCGTCTGCCAACCATATTACTACACCCCTAAACAGGGTTCATGTGAGATACGTATAACCTGTATGGAATTTAACACTATGTGAATGCAATAAATGTCTTGAGTATTGAGTATTTCAGGCTATTTAATGAGTAGAATACAAGCCTTTACAAAGTTAATATTATTTTTAAACCTATTTTTAAGCCTATGCCGATTTCGCGTCGATAAATGTGGGAAGACCCTAACGCGAGCGCGCGGGCCGCAATAATTGGCCGGGCCAAACGTCAACATTGAACCAGTAACGTTGCGTGCTGCGCGTACAATGGCTCGGTATAAAATGGAATTTTATTTGCACGGATATTATTTTAGAGGGAACCGAAACCTTAGAAATACATTTAAGGCTATTTATTATGCAGAGGCGCGGGTCGATGGGTTTCATGCCATCGTCTGCAAGAGGACTGCCTCACTGCAGAGCAGAGTGAGGGGCAGCACCAATACCATCCTGCAGGTCATAGCAGAGAAGTATGACTCGCCAATAATAAAATCTTTCATTCGGGTTATTATATAATAGTTGAATATCATATTATTATTATTATCAAGTTTACTAACTTACAAGATTAATGATATTGATGTACTAACAAAAGACTAAGGATCATGTTTTCTGACAATAAATAAATTGAATTCTTTTCTTACGGCCTCTGTGGCGCAGTGGGCGAAGGTCCGCCTGAGACGCAGAAGGTTGCGGGTTCGATTCCCGCTGCTGGGTGGGTGTTTTCTATGTATGGTATGTATGTATTTACAAAACAAAAAAATTATATGTGTAGTATATCAATCATGTGGTTCCCATAATACAAGCTGTGCTTAGTTTGGGGCTACGTGATGCTGTGTGATTACGTCCCGCATTATTTGTTATTTATTTATTTTCTTTCATACTGCTGTTAGTAGCATGCCTAAAATTCAGATAGGTTTACTCCAAAAGAATGTTATTTTAATTAAATAGCTAATTAGCGTATTTCAAAAGATATCATCCTCCATAACCAGCACATCAACATTTGCCAATTACAGTCAATTAGTGTGCATTGTTGGATCTCATCAGCGCGCGTGTGGACTCGGAAAAAATGTGAAAGCTGAAAAACCTTTGCATCCCCCGCTTCGTTTTTAAAATTTAATGCTGATATTTATTCTACAAACGCTGTAGTTCAACGGTCAACTCGCATAGATTTTAAGCGGTATTTTGACATCATCCAAAAATCGACAAAAGCTATATTAAATTATTATGGTATTTTTACTACAATTATAACATCATTATCATCATTAGAATATATCAGTCCACTCTTGGACATAGGCGCTCATATGAGCGCCAACTATTATTTATTGAAGAAAGAAGCAGCAAAGATGGTTATACTGACTCTAGCCCTTCCTTCTGTTGCTGGTAGCTGGTAGATGGTGGTTCAAATGATATGACATTGCACTTGGATTGGTAGTTTATTTGGTTTACACGGACACGGAAATGGTTATGGTTTTATAGTAAAACATGGTATACTTAATTGGTAAGACTATATGGTTAATGGTAGAGTATGATTTATACTTGGTCAATGGTTATTGAGTACGTGCCGCCTTTCCGGCGGCTATAGAAATACTGATGATCGTTCTGGCAATTCTGCGTATTTGCTTGTAAGACAAATATTGCAGAATTGCAGTGTTCGATGTAAACTCGAACATTTATTGTATTGACCATTCTATGGTGTTTTCACTAACAATTTGAGTACTTAATTATATTTTATATACGGATTATGTCTGGTAAAATAACTCAAAGGGCTATGGATAATATTTGTACTAGCTTAGGCCCGCGGCTTGGCTCGTGTGGTATCCGGATAAAAAGTATGTAGCTTATTTACTTATACAAGTAACAGCCTTTTTTTAAGTTATGTCCAAGTTTCATTAAAATCCGTTCAGTAGTTTTAGCTTGAAAGAGTCACAAACATCCATACATCCACACAAACTTTCACGTTTATAATAAAAATGAGGAGTACAAGATATCTATTTCTCAAAAAAATTATAAATTATAATTTCACTTATCATGAGAAATACTAGAGAATTAATTATATAATGCTTCAACGAAGCGAGTTTTGAAACAGTCAACAATGATATTAGCAAATTACTAAATAGTAAGCTTAGAATATTTATTTAATAAAATAAAAGGGATGGATTAAATTATAGAACGACTAAATAATAGGAACTAAGTGAAGTTATCATATATATGTAATTACTATTTATAATACTATACTATGTACTACCTAATTATTTACTTGATAAAATACATTTCAGTCGGCTAAATGCCTCTAGGTCGTGCTTTGGAAAGCACACTAGGATTATTATAATCCAAACATAACTTAACTTTAGTTCAATTCTTTATTCAATGGCTTATGGGATAAGTTTTCAGAAATATAAATATGAAGAAACGTAGTACGGGCTTATAGTCGTCCAGTCTTCAGTCAGGTCCTGTTTTCTGCTATAGCAATGGTGACTATAACAAAAAACGATCGGCGAACAATTTTCTTGAGCTCGACGCATCCAGCTTCTACCAGCAGCTTTTCGCAGATCGTCACTCCACCTGGCCGGAGGGCGTCCTTAAAACTTATAAACATCATAAATCAGAAAAACACTAGAAACTAAAACTAAACAACAAGTCACAACCGTCGTTCAACATGAAAAAAATGCTTTCGAATCCAAATATCCTGGCCTTGAACAGACCAATACTTCATCCAAGACAGATATCAAGTGATAGGATCTTAGAATGTGACATCTTGTGTAATAAAGTTGGCACTAACATTTTCACATGTAAAGTTATATTCATAATTTCCTGTTTGCGAGCTTATAAATGTTAATTAAACAAAGAAGCTTGGAGCGCTGCCATAACGCAACAGATAAGGAATTATTTATTAAAATCGGTAAGATTATCATAATTTATTATGACTCATTACTTTCGGCCTATCTGATATTAAACCTTATTATCCGGAAGCATAAGAACAAAGTTAACGATAATCGAAAAGGTATAGAATGGACAGCTTTCGGGAGATAACGTGAAAAGGATTTTATTTATTGACAGCTAAGGTAATTTTGACAGCAGTGTAATAGTCAAAAATGTATTACATAAAAGGGCTAGAAAAGGTTATATGATCACTTGAACGTCTTACTCAACATTAAAACGTGCAAAGTGTGGAAGCGATAAGATCTTAATACCACTAAACGGCCACGCATCCAAGTGATGACCGGATGGATGGTCGTTTGACATTTTTTTATTATTAAGCTATTGCATAGCTTCTATCGAGGGCCTTGAGCGCGGGGACCGAATCCAGAAATTCCGTGACGAAAAAAAAACCTCACGCTCCCGAGGTGTGGCTTGAAGGCCGTGCATTGTCTAACGTCGTTTCTTTTCGGCAGTCTTCGACACGGTGTTTGTGTGCGTGCAACTAGACATATTGTACGACTCTACGAAGCTCGCACGAATCGAGACGATCACTACGCTCAAAAAGTGTAACTTGAATTAATATCAAAGAAAAAGAAATACTGCATAAATAAAATAAATAAATAATTATAATTGCATATGTTGATACAAAATGCTATGCAATAGCTTTACCGCGGCAGTCCCCGAGTGCCACACGTCTTTTTTATTATTAATAATTCATGGATATTTTTGTTGTTACTATCACTAAGTACTATTTAACATTCATACCTAAGTGAGAGATGTACTTGAATTAACTGATGAGCTACTGATGAGAGAGAAAGTAAATGTTAATTCATAAATTTATCCAATGGTGGAATCAGAACAGACAGTTCATTTTTCTTTCATTTTTGTCTTTTACTCGGTAAATTTCAATTCGAAATGAAACGTTTGAACACAAAATGAAACAAGAATCCGGAATGAATTCATTAATGAACCGATCCAACAATGTTGGATATTTTCATTTGGCATCTTTCACTCCCTACGAATGAACGAAAAATGAGCAGTTTGAACATAGAGAGAACGTTCATTTGAATTCGGCCATATTGTTTCGAGTCATGTAGCAGAAGGACATCAGGTCAAACGAGCAGATGAATGGCCTTTTGTACGACATTCCAACTAAGCCGTGTGCACATGGAATGAAAGAAGATGAAGCATTCACTCGAGTGAACTACGGCTTCTGTGGCGCAGTGGGCGACGGTCCACCTGAGACGCAGAAGGCTGCGGGTTCCATTCCCACCGCGACACAAGTGTTTGTATGTTCTGCAATTTTGTCTCGAGTTTAGGTGTTTTCTATGTATAAATTGTATGTATTTACAAAAAAAAACTATGTAGTATATTAATTATGTAGTTCCCATAATACAAGCTACTTAGTTTGGGGCTACATGATGCGATGCGGTGTGGTGGTGTCCGGAATTATTATTAGTGATCTTTCACTCAAGTGACACATCTGATTCTACCTTAACAATAAAATGAAACGATTTGGCTGTTGACCTTTTTAATTATCCATAATTTATTATGTACGTAAGGCTTCGATTGAGTAAAACACAATTTTCCTCATTTAAGATAGACATAGCACCAGTATAAAGGTAATATAAAATTCATTATAAATTTTTATAAAAGCCGATAAAACAATAGTACCTACTCAAACTTTATTTACTTATAATATCATTTCAACCATTAACATTGACAACTTTTTTCATCTTTGTTAGATAATTTTGCTTATTTATTATTATGTTTTCGTTTCGGCTATTACCAGCAGGTGCTTGGACATAGCCTAAAACATATTGTTATAAATAAATAAATAAATAATAAATAATGCGGGACGTAATCCCACAACATCATGTAGCCCTAAACTAAGCAGAGCTTGTATTATGGGAACCACATGATTGATATACTACACATTTTTTTTTGTAAATACATACAATTATGTTTGGTTAGGTGTCATAGGTTGATGACGATGATGACGATGATTAAATTTTCGGCGATGAAGTGACGATCAATGAAGGGCTGGTAGAAACTGAATACTTTGAGCTGAAACCAGGGGGCGGTGGCGCTCATCAGGGGAGGCTGCCGTACAGCAGTGGAAGCTGATGATAATTATTGTGATTTCAGTCTTCCTTAAATAAATAAATAATACTTCAAACTTTAGAGGCTCTGTGAGCAAATAAATAAATTGTCTGCTTATTTACACTGATAAAAATCACAATCTCCCCGTGACACCCTCCAACAGCCAAAACTCGATCTCTCTGTTATTATAAAGGGAGTGAAACATATTTCATCCATCAACTGACATAAATAGGCTTATAAATGAACAGGTACATATATACCTATACTTAGATATATAATCTAAATAATGAGAGTGGTAATGTAAAACAAGGCACAAGAAGTCCTGTTTTCGAGGCGACATTAGGCGTAAGCAATTCATAAAGTAGTTTGTTCTGTTTGTTGTATGATTTTTTACTATTATGGGAATACTGATGAGGATGATCAAACCTAATTAAGTGCAATACATGATCTGAATAATTTTTTAACTCGATTATTTTAGTATGTCTACAAACTGACCTCAACAACATACATCATGGTATTTGGTTTATTTGTAAAAATAGAAGTGTTTCAGGATATCTTCCAGTTTCTCATTCTCATTCTCATGACATTCGTACCTATGAACAGACTTTAATAATTATGACTCTTATAGACAATGTAAATACAGCAGGACTCACTTAACGCTGAACCTTTGTGATGCTTTTTGTTAAATAACTAGCTTCCATCCGCGGCTTCACTCGCTACCGGGATAAAAAGTAGCCTATGTGTTAATCCAGGTCACAAACTGTGTATATTCCATGTTTCATTCAAATCCGTTCAGTAGTTTTGAAATGTAAAACGTGAAATAGTAACAAACATTCATACCTCTATACGGAAAAACTTTCGCATTTATAATATTATAAGTAGGAAGGAAGTAGGTTTAAAAGCAATTAATAATTTTTTCATCATTTTACGTGAAGGCAACATCCGAGCTGGTAACTAATGACTCCGTTATATTCTATAGAGCGATCACGAATATTTCAATGGGACGTCCGCGAGCCAGCTCGCACGGCACGCGTTCCCCAAAGTATACGCGTAGCTGCAAGTACAGACAGGGCGTTCCATGACACGCGTAATCGACTACGCGTGCCAATGTACGCGCTATCCGTACCCAATTTTACATCCCATAGTGAAAAGCCGACTTTAGCCTCGATTTGAAAATAAAATATATGTCTCTTTCCATTATGAATAGTTAATATATTCCAAAGTTATTTAATTTTTTTAATAAGGTTCTCTGCCTCTATTTTTACGCCTTAACTGCTGAATAACACACCGCCGTAACGTTCTAATGTAAACTATTGAAAACTTTAGTTAAACTTAAGGAAAACACAATCAACACTTGTAGTATTTGTAAGTATCCGTTGAGTATTTTTCTACTTTTACTTACTTTTTCTTGTAAACCAAAATGTAAAAACTGAATAATAATATTTTTAATATTATTCACAACAAAAGCCACAGTTATTTACGCCTGAAATTGAATACCTTTTGAAAATAACACATCGCTTTCCGGAATATAAAATTAAATACAAAACATAAAAAGGTTCCATTCAAGATAATAATGATAATAATAGAAAAAATGTTTTCTCGACGTTCATTTTACAAATACAATGTATGTACAGCGTCATAAAAACCTCGATCGTAAACAAAATAACGAAGACAAAACGTACTGGGTGACTTAGAATAAGTAAGGTACATGACAGAAATTTACTTTCATTTTTAAAAGGATACAAAAATTATGTACTTCATCTGTTAAGTTTTAACTCTTTCAAATAAAATTAATGTTTACAGTTATGATAAACGCATTATTTTTTATTTTCAATCACATACAACGAAACATTTGTAATAAAGGCGGGTACAGACTGCTGTAACGTAACATGCAATGTAACATGAAAGGAGCATTTCATAATTGTGGATACAGCGTGCCCACGAACCGAGCAAGTATGCAGAAATGTATTATAGTTCGTGCGCGCAAGCCGTCCACACTATGAGAACTTTTTTACAGTACATGATACATCAATGTGGATGGCAAATTATTTGATTGCATGTTATTACATTGTATGTCACATTTCGTACATACCCGCCATATTTTTTTCATTAGACAATCCATTAAATATTCTCTAAACTGAAACACCTTAACTAAAAAAAAACAAAAACAATGAATTAATAAATTCTATTTTTAAATTTACAAACAGTAGTGTTAACTGAATAATGTGAAATCAGGCCTTTCATCGAGCTCTATTAATTTTCAGAATATTTTATCTCCAGAACATATTCAGTTTTTATTGATAAAACTGATAAAGCAGCAAAATCATGGTTTGTATTTTCTGCACCTTGTAATATATTAAAATCAATATTTGCTATCGAGTCCCCGGGGTCCGTGTGAGCCGATATTCGAGAATATGGGAAAACTCAACATTGTGGGGCCACTAAATAATCACTACATAGTCAACAAGAACCAAGTCGCTTTCCACTGTCTGTCCCTATCTTCTTTATTTTTAAAACTACGCAACGGATTTTGATGCGGTTTTTGTAATAGAAAGAGTCAATTCAATTTCAAAAGTTCTTTACTAAACCAGAAAAAACTATTCTAAGTAGTACAATCCAGTGTTCATTTAAATTTAATAGATAGATTAATTAAAGAGGAAGGTTTATATGCGCGTCGCTAGTAATATAATAACACGAAATAGGAAGGTTTATATGTATAATTTGCACCCGTGCAAAGCCGGGGCGCGTCGCTAGTAATATAATAACACGAAACCTAAAACGAGATACATTGACTTAAAATAATAATAAACAAAATTCCCATTCCACGTTCCTGAGCGGCAATTTCCCACAAGTCCAAATGTACCTATTTAGTAGTGAAATAAATATGTGTTTATGAATACGTGGTATTTTGACATTTTACGTTCTGCTGTATGAATCAGTAGGTGACGTTTAGTTTTAAGGGTTTTAACTGTTGGTTCAAACCTGTGGGTCAAACAGCCATTATTTAAACTTTTCACTGATGCGGGATGTAAACGCCTCTTACATAGCCAAACCCACTGTTTACTATAATAATAATATTCTTTGGGTAAACGAATATTGTGGGGTCTTTATCGAGACAAACAAGAAGCACATACGTAATTTCATCTTCTAATAAAATAAAAAAGAAATTAAAGAAGATCTTTTAGTTTCATACAACCTGAACATAAAAGGTCGCATCTAGAAAAAACGTATATCTTAATTGATAGTTCTTATTGCAGAATATAATAGGGCATTGTTAGAAAATATTTATATTGTTTTGTTGGCTAAATTAGCAGAATTTATACCGAAATATCGACAGTTGTATTGCACTCAATATTTATTATTAATTTACAAACTATTCCGGCTTTAATAAATATAGTTATAAGTTATAATTTCAATACTCCAATATCAAGAATATTTTAACATAATTTGCATTTTTAGTCGCTTTTATTTATGGCCAGGTCTGAAATGACCGGCCTTTTTAAATCAATTCTTTGAACAAAGAATAATCAAGGATAATAATATTGTAACGTCTTCTCCACAATTTTTTAATATCAGTCATGTGGTGTGTCACACAAGCTCTAGAGCAAGAGTTAGATCACACTGGTACAATAAAATATCCGTAAGTTTTACTGTAAGTGTACTCTCGTGCAAAACGCAGCGTTTCTGGTTTACACACAAATACAGAGACTTTTAAACAACGTTCACTCATGCACGTCAAAAAATAATTGATTTTTTTTTCAATGAAAGTAGCAGTAGTAGCAGAGTTCTTTGTGAAGGGCTCGTGCACGTGCATACTGCCACCATGCCTATTTCTGCCGTGAACCAGCTGTGTTGCGTTTTGGCTTAAAGGGTTTGGATGCCGGTAAAATGCACAAAAGACATCATTTTCATGTCTCAAGTGTATAGACGCGGGGCGTTGCGTCGTAGAGCAAAAACGTGATCTACGACGCAATGCTTTGTGATAGGTAATGGTTACCACTTAACATCAGGTGGGTTATCTGCTTGTACCAATCAAGTACCTTAAAAAAATATTTGAAAGTATGAACGAATTCTCATAGTTTTGGCGACGCTTCGCTACTTAATGTCCTTTGTAGTAGTTAGTAGGTTGGTTTTTAGTTTATTCTTCAATGGTCACAACTATTGTGAGGAGACGCACCTTGTTGTCACAAATAAATATATAGCTTAATTAGTTAACACGAAAGTGCGTGGGCAGATTTACGAGCGCAACAGCTCGTAAATATAGAAGATGTATAGAAAACAAAGTGTTCTACGGTTAACTGCCTAAACCTGTGGCAAAGAAATAATTATCTGTGAACATTATTAGTTCATAGTTCGATTATTTCCACCGTAGGTACACAATGTTGTACTTGATTTCGTCAGAAGTTAATCATAATATAATATAATATTATAAATGCGAAAGTCTATGTGAATGTTTTTACTTCACCACATATCTCCGTAACCACTAAACCAATTTAGATGAAATATGGTATTTTTAAGTGCTAAAATAACATTTAAGCTAATATTTTTTTTTAAATTAACCTATACTGTTGTAAACGGGGTTGGCAAAGTTTGTATATGGAACTTGAAATATTGCACAGAGACTCTCTACTTAAAATAAATGAATACGTGTGTCAGGATTTTTTGAAATTCAACCCCTTAGATGGTTAACGGGAGTGGCAAAGTTTGTAAGGCGAACAAAAGTCTGTGTGAATGTTTGTTACCACGTATCTTTGTAACCACTGAACAAGTTTAAATAAAATTTGGTATGAACATAGTTTAAGTACCAAAACAACACATTTACTAATCAAATTTTGAAAAAAATACCTCTAAGGTGGTAAACTGGGCGGCAATATTTGTATGGGCAACAAAAAAAAACTATTGAATTGGTGAGCAACGCGAACAGGAGCGGGAATGGAAACGAAAGAGGGAGTGATAGTAGGAACGGGAACGGGTACGGGTACACGCTGGGTAATGCAGTATATATTTTTATATATTTTGGTACTTTTTATTCCACGCAAAACGAGGTAAAAATAAAACTTTATGAAAATAATGAAACTTTTTGACACATCAATTTCCACGCGGGCGAAGCCGCGGGGCACAGCTAGTACATAAAATAAAGTATGTAACATACATAAAGTAGGTATTATAAAATGGAAAGAAAAACAGACAAGAACATTTAGTACCTACCTATACCTACTTATTCATAGAACTATAATACTAAGATAATAAGTATTATTAAGTCTACTAATCAAAACATAAACATTGATGTTGCTGTACACTGTACAGCACTTTCAAAGGAATAAAAAATGACAAAACAATAAATAATGTCAATAATTAAAATTTTACAAAGTGCTTAGATTCTAGCTTATTGTAAAGTTTAATGGCAATTCAGAAATAGCTTTTAGTTATTTTGCTTAGCCTACACTTTGGGTTCTGGATGTTGCCACCATGTAATAATTATTAACTCACAATTTATAACGAAAAAGTATATATTATACACCGTTACGTATATACCGTACCGTACGTTATATACGCGTTACAAATAAATTCAATACATGCAAAAAACAGAAAAATCTGATTATGGACATCAAATCATATAAACAACCACCTATAAATATCTACAATCTCGGTATTTTCTTTATATGATAATAGTAATGTGATTTAAAAATACTAGCTTCCAGCTTCGCTCGCGTAGCATTTGGAAAAATAATAGCCTGTTTTAATTCATGGAATAAAATATGTATATTTCGAGTTTCTTCCGAATCTGTACAGCAGTTACGGGGTTGAGTAGGAACTCATAAAGTTTCGCAATTATAACATAAAATGTGATGTTATGTAAGTTGTATACAGCTCTTCGTAATTTTAGGCTTTAATAATGTGGTATGAAAATGTCCAGCATTTCTTATTTGTCCCGCTGCAAAAATCAAACCTCTTCCACGTTTTTAGACTTTGAATGAAGCAATATTGAAATTCGTGACTGATGCGTCGCTTTGCAATTTATCAATAGTTGTCAGCATATCTGGTGCCTTCGACATGTCGAGAATTCAATAAGCCTCGGCCTCGACGGCAGTTTCCCACGCCCCTGTGACGTCACCACGCCATCAATCTACCCCTCCCCTTTATATCAGTGATATGTCGCTATGACTGAATGGATACGTCTATAGCTGAATATTACGTAGCAGCTCTACGTGGCGCAACATATCTACGAAAAGCGTAGCATGTCGTAGCAAACTGAAATTTTATCAAGGATATCGGATCGGCAATAATTCAGTAGCTGAGCCAAGCTTCTTTCCATGAATTTAATTAGTGAATGAAGAATGTTAGGATAAGCTATGAAAATAGTCAGTCTTTCTTAAAATAAAGTTTGAATACTGCTTAAAATATTTTTAATATTTAGATTTAAATACTACATTATATTGGCAAAAAACATGCGATTTAACTATATTCAATTCAGTGTATGAGAGAGAAGATGAAATGTTAACAGCTTATTAGTATGATAGATGCTCTGGTGGAATGGGCCACCTTACGTCGTCGTTACAATTATCTTGAAACGACTCGTATTTATCATCGGCTCGTTTATACCGTCCTATAAAAATTATGCAGAACAATATACAAGTCTATATCTGTCTACTGCTGGACAGGCCTCCCTTATGAGATGGGGTATATGCCCAGTATCCCCACGCTGGGCCTGTAGGTTGTGGACCGCAGGGCAAGGTATCTTGCAGCAGTTGCTGCTGCATGTCGATTGTAATTTAAAATTTAGCTGTTAGCAAAGTGCAGCAGGGCTCGGTGAGGTTGGTTTCGCATTCGAAAATTAAAGATGGTACCTTACTCTCCCAAAAATTATGCAGAAGCGAATAAAAGAGTTATACAAAAAGTCAACCAAGTATATTTTTTTATTTGTATAACTAACTACGACTCAACTCACTTTGCAGTGCCCTTACAGGGTACATGTACCTACTCACCACAATCAGGCTACGATACCAACCTAACCTGTTTACAAAAATGTAAACAAATAAATAAATAAACCAAATAAACTAAATATAACCGTGTGTCGTTGCTAGTCTATTCACAATGTATATGAATGGATACAGATATATGATAGCAATGCAGTATTCACCTAGCATCTTGAGAACGCTCCATCTGCCACAGATCGGAATCAGCGCTTGCAGCAAAAGAATGATACCTTATTGAGTTGCTAGCGAGCACATGATAAAAAGATTCTAACTACCGCGATCTTTTTGTTAGAAAAAATAATGAAATTTTTAGTTTGATATTACATAACTGTTGCTTTGAATAAGTATATTTTTATTTTGCTAAATGAGATAGGTATAACGCATTGGATTAATCTGTAAAGTTATATTTGCATTAATAAACGAATTTGAATTTGAATTACAAGGTTGTCAAAGGGCAAATTTTTTAATTATCTGATAAACTACATAATAGCTTATCCATTGAATTAGTTGAATAATCCGGTTTTAGTCACGTTAAAACTGCTGAACTGAATAGTATTGTTGGTATATAAATTCTAAATATTATCAAATATTTAAAAACAAAACAGGGTTTAGCTACAGGCTTAGGCAAGTATTTTTCTGACACTATATTTTCTTGTATTTGAGTGAAATAGCTAAAGATACGCCGCTATAAACAAAGTCATTTACTTTATGACACAATAATATTTTTATAAACTCATAATACCCACATAATCACTACTAAGGCATGATGTAGCAAAGCAGAAAATATTTTAGTATTTTCATATTGATTTTGCCAACCCGCGCTCGAACGCCGTTTGCTAGGTTTCTTTCCCATCTATCAAAGGCCTCTGCTAAGTATTGTACAGGTACTTCGGTGAACTACTAGGTATACTTTCATACATAAGAGTTTCTCGATCATAAAATTGAATATAAATAATTACCTCTCTCACATATTATATTAAACTTTAAATGAATATGAATATTTTTAATTTTTTCGAAACGTAAAATCTATTGGTGCCCGGCTGGGATTTGAACCCATGACTTCCAGATCTTAAGTCAGGGTATATCCCACTAGGAGACCACGGGTTTTATAATCGATCACGTAAGCAAATATGTGCTAGCTCTGAAATGTGAAATCAAAAAATCGTTACTAATGGCATTTAAATGGCACTTTTCCTATCGTAAAGCATACATATATGATGCTTTTCTCGAAGAATTAGGCAGAGTCCGCCGCCAAAGCGCGCCTTATGTTGCAAAGATTGTCTTAAATAGGCAACACATCACTGTCACCGTTTTGAAAACTGGTTAGTGGCATTACCACATGATTACTTGAGCATTGTATTGGAATAAACTTGCGAAAAAATATTTTACTTGCACCTCCTCCTATGTTAATAAGTAGTTTGTAGTATAAAATATGTATGTTAGTATGTAAGGTATTTATAACTAGGGGCCTCTGTAATCGTATTTTTGTATGTTCATATTGCCTGAAATAAATTATTATTTATTTAATTGGAAGGGTGTGAAATTACACTTAAGAGTTGAATAGAATAGAATTCTTTATTATAACTTTTGAAACTATCATGGTTGTGAACATTATTATTAATATCAACGGGATATTTACCATGATTTGTTAATTTGAAATATCGGGAAACAATAGAATTCACAAATCATGGTAAATATCCCGTTGATATTAGTAATTCATTCTTTATTAGTCATAAAATAGCACAAAACTCAACAAAATATTCATAAAATATAATGTGAGTCAGTGCAATTGTACATTATCGTCAATACATTTTTGTAATTTAAAAGGAGTCGGTAAATAGTTTTAATAAGGCCTTTCACCTCATGCCTCATGTTGATTGATACTATATCGTAGGGTGCGTTTGAAACATGCGTGAACTATCGATGCAATACTGTGTTATATTACAGGTTATGGTTAACTCTTAGCGTCAGGTCTACAGTTCATACAAGAAGATCAGAAATTTCAAAAAATGAATTCTCTTATACATGAAGCAAGTGTTTATATAAATATCAAGCATTCCCCTCCCCTTTGCTATATTCCAGTAAGTAGCAGTAGGTAGCATACAATAAGTATCTCCGTAATAAGGCTCCGTATAAATATGTATTAGAATCACGTGAGACGCCTCGCACCCGGAGGCAATAACCGCTTGATGAAGGCTTTTCATAAATAATGGAACTCAAAAATACCTGGCTATTTGAAAATTTCATCTTTAGAATCCAAATTAAATTTTGGTTGTTTATAGTCAATTTCACCTTGAACTTCACTGTGTGAGGCCTTTGCCCTGGAGTGGGATCCAACAGGCTCATAACATAAGATAAGATAATAAAATAGGTAATTATGTATACGATACTTTTATGTAAAATCTCCAAAACCTCCATCTTTGGAACCCAAACATATCTCATCGGCACGTGGTGCACCGTGCTAACTAACAAACGGGGCTCTGGCAGCCCGATGTTTCCCTGACCTGAAACTGTTTCCTGCGATCCCCAAACCGCATGCCCAGCGTGGGGATTATAGGTATATCCTCCTTAATAAAGGAGACTGTCCACAGCTGGACAAATAATAAATTATTTGATAGATACATTTCGGTACTTTTATTTAAAAAAAAACTGTTCTCGAGGGCAACATTTGACAAAATCTTCATAAAACGAGTGAAACCGCGGTCTAAAGCTACATAAAAGACTAGAAAAACAACATATTTCTAAGAAAACAAGTGACTCGTATATAAGTTTTTAATCATACGACCATCCAAATTTAATTTTTACAATTTATTAGCCTTTAAAAGTTTATGTTTAGTAGATTGTGTAATACAAAGTTGCAAGACTTTTATTAAATTAACTCGCAGTCGCTCCGTCGATTTGTGGACCATTTAGCTTAGTATTCTGACAGTTTTGTAAACATATTTTTGCTTATGAGCCGTATGCACCCTTCGTAACTCAATGGTTACCTACAGATGGGCGAAGACGCCGGTGCAGGCCTAGAAAACGTTGGCGTGCGGTCATCAATGCCTTTCGTACTTACTGGTGGGAAGCAACAAGCGATCGGAAGATTTGGAAGGAGATGGGGGAGACCTTTGCTCAGCAGTGAGACAGCCGGCAAGCCCCCCATTATTTAACCAGTTCCAAGTAACATAGCGTATTTAAAGTTATTGTGTAAAGGTATTAGGAACTATGAGTACATCATGATATCCTAATATTTCAGTGGCTATTTCTGCCGAGAAGTACAAAATTAAACAACTGAAATACAGTAATATTGCTGTATTTCAGTTTGAAGGGTGTGGGTGCAGTTAAACCACATGTAAATGAGGCGAGCTTCGTGCTCCAACTTGATGGACGCTGGGCATTGTAAGCTCCAAACATGTATAGTGATACAATACTTTGTTATAGGTTATAGTTTCTATTTATCATCAGGTGGGCTTTGTGATTATTCCATCTTCAAGGATAACACAAAAAAAGCTACAAATCAACTAACGTTATATTTTTGCTAACGTGGTTCACAAATTAACGATCACATCTATACATTGCAGCCATGTTTTTACAACTCATTCTCAATGTTTGATAACGTAAACCAACATTCTATATAATATTTGAGCGACCCGTAAACAGCGTGTAACGCGGTAAAGGTCTCGCCACCTGCGCTCGAATCGCTTGAAAGGTTAGGAGAAAAGCTACGCACTTAGGCTTCCAATATTAAATCAACTATAATTTATAATTTCATTAAATTTGTACAGAAATTCCTTTATAACTAAACTTTGTAGGTATACATAGGTAACTAATTATTTAAAAATTATAATTATACCTATTGCTCTTTTATATTTATATCTTATATTATTATTTTGATTTAAATTCTTGTTCTCACTCTTATAATTACGTTCACCAAAGGGTTTTAAATCTTTTTTGTATATATATCAAGTCCACCGCTTGCTGCTGCTACCGTATGCTATAAAAATAAACTATCTTGTGCCTCCACTGAATAATAAAACATATTTATTTATCTAACTCGACTCATATATCATCTTTTGTCAAGAACATATTTGTCAAGAATCGTGTTGTCATTATGTATGAAGGAAGTAGACTGATATTACAGAACTTGTGACTCTGTTTAATAAACATTGACTAGTGGAACGCATGGTAAAGCCGATATCATAGTATCAGCCGCGTCTGTCAGCCGTGAATAATGTGCATGATGCGTCCTGGACAGTCACTAACTATGTAACAAACTACAGTTATCCAGTAGATTTAAACGAGGTTTAGAAACTTACTAGTTCTGGCGCTAGTGTGCACGCCGACGATTAGATGTTTTAAATTTCTATACAACAACAACATCAGAGGCCGCATTTACTAACGTAGTTCAAATGATAAGCATCGCTCCTGTTTTTACCAAATTTAACGGTTTTTCAACAGACGTTCTTTGAATTTCGACAAATAAAATGTCAAAAATTTCTAATAAAAGGTCCATCATTTCGGTGTAAAACTGAGCTTCGTTTTGTCGCACCACCTGAAATATCGCGGCGAGCACGGTTGCTATTGCTTATGACCCCGGTGTTTTTTATTCTCTATGCTTTGGACTCTTAAATCATAATGCCTTTTTCCGTCGAAGCGAGGCCAGATTTCTATCCTAATCATCCAAACGTCACAAAATGTGTCCGTGGGGGACACATCCAAGGAGTCAACACACTATTGGACAGCTGCCGCGGGAGACATTGTCCGCGGACGTTGTCCGATAGTCCCATCGGCTTAAGATATAACACGATACCAATATAATTGGCCAGACACGTCCACAAGAAGTATGTCACGTCCCGCGTGTCACACAACATCGCCAGACAAAGTTGAAAGGAGCCATGTGCCTGTCATTTGTGACGTGCGTCGCAGGTCGCACATAACATTTTAGCTTCACACATCGTAATGGTTTTCCACCGACTTCAATAAAAGGAGAAGGTTCTCAATTCACCCAAACGCCTTTAATCCTAGTGTTGGGATTTTCTCCTGTGTCATTTATTACGAATATATTATGTATTATAATAATAACGACCTCTGTGGCGCAGTGGGCGAAGGTCCGCCTGTGACGCAGAAGGTCGCGGGTTCGATTCCTGCTGCGGGACAAATTTTTTCATGTTCTGCAGATATTTGTCTCGAGTCTGGGTGTTTTCTATGTATGATATGTATGTATTTACAAAAAAAATATATGTATCTATGTAGTATATCAATCATGTGGTTCCCATAATACAAACTCTGCTTAGTTTGGGGCTGCATGATGCTGTGTGATAACGTCCAGGATTATTTATTATTATTTATTTATTATAACAATAGACTAATACCGAAGTCAAAGTCAAAGTTCACTTATTGCTTAAATACATGTCAAAGGTTGTTATCTTATCAAGGATTCAAAGTATTCTGCCTTATAAAATGACATGCAATTTTTAAATAAAAAATCAACTCTTACTTTTTATTACTATTTAAACAAATTATGTCAATTAGAAAACAAGTGAAATAGAAATAATTGTTATATTAAATTAGTGCATATCGTAAAAACAATTAAATAACATAGTAATAATAAATATTGGGCACACATTTTTTCTTTTATCAACTAAACAAACAATTACAAAGGTAGTAAGTAGTACTTAGTTTTAAATTTGTACGCTTCCGTAACAAAATATGAGTATGCGATCCACATGAGAACAAAATATGAGTATGCGATCGCAATAGGGATGACGGCTGGGTAAAAACAATATATATATAATTATTCCGACAGATAGATCAACAAAAAGTATTGGTATTTTTTTTATTTGTGAAATAAATAAATATTACGGAGATAAAGAGCGTCAAAGTTCGGGGGCTCGTGACGTCACGGCTATATAAAAAGTGTACTAAGCCGTGACGTCACGCGGAATTTCAACGCCCTATATTTTTGTCATTTTTTGTTTTGATAAAATAAAAAATGTGTTTCCAATATTTTTTGTTAATGTAAATGGCGGACTAATCAGAATTTTTCAGTCGCCATCCCTATTAGATATATTTTATTGATACTCCGACATGACACACATATTTTTATACAAATGCCAAGAGAGCAAGGCAATAGGCGGTTGCTAGTATCAGTGGAACGAGGTTCAAGTGTTTTATAACTTTAATAAGCACTTGAGGGGTCTCTGCGGATGTCAGCACTTGGATTTAAATAATCAAGGTCCCATCAGCAGACGTTTGAACGGGACAAAAGGAGGTATACACTGCTTCTCTAAAGAAACGCGTTATTTGAATTTGATTTTCTTCTTTAAGTGAGCTAGGGGCAAGTTGTCGAAGTTTTTAAGCCGCTCATAAGCTTCTGACATGGCTTGACGACTGAAAAAACAGGGACGAACACCATAGCGTGCCTTCCGAAGCTCGGAAGCGCTCAGATCTAATTCTGGCTTAGTATAAGTAATCAACTAACTTATAATACAAACTTTCATCTAAACAAATTTACACTTAATGTATTAGTCGATCTTATATATTAACGCATTTATTTTATAAACCCTAATATATCTGACGATTGAATAATGGAGGCGTAAGTACTCGTACCTCCTGACCTACAAAACGAAAAATCCTAGTTATAGAAAAGGGCCATGTATGCTAAGTAGGTTTATATCATCATGATCTCGTTCGCTGGCTTCAAATATATGTAACATCATTTGAAAACAATTACTATGTTGAAAGAGACAAATGATAGTCATTACGCACCGTCAATACTCATAAATAACTTTACATTGGCTGATGATTGATGACTGATTATTTTATTCATTGCACTGCTGATAGAGCCGTATCAGCATTAATATGTGTTTTAAGAATCATCATCCACACCATACCACACAAGCCTATATCATTAGACTGCTGGACATATCCTATCCCATCGCAGATCGTACCACCTTACTACATTTGCCGCTACATGGTTTTCACTCAAGAGCCCGTCAACTCATTGGTTATCGGTTCTTCGGCAGATAGGATCAGCTCCCTTATTATTTAGCTTTCTAATTCTCAAGTTATACACATTTTCAATTATTATTAAAATTATGTGTGATAGTCATTGAGATATTATATACTCTTGCGCCAGCTTTGAACATTTTTAAGCGACATAAGGTCTAAATTTGTGCAAATTTGACATGTTGAAGTTTATTTATGTCAAATACGCTTGGGCAATCTTTGTCAGTTTTCCATGGTTTTCCACTTGAAAACTGTGACTGTATTATAGCAGTAGTATATAATATCTCGATGCTGATAGTTAACACTTGTAACCATCTAACTATCATCACTGATAGTTGCAAGTTTCTATTCTATGTAGGTACTTATTGTCAGTGACGTCAGATAGGACAGGTAGATCGGGAGGTTTGGGTTCTCATTTCAGAAGTAGATATCACGCCCGCCAAAATATTGTGATAGTGTGTTTGAGGGTGTGTTTGTATGTTACTATTACTACTCATTTACCACTAAAACGTTTAACTAAAAAAAAATATACAAAATAAAAATCTGTAAAAAAGATAAACAATTTCAGTATTTCCATCTTTCATCGTTGATAAATGACAAACAGTAACAGGGCTAATTTTTAGCACTAGTTAAATTAAAGTAAAGTTTATGAGTAGGTGTATATTTGAATAAGTATTGTAAGTTGTATTACCTTATTAATGCTTCTAAATCTGCTAACCAGACCTCAACGCTTGCCTAATACAACAACCAATTACCCAAGACCCCTGCTTAAGTGAATTTGAATAGCTAAATAGGTGTTTCATGTTTCATAGCTCTTTAAAAGCCAATGATGAGGCAACGATCTGAACTTGCATTTTCTCTTAATGCGGAGGGAAATAGAATATTTTGTAAAGGATTTATTAAATAGTAGGGCTTTTATAACTAAGCTGGTTATGGTTTATATACGGTTATAATGAGGCTGAAAAATCGTTTTCATAGCTGATGCTCTATTTTCATTATTCTGTGTTCTTGCTCACGTGGTATGCCGATAAAAACTAGCTTTTATGTTATTCTTAGTTTAGAACTACATAATATGCAGAATTTCTACTCAAACCGTTCAGTAGTTTTAGAGCAAAGGAACGACAAACATACATCTTCTTTCACATGCTTTTGGACCATTAGTAAATATTACGAAATAAAATAAAACCAATCAAAGAAGTAAAACACAAAAAACAATCCGTCGACTCAAATCAATAAACAGTCAATGTTAATTGGGTAAGTAAATAACTTCCTGTTACAAATATTACTTTGTCATCAATAAAACAATTAATTAACGTTGTTATCGTTTATTTGAGTAAATAACACAAAAAAATATCATGACAAAAACACTGTTTTACTGATGTCTCATATCATCCTGCTTTTTTTTTCGTAGGTGGTGGTCAAATCAAAACAATGAGTTCGATGATAAGATGCTCAATTTTGTATCCCACAGTACATTTTAGGCTGCTTTTTTTTAGAGCATATCTTCATACCTGTAATTATAGACGAAATAAACAATGTACTTATTCTAAGAAGCCAATATATCTAAATAAAACTGTTAGGTAAATTTTTTGAATAATTTCCTTAGATTTCTTTTATTAAAATAATTCAATACGTCAATCAAACCGCAACCTCTCCAATATATTGTGTCTTTTTAACAATATTCGTATATTATCTTAACTTCGTTTCTGCTGATACGTGTGTGTGGCTTCCCACTCTGTATTTTATCTTTTTTAAGTATTGTTAACGTGGCAAAAGGAAAAGCCAGACTAAAGTATTATTTATTGTGTACCTATATACTTATAAAAAATATAGTTATTCAATGCTTAAAAACCTTATGCGGGTTTGTCGAAGTACTTTTTAGAAAAGATAACTTCATTATTTAAAAAAAATACAAAGACTAACAATTCTGTCTAATGCCTACCTACTACAGGACTAATTAACTGACTTACTTTCTTGCTTGACATTTATTGACAAAATTTAATAAATGTGTGACCAATGCTCGGT
This sequence comes from Horisme vitalbata, assembly GCA_951804965.1. Classification (NCBI taxonomy): domain Eukaryota; kingdom Metazoa; phylum Arthropoda; class Insecta; order Lepidoptera; family Geometridae; genus Horisme; species Horisme vitalbata. Next base: position 34,098,305 of record OX638091.1, on the reverse strand, counting down.
CTGCCTACCTATCTCAGTTGCTTTGCCCTTAGACAGGGTGCATGTGTGATTTTACCTTTTATGTAAAATATATGTGATTGCATGTAACAGAAATAAATGTATTTTGAGAACTTTTAAACACTCACTCGAGCTAAATTAAACTTTAGTTAGGTTACTAAATTTGTGAAAGTAACTTATACTGTTTTGGTAGCTAAATAAAAAGTGAGACTGGGCAGGCCATGTGAGTTATATCATAAGGGTGGATGTCGGAAAAATAAGTCAATATCTTCAAACCATGTGGCTGCCTGATGAAGGAGCGTATCGTCGAAGTCTGCCGGGGAAGCATTCGCGGGACATTATTGACTTTGCTAGAGAATGGTGGGACTTAGCGGAAGAGAGAAAGAGTTAGAAGGTTTTGGAAAGACTTTTCCCCAGCAGTGGAACCGTTATAAAAATATAGCATTAGTCTGTTAGCAATTGGTGACAGGTGGGTTGGTAGGTATCTGTTCTGCATAGGTACCTGCTTGCCTATTTTATTTAATTTTATTCCAGTGCGGTGCCTGCCTACCTACATACCTTTGATGTCGTTGTTATAAATAATGCTTGTCTATTGTTATCGTTTCTATAATTTATATTTATATGTTATTTTAAGCTTATTTCTGTTTACTTGTTTCGGTGAGTTTTGAATAAATTTATATTCTGTTCTATTCTATAAATCAACGGAACAAACTGTAGGTACATTGGAAGGCAATATGAATAAAATTGCAATGGTATAAATAAATTTACATATAAAACTCATATTCACTCCAAATACCTTACAAATTGTATCTTGATAAGTAAATATTATTCTAAAGTCAATGTCATAAAGTATATTTTACATCGCAATGGAGCAGGTTTGGTGCTGACAGTGAGATCCAGCGATGATTGACGCAATCCCGAGTTTAAGGCTCTTCGGGAAGATATTACACTTGACGGCAGGAAATCCGGGTTAAAGGCTCTGACGCTAGCGATAATACAATCATAAATGACTTTAAAGTGGATAATAAAGTAGAGCTTGGAATCACCTAAGTGTATAAAATTCTAATGAAGGAATTGTTATGTCAATCAATGTCCTAATAATGATTTAAAATTTGGTGGAATATTTCTTATGCACTAAAAATGCAATTCCTGAAATTCGCAGTGGAAAAAAACATTACATGTAAAAGCGAACTGACTAAGCCTGTGAAACGTTCAATAGCTATCTTATATTTTTCAAAAAAATACTATTGAAAATTGTCTAAATGAAAACCAAAGAAAATAGCTATTGACCGCTACCCCAGGCATTAGTATCGATAAAAACCTTTTGATGTGGTATGAATATAATAATATTTTTAAAATATAGAAATAAATAAATTTTATCGTTATCTTCTATCTTGCACAGCAATGCGGTTCGAAGGTAAATTGAGTGGAGCCCAAGATCCTCTTAGCAGAATCGATCTCGCTACTAGAGCTTCCAAGATCCAACTCAAAGGTTAAAAAGTTAATGGAAAAATGAAGTTCCAAGACTGTTGGAAGGTCTTATATAACTACAACAGTAAGCCTTATAGACAGTACTTGTATGAGCTTTGTAAGCTGTCTTCGTCCAAGGTTATTATGTTGTACATTACTAGTTTCTATCCGCGGCTTTGCCCGCGTGGTACTCGGACAGAAATTGTATATTATTTCTGGTGTAGAACTTCATTTGTGCTTTAGGTCAATCCGCTGAGTGTTTTTGTCATGTAGCAGAAACAAGCATTATTCGTCTCCATGTTTACTTGTTAATTTTATAATATTAGTAGAAAGTAGGTAAGGATATACATACACGCGAGCGAAGCCGCGTGACATTATTATAACAAGAGAATATAACTATCATACTGTTGTAAAAAAACTAAGTAAAAGAACCCTTTCGGAAGAAAAAGTTTATTTTGGGTGACATCAATCATATTGATATTTTAGAACATTCCTTTAAACAGAACACAAGACGTTTTATTGAAATAGTAATAACATATACAAGTCCAAACATTAATTTGGTACATGCATGGTACCTGGACTCTTTTTTTCAGTGTGCCAAATTGCATTTATTTGATTACGACGTCCAAAGTCTCAAAATCTATATATGACAGCTGTAGCAGTTACTTATAAATATTCTGTGAAGAGAAAAATAAGTGATATAACTCCTTCCTCACAAATTGCCACAAATAACTCATAATAAACGACAAAAGCAAAGAGAATTGAAAAGTTTGGACATAACTTATTCTTGAGTGGATGGTGAGAAATTACAGCCATCTATTTAGGTAACCGATGATATATTCCGGGGCTGATTCCAGAAAAAACTCGGGGGATGGAAACTTGAAGTAATTTATTTGGAACCTTTCAACCCCACCCCCTCCACCCCGCGTTTAAGAGAAAATTCCCAAACCTCTCAATTGTAATGAATTACTTGGGAAAATTTGATCTTTGTTCGCACCCTCGTTTGTTAGCGGCTTTCAAAGATTTGTTTATTTAAGCTTGTAAGCCTGAATATATTGAAATTAAATACAACACGTGAAATAAATTATAAGAAATTAAATAAATTTTATTTAGATCTATGCACCCACAGCTCAGGCTCTTAATTTGCTCAACTCTTGGCTTGCCTTTTTTTAAAAAACATGTAATTCTTAGTTCGCTTATAAGTTTTTTAGTAAATTCTAAGTATAATAAGATTGTGTAAATATTTTACATGTATTAAAATGGTTCACTGCACGTGTTGGTAAGTAGTGTAAGCAGTAAACAATTGAAAATAAATATAATAAACAAATAAAATAAAAAATCTGTGCTACGGAAGGCACGTTAAGATTTTGGTTCCCGGTTATTTCAATCGTTAAGCTATGTCCGAGGACTTCAGGCGGCTTAAAAACTCCGATAACAGAGTGTGTCTCATACGAAAACTGAAGGATATCTAGGATTGGGGATCCTGGTGGAAGACGTGGTTACTTAGGACTTTGCATCAGAACTATCGCCAACGTCTACCATTATAAAACTAACTTCGCTGTTCGCAGATCATCTAAGTTAAGCAGCTCTCCGCCCCGTCACTATTTGGATAGGTGGCCTTTTGGCGTAGTTTGGTGGATCACACTGAAAATGTTAAATTCATTTTGTAGGTATGTCGGATTTGACGGACTTTTTAGTCGTCAAGCCATGTCGGAGACCTAAGGTGGTTTAAAAACTCAGACACCAGTCTGAGTCACATTGGCTACTATTCTTACTAAATTTTAATCTAGACTGAATAATGGAATATAGCAAGTTTTAAACGCGTTCGGAAATCTAAATTATGATGATTCCCTCAACTTACAAAACGTAAGTTATATCGTCGTCGAAGGACCGCTCATCTTTACGCCTGATAATTTCAGATTCGAGACATTCCATTCCGTTTTAATTAAACTATTTCTTTGGTGGAATATTAAAGAGACTTTGATTAAGTTCAAGTTTTTATATTTAATTTGGGATTATAATGTAAGTTAAGATATTTCGTTTCTGAATACGAACTGTGCCTTAATTAAATAAGCCGCTTTTATAAATTTTCATTTAAATTATTTAATCATGCTGCCGAGCTCAGGACAGGGCGCAAAGGCACTCATTAGGGGAGGCCTATGTCCAGCTGTGGACTGCTATAGGCCGATGATGATGATGATGATGATGAATCACGCTACGTCCACTATACGTATATTTTACAGTCAAAATATGTCAAAATGTGACTTAGCATGTTATCATTATCATCATTTTGACTACACTATACAAAGTAAATATTATGACATTGTATTTTTTATTGTTTTTATTACGTGTCTTTGTATGGTTATAGTCAGAATAAACATTTTACTTACTTACTTACTTACTATTTTACTATCATCTGAGCGCCGAATCCGTAGATTCTTTCTTCTTCATTATGAGCTTACATTGCATGCTACATTTGTAAGTGTGTACCCGCCATCAGACCAACTCGTTCGCTTATTGTAACAAATGGGGGGGAAGGCAAAGTTTCATGGCTTACGCTAAGTGCAGGTGGCGGTGGCATCGCGCCAATGCACCGGGTAAGTAATTAATTTTTAAAACATTTTAAATGGTATTTTACTCGTCTAAATGGTAATAATAGTTTGGTGATTAATTAACGCGGCTTTTTACAAAACATAAATTAAAACTGCATGAATGAACAACAAATGAAAAACATTTTCGTAATGTTAACGGAAAAAGCTGTAATTTATTTTCGTTTTAACGTTTTATTGGATGACGACTCTTACACTGAAATAAATGTTTCATTAATTATAACCAAAGCTTCGTCTACCAGTTATATAAACAATAATGGTAATCAACACAACAAAAGTCAGTTGAGCTACAGGTTTAGTGTACCGTTTAACAAATCTATTTTGGTTATCTATTTATTATTTCTTTAGGTCAGTATTCTCAAAACTTTTGGTCACAGCTGAACTCACCACGAGTTAACATTTGCAAAACTTGTTCGTTGTGCTTCGAGGCTTCGACAAACTACTCAGTCGTTGACCTTCCATAACGCCTTTACAGATACTAACAAAATGGGCGCAGTGAGCGAAGGTTCGCCTGAGACGCGTAAGGTTGTGGGTTCGATTTTTTATTTATATACCTATATTTATCCCGTGTCTGGGTATTTTCTGTGTAAGCTATGAATTTCAATGTACCTATACTTACAGGGTTATTGGCAAAACGATGTACATATATCTTGTTAGTAGAATAATATTCTAAGCTCTTAGGACTCTATTCTTAAATCGAAACATATTTTACTTCCTTTAAATAATTTAAAGGATTTTTTTTTTTTAATTTACCTATTGAAGTGAAAAATAGATGAACAAGAAAAATTTAAAAACTTAACTTTTTTGTTTAAATATTTTTTAAGAAAAAACTTAATCTTACTTGGAGTACCCTATAGTTGGCGGAAGCACGCACACTTGCATTATGTCAACGTGTACAATCGCGATAACCGGCTAGCTTCGCGCTAAATGAATGCTGCTATCACGCTGGCTGAAGGCGTGTGATTGGTGGATAGAAAGAAAGAAGAAAGAAAGAAAATCAATTTATTCGGCCCACAACCACAATGCATACAAAATAAGCTGGTAGGTACAGAGTTGGTTAAAGTTACAATATAAAGAGTTAAAAAAAAAGAACAATAAAGAAGCAAAAAAAAAAAACACACTTGAAAGTTATAAAAAAAATTACACTATTATTTCGCATTGCGTGGGGTTGAATGAGTCTCGTCTCAGCATGTGCTGCACCATACCAAGGCAGGAATGGCACAGCGCTGGTTTTCAGACGAGGCCGAAGTGTGAGGACACGAAAATCGGGAACGTGAAAAAATCAAGAAAGTTTAAAGATGCATATAATGCAATATAATTACATGGAAAAATAAGTAATAATAGGTAGGTACGTGCTTATGTAACCAATATAAAGATTAAAATAAACTACACGAACTAATTTATATATATTGGTTAATAAATTACTTAGTGGATCACTTCTACTTCATACCGCGCTTTACTGCCACACGACAACAAGAGGGTGACACCGCTGTGTCGTTGTGCGTAACTGCATATGTTATATGTTATATTATTTAATGATATTTTTTATAGAACTCTAGTATCTAAATAAACCTAACTTAGAATTTAAGGCACTATTAACTTAAAACATGTAATCTTTTTGTCAATAAACGTTATCTATCTATCTACCTATTAGAAGATTAAGCCGAAAGTCTTACCAAAATGTTACACCTAACCCATATGAACGATAAAAGTTATCAAACTATATAATTTTATCAAAAATTATAAATGAAATCGTACTTTTTTATAAACACTACAGTTTTTTTAACAACATAAACATAATCCGGATCCTAAAAATACAGTCAAATGGAACCTCCATCTTTAAAAGTAGGTTAGATTTAATGGAATCCACAAATCGCATGTTTCCTGTCAAATAAACTGACTATAAAAATGACATTGCCTGGTAAAGATTACAATCAATCTGTGTTGTAGAGGCGCGGTGGGACGGCAGCTCAATAAAACGCAGCCATCAAAGTGTCTGCAATGCGTATTGTGTGAATATTTACGACAGATACAATCTCATTCTTCCTTGTTTAGGTATTTCGTGTTCGCGAGGACAATAAGAATTTTATTACCTCTAAAATAAATACTGTTATACAAATAAATGAAAACTTATGCCGATTTGTATTCATGCAAGTTTTCCTATTTTTTATAAGTAAGTTTTTCTACTTTCTGTTCTACCGACATTTAAAATATGATAAGGGAACTTCCGTTTCCTATTTGGTTTTGGTCACTAGCGTACAATGCGCACATTAATAGCCTACCAACAGATGACCGACTAAGAGTGATTTTTTTACCCCGAACAGAGATACATGGCGGAAATTACGAGTCATAAAATAAAATACTACATTGCATTGATAGTACATACAATGTAACAAATTGTCCTTGATTGTATAAAAAACTAGCCCATATAGTTTTTTATCATTATTACTGATATACATGACATGACATTCAAAACATTATTCATGAAAATCCAGAAAAAGCCATTTTATTCGAATCGCTGGCACCGATCGCAACAGCTTATGTCTTAAACTTCCATACAAAGTTGTGTATAAATTGACCTCCGTGATTAGTTCGTGACTTGGCAGCTCTCCGACAAAGCCCGTACGAGCTTTGACGAGATAAGTTGGCAAAAAGGTCCCGATACGCACCCACACGGTCAGACGAACATTTGATTTGATTTACTAGATATTTTGGGAGTGACATTTCTGCGTAGGGCATAAGTTAGAATCAAAGAAGCAAATTATTGTTGAGATAGGGGAAAAAGAAACAGAATTATTTTACGATTTTGAAGTGTTTTTAGCATTCTAAGCCAAAAAAATTTTTGGTGCGTCATGGATACTAAAAATACTGTTAAAATTATCTCTAGTGACAGACGAGCATAGGCCATTATAGTATTTGACACAATGTCTGAATAAAATATTAAAAAAAGGCTTTTCATTATTAAATGAAACCGGTCATGTGCGAGTTGGACTCTGGCGCCGAAGGTTCCGTAAAACGCGTAGTGGTATAAAATATTTTTTATGATGTATCTACTAATTTAGTTATTCGGTTTTTTTCCCTTACATGTGCTATAAGACATTGCTTCTTGCCAAAGGAGAATGCCGTCTGATGTATGGCGCTCGGTACCAATGCTAAAGTGATTGCGTCAAAACGAAACCTAATTTTTTTGAAAGATATTATACTGTTATTCATGGAATACTAAGTATTTTTTAAGATAAACGTAAACAAATTGTTTTTATTTGATTTTAGTTTTAGAGTTTGTTTTTGAAAAAATGCTTTCCCGAGACCTTGTGTGTTCAGTTTTGTCTACATTATTATAAGTATTACACTATAAACATTTAAATATGATACTATATCTATAAGAAAAGGTATAAATACCTCACACAGATAGATAAAAGGGTGTTTTAACTTCAACTTCGTAGGTAGGACATTACATACATTACTACTGTGTTCTACTTTATATTATTTTCAAATAATGATAGTGACGAGAAAGTAGATAGGCATTTACATCATTATAATAGGTATTAGTACTTACTGGTGAAGGTGAAATCTAAGCTAAGATCCAAGATCTTAACACATTCATCACAACCACGAAAAGGCCATGAATGCCTCTTCCAAACTATGCTGGTTTCGCGTCACCGGTTATTAGCAAACAGTTGATGCCACGATTGTTTATCGTTCATTATTGTGATGATGTCTAATAATATATCTATTTACAGAATAAACACTGCTATACAATGTCACAGAACGCTCTAGTAATACATAAAGATAGGAGATAGTTTAGTAGTACCACAAAAAAGTTTCTGATCCAACCTCTTTGATTATACAAAGTGAAAAAACCTCCAATGTTTTCAGTAAATTCTACTGTCTAAAATTAAAAGTGAGGGTGGTTGCAATGTCATGGCGCCGTGCGCCGGAAACCAAATAAACGAAAGAATTTTTTACGTGATTATCAATCGAGTCGGTCTGTAAGACTAAAAAAAATGGTAATGTTATTTATAAAATATAGGCAATTTTATGGGATACGTTTGGTTTTGACGCAATTGGTACGGGTTATCGGCATTCTCCTTTACCCTATAGGTTTTGATTCCCATGTTAGTACCAAAATATGTGACATAAATGGCCGTATCTTTTGATTGCGTGGACTTAGAAATTAATTTTTTTACAGCTCCAAGAGATTGCAGACCTGAGTAACTTATTTAATTTTAACATGATACTATACGCTCCACGCGTTCCTAAAAAAAAGGGTATTGACAGACAGATATACAGAATAGACCAACCAACAACGAAGAGATCCTTAAAGGGTTACTTTTTAGTTAAAACAATATTTCACCCGGTACAAAACCGTAAAAAGAAGAATATCTAAAACTATTGTCGCTAGGAATAAGAGTAACATTACCTTTCCATCATAAAATTATTTTTTATTATTGACTGTTTGAAACTGGTCTTAATTTTTCAATAGCAATAGACTCGCATTTCAAATTCTAAGAAATTATTAATACCAATGCCTAAGCAACCTGTCTTGTTTATTGTGGCAGCACTCGCGCTTGAGTCAATGTTTGTGTTGCCTGCTTAGTGGTAGATAAATACTAATAGCTCAGACTGCATTGCTGTTATCATAGCTGAGTCCGTATTGGCAGCAAGTTGATTAAAATACTACTACAAATCAGTGCTGTCGCTTTTGCCTATCAATAAGGCATGATTTTAACCAACATTATAAAACTATGTAATAAATAATTATAAAATACATAGCCAAGGTAATATAATTTCATATTTTTTTCCATGGCTGCATTTTACGAATTTATTTAATGCTAATGCTAAAAAGACTAGATATGATATGATATGAAAAAATACAACCTCAACCTTAACCTTAAGAACCTCCTCCTTTTTTGAAGTCGGTTAAAAATCTCATCCAACTTCTGCGACCAAGTACATCTTAAAATGACTGACAGTTTTTATTCTTTCTCATTGTTCAATTATTTATTTTATTCATTTTTTTATTGTTTTTATTTCTTGAAACTATATTTTGGTTACAGAGGTAAATACTTAATGTCAGATAAATGTATACACAACGTCATTTAGACGTTGTTGGTTATATACATTTATCTAAATGACGTTGTTAGTTATACGATTGGTTATATGATTTGATACTTAATAAGTTTATGTTATGGGCTATGGAGAGTGCTATGATCGGAGTCTCTCTCGGAAATGATGAAATCCGTAAGAGTTACCCTGGTTGGTAATCAACATAGCTCTCAGAATCAGCAAGCTGAAGTGGCAGTGGGCAGACCACATAGCCCGTAGAACCGATAACCGTTGGGGAATTTCTCGAATGGCGACCGCGATCAAAGAAAGTGTTGGGAGACCCCCCACCAGATAGACCGACGAACATCGTCAAGATTTCGGTGGATGGGGAGCGCTCAAGACCGTTCTTCGTAGAATTCCTCGGTGGAGACCTATGTTCAGCAGTGGACGTCTATAGATTGTTGATGATGATGATGATGATGATGATGATGATGATGATGATGCAGTTTTAAATCCTACTAAAGAGATATAATGCAAATTTAGACAAAATGTAGAGAACATCCAGCCTTTTCATTGTAATCCTCGCATTTGGGTGTTTCATTCAGAGTCTGCGGGCGTCCGCGCGGCCGCGGCTCGCCCGTATGATAAGCCGCGGAGGGGTTCCTGTTTGTTCATACATTATGGAGATAAAGAGACGGACAAATGCTCTTTATCTCTCATCCTCACTCGGGCTGGCTAAGGTATTAAAAGCCGGATTTAATTATTCAAAAATGTACCAGCTTTTACATTAGAGATGCACTAGCTAGTACATTTGATTACACGAACTCAAGAATTTAACTTAATTAACTTGTAAAATGATGTAATTTTCACATACTAAAATGTCAGAGCGTGAAAACAGTTTTGTACACTATCGAGCGTCAGGGTGAGTCCGACACTCAACGCTCCTTACACGATCTTTCTTGCACATTTTAATACTAGAAACTATCCGGTTTTATTAGATGAACGCCAAATACATGTACATAAGTAATGATGTAACGTTGCTTTTCGATTTTATTGAACCTTCTGATATGAAATGCTACAAAATAAAGTACTATAAATAGCTCAATTACAATCAGTCAGCTTCCATTTAGATTCATATAACTTTGAGCAATAAAGCGGTAAAAGCAGCTTACAACTTCCGACTTTTAGAGGTTGTAAGTTACAACCTCTAAAAGTCGGAACATTGCCAAAAAGGGCTCACAATGCCGGACATCTGCCATCTCTACCGCACATGTATAAGTTTCAAAACACGCTTTTCATTTGATGTGGTGTGTCGCCATTTTTATGGAGTTTGCAAAGGTCGTTAGGAAGGCTTTTAGGGCTGTGATAAATATGGAGCGAGTGTGACTGCGTGTGTAAATAAATATATGAGAGCGACGAATGCGTGTAACATGAGGTTAAATGAGAGAGTCGATTTCATTCATGATTTCAGGCTATTTATAGTATATTTGAGAGTAAGTACACCTACACAATGTCAAACATCATCAGAGCATTGTATAAGGTAATGCTTCCTTTAAATAGGTATCTTGACTTCTTAGTTAAGTTTTGTTTCAACTACATATTTTTATATAACCACCAATTTTATCAATTAATTTTTACGTCATGAATCAAACCCATTCAACGTCTTTGACAATTCGTCATAATCATCATCATCATCAGCCTATAGCAGTCCACTGCTAGACATAGGCCTCTTAATGAGTGCCATGGCGCCCTGTCCTGAGTGGACAAATATTTGAAGTCAAATTTGTATATTAACAAAAATGAAACAACTACTGAACAAAGGCACAGTTTTGGCCAAATATTTGTCATCCAAAATCTTTTTCACACCCAATTTTTAAACCCGATCAGAACAACGCTAAAACCAAGTGTAATGCTTCACACGCAAACATAAAACAAAAACAATCCCGGATTCTACAGCATCACAACAATCGTAAACCCAAACGTTCCTACGAATTACCATATCATTAGTAACATCCTTATCCCAATCGGATAAGGTTCACAATCGCTGCTTGGAGGCGGTAGGGAAAAAACGCTCAGTCGTCAAATTAAGCAAATCCTTTTTACAGTTCATTTTACTGCAATTTTATGGGCCTCTTTATATTTAGTAATTTTTCGCAGCAGTAAGCGTTCTGGAAAATTGAATCAACTGATTTTTTTACGAGTTTTCATTGAACCACAGGTACAAGTATATACTTGCATGGTGTAGATGCACTTAGAAAGAATCTCTGAAACTTCAGCTCCCGAACGGATGCAACAAAAACAACATCTTCTACGTTGATACAATGTAAAATCCAGGCAGAGTTCTTTGCCAATTCTTTTCTGTTTGGTCGCATTAAGAATGGTATTAATTAAAAAAATTACAAAGTGATCAATGGATACTATTGAATAAAGATATTTTCACCAAACTAGCTAACGTGAATTAACTCATTCATTGAACAATAGGAACTTTCACAACACGGAGGGAGAGCGTCGCGTTCACTCACCCTGATGAAGACTCTCTTAACAAGTTGAAATGCCGTCGGCGCCTTCACCGATGTAACGGTACGTGAAAATTTCAAAGTTTATTTTCCTTCTTTATTTTTCACTTTTAAATCGCAAACGTTACATTTTTTAAGAAATAAACTTCCTAAATTAACGAGTTAAAAAAAAACTAACAGGAAAAAGATTTGTTTATATCGTTCATTATCCCCGCTTTGTCCCTCGGAGCTGATTGTAAAAATGCAAAGTTATGGAGTTTCGAGTTCAGGCTCGTTTTAATTTAATAAGGAATGGCCTCAAAGGACGAACTTTATCTCATCAAGTACCTATCAAGGGAAAGTTTATTAAAACGATTTATTATTGCGAAGCGGAAAAAATCTTGGAGTTTTATTTTTTAAATAAATTATTCAAATACTTTGTAATAATACATTCCTGTTTATTATCATCGGGCCTGATGATACTTCCTTCTTAGGAGCTGGTGGCCAAGTCTAGTGTCGGAGTTTTTTGGCCACTCGAAGGCCTCTGACATAACCTAACAACTGAAAAGAATCAACATCTGTGTGCTTGCCGAAGCACTGAAGTTAGCGGTACCGCATCGGAGCTTTAAAAAATGTTAATCATACCTAAGCTATTATAGCTACCTAGGTACTCACATACTACTATAATTTGGGTGAAATAAATATATCCTTTTCTTTTATCTTTATCTTTATCAGTGCCTTTTCAAACGTTTGAAACCATTCCGAGGCAAATCCGAATGAGCCAGAATTATATCATTGTGTCGGGGTGTGTTGTGTTGTGTGTGATGTACCCTCTTTTCATATCATTCTTTAGAATCACCAAATGAAGCTTTAAAGATCCTAGAAATCCACCGTAATAGAAAAGAAATTTAACAAAAATTGGCTACAGATATAAATGCCGCTAACGTTTACCCATCCAAGTAGTGGCCAGGTGCAGTGTTGCTTCACTTAAATAAATCTTTCAAAATAAGCCAAGCCACGACCTGATGATGATAGTTTGTATTGTATTTAGTGTATTTCGAGAGTGCTAGCGGTTTCAATCAATTTGTTAAAGTTGTATTCGTAGTAGTTAGCGGACTCGGTCAAGAGACTAGTCTATGGGAAAAATATGAATTCGTGACAGAAAAACCAAATAGGTACCACATTTTTCACCGAAGCTTTTTCATCGATAGACTAAGAGCAACTGCATAACCCGATTAAATCGACTTCTTGCAAATTGAAGAAAAATAAATTTCACTCGATAGTTTTAATTTAATTTCTGGCATCCGCTCTTTTAATGCAAACACAGTAGATTAAATCGCGATGGGAGTTGTATTGACTGAGCAAACACTGTTTCCAATCGTCTTCTCGCGCGTCAATATTTGAATTAGAATATCAATATTTTCTCATTCTGCTTGTCTTTGTGATTCGGATATTATTAGGACCTGCTTTTGCTTATATTGTTTATTTTGGTAGAATTTGTAGTACGTTTTTTTTACTATATATATTCGTCAAAGAAAGGTTAAACGATAAAAAAACCCAAAGAGTACTTACTACTTCATACCCAAGAATTTAACATGTTGACTGCGAGCCTTACAGTAGCAGCAGACTACCTAGAGCATGTGTATTATCAGCACTCGAAGTGTTAGACACTAGCAGGTTGATTGTGGGCCTCGGACATGACGTACCACGCCTGAGAAGCTCTGGTCCAGCTGCTGGAGCACCGTTGTGTTTTTAGCTCTCAAAACATTAAACATTTAAAAAACTTCTAAGATCATTTGCGTGGATCATAGCTAGTAACGTTTGCATCGAGTAAAAAATAAGAAAGCTAAACATCTAAATCTAGACAAAAGTGTCACTAAACCGAAGGGTTGTTTCCACTCAAAATCAGAGGCCCGTAGCCACCGATCCTATAGATTTAATCACAAATTCTTTGACCGTTCAACTAATCGACCGAGGGATTCCATTATCTTGAATTACATGGGCATTCTTCCATCACATCCTAGGCGCAGCTCGAGTAGAAGAGCTGGTTCACTTATCGTAAGCCACATTCAGACTGTTGATCACAAAAAAAACTTGGGATGAGACTGTCTCAAACACAACAATGTAATATAACAATAATGTGATAAATAATAAATAATAATATAAATAAAAATAATTGTTATAAATAATTGTAACAAAGATGTTAAAAAATATTAGCCATGCAGAGTTCCTTGCCAATTCTTCCCTTTGTGGTCGAATTACGAACAGATGTTAATTTAAAAAAAAAACAAAGTACAACAAGGTTCCTACTGAATAAAGAGAAGGTCACTTTACTTTACTATTCGAGAAAGATTCGAATAAATTAAATAAATTTCATTGTTTCAGGTACTTACATCATCTAGCCTCAAAGTAAGCAGAGCTTGATGTGTTTTGGAGAATAAGATGACTGACATTCATATGTCAGTCCGTTTGTATTTATACTTATTAATATTATTATGTGAGTAGATTGTCCGTAACATTAACGTCTGGCTCTGACGGAAGACCAGCGTTGGTTGCTAGCCTGCTAGTCAGCCAGCTTATGCTGAGTCAGAGTCCCTTTTGTGACGTCCGGGCTTACGGTCATTTTAATACCATTGTTTTACTCTGTAATGTATATCTATGTAAGCCTAGTTGTTGCAAATAAATCCATTTTCTTTCTTTCTTTCTTTCATAGTTTATTATTGTATGATTTAGTGTAGTAAACAAAAGTCGGCAATGTATAATCTATAACGTGAAAAGATAAAAAGTTATAAAGTTATCTATTTTCTATTGAAAATAATACCGTATTTTTCTATGGCTATATCTTGGTAAATAGCAAGTTTTCTTTAGTTAGACCTCTTACTTAGTACTTACGAAGTAAAAGTGTATGCTTTTGTTATTAGGTCAAAGTGCACCAGCTGTTTAATACAAATATGCTTTGAAGGGTCTCGAGGGTAGGGTAGGGGTAATATGGCACTGGTAGTAATGGGTAATCTCAATGCGGACATGTCGCGCAACACTTAACATGTTTCAACATGTTTTATGTAATATGTATGAATTTATGAACCTTTAAAGAAACCGGTCAAATTATATTATCTTCCCCGTTTTCTAGCTCTTATAGAAACGGGTAATTCACTAATTAACAATTTATGAAGTTTATACCAGTTAGTGGCCAACTCTGATGTTGTTTAGAGGCAGCCCTAAGGCCCAGGTCACACATATCGGGCAAGGACATGGCGCGGACATGGCGCGGACGTGGCACGGACGTGGCGAGGACATGGCACGGGCATGGCGCGGACATGGCTCGGACAAGACGCAGAAATGACGTGACAGAGGCACAAGTGTAGTGCAGTCTGTTGTCCGGTATCGATGTGTCAGCATGTCTACCTCAGAAGACGAAGATGCTCTTGCTCTCGTGCATACAATTAATAAATATACAGATCAGGGCCCGTACAACCCCGATTTCGAGTTAGTTGCTTCGAAAGTGAAACCCCTTCATTGGGTTATACAGTTGACGGGATTACCCTTTCGTTTTTTTTTTTTTTTTTTTTTATTAAGACAACTTATTCTACTGTTGCTCTTATAATGCAACAACATTTTTAAAACTATAATTTACATATTGAACAAACAACAATGATAATAAAACTTATCCAAAAGAAAAACTAACAAACAATACATTTTTAAAACAATAAAGGTAAATTAAATCATACATAACGAATTGAAAAATATAAAAAAAAAACAAAATATAACAAAAAACAACATATTAACTGCTTACAATACCCAACTACAAAACATAGCAAACAAAATAATAATTAAATGATAGCTCTAAAATATAATTTATATAACTAAATTAAAAAATATCAATAATATTTATATTTTAATAAAATAAATCTATTAATTCAATTTTTCAATCTATTAAGGCCATTTAATCTAATTATGAGTAAGCTCATAAGTAGAGATCAACAATAATCATCATCATCAATAGAACCATTACTAATAACCATAGTTATATAACCATAACTACTATAGTAAACAATTTGTATAAATTTGCTAAGGAGATATCAAACGATAATATCTTTAACCAAAAGATATTTCACTACATATAAATCCTACAGATGAAATAAATAAATTAAAAATAGATACTATTATCTATTCTCAATTTATTGCTCCAATTTATTACGTACCTATGTACGTAATAAATTAGAGCACAAATTATTCCAACTAAACTTACAATACAGATAGTAGAACATATTTATCTTTGTTAAAATCAAAGATAAATTGACTAACTAGGTTCTACAAATGAACCATTCTCCTTCCCAATTATGCGAAGGATAGCCTTTGCATAATTAAGAAAGAGAGCTCTGTTATTATCATCCGCCAAAATGGACTGAAGGTTCTCAATATTAATCTCCAAGTCCATTGCACACTCGCAGTTATAACGCATAATTGAAAACTTAAAACAACTGACAAGGACATGTTCCACAGTCTGTAATAAATCTTCTCCGCAAGTGCACAATGGAGTCACAGATAATTTGAACTTATATAAGTACGATCTAAAGCCTCCATGGCCAGTAAAAATCTGTGTAAAATAATTATCTAATTTTATCTTTTTTAAAATCCTATAAGCTACTCCTATATCACTAAAAAATAGTCTCGTGGTAGCTCCTGCGATTGCCGTTTCATAAATGTACTGCCATTCTTCTAAACTATCAGCCCTGGTGGAGTGTTTAGCAAAGGATACCCTTTCGTTTGGGTATTCTCCTCCTAACACAAGCGAAAGTGTAACCCGTTCCTTTTGGTTTTCAGTCGATAGGGTTAACCTCTTATGAGGTTAAACGAATGAATGGAGTTACCTCTTGATAGGTTTTTTTGAATGTTACACAATGGTTATCATTACGCCTGACACTGGGTGGGGGAATTTAGATTTTGACTCTTGATTTATGTCGTCAATCATTAGGTATTAGTTCGGATCGCTTTATTTGGTTGAAGGAAGAGCGTCACTGCATTAAAGAAAAGTTTTGAAAACATAAGGAAAGTGCTGTGTTTCAGTCAGTTTTCATTGGTCATCATCGCAGAGTATGCGTTATCATATACGAGACCCGCAGTCAACATATTAAAAAGAAAAAAAATGGTGTTTCAGTTTTCATAAGTCATCAGTTATGTCATGACTGAGGCCCGCAGCCAACATGTTAAAAAGAAAAAAATGTGTTTCAGTCAGTTTTCATAGGGCATCATCGCAGAGTACTCTGCGTAGCATTATTTTTTATTTTTATTGTATTTATTAGGCAAAGCCGACAGTACACATAATGAGTATTTTGTAAAGCGTTATGTCCGAGACCCGCAGTCAACGTGTTAAAAAGAAAAATATGACCTCTAAACTATTTTGAATAATAATTTTTGATTGTCACTGTCACTGTCACTCTAAAACTCAAACTCAAAACTCAACTCAAAGCTCCACTCGAAACTCATTCTACAAATTCATCTATAAATGGTTATATCTCAGGAACTACTCATCCTAGACTAGCCGTTAATTGCTCAAAAGATAGCTATTGACAAGATCTTTATTTTCAATGACATATGTCAAACTTGAATTTGCCATATCTCGAGAAGTACTCATCCTAGACTTGCCGTTACTAGCTCAAATGATAGCTACTAATAAAATCTTAATTTTCGATGACAGCTGTCAAACTAAAAACTGTCATCGAAAATTAAGATCTTAACAATAGCTATCATGTAAGCTAGTAACGGCAAGTAAAGGATGAGTAGTTCTCGAGATATGGTCGATTTAAGTTTGACAGCTGTCATTGAAAATTAAGTTCATGTCAATAGCAATCATTTGAGCTAGTAAAAGCAAGTCTAGGATGAGTAGTTCTCGAGATATGGTCGATTTAAGTTTGACAGCTGTCATTGAAAATTAAGGTCTTGTCAATAGCTATCATTTGAGCTAGTAAAGGCAAGTCTAAGATGAGTAGTTCTCGAGATATGTTCGATTTAAGTTTGACAGCTGTCATCGAAAATTAAGGTCTTGTCAATAGCTATCATTTGAGCTAGTAAAAGCAAGTCTAAGATAAGTAGTTCTCGAGATATGGTCGATTTAAGTTTGACAGCTGTCATCGAAAATTAAGTTCATGTCAATAGCAATCATTTGAGCTAGTAAAAGCAAGTCTAGGATGAGTAGTTCTCGAGATATGGTCGATTTAAGTTTGACAGCTGTCATTGAAAATTAAGGTCTTGTCAATAGCTATCATTTGAGCTACTAAAGGCAAGTCTAAGATGAGTAGTTATCGAGATATGGTTGATTTAAGTTTGACAGCTATCATCGAAAATTAAGGTCTTGTCAATAGCTAAATTATTTATATAATTCTTTTTTTAATAATTTTATCAAAGAATTTAGCTCAATATTTAAACCTAAATCGATCATGGTCTCTGACAGTCCTACATTCTGTGAGTGGGCAACAGTAGGAATTCACATAAGCAGACAAAGAATGTATGAGCTTTACAGTGAAAAACAGTATAATTTTAGTGAAGAGTTTAAAGATAAAGTTAAAAATTACTCAAAAATTTTTAAAAATGTATGTCGCGCGGCTAAGTCTAATTATATTAGTTCAAAAATTAGAAGCAGTAGTAATAAAATTAAAACCACTTGGAAAATAATAAACAGTGAGACTGGAAAAGTCAAACATGACATTAAGGAGTATAAATTAAATATTGGTAATACCATCATCAAACAAGATGGTGATGTTGCCAAAGCATTCGAATCCTTTTTTACAGACATTCCAGTTTCTACCACAAGATCCTTAAACTCTTCTCCAATAATTGCGGATTCATTACTAAATAAAAATGTACCAAAATGTGAAATACCGTTTTATTTTAAATATGTAAACAGTAATGATATTATTAAAACATTCAAACTGATAAATGTCAAAAAAACTACGGATCTCTGGGGCATTTCTGTTAGCGTTGTAACATCGTTGATTGACATTGTCGCACCAGAACTAGCGTTTATATTTAACGAATGTATTGACTGTGGTGAGTTTCCTGATTTAATGAAACATAGTAAAATAACACCTTTATTTAAATCCGGTAGTAATTCTGACCCTACTAACTTTAGACCGATATCAGTACTGCCAACATTTAGTAAAATTTTTGAAAAGCTTATTCTTAGTCAACTGCAAAGTCATTTTAACTTTAACAACTTACTAGATGTCAAACAATTCGGATTTACGCGGGGCAGATCAACAACTGATGCCGGTGTTGAGTTGGTATCGCATATCTACGATGCCTGGGAGGACTCACATGATGCTTTAGGCATCTTTTGTGATTTGTCTAAGGCATTTGACTGCGTACACCATGAAACATTAATCAGGAAACTAGATCACTATGGCGTCAGGGGTATGGCTTTAGCCCTTCTCACTTCTTACCTATCTGACAGAATACAGAAAGTAGACGTAAATGGAAAATGTTCTCCGGGATCTGTAGTAAAGATGGGTGTTCCGCAAGGGTCAATACTTGGACCATTTTTATTTTTAATTTACATCAACGACCTACCTCAACTTGTGAGAGACAACCACGAAATTGTATTGTTTGCGGATGACACGTCACTTTTATTTAAATTAAAGCGACGGCAAACCAATTTTGACGACGTGAACAATGCAATAGCGAAAGTTGTTAACTGGTTCGATGTAAATAATTTATTACTGAACGAGACTAAAACAAAATGTATGAGATTTATATTACCAAATGTTAAACAAGTTAAACCTAACATTAAAATAAAAGATGAAGATCTAAATCTTGTGGACAGTACTGTATTTTTAGGCATAACTTTAGATAATAAGCTTCAATGGGGCGCTCACATAGATGGGTTGTCAAACAGACTCAGTTCTGCAGCATACGCAGTCAAAAGAATCCGTCAACTTACTGACGTAGAAACGGCTAGACTAGTTTATTTCAGCTACTTCCATAGCATTATGTCGTACGGAATTTTGTTGTGGGGGAATGCTGCAGATATCAACACCATATTTGTGTTGCAGAAGAGGGCTGTTCGTGCAATTTATAATATGGGCCCCAGAGAATCACTTAGAACTAAGTTTAAAGAAATAAATGTTATGACAGTGCCGTGCCAATATATATATGAAAACTTAATGTATGTCCGAAAACATATTAACATGTTCAAGAAAAATAGCGACTATCATAATGTTAACACTAGAAATAAAGATAAACTAGCTGTTCCCACTGTAAGGCTCCATAAAGTTAGTCAATCTTTTAAAGGGATGTCTGTACGATTTTTTAACAAAATCCCAAATGATGTGATTAATCTATCTGTAAATAAATTCAAAAATGTTGTTAAACGTAATCTATGTAATAAAGCTTATTATAAAATATCTGATTATTTAGATGACAAAAAAGCTTGGGATGAAACTGCCTCCAACTCCATCAAAAACAATGTAATAGATATTAAGTACAATGACGTTAAAAAAATATAAGCCAAGCAGAGTTTCTTGCCAATTCTTCTCTGTTTGGTCACGTTACGAATTGGTGGTAAATTAAAAAAAAATGACGTTTCAAAGTGTACTATACAGTTCCTACTGAATAAATGATTTTTGACTTTGACTTTGACTTTGACTATCATTTGAGCTAGTAAAGGCAAGTCTAAGATGAGTAGTTCTCGAGATATGGTCGATTTAAGTTTGACAGCTGTCATCGAAAATTAAGGTCTTGTCAATAGCTATCATTTGAGCTAGTAAAAGCAAGTCTAAGATAAGTAGTTCTCGAGATATGGTCGATTTAAGTTTGACAGCTGTCATCTAAAATTAAGTTCATGTCAATAGCAATCATTTGAGCTAAAAAAGGCAAGTCTATGATAAGTAGTTCTCGAGATATGGTCGATTTAAGTTTGACAGCTGTCATTAAAAATTTATTCCAATTTTATTATAATATAATTATTATTGCGTAAAATAAACAATTAGTAGTCTGCATTTCCACCCTTAATGCTTAGAACACAATTACCGCAATTATTTTTAATCTTTTGACCGAAATTCTTTTCTCCATTATCTCCTATAACCCACTTATAACCCGTGTTACAATGATAAAAAGGGTAACCCTAAGGAATGGGTTTTGGAATAATACCAAAACCCAATACTATTGATAACCCTCATGATCAGGTAACCTAATCAAAAGGGTTTTGAATTGTTTAACTTATCAAATAATAGTGTAAACCATACGGAGAGGGTTAACTAAACTTTTGGAAAAACCCTGCCGAAAACCTCTTCATCGGGTTACCAAATCGGGCCCTGATACAGTTGAAGAAAATACGCGCAAACGAATTTGCACAAGGATCAGCTAGTATTACCATGGGTATTACATAAAAAAATCATAATACCGGTTTAGTTTAATCTCTTTCCGATTTCCAGCCACAAATTTATCTTGAACATTTCAGTTACAATAATGGAACGACAATGATCATAAAGCGTTGCATATTTTACAATCAATTCAAAAAATTCAATTTTAAATTCGATATCGTCATTTGTCACGCATTTTTACATCACTAACAGACGTATGTCGCAAGCAAGTACATACTACGAACTGGCGGCCATCTGACGCCCATCTGGCGGCGATCGGGCGCGGGCGCCGAAATGGCGCGTCATACGTCCGATCAACGACATACCGTGTGTCCGACGCTAGGTCACATTCATCGGGCACGGACATGGCGCAGACATGGCACAGGCGGTTTCCTATTCCATTCAAATTTCATACAAAATGCATGGAAATAAAGCACAATTTAGGACACACGGTATGTCGTTGATCGGACGTGCTTATGACGCGAAGTCGTCCGAGCTAAATTGTGCTCTATTTCCATGAATTTTGTATTAAATTTGAATGGAATAGGAAAGCGCCCGAGCCATGCCCGCGCCAGGTCAGACAAGTGGGGCCTATACCTAAGGCCTCTTCTGTTATCGTTGGCAATAATAAAAGCTTTATTATGTTGGCTATTTCAGCCGTCAAAGCTTCAGCACGCATTCATATTTATGTTCTGAAAATGTCTTTCTCAGTGAAGATTCAGTTTGACACCATTTTTTTCATCATGAACGATGGCTGTGTCATATTTATTTAAAAAAATCGAATATCAATTTTTATTAATGGTATTTTACTCGTTATACGTTAGCAATAATACACAGTGTTAGTGAAATGGAATAAAGAAGATTTGGACGGAAACTCTCTGATGAAGAAAATTGTGCGCCGCTCGTTTTTTGTTAAGGTCGCCATTGCTATAGCAGAAAACAGGACCTGACTGAAGACTGGACGACTGGACTTATAAACCGTACTACGTTGCCTCATATTTTTATGAGCAATAATTATTCTTGATCCTGGCGAAATTGTGAAAACTATCCCAGAAGCTTATTAAAGAAGTGAAGTGAAGATTCAGTTTTGCCGTAATCATGGTGCATCCGACTTTAACAATAAAATAAATAAAATATAATATAATATTTATCAATAAACTCCCAATTTATCAATAGAATTTTTCTACCGCGTTATTTGTAGCCTATGTATACGAAGCAATCAAGCTTGTAGCTATTTACAAATAATAATGCTTATTAAACCTTACCAGAACGTAGTTCCAAAACATTCTAAACCAATTTCGCAATAATAAATGAAGGTATATAATACATTCACGAATAGAAACCTACGGTTACATAATGCTATGTTGCGGCTGTAGAGCAGCATTGAAATCGCAGTAAACTCCGCCTTACAGTCAATAAAACTGTCGCCTAGGTTCCAGGCTCTGCATGAACATGTCTGGACGAAATCGAACGGGCTAGATTTACTCTTGAATGTACAGGGGAAAGCTGGAGCCCACATCCCCAATGCCTATTTCAAGCAAATACACTCGAGAGCAATGAATCCGGGTCACTCAAAGAATCCAAAAAATCTCGGAAAGTAAGAATGCTAGGTTAATGCAATAAATTGTATTTAATAGACAATTTAATACTCCTTAAATGAAAGTTAAAAAAATATGAGTCACCATACATTTTATTTACACAAAATTACATAAAGAAAAAAAACTGCTGATCTCTCCTTAAAACAAAAATAGGAAACATGAAATTTTTGAACTTTATGACGATTTTCTTGAATTTCAATACTTCGTATTACCTCCTCGTGCTTCCATTACTGCGTTTACGCGGTTTGGCATGCTGTACACCAAGTTCCTTATACGATTTTGGGGAATATTCTCCCATTCCTCTGTGAGAGCAATTTTGAGCTCAGGAAGCGTGATTGGGGGAGGGTTTCGTTGTTTTACGCATCTCCCTAGCTCGTCCCAAGCATGCTCGATCGGGTTGATATCCGGGCTGCGCGCTGGCCACTCCATACAAGTAATGTTCATCTCTTGAAGGTAGTCGTTCACAATCCTACCTGTATGAGGTCGGGCATTGTCATGCATAAATATAGCATCCTCACCCAAATTGACCATAAATGGACCAACGTGTTCGTTGAGGATTTCGTCCACATATCTTACGCTAGTTGAAGAGCCGTTTTCTATGATCACCAGCTCTGTGCGACTTTCAGAGGAAATTCCGGCCCACACAAGTACAGACCCACCACCGTAGGCTACTTTTTCTTCGATGCATGCTTGCTTGAATCTTATACACTCTGTGTCTTCCATCGTGCTTGTAGAGCATAAATTTTGTCTATTAAATACAATTTATTGCATTAACCTAGCATTCTTACTTTCCGAGATTTTTTGGATTCTTTGAGTGACCCGGATTCATTGCTCTCGAGGGTACTTAAATATTACGAGTCTCAAACTAATTCTAATAAGCACATGGTAGGCCATATCAATTTTATTTAACTATACGAGTATATACTTTTCACGTCACCTATACCACAATTTCTGAAAACGAAAGTTTTCAATAAGTGCGTCCTACCTATCATTAAAGCCCTCAGAGAATTGGTTCCTAAGCTGAAGTGGCAGTGAGCTGGCCATATTTGCCGAAGGACCGATTACCGTTGGGATAAACGAGTTCTTGAGTGGAGACCGCGGCTCGGCAAACGTAATGTAGGACGCCCCCCGGCCAAGTCTAGTGACAATCTATGAAAGGCTGCTGGTAGAAGCTGGATGCGTCGAGCTCAGGACAAGGCGCAATGGCGCTCATTATGGGAGGCCTATGTCCAGCTGCCTGCTATAGGCTGATGTAATGATGATGATATATACTGTGTATTTGTACGAAATATAGTACATATTCAAATAAGATACACGAGATTTTGAAGTTTTTGCTTCAAATAGGTATTGAGTGTGGGTTCCCGGCTTTCTCTATACCTACATGGATATATCGGGACGAAATTTGGTGTTTATTTGTCTGTTAACCTACCACTAGGGAAAGTTTTAAGGGTAGTCAAATGTAGAAGATAAGCAAAGTTTTTAAAGGCTATGCAAAACGAATTTGAAAGCACAAGAAAAATGGAACAGAATATAAATTACAGTTGTAACTCTGTTACTTACGATTACAACTGAAAGAGTGAGTGGACTGAATTTAAATTTAGCTTTTACCTACTTCACGTCAACTTTTTTAACTGGGTCAGTACTATGAGAGCTAACATTTTATAAATGATAATGTTAAATGATGCCTGTGATATTTATAATAATAAAATACAAATTTCTAATTTCCTGACAAATTCCAACATTATTTACCGAAAGGCTATTTAATAATAGATACTCTTCCTTTAGGCTTTGTCATAATCGACTAAAAAGCTAAACGTAACCGGTTATAAATCAATGGTTTCCCTTTAGCAAATGAAAAGAATTTTTAGTCACTTTACCTAATCCATTTTAACGACGATCCTTAATTATTAAAATAAATTTATTTTAAAGGTTCTGTGCTAATCCTCGCTCAAAGAATTATCATAGAATCCAATCAACAGGTATTTTTTGCTTTGCTTTGAAATTTGATCAAATCAAATTTGATTAAATCAATAGAGCCGTGGTGGCCTAGTGGGATGTACATACCCCGACTTAGATCTGGAGGCCGTGGGTTCGAATTCCAGCCGTGCACCAATGAATTTTTCTTTTCGAAAAATTTATGTGCGCATTACCACGAGCTCAAACTGTGAATGAAAACCTCGTGAGGAAACCGGCATGCCCTCGAACTAACAAGTTTGAAAGGTATGCTTATGGTTTTTTCGCTAGGTTAGTGTTCCAATAAAAAAGCGGCGATGGGCTTGCCACCTGTCATATGGAATGCTAGCTGCTTGCAAAAAGTCAACATGTATCGAACGTAATGTTTGGGCTTGCCTATGACTACCCCCGTTAAGGTATCTTCAACAGATTTGCGTACTGAGCAATATCTGATAATGAGGAAAAAGTCGTGAAGATGTTTGTTTTGTTTGTTTTTTGATCAAATCAGGTCATCCGGTTGGTTAAGAAACAAAAATTACGAATGTCTTGATTTTAGGTACTTATCCTAAATACAATATTAGAGCATTACTCAACGATTACACTATGTATGTGAGCCACACTATTTTTTACTAGCTTTCGAAGGCCATAAGGCCTGTAATCTCTAACAATAGGGTAAGGTTTAGCTAATGCAAACTAACCTAGATAAGAAGGTGTAAAACATAAAAATATATACATAATGCGCACTGCTAAAATATGGAATCAGCTGCCAGCGTCTGTTTTTCCATTGACTTACATTGACCCTAAAGAGAGTAAATAGGCATCTTCTGGGAAAGCTCACCCCATCGTCGACCTCATCCTTGCCTACGTAAGTCTCGAAGTCAAGAGCTGGACCTTTATTAATTAGATAAACCTCAGTAACCTACTTGGTTTGTAGGATGATTGTGGTATCGTAGGTTGGTAGGTGTTCCTTGCCCTATTAGGAGGTCTAGGCCCAATTTATTGGGCCAACCAATAAAACCAACTACTGGTTGTAGACGACACATGCACTACCTACATATATTATTGTATAGTCTTGCAATGCCTATCGGTTTCAATATTTAAAATACTACTCACATAATGTTTTGTGTATTTCGATACCTGTAACGCCATCTGCTGGCAAGTTTGTTTATAAATAAATCAATGGATTTTAAGGGTGAGCGATTTATGTGACCTAACTTTTATTTATTTGCTGGGGTAGTTGTTGTCCGTGAACGATATCGAGGCGAGTCGCGGTTCCACAAACATTTGGATAAATCAGTGTGTTTTTGAAACGTATAAACAGCTTTGCCCGCACCCCCAACTTATTTTTCGTTTAAAAGGCCGTGTTTAATTTGGTTTTAGTTTTGTTCACATACACAGGTTTTTGTTTGAAAGTGTCTGTTTGCTTATTTTGCTCTCCTCAAGTATTCAGAAAAAATATTTTTAAAGAGCTGTTTACACAAATCAACTCAAGGTGCGTCATTTACTAGTCTAGTAAATGACGCACCTTGATTATATTGACAAAACGAAAACGTGTCCAGAATTTTAAATCTGTTTTTCAACCTTCTCGTCCTTTATTGAAATGAGTTTCAACGTTTGGGTAAATTTTTGTAAAAGCACACCTTTTAAAACTTATTTTCGTCCCAATCCAATCAAAGCGAGCTCTTGAATTTTATTTAAAAGTTTTTGTCTATTTTTGTAAAAGCGTGGTGCTAATCTTCTAAATGCCCAATAAGTAGGTACCTATTTATTGCCAGTGTATGTGACGTGAAAGTGAGAGAGAACTCAAATTCAAACTCAATATTGCTTTAACAACAATATTGACAACATTTGAGATACCGATAAGTAGTAACATACAATTTAATACCGTGTGAAAGCAATAAATGAATTTTATTGTATACAAATCACACAAATATCATGACACTTCACATTAATTATTATAAATGCGAAATGTGTGTGTGTGTGTGTGTGTGTGTGTGTGTGTGTGTGTGTGTGTGTGTGTGTTTGTGTTAGTATGTTTTTGTCCACACTCAACTCCGTAACGGGTGAACGGATCTAAATGAAACTTAGAATATACACAGCTGCCTCTGCCAATGCTGGAATATACCTGGATTAACACATAGGCTACTTTTTAATCGTGTAGCACGCGAGTGAAGCCGCGAGCGGAAGCTAGTCTTACATAATCTATATGGTTCACAATAATCATAAAATCTTTGCTGCAACGACGAGCTCCGGTGGCTTGAGTTTAATATGATTAAAGTTCAATTTTATAGAAAATTTAAATTCAAAGCTGAGTGGAGAATACTGAAGCAATTTCCCTATAATTTATGAGGAATTCATAATTCACTTCGTTCGCAAAACGATCTATTCCCGAAGGAAATGGACTTAGATTTTTCATGTTTTATTATTGATTAATGTGCGCACTATTAGGGATCTTTTTTAGGGTTACGTACCCAAAGGGTAAAAACAGAAACCCTATTACTAAGACTTCGCTGTCTGTCACCAGGCTGTCACCAGGCCACCACATGAACCGTGATAGCTAGAGAGTTGAAATTTTCATAGATGATGTATTTCTAGAAAATACTAAAAACATAGGTAATTATTAATATTTAACTATTTAAGGGGACTCCCATAGAACAAACGAGATTTTGTTTGCAGTTCTTGCTCAATATTAATAACATCAATAGGTAGACGCTTATAATATTAACTTAATATGTAGTTGTATGTTCACTTCAAAAATAAATACTTAAATAAATAAAAAATAAGGCCCCCTTAATTTATTTAACTTTATTCCCATACATATATGTATAGGTACGGAACCCTTTGTGCATGAGTTCGACTCGCACTTGCCCAGTTTTTACTTATTATTTCTCTAAAAAGGCATGTTTACCATCATCTGGTTTAATTGGACTCTTGATTTCTTATAAGGTAGGTACACGTTATGACACATCTTACATACGGCCTGTCTGATGCGCTGTGGCTAACAGTCGCTAGCGTGAGGATACACGAACCAAAGTAAAAAAACTCACAGAGCGTATTTAAAAATAATAGTCACAATAATTAAACATGAGTATACTTAATAATGGCGCTCATTAGGTAAGGCCCAACTCCAGCAGAGGGTTGTTATAGGTCGATGATGGTGATGGTAATGATACCTTCTCAGGTAGGTACCACTTAATGATGCCTTCTTAGGTGGTATAAAAATAATTTAGATCTAAGCGCTTCCGTGCTTCTGAAGGCACATTAAAATGTTGGTCCCAGCTTTTTCAGTCTATTATGGATTCCTATTGCTCCAGCCCATTTAGCCGGTCCAGAAGCTTTAAACACTGTCAGCGACAGCGCAATGTCAACGTTATCTGACAATTTGAGTTTGACAGCCGGCCGGCTCAAGCAAAATAGTATTGTAGGACACCATTTTTTTCATCTAGAACGACGGCTGTGTCATTTTTATTAAATTTTATTTTCTAGTGTTTTTCTAATGTATATCGATTTTTATTTATGGTATTTTAACAGTTATACTTTAGTAATAAGACACAAGTATTAGTGAAATGGAATAAAGAAGATTTGGACGGAAACTCTCTGATGAAGAAAATTGTGCGCCGATAGTTTTTTGTTATAGTCGCCATTGCTATAGCAGAAAACAGGACCTGACTGAAGACTGGACGACTGGACTTATAAACCGTACTACGTTGCCTCATATTAATATGAACTGCCTGAAACTGAAAAAAAAACTGAAGTTGCCACTTGATACTGGGTAAATTGCCTACCTATCTTAAAAACATCACCGTTGTTGTCACTTATATACCTATATGTATTTCAACGATAAATATACTTTGACTTTGACTTTTATAGAAGTAGGAACGTTTAAGACGATGCTATTTTTCAGGATATGTACTGAAATGTTAAGAAGTTCTAAATATTTTAATACGGGCTATAATATAGTTATGATAAGATAAGATAAGATACTCATTTATTTTTGACATACACACACGAAGGAAAACAAAAATAAAAAATAAAATGAGTGAAACTAAAAATAAAATAAAAAATAAAAAACTTAATGTCTACCGTGATGTGCAGGCCAAAAAAAAGGACCTATCTCAGCTTTGTAGCTACACCACACTAATGCGGGCAGCGCTGGTTTTCAGATAGGACCCTTGATTGGATGACATCACGAAGTGCAGCTACATACAGCTACGCTTATTACAAACTAAGGACCTTACCTAGAAATGTTATCGTAGCAAAGGATTTAAGAAAAAATAGAACAATAATCTAACAACACCTGCCTATGCAAAATTATAATTTAAAAGATTAAAAAGAAAAACATTAATACATCAGATTGCCTATGTTACATACCTATAATTAAATTATACCTACCTATTGAAGTTAAAGTTAAACACATGCAAAATTACAAAACTGGGAAAGGGAAAAATATTAAGTTTATTTATAATTAAGTATACTTGCGGTATAAGAATAAACTAAATAGACTATTTACATATGAATCTAAAAATTATTATATACCTTTTGTATTAGAATATAATAGAATGTACAAAATAAATATTTTTTAGCGAAATCAAACTTTAATAAACTTCTTACTCTAAAACAGATCGTTTTCTGTTATATTCGCCATGGATATAGCAGAAAACAGGACCTGAATGAAGACTGGACGACTGGGCTTATAAACCGTACTACGTTGCCTCATATTATTATGAACATTATACTTGATACTAACAAAATTGTGGAAACTATCCCAGAAGCCAATTAATATAGATGTGAAGTGAAGGTGCTAACTGGTCTGTGGAGCAAGCTGTCAGTGAATCACGCACGACCACGCGCGCGTCGGCGTCATTACTTTATTATTACAAGACTTATAAATCTGTGGGCGTCCTAATGGTTTTTGGTACCTACAAGAACTACAAGTAATATTATTTTAGTTTTTATACATGTGTTTCCGCAAAACGATGTAAATGACACCAAAACTAGAAACCAGAAAGAGAAATGGAGATGGGGTGACAGATAAGGAAAACCATCGGTACCTACATCGAACAATAGTATCCATAATAGTCTGTGAAGTTGGCTCTAAAAATGGCTTGTAACTGAATATTATCTCCAGACTCAAGTGTACTAATGTAAGTACCTATGTTATGATCTTACAGATATCCTCACCTAATAGACTGCTCCACAAAAAGGTGTTTTTTGAGCGCCCTTCTGAAAATATTTACTGATTTCAGCGCATGCATCGGCGGAGGCAGATCGTTCCAACAACGTGAAGCGGCAAATTTGAAAGATCCTCTAAATGCTATGGATTTGTGCCTCGGTGTTTCAAATACAAAGGTGCATGTTCTGCCTGGATATCTACTTTGGGCTCGAGCCCATACAAACTTATCATAAAGGTATTTTGGAAAGCGCGTATTTATAACCCCAAAAAGTAGTACAGCAAGATGTAGCTTTCTACGGGCTTCCATTTTAAGTAGATTAGATGAATTTAAGAAAGGAGTTATATGTGAGCGTGGTGGAACATTGAAGCAGAAACGGGCACAGGCGTTTTGGACACGTTGGATGAGGTTCTTAGTCCTAGCTAGTAGACAAGGCCCATAAACTACATCGCAGTAGTTGAGCTTGGACAGCACCAGTGACTCACATAGTTTAACTCTAACTTCCTCACTTATATAAGGTCTGATTTTATAAAGGAGCCTCAAACGATAAAAGCAACTACGCACACACTCCGAAACATGTTTTTCAAAGCGTAGGTTGCTATCTAATATAAGTCCAAGGTTTTTAGCCTCAAAGACCCGTTCCACAACTTCACCATCTACTGTAATATTAAGAGAATTATTTTGGAGCTCTTCCACTTTTCGCCTTGTGCCTAAGATTAAGAATTTAGATTTTTTGGGATTTATAACTAATGAGTTACTTTTAGACCAACCTGATATATCTACTAAGTCTGAATTCATTTTATTTACAGCACTCACGAGATCAGAAGGTGGAAATGAGAGGTACAATTGCAGATCGTCAGCGTACAGGTGATACTTGCAATGAGTTATGGATTTAATTATATCCGAGCTGTATAAAACAAATAAAATAGGCCCTAAAATTGAACCCTGTGGCACCCCTCGGGTCACTGGCCGGAGAGCAGATTGCAAGCTAGACCCATTAGGTAAGTCCAGTTTTACAAACTGCTGTCTTGAATCCAGGTAGCTATGGAACCATCTAATGGTCCGCGCATCAAAACCATAATATGAAAGCTTAGATATCAGGAGTGAAGTATTTATGGAGTCGAATGCGCGGGAAAAATCAAGAAGGACCAAGAGGCTCACCAAGCCGTGATCCTGAGCTTCAAGCAAATTGTCTACTACATCAAGCAGTGCCGTACATGTACTGTGGCCCTTCCGAAACCCGGACTGAGCTTGTGGGAGAATATTGTTTTCTTCTAAATATTTTGTTAGCTGCAAGCTCACAACCTTTTCTAGAACTTTTGATAAGCACGGCAAGACACTGATAGGTCTTAGGTCATGGCAAGATGCAGGATTGTTGTTTTTCGGTATTGGTCTCACCATAGCAACCTTCCAACTCTCAGGGAATACACCGCTGTTAATGGACCTATTAATGATTAGTGTAATTGCTTCTAGGGATTCAGGCATGGTTAAAAACAACATATCCAGTGAAATACCGTCCACTCCTTGTGCATTTGACTTGAGACCACGGATAATAGCCAAAACTATTTCTTCATTTACAGGACTTAATGAAAATGTCTCTGAACTGTACCTGTGATGCTCAAAAAAAGTGAGCTGTGAAATAGACACTTGATCATCACCAGGGACATCAAGGAAGTGGGCGTTTATTAGATCTGGGTTATTAAATTGTGTTGGAAGCTCCACCATCTGCTTTTTATTGGGTAATACTGTGTTTTTTAAGTTCTTCCACAATTTTTTCGAGTTTTTTATATTCATATTTATGTGTTGAGTAAAGTAGGCTTTTTTTCATTCATAATAGCTGAAATTACTAGATGCTTCATCTCTTTATAGCAATTTTTAAGAATTTCCGTCTTATGTGTTCTGTATCTATTGTGATAGTCATCACGAATCCGAATCATGTCCTTAACTACGTCCGTGATCCAGGGGTGAGGAGGTTCTTTAAATGTAGTGCTCTTGAGGGGAGCATGCAGATCAAACAATGATATAACAAACTTTCTAAATTCTTCCACTAGATCATGGACGTCTACCGCATCCCTAAAATATTCCCATCTTACACAATCCAAGTCATTTTTAAATAAATCCAGAAGAATGTTTTTAAGTGGTCTAAATGTAACTAAGCGTGGGGCTGGTTTCTCCTTTTTTATATGAAACTCAACAAGGAGCATAGCGTGGTGTCCTAATTCCGGGGTGTACTTGACAATAACATTACGAACACGGGCATCCGTACATACTATGTCTATTAGTGTTTCACTATGATCGGTGAAATGTGTAGGTCCTGTAATTACCTGTTTTAGATTAAGGTAGTCTATGAATTGATTTAAAAGTTTAGTTTTCCAGTTTTCCGGGGTGAGAATATCCATGTTCAAGTCTCCAACCAATATTAACCGATCATAGTTTGCTAATGATGTGACAGTATTTGTTAATGCTTCAAGAACTTGATTAGGGTCTTGCCAAGGGGGCTTATATGCTGTTCCTATGATGATCACCTGACTGTTTACCTTGACGCGGATCCACATTTGCTCAAGAGATGGAGCCGGGGGGTGAGGACAAGCTCTTGCATAGATACCTTTCCTAATATAAAATCCGACTCCCCCACCCCTACCACCTCGAATATGTGCAGTTATTATGATAGAGAGTCATTACTATTTTTGCTAGTGAAAATAGAAAAAACCTCGAACGGAAGTTTGATTATTAATATTATGTTATCATTATTCACTATCGTAACTAAGTTTGTATAGGGTGCACCGGAGTGTGTATGAGTTATGAATATTGTAATAATAAACTAACCTCCTCACCGGCTGAACGGATTTGGATGAAAATCAAAATATACAAGGATTGTTTATTAACACAAAGGCTACTTTATATCCGATTACCACGCGAGCGAAGTCGCGGCCGGAAGTTAGTTTAGTTTTTTTTCTTCTGATACCTATTGATGGAACTAGGATGGCCCACCTGGTGTTAAGGGGTAACCATTACCTATAAAAAAGTATTGGTTCGTAGGTCACGGATGATTGGAACATGCCCTATGATACAACACCCTGCGTCATCAACTTGAGGCATGAAGGTGTTAAGCCTCATGTGCCTGTAAAGAATGTAAGTCATACAGCAATTCTATGCATACCTGCTATATAACGACACTATGTAAAAATATCGTGTGTGTGTGTGTGTGAGTGTGAGTGTATTTGTTCCTACTCAACTCCGTAACGGCTGAACGAATTTGAATAATTCTTGGAATATACCCTCGAGAGCAATGAATCCGGGTCACTCAAAGAATCCAAAAAATCTCGGAAAGTAAGAATGCTAGGTTAATGCAATAAATTGTATTTAATAGACAATTTAATACTCCTTAAATGAAAGTTAAAAAAATATGAGTCACCATACATTTTATTTACACAAAATTACATAAAGAAAAAAAACTGCTGATCTCTCCTTAAAACAAAAATAGGAAACATGAAATTTTTGAACTTTATGACGATTTTCTTGAATTTCAATACTTCGTATTACCTCCTCGTGCTTCCATTACTGCGTTTACGCGGTTTGGCATGCTGTACACCAAGTTCCTTATACGATTTTGGGGAATATTCTCCCATTCCTCTGTGAGAGCAATTTTGAGCTCAGGAAGCGTGATTGGGGGAGGGTTTCGTTGTTTTACGCATCTCCCTAGCTCGTCCCAAGCATGCTCGATCGGGTTGATATCCGGGCTGCGCGCTGGCCACTCCATACAAGTAATGTTCATCTCTTGAAGGTAGTCATTCACAATCCTACCTGTATGAGGTCGGGCATTGTCATGCATAAATATAGCATCCTCACCCAAATTGACCATAAATGGACCAACGTGTTCGTTGAGGATTTCTTCCACATATCTTACGCTAGTTAAAGAGCCGTTTTCTATGATCACCAGCTCTGTGCGACTTTCAGAGGAAATTCCGGCCCACACAAGTACAGACCCACCACCGTAGGCTACTTTTTCTTCGATGCATGCTTGCTTGAATCTTTCCCCTGGTCTTCTATACACTCTGTGTCTTCCATCGTGCTTGTAGAGCATAAATTTTGATTCGTCGGAGAACATAACTTTCGACCAATCTTCAATACTCCAATTTACGTGGTTCTGGGCATATCTTAGTCTTGAAATACGATGGCCACGCTCCAGTTTAGGGCCGTTTGCAGGTCTAAGGGGTTTTAAGTTAGATTCAGCAAGCCGACGTCTTACTGTCCATGCACTTGGGTTACTTCCTCCGAGGCGTCGAAACTGATTTGTGAGTTCAGTTCCTGTGAGAAAGCGATTTCGAAGCATGGTGTTCACCAAGTATCGGTCTTCTCGTGCTGTGGTACACCTAGTTCTGCCCGTTCCTGGTCTGCGTAGGTTAGAACCAGTTTCTTCGTAACGTCGGAGAACTCTTTGTACTGTTGACAGCGACACACCGACAGTCCTGGCTGTATCGCGCTGACTCCGGCCGGTTTCCACCAATGTAAGTATTCTGGTGCATTCTTCAAGTGTAAGCGACATGATTTCAGCTTGAATAATGAATATTGAGCACTATCAACCTGGTTTATGTACCAACATAAATGACAGATTACAAACAAAAGCAAAAACAAATCCTGTAATTTCGTAGTTCCATCTTCGACAGTGTTCCCTTTTCAAATTTGATTTTTTTATGATATAACTTTACAATAACTAAGAAGTTTTAATACTTTCATTTAAGGAGTATTAAATTGTCTATTAAATACAATTTATTGCATTAACCTAGCATTCTTACTTTCCGAGATTTTTTGGATTCTTTGAGTGACCCGGATTCATTGCTCTCGAGTGTACATAGTTTGTTACCTGTATTAACAATAAGCAAATTTTTATTCAGTTCCCACGCGAGCAACACCGCGGGCGACTTTCACATTTATAATATTAGCGTGATTAGTGAAATGTGATGAGATGTTCTTATTCTAAGGCACCTTGTATACTATACTGTACACGTGAAATGATTTATGTTTAATCAAAACTTCCATGTTGTATTTGTAAGTGCTCAGGTGATTGGAACACGCTTGTTTGGACAACTTGGCGGAAAAACATCACGTAGTATCTAGATGGCGCCACCGGTAGATTACATTTATTTTTATTTCCTGTGGTCAGAAGGCGTCACCAATATAACGATATCATAATGAAATACAGCAATACTATAGATATATTTATTCATAAGTTGCCTAAATTCAAAAGGAATATTTTAGGGCGGGTACTGACTTACGGTATGCAATGTGAAAGAATTTGCCGCCCACATTATCGCAATGTATCCTGCAATGTAACAGAACTCCCATAGTGTGAACGCCTTGTGCGCACTAACCGTGCACACTACGCGCATCAACAAAGCATTTCAAATCAATACGATCGATGATAAGATCACTGATAAAATGCTCCTATCATGTTACATTGATAGATAAATACAACTTTATTGCACACCATACAAAAAATACAACATAATGAAATAGTCATTAAAAATAATGGTACAATGGGCGCCTTTATCGCTAAGAGCGATCTCTTCCAGGCAACTTTTGGATGGAGAGAGATTTTCAAAACAAAAAAGAATGGCGGTGTGCCTAGTCCAAATTATATTTAAAATACGAAAGACAACATCCAAATACATTCTAATTTCAACTTACTATAAATAAGTATACTGATGCATGTTACATTACAGCAGTTTGTATACGCCTTTAGCCGCTCTTTTAAAATAGTGTGACGCGTGACGCTGTACTTGAGCTCTCTTTTAGAACTTGAGAAGAATACATTTTGTTTTGTTTATTAACAGTGTTATCTATTTTTAGATTTTGAGAAAGGTCTACTGCCTACATCAATAAGATGTGTGCATATGTTTGATAATATTGTGTTCTATATGCCTGAATAAATAAATAAAGTACATGAGTAGTAGTAAGCTATCTCAGAACTGAGACAACTCTGAGTTGGGAGTAGAAACACTGATTACTTCAGCCTGCGTTCAAATCTCAATTAAGGTTACACACGACAAATGAACAATCACGTGCCTACTATTATTTAATAGTAACCTTGGAGCTGTCTCGCCGGTGGAACGTTGAAATTATAATATATATTTATGTTAATATTAGCTATGCAAACAGGCGCAGATGGCTTTGATTTATTAAGGTTAGCATTCCTTGATTATATTACTTCGGATTAAGGATTATACCATTGTTTAATCATAAACAGAGGATTCAGATTGTATGATCCTATAAAATAAATAATTGTCAAATAAGTAAACTTTTAAAAAACTACTATATCCTACTATCCTTTAAGAAATTATACCTCACACCAGATTGGGTGGAACCCTTGTTAATTGTTATACATCTAAATAAACACGATGTCGGTACCTACTTACTTTTGTGTACAGGAGCTAAAATGTTAAGTGAGTGTTATTTAATATCCATTTAAATACACGTTGGGCCGAGGGCTTACCACGTCAAAACTTTTGTAATATCATGGTATGCTGTACATATACGTGACCCTCCCTTCCGATTGATGGCCACATAGTTACGGTTTTGAAGGGTGGGAAGCACAATCAAACTCATGGTGCGGTTTGAATTTGCAAGCGTGGCCGAGCGGGTGCGATCAAACCACGCAGTCTATTGCCGAAATATTTCAACGACGAAAGATGACGACTAGAACTAAATAGTTCCACGTCACATGAATTTAACTCAATTGATTATATCGATTGTTTCCGAGCCTTTGGCAGTAGGTCACTCCTTGTAACTTGTCAGCGTATGTTAGGACTAAGATTAACCAAAAATTACGGTTTTCTAATTCAATAGTATCGATTTTTATTGATTAGAATGATTTTTGTAGTTTTGATGGCTATTTTGAAAGCAAAAAGATCATCATTAATACTGTACCGTATTAATAAAACTTTATTATGTATTCACATCATTCATTCACCATTAAAATGTAGGAACACAAATCCAAAACAATAACACGACATAAAATAGAAACATGTATCCGATACAAAGGACAGCCTACATGGAGACATATTTTCATTCAATCGTATTTTATGAGTTGCGCGAGATATATGGAGTTTGGGTGAAAGAGAAATAGGGATTGGCTATGCTCTTTGGATTGGCTCTTAATATTCTATGTAGGTAAAGGTTACAATTTAGTCCAGGTTACTCTGACTAGTGGAGAAGAGCAAGTTCAGTTGGGATACGTATTAAAATCCAACCTGTCGAAAAGTTCCTAGGAGCAAATTCTTCTTGTACCTACTAGATTGTAGAAATTCAGCACAAACAATTTATTGTCTGACAAAAGCATCACGCACCGAATAGTTTTTTTTTAATGCGCACCGTTTTATCGTATTATGCCGTTGAACATTGTGCCTTGAAATGACACACTTAATTTGGGCGGTCTTCTTCTTTTTAGTCGTAACACTCTTGCTAGAGCGGTCGTGGTCGTTACGTCGGGACGGTGGCCTAACAATCCTACGCCATTCCTCTCGCACCGCTGCTTTTCTGGCGCACTCGTTCAAGGGAATATCAATTGCAGCCTATATTTGGTCAGTCCATCTCATGGTGCTCTGCCACGCGCTCTTTTCCCCTCGAACTTCCCCTTTGGGCGGTAAGGAATCTGTAAAATTCTGATATTGAGAATGATATTTATCTATCTATAGGTAAACAACATAAGGTCCGTAGTGAACTGATCACTCTCTGCGAGTTTAGCTCTCATAGCTAGTCTGAACTGAGTTATGTAGTCCGCATATAGGTGATACGGCTCTAGAACGGATAGTTTATTAGTGTAGTATCTATTGATACAGCTTGTTTTATGGAGGTGATATTGTTGCTCAGGTTTATGAGAGGTGACGTTACAACAGATTGCGGGTACAATGAAGCCTGTTTTAACAAGATAGTGTCATAACTTTTGATCTCGGGTGTATACTAGGGATATAGTATGGCTGACTGAGAAGCAAAAGTCACGAATATTTGCGGTGCGGGATAAAATTTAATGTTTGCATGATCTGTAAATATTTATTTGAGGTATGGTATTTGTATTTGTATTCTGATACGTTAAGGTTCTGGGATGAGGTGCCAAAGCAATGTTTGTTGGGTTATCTTGCCAAGTTGTGCAAATAATTATAATTAAATTTAAAACAAACTGTTTTTTTGAACCATTTTAAATATAAATAAATCCATACCAACTAGAGATAGTAAAATATTAAATTGTAAAAATAATACCAAGTAGAAACTGTATGCGATTTGTTTGACTTGTTTTTTTTACTATTACGAAACATATTTTGGATTTTTTTTAATTAAAATTAAAAATATATTTATTACAAATTAGCTAAAATATATTTATACATATTTTTTTATTTATAATTTACTAGAACGGTTTGCGCTAATTATTATCAACAAAACAGATTGAATGAAGCAAGATCATTATGTAGCAACAAACAGATTGAATTATGCAAATACACGTTAGGTAGTAAGAGAAGTTAACTAGGAGGTCACGAGGTTAAATAACCACCTCTGTACCTCCTCACGCTGACACTTGCGACCACAATTCAAAGGCACAGAGTGCGCCAGCCTAGCAATACCATTTCCCGCCGAATCTAATCGGACGTGACTTGGATATTTCATATAAGGACAAACCCTAAAAAGGTTACAATTTTATGTAGGTAAGGATTGAATGTGAACATTTGCTGAATGCATCTTTGTAATTTTTCAAAAGTTACTTGTGAGAAGTTCAAACATTGCCGATCGTGTTGCTAAAAATATTTCGACAGCTGAAAACTTAATCAATAACAGCCAGCACAGAACACTGGCCTATTCAGTCCACTGCTGGACATAGGTCTAAGAGGAAACGAGACTCAACCCCCCTTCGGAATAATACATTAGGCACAGATTATTGTTCAAAGCGAACAATCCCTAATAATAACTCCTCGAGAAAAACAAACACAGCATGTAACATTATTTTGGTGATACCAAATATAGGTACTAGTCTGTGGGTAATACAGCCTTGAAAGTTCTAAATGGAATACACCAACCTAGGTATCTAGGTACAGCATCAGCATGTTAATTCCAAACTTTTTTAATTAGCATTCGCAACACATTTTAATTTCTTGAAACTTTTCCATATAAATTGTTGGTTTCGGCGAAATGTCAAACTTTTGCTAAATTAATTTTACAATTTGGAGTTGAACTCTGGCTCAGGAATGAGGCCCATCATTTCACGGTAATTATACCAGCTCCTTTCGAGGTAATTGATTACTGTAAATACCTGCAGTCATTTTGTGGTTCAGAGCTCATTCGTTTGGGCTGAGTTGGTTATAACGTAAGGTACTGTATGGGCTTAGAGCTTGAAATTATCCTGCAACTTCGGCCTTTAGCAGTCCACTGCTGGACCTAGGCCTCCCCTACCTAATGAGCGCCATTGCGCCCTGTCCTGAGCTCGACGAAGTACAAGTACTTAATACCAAATTTAATATTGTCAGGCTGTATTATCTGGCTCTAATTGCCTGATTGAAATTAAACATATAGCCTCTTAAGTAAGAAAATATGCTTTTTATCCTGATTTTGTAGTTCTTTATGATCCTCAAACAAAAATTTGACATTTTACATTTTACCGTTAATTAAAAGGAGCGATGTTTACAAAAAACATTTCAATAATTCAAAATATTAGGACACTTTCACGATAGCTAACTAACTTTTATATTATGCAAACTTATGTTATGGTTAGTATTTAAACGTATTATATTTAGTATTTAAACGTATTATATAGGTTAAAAACTAGGTTTATCGCTTAGTTAAGTTACGAAGAATTTGTGCAAGTTAAACTGAAATAAAAATATGTTTATTTTTATTCATAATTCATAATAATTTATTTGCAACGAACATAGATACAATAAATAAATAGTTCATATGTCATACTTAAAAAAACAAAGTTTCACAATATTCTGCTGTCACCAGCATGAAAAATTTTAAATACAAAATAATATAAAAATAAAATAAAATTTTAGTAACAATGTCAATTATAAAAGTCAAATTAAAAGTAAAATAAAACTATGCTATTATTTGTCAAATATTAATTAGTGGAGTAATATGTATATTATCTTATCTTTATAGCAGAAAGTTATAGTCAAGCAGCAAGACAGCTATTATTTGATCCTAAGACTCACCTAGAATGTTGTACAGAAGATCATTCCGGTTCACTGCCCAAACCGTTCTTAATTCTCGTTTCCGGAGTGTGTACGGATACGCCACTAATCTCTACTTAGGTAGAAGTAACTTCAACTCAATCAAGGCTTGATCGACGGAGGGTGCGCCAAGTAGGGCACGGGCGCGCCTAGCGCCTGTTTACTTACCCGCGCTGTTTACATTACCAGACCTGGTTTAAATTGTACATTGTTTTAGAAATCTACTTAGCCGACTTTAGTTACCTTTTCTAGAAAGTCAACAAAGTTTTGGTCAAACATTTTTTTCTTGAAAATGACGTGATTTTGTAATAAAGATTTTTCATTCATTGTTTTTGAGTATTAGGGTTCCGTACCCGAAGAGTAAAAACAAGACCCTATTACTAAGACTCCACTGTCCGTCTCTCTCTGTCTGTATGTCTGTCACCATGCTGTATCTCATGAACCGTGATAGCTAGACAGTTAAAATTTTCACAGATGATGTATTTCTTTTGCCGTTATAACAAAAAATACTAAAGAAAGAACAATTAAATATACATCGTGTCCCCAGCCTGTGGACTAAGAATGAACACCCTCGTAATACTACTTCTCACAAATGCTGTGAAACAGTTTTGGTTTTAATTAGAAGTAAAAATCAAAATCAACATTTTCTAACAAATTTAATTCCAGATAATAATAATTTAAAATAAAAATAAAACCGACTTCAAAAACTTTTATTTAAAAAACTGTTAAACTAAAAAGTTAAAAATAATTGCTTATTTTTTTATTCATCCACCTTTTTTCTATAAATTTATCCCTTACGATCTATGCGTTTACCACATAGGTAGATCTAGATACCTACCTGTTATTTTTGGAGTCGGAGTCAGCTTTGGAGTACGACATTATAGCAACTACACTTCTCCCACCTCGGACATGCCCTCCTGCGCCGCCCACGCAATAGTTACCTACCTTGGCGTGCCTTGGCTGACACCGACTCCAAAAATAACAGGTTGGTATCTAGATCTACCTATGTGGTAAACGCATAGATCGTAAGGGACAAATTTATAGAAAAAGGTGGATGAATAAAAAAATAAGCAATTATTTTTAACTTTTTAGTTTAACAGTTTTTTTAATAAATGTTTTTGAAGTCAGTTTTTTTTTTAATTTAAATTATTGTTTATTTCTGAAGTTTTAGTGAATCTGACTTTAAGACGATTACTAAAACTATAATAAAATTCAAGCCCATAGAAATTTTATTTTATTATTTATTTATTATTTTATTTTTTCGTCTTATCCCCGAAAAACACCACGAAAAAGAATTTTCCAAATTGGTTTTTATATGACGGAGTTATGAAATAACAAACATAAAACATGAATAAAATTCGAGCCCATAAAATCTTAGTCCCTGTTTTTTAACCTTTAGAGTTGGTATTTTTTCTTCAAATTTTTATGGAACCAATCAAAAAGTATATCCTATACAAAAAACTAAGAGTTTTTTAAATCGGTTCATAAATGACGGAGTTATGAGGCAACAAACATAAAAAAAACGAATAAAATATGAGCCCATAAAATTTTCATTCCCAGTTTTCTCACCCTTAGGGTTGGTATTTTTACTTCAAATTAATATTGGACTATTAACAAAGTATACTCTACACTACGATAAAAAAAAATCTAAATCGGCTCATAAATGACGGAGATATGAGGTAAGAAACATAAAAAAAAATATAAAATTCGAGCCCAAAAAAGATTCATTCCCAATTTTCTCACCCTTAGGGTTAATATTTTCTCTTGAAATTTAAATGGGACCAATTGGAAAGTATATTCTTTTCAACGAAAAAAGAATTTTCCAAATCGGTTCATAAATGACAGAGTTATGAGCTAACAAACATAAAAAAAATACAACCGAATTGAGAACCTCCTCCTTTTTTTTGAAGTCGGTTAAAAAAAAAGTAGCATACTTTATCATTATTGACAGGAATAAGATGACAAGAGATGCCTGTGTGAGTATGAAATGCATGCTTTTCATCAATAAAACATTTACATATTATGGCCACGTCACATTAATCAATTATTTTAACAATTTTAAAACCATTGTTTTCTCGGTAAATACTAGACCGATTGTTTTAATACTTTGCATATTGGTCAAAAATACCCTAATAAACGTGTAGTGTTCGTCTATGTCCATAAGGTGGGGACACATTGTATATTATTAAATATTTAATTATTCTGTGGGGCTTTCCTACAACCGTACGGATCCCTTCGTGCGCGAGTCCGACTCGCACTTGGCCGGGCTTTTCTATTCTGTATCAGGAATCTTCTATACGAGTACCTACACGGTGTAACATCATCCGTACTTGGTACATTCTAATAACTTTATTATGACCAATTGTCACGGAACATGAGGGTTGAATCCATTGAGGCATTGAGGTCTCCTTTCACCGATGATCCACCGATTCAGTTAAAAAAAATGTTTATTTCAGTAACCCAATTTTACAGTACATAAACAAGGTTGAAACCTTCTTTTAAGTACAGAGTACTTGTGCCAGAGGGCTCCGCTCTACACATGCTCACATGCTCCGCGTTATACCAAAAACTGAAATGAAGGTGACGGACTGACTCAATGACAATGAATGCGGAGACTGTAACATAAGTCATATACCCCAGTTACATGCAGCTTGGTTTTACGGTAGTCAAAAATAATGCAATTCTACGAACGGTAGTGAGCAGAAAAGTAAGCGGGAAAGTGGGCAGGACGAATATGTAAACACGATACTTCTCATCCTGCAGCCCCTGCTACTCGCGCTGCCCAATGCTCCCCTAATGAGCGGTTATTTGTGCGGAAGTCAAAAGACGGAGAGCGCGAGTTGTTATTTTGACGTCTGCTATTGCCGAAAGTCGAAAGCAATGTGAGTTGTAGGGCTATATGCAACCCCACACTTTTCTCGATCCATTTACGGCAGTATTTAGGGAATTATGTCCGGCAGCGGGACGGGCAGATTGTAAATGAGACAATAGAGACTCGGAAAGGGTTTATTCATTGCATAGTGTAGGGGTGCACTGGAATGATTTCTTGAAATGATGCCACTGAAAAAGTGCATCGGGGAACAACTTCTACGCGGAATCGTGGGGCTATTTAAAAAACTTTTCCCAAGACGTATTTTCAGCTCTTCATCTCCCGCAAAGTGCAAGTCATAAAGTCGCCAAATCAACTTACTTCGTAGACCTTAACTTATTCGCTTCTCGCTTTAACCGTGTTATTTAAATTCATATTTAACTTCCGAGTTTGTAAAAGTTCATAATTAGATAAAGCGTTGAGTTTTCTGAGCAGTTGTCTTGTTATTTAGCTGCGGTTTGGTAACCATTATACAGCGTGTAAAAAAAATCCTACTAATAAGAAATTTATAAATGTGAAAATAAGTAATTTATAAATGTGAAAGTTTGTGAGTATGGATGTAAAAATGTATGGATGAATGTTTGTAACTCATTCACGCAAAAACTACAGAACGGATTTAGGTTAAACTTGGGTTATACACAGTTTGTTACATGGATTAACATATATGCTACTTTTTATCCCGGTACCACACGAACGAAGCCACGGACGGAAGCTAGTAATCGTACTTCCTACTGATATTATAAATGCGAAAGTTTGTGAGTATGGATGTATCGATGTATGTATGAATGAATGAATGAATATTTGTTACTCATTCACGCAAAAACTACTGAACGGGTTTAGATGAAACTTGGAATATACATAGTTTGTGATCTGGATTAACACCTAGGCTACTTTTTAATCAGGACTACGCGAGCGAAGCCACGGGGGAAGCTAGTAAATAATAATGCTGGACACTATCACACAGCATCAATGTAGCCCCAAAGCAGAGCTTATATTATGGGAAACAACATGACTGATATTACTATTAAACATCTCTTAGAAGTGTTAACTGTAATAATTCACTGACCAGGACGCTGAATATGGTTTGGATAAATCCCCTGGCCACCGATAGGCAGCAGCGTCGGCGGCGCGCTATAATCACGCAGATACGCACGAACCTCGTCAGTGCTCGACTCCATCCTACTGTCCTACTTCCTATCCTATCCCTTCTTCTCATAAACTAATAAATATATGCATTAATGCTGGACGCTATCACACAGCATCATGTAGCCCCAAACTAAGCAGAGCTTGTATTATGGGAACCACATGATTGATAAACTACATAAATACTTTTTTTTTGTAAATACACATACATAGAAAACCCCAGACCCGAGACAAATATATGCAGAACATGCAAACATTTGTACCGCGGTGGGAATCGAACCCGCAACCTTCTGCGTCTCAGGCGGATCATAATATTAATATTAATAAAACTTGCGGATATTTATGAAACTTGTAATATACATAGATTGTGACCTGGATTAACACTTAGG
The DNA here is from genome assembly GCA_951804965.1 of Horisme vitalbata. Taxonomy (NCBI): domain Eukaryota; kingdom Metazoa; phylum Arthropoda; class Insecta; order Lepidoptera; family Geometridae; genus Horisme; species Horisme vitalbata. The sequence continues at coordinate 34,053,995 of OX638091.1, read as the reverse complement.
CTATTTTATCCCGGTACCACGCGAGCGAAGCTGCGGACGGAAACTAGTACAACAAAGTTTTATGCAGCAGCTGCGAGATTCTCCTTTTTCAGAGTGGTTATGGCAACTCCCGCCGGCTATTCTAAACTTCCGTCCACTGCTGCTGCTGGTCATATGTTTGTTAAATAGAGTAAGCTTGCGGAGCATTTGTGGTGTGGATGCCGGTCAAATTACAGGCATATGAGGCTTAACACCTTCATGTTTCAACTTGATGGACGCAGCTTGTTGCATCGAAGGGCACGTTCCGAACATCCGTGACCTACGAAGCAATACTTTGTTATAGGTCATGGTTAGCACTTAACTTCAGGTGGGCCATGTGCTAGGTCCATCAATAGCTCCAAAACCATCCTCTTGGATTAATCTGCCTTACCCACATGGAAGACATGGCCAATACGTTTGGAACTAACTAACCCGCGGGTTGGCCCACAATGTTTTGCATCAGCGCTTTGGAACGTGGAAATGATCTTCTTATATAAGCAGGTGGTTCTATACATATGCTGCTTTTGCCTTCACTACCATCACTTCACTATCACTATCATTATCATCATTATCACTACATAGTATAAAACAAAGTCGCTTTACGCTGTCTGTCTGTCAATATGTATGCTCAGATCTTTAAAACTATGCAATGGATTTTGATGCGGTTTTTTAAAATAGATAGTGATTCAAGAGGAAGGTTTATTTGTGTAATGCATGCATAATAAAGTAAAGAAACACTAATAATTTTAATTATTGTGATGTCGTAATTAAATAATGTTTTTTGTATCAGCATTCACCCGTGCGAAGCCGGGGCGGGTCGCCAGTTATTTTTATTCTGAGTAAAAACGCGAATACTTTGAGTTTCGTAAATATTTTGTAACAATCGTCGATTAAGGCTAAATTAATAAAGTTTTAGAATATTGGGCGAGATCAAAAAACTTTTGCGATAAGCTTTTTCAATATTGGTAGTACAACTTAATTTATATCAGAAATTTATATTATATTACAATTATTTTCATCTTCGGACTTACATCCGCTGCATTCGGTAGAAGCGTAAACACTGCCACCACCAACAAAGACTTTGTATCATTGTAGAGACGCCCCTTTTTTATGTTACTCTGCTTATTTTTGTTGTTGCTGAAGTCCTACTTGTAAAAGTATTATAATAATCAAGAGTTATATCATAATACCTAAATCTGTTCACCTGTTTTTGTATTTCATGTTTATAGTGGAAACTTCAGAGGTGTAAGATTTGTTAATGTGTACTTAATAAAATAACAATTAAATATAATAAATTAGACTGTGCCTATACTTTAAGTCACTCCTTACATTATTAATCTCCTGCATTCAGCTCTCGACTGTTTAAATCTAAAGTTTCGCGTGTTCGCTCGTGCCTGCGGAAACGCAGTGAACATTTTGCTCAACCTGGTGTTTATAGCGCCACCTGTGGGTTCTAACCACAGCTTCTAACTTTGTTACCGCAAATTGAAGCGCTCATGGCGTGGCATACTTCGGTGTTCTTCGCAGATCACTTTGCTAAGCATCATTCTGCATGGTCACTACTTGGATGGGTGACCGTTAAGTGGCATATAGATTTGAGCGCTTCCGTGCTTGTCGGAGGCCTTCGGGTGGCCTAAAGACTCCGACACCAGAGTTGGCCACTAGCTTATAGGAAGAAGGAAGGAACCGTTAATTTAGATTTAAAAACAATTTATGATTATAAGTTATTCAATATTTATTTTTTGATTGTCTATTATGTGCATAATTGCAGAGTTTAATATTTTTACGTCATCATTTTCAAACAATGTAAAAACACCAAAGTAGCAGTAAAACAATTACTGCATTTTATGTCCATCACGGACATGTTACCCGGGAGTAAGACAAAGCCAGCCCCTAACACCTTTTTATTAAACAAACGGCCATCCACCCCCTCTCCCGGGGCCAATTATACCGCAAATAGAGGCATTCGTCACAGACGTCGACGCCAAGCTCACTGATGTGCAGTAACTACAGTGTATCTAAGCCACAGCCTGGCTATGGCACGGCAGCTCGTTCACTTCTCCTTCTCTTGACATTACGGTTTTGTCCGCGTGATACCACAATTAAAAAAATAGTTTTATTATTTTCCATTTTTTATTTTTAGTCTTAGAACATGTGCAAAATTTTAGCTCTTGAGTGGTTTTAGGTGAAAGTTTTGGAAAACAGTTTTTCTCGCGCTAAAAACTGTTTCTCTATATCTATCCCTCGAAAACAGCACTTTTTTCTAGATTAATGATCTGGGTTTCTGGTATGTCTTTTTCTGTACCCATGACAACGTGTTAGCGTCATTTTGTGGGCTTGTTGAGTAGCTAATGACACTTAAATTATAAAAGCGTAAGTTTGTATGTGTGTGTGCGTATGTTTGTTCCCACTAAACTCCGTAACTGGTCGACGAATTTGGATGAAACTTGGAATATACATAGTTTATGACCTGGACTAACACAGCCTATTTTTTTATCAGTACCACGTGAACGAAACCGCGGATGTAAGCTGAGCGAGCGAGCGGTCCCTTCTAGGCAAGCGTGCTCCATCTTAGGCCACATGTTAACCTGTTTGAGGTGTGTTAGTGGTCACGCTTGACTATTTTATATAAAAATGTATTCATAGATAAATAAAATAAGTCTTTTATTTTATAAAACGTAAAATTATTTGTTAGTTACTTAGCACAAGTATTCTAAAACTGACTTTCTCATTTCAAATATTAGTTATTATTCAATTATTATTGAGTTTCACTGCAATTAATGTAGGTACATCAGCGGTAATGGTAGAGTTGTAAGTAGTAATAGAGCCAAAACGACCACGAATGATTAAGCTAACTTTCCCAGGCTGTGGCACCACCAATGCCAAATATTGACGCGGGTAATATGACCAGTATCCCTGGAGATCCTCAAGGAAAATAATAAAGCAACGTTGCCTCAGGGAATACTCTTTGTTTCGTTACTATTTGGATGTTATACAATAATCATGTTAGATAATGTGTAGCGGCCGAAAAACTTGGCCAAAACAACGAAACATCATAGAACAGGCATAGTCAGCATTAGTCTGATGTAACTTACTAGCTTCCATCCGTGGCTTCGCTTGCGTGGTAACAAGATATAAAGTAGCCTATATGTTAATCCAGGTCTTAAACTTTCATCCAAATTTGTTCAGCCGTTACGAGGTAAAGCGATAGCAAACATACTCATACACACACACACACACACACACACACACACACAACCTTTGCATTAATTTATAATATTAGTGTGATGTAATGTAATTGGGACATGACACACACACATTCGAGTGGTCAGATAATGGAGCGGCTACATAAGTGCTCTTCGTTGAATGTTTGCGCTGGGTTAAAAATATGTTTACTATATAGGTAGTTATTGACTTTTTACTGGGCAGACGGAGAAAATATAACGGTAATTTGCAGAAGTACGCATATGTAGCCGGGTTGTAACAATTTGGTATCATATATATATTTATATATATACATAACAGTAATAATAATCGAAGCGTTTAGCTTTTTCCAATGTCGGAGAGCTTTGGAAGCAAATTTCTAAGACCAGTTCTTCATACGAAGATAGATATACATAGGTAATGCATGTTTGTAACGTGCTATACGATACAATATTTTTATGTTCAATATTTTTTGTGGGCCATGTGGTGGTTCCGTCGTCAAGTTTTGAAAAAAAAATGAATGACCGAAGAAAGAAAAACAATATGATAATGAAATAACAAACGGGTCTGATTTAAACCGTTGTAATTCTAGTTATATAAATATTAATGATAATATATATTATATACTTGTATTAACAATATAATATTTTTTTGTAATAACGATGGTTTTTAGCAGTCCCGCATCGATGGACCCTTGTGGGCTATTACGGTCCGCTTCCAAACCAAGCCGGGAAGGTTCAATCCCATACAAGTTGGTTAATTTGAAACAACCTTTATTATATTATTCAGTTTTAACTCATTTTCAGTTACAGTATCTGTAACCAGATTTCCCTAATATAATTGCCGAAACCTTGGATTATGAAACTCTCGCTTAACCTCGTTACCAGAAAGACTTATTAGGGAACTTGGCATTTCAAAAGCAAATTCAATATACCTACTTACCTACTTACATAATTGTGGAGTACATCAAAGTTTGTACGTTTCTGAAAGCTTTCCAAATAACGTCATAAGTATTCAAGTGACGCTCCAAGTATGTGACAAGATAGATAAATAGATAACTCTTTATTATGACGACCTCTGTGGCGCAGTGGGCGAAGGTCCGCCTGTGACGCAGAAGGTTGCGGGTTCGATTCCCGCTGCGGGACAAATGTTTGCATGTTCTGCAGATATTTGTCTCGGGTCTGGGTGTTTTCTATGTATGATATGTATGTATTTACAAAAAAAAATGTATCTATGTAGTATATCAATCATGTGATTCCCATATTACAAGCTCTGCTTAGTTTGGGGCTACATGATGCTGTGTGATAACGTCCAGGATTATTTATTTATTTATTTTATTTATTTATTCTACAACAAAAAAATCAAATAAATGGTTCTATCTTTGCTCATAAATATAGGGTAAGTAGATGACTTTTTCTTATACTACTTTGGTACGACTCACATTACAGACTTGGCCCTGTTGCGCGCTCTCTTCTACTTTGATATTCTTAAAAAATGTTTTTTAAATAACACTGCTTGGTCAGTAGCATTTATAGTTGCGTTTAGATCCAGCGCTTTCGTTCTTCGGAAGGCACGTTAGGATTCTGGACCCAGAGTTTTCAGTTTTTAAGTCATGAGACCTTCAGGTGACCTCAAAACTTCAACACCAGAGTAAGCCAAAAGCTCAAACGAACAAGAAGAATTCACAATGTCCCTCAATCATTATGAGTCTCTCACGAGTCAAGTCTTCTCTTCCACATTGTAAACCATTACAGCATTACATTCTCCGATTTTATTGCTCCATCACCTCAAAGAGGATCAATAAATAAACCTTTTACACCTCATAAAAAATCCAATAACGCGGGATCCGCACCTGGACCCTTTCAAAAATTCAACGCTTAAGACTTCTTAAAACTCCAATTTATTCTACTAAAAGGTAAATAAATATTTACAATTCTAGAAGGGAATAAAAGATTCGCTCCGATCTGGTTATTATTAATGTCGTGCGTGGTTTTTTCACATATTCTCTTGAAAACTATCTAATCTCTCTGAAAGTAGAATACTTCTATGCTTCAACCTCTATAATGAATTTTTCACAACAAAATCAATACTTATTTCACAAATTCATGTCAGGAAAATAATGTTTTCACACCCATAGAAATATGTGAGCAAGTAAGTGGGTTTCCTTTGACATTTTGGGTCAGAACTACTCATAATATGTTATGTACATAACTGCTTGGTCGTGTTATTTATTGAATATCATGCTTTCGTTAAATATTTGGGATGATACTTTCAAGCATCACGTACTTTTTCGTGATGCCATATTTTTGGGCTGGTCTATAATTAAAGGGTATCGACAATTCGTAGCCCCGTCTACGTGACCTATGTATTAATTAAAGGAGGTATTACCTTCAGTGAAGATCTTGAGGGCTATCGAGTGATAGTTTGAATAAGGTCACCTCTGCGCTAGTCACGAAAGCAAGCTGTATGAAAACAATTTTTTTTCATCTTGCACGGATTGTGTCATTTTTCAATGATGACTAAAAAGGCGGGACTGATATCTTAACGTGCCTTCTTATGCATGAAAGCGCTCAGATGAAATTTCTATGAAACGGCTACCCACCCATTCATTGGTGTAAGAGGTTCGAACCTCCATCTTTGGAACTCAAGCCAGCCTGCTGGGTAGGGTCCACCACTCACGGGTGCACAAATAATTTACAAACGTGGCTCGTTCAGCCTGCTGATTACGGCATAACGCAGCGTAACACCGGCATAATCAGAGGTGCGACTTCTCGCATCGCTGATTATGACGGTGTGCCGGTGTTAGTTGTGCCCTGCGATCCCCAACCCGCACCCATTGTGGGGATTATGGGCATATCCCCTTTATTAGGGGAGGCCTATGTCCAGCAGTGGACTGATTTAGGCTGGTGTAGTGGGGTAAGCCAGGCCACGAGCGCTTTGTGTCTGAACTGAATCTTTTGTTCCAAAACACCTCAACCTAACAGCTGAGTTGATGGAATAATAATCCTAGTTTACAAGTGCATTTAAACTTTTTCCCTCCGCGACCACAGACTAAGTACTTTTATGCTGCGTTGTTCCGAGAATTGTGAATTTTTATTAAATCACTTTTAACGAGGTGCAAGTAAAAAATTACTCGGTTAAAAATACTACTTTAGGAGCAACGGAAAAAAAGATAAAAAATGCTGCTTCTCATAATAAAAAGTTAAGACTTATATAAAAGTAACCTATGTACATTAGCGGCATTAGCAGTATATATGTATGTGTACATATATACTGCTTATGCCTATTTATATGTTATTCCTGGTCTAAAACTATATATTTGCAAAAAAGCTTAATAGTTTTTCCGTGGAGGAATAAACATACATTTTCACATTTCTCATCTGGTTTTTATTCTTGTAATATATTTTGTTTTATAATAATAATAAGTGGTTTAACGTGTTTTGTTTTTATTATAATGAGCGCCATGGCGATTACTGACAGACTACAGATTCCACCCGCGGCTTCGCTTGCGTGGATAAAACCTTCATCATCATCGGCCTATATCAGTGGACTGCGGAACATAGGCCTCACATAGTGCCATTGCGCCCTGTCCTTAGCTGGTTAAGGATAAAACCTTACCTCTAGGTATATAGAGACTATCTACAGAAAGCCTTATTATCTGTAAAAAGGTTATCTGTTAAACCAAGTCAAAGTTGTAAGATTCAAGATTCAAGATTGTTTATTTGCTCTGAATATGGTAAAATACAAATGATACATTATTTGAAACAGTGTTCAGTGTGTTGTGTTGTATTACAAACTTCATTAAAATCCATTCTGCCGTTACGGAGTTGAGTGGGAAAAAACATACTCTCACACAGAAACACACAAACTTTTGCATTTATAAAATCAGTGTGATACACCTATAAGAGTTGCGTAATTTTATGTATTAGTACTTACTATTTCGCAACACTCGAAACCAGAAGCCTATCCCTATCCCCTTCCTATTTCTATGTAAATGTCGTGGATATTGATACTGGCGTCTTTCTAGCTGTTCGTATTTTTACGACAATCTGTGCCGGTATTAATATCGACTGAGGAAATAGACGGTTTTATTTTATTCTGCCGTTATAGTAATATTTTGTTTATTTGTTCCAGGTAACGATTCGAGAGCTACGAGTTGTGTTTTAGTACAATACTAACTTTCACTCGCGACCTCGCGTGGTGCCTGGGTTTTAGTCTTAGGGGCCTGAGTATAAATTATGTTATTTCTTGTCTAGAACTGTTTTCGTAACGGAATGCTTTTCCGAAATGAATTCCCTTACTTGCCTTACGTACCAGAATACATATAAAAACTTGAATGTATTTCAGATAAAATTAAATTAAGTCAAAAATATAATAAACGGCATTGTCTTTCGCAGCAAAAAGACGGACAATAATACTTTTATAATTTTTTTTACAGTTACTTACATTTTAGTACAGTTAGGCTTATATTTGATCGCCATCTCACCTGTTGGTAAGTGATGATGCAACACGCTTGCCTAGAATGTACCTATTTACTCTTCGCTTGAAGACCCCTAAACTGTAATGATCAGGAAACACTAACGCCGGAAGAGCATTCCATTCCTTAGCTGTAACACTGAAAAGCGAGCGATTTTTCGACGGTGTTCTAAACTATGGAGTTTGGCGGTTACCAGTGACTTATCGCCAATGAGTTTAAAATATAGATTTATAATATAATTTATAGAGATAAAATAATATCGATGTGCGCGGCCGCTTAGACGGTCTTTACGTGACAGTAATTTTCGAAGATTTGGTGCGCGTCTGTAACGTAACATGCAATGTAACATGAAAGGAGCATTTCATAAGTGTGGGCACACCGCGCGCCGAGTGCATGTATGCAGAAATGCTCTGGTCTGGGAATTCTGTTACTATGCATGATACATTGCGACAATGTGGACGGCTAATTACTTCAATGCGTGTTACATTTTATAAGTCTGTACCCGCTATAAAAGGGTATATGCAAAATTGTAGCTCAATCTCTTCTGTAGTATTGGCGTGAAGGAGAAATAGTCAAGTATCTTTACATTTCACATCTTCACAAACTTTTCCCTTTATAATGTTCAGTAGGATTGTCAAATAGCAGTTTCTTGTAGAAGATTCAACGTATGTAAAGATAATTATTTCATAGGTAACTTTCACGTCATTTTGTTTGCCACGAAATTCTTCTCGTAAATTGTTTTCTCGGTCCCGCATTCCGGTTTGTCCTGGTGCCCCCTGTTAACCCCTGTTAACCATTTTTACCCAACTACGGCCAAGATATAAGAAAGGGTAATATCTGCAGTAGTCTTTGTATGTATATTTGTTTCTTAAATTCTTATTAAATATAAAATATTGTATTTGAATATCTGTTTTTTGGGATTATGGGCATATCTCCATTTATTGGGGGTGGTTTATGTCCAAAAGTGGACTGATATAGACTTGCGTGGTGTGGTATCCGAATTATTTGAATTATTTTAAATATGTTCCAGTTATAATGAGTTAATACATAAGTTTAAATTAAACTGTCAGGTAAAATTTTTGAAGTAGTTATCCTTACTGCTGCAATTAAGTTGGCGGTCCAGATGGCCAGTCCAGGCCCCTACAACTTTTATTAGGAACCCTACAGAGGGATAATTTCGAAAATTTTAAAATTTTAGTATTATATTTAACCTTTAACTATTTTTCAACGCCTGCGTTATCACGGTTGACAAATAGTCAATGTCACTGAATGTGAATGTTAATCACTCGCTGTTATTTACTCCTCAAAAAAAGCAAAAAAGCAAATCTCAAGTGACCTTATTTCCTTAAACTCGTCAATCCTTCGGCAAACTGTACTTAAGTTTACTTATCTCAGTACCTCAGAGAACCCTCGCCTCCTAATACCTTCCCGGGGGTGGTTGAACACGGATTAGTGTGCGTCTAACCCTAAAACCTAATCAATCCGTGTAATTGAGTTTAGGTGATTCGGATGTCTAGCCTAGCTGGCGAGGCCACAACACTGCGATGCGAGTACGCATCGCAAAAATGTCCGATGCTGTGCCGTACCGTACACATCGTATTTTTATAATGGCATTACGTTTTAAAAACTAAAACGAAAATTGACTCAGGGCAAAAATTACAATTGAAGATTTTTGAGTTTGCTGGAAAAGAACCTTCCCTCTTTCCATACTTCCCGATCTTGGGAATCCACTGGCCAGGATACTGGATACCCTTTTAAACATTAAAATAATTTTGAAAATCTATCCACAATTGACGGAAATATCGACGAACATAGCATAAAAAAATCTTCCTTTTTTGAAGTCAGCTCAAAACAGAACTTATCGATAAATGAAATTTTTGCATTGCGTCAACGAATCGCACTGCAGTGCGGCGTGGTTTTTGCGATGCGTGGTCGCACCGCAGACTTGTGGCGTCTCTCTGAGGTAGTAACTTCAGTGAGTCTGAAATAGATTTAAGGGTAAACATGTTACAATCGTTTTGTTCAAAGGGTTTATTATAAAGTAGGTTATTGTTTTGACGGATTAATTTTATGCTTCCCTTGTTTTGATGAAATAATTTAGTCACACGTGATAACATCTAATCTACTTAAAATCTCATCCTTTAATTCAAAATAGGTTAAGCCTGAGATTGAGAATTTTAGCAAAAACCTCCATTATTTTATTTCATATAATATTTCTTATAAAAACATATTTTTTTGCCTAGAAATTAATTGTAATTTTTTTTTCTTCTAGTTGGTTTAGATATTGAACTTCCTTTGTGCCTACCTTATGCCTTATGCCTACCTTTAGCGATGGACGACTCCAAGAGACACTAATTCAAATCTCTTGAAAATTTCGATGGTCTCTCTCATCTCTTGAACGATTTGGTTGAACTACTAGTGAGTAAATGGCGTCTCCGACTCCGAGAAATACTAATCTGTAGATACTAAGCACTCAAAAAAACTAGTAGCGAACTAATGAAATGAAAATTGTACGCACAAATTTTGATAAGATTTTCAAGTTATTGATTACTAGTGACCCGCCCCGGCTTTGCACGGGTGCAAACCTTCCTCTTGAATTACTCTATCTATTAAAAAAACGGCATCAATATTCGTTGCGTAGTTTAAAAGGTCTCAGCATGCATAGGGACAGACAGCGGGAAGTGACTTTGTTTTATACTATGTAATAATTTACTTAAAGTAGTATAATTTGGTAGGTTACATGGTATTACAAGATTGAGTAAAAATGTGCTTTGAATTTGCGAAAATTATTTAGTGATTTCGTTCGCATCTCTCAGGGAGTCAACTACTTATTGACTTACTTTGAAACAAAATCTACCAAAATATGCTCAGGAGAAACAGTAGACTGTATAGAATTTTGTTTGCGCTTCAAAATATCTCAAAGCAGCCTCCTACTTGGACTTATGGGATCCGCCGCCTGGTTCCAAACGAGTGTCTCCGACCGGCGTGCTATGCCACCACGCTGGGTTCGAACCCGCACCACACACACACACAATGAATAAGTCTAAGATTAGTCCGAAAAGTGGACATTTTAATATTTAAGTATAGAAAAGAATTCGCTCCCGCCGCCGGTTAGATTTCGAGAGTTAGGTTCTCAGTTTGGTTGTATTTTTCATAGTCGAAAAGTGAAATTAGTAATGAATGATTTATTCAGATTGTTCGGGTCGCCCATCGCCACTATAGTACTAACACTACACTATAGTATAAGTATACACCTACTCCTACGTAGACCCTCGAGCTTTCATAAAAAATTTCATCCATACTCCAACTATCATATTCATAGTGATTTTTCATAATTCCTCGTTATACCTATATTGAAGAACTCCTATGCGCTTCATGTTTCTAGGCCCACTGGCCTGTCATGTCAAGTTATATTATGTAAAGTTGAGCAGATAGACTAGATATTATGTTATTCCAGACTCGAAACTCTGAATAGCTCACATTGCCTTCGTGAAACTGCTGAAGTGCTTCACAACGACGAAGTTTCGAGATTGAAGAGCGCTCAACTCTGTGTCATGTATGTTTCAATTATAATGAAAGTAAAGTTTAATTCAATTCAGTTGGAACTATGCATTACTTATATTGACGATCTAGTTGATGCAATGGGTGAGTAACCTAAGACCCAAGAATTGCAGGTTTGATTCCCACTGCAAGACAATTTTTTTCACAATCTGCAGATTTAAAAAGGCTTGCAGCTCCTCCTAAATGCTTGCCAAAAGTGGGCATCTACATATAATCATGAAGTTTGGACTTCCCTCTGATTTCTCTATAAACTGCTATAGTGATAGATATGCGTTCAAGTAGAACTCTTTTTTTTCTGAAACATTTTTTTGGATGAAACTTACCCTACGTCCTTTTCCGTAACACTGACAACATTTATGCGTAATTTTATGATGATTCGTTGGTTACAGCGGAACAAAGACACAAATAAACAATTATGCTGACTTTCGCATTTATATTATTAGTTACGATAGAGATTATTATTATGACACTTTATTTAATTGTAAACTCGTCAAAAATATTTTTTTTATTATACTTAATACTACTTATGTACATAAATAAATATCAATAACATTATAGTAAAAATTTTATAAAAACGGAAAACCACCGACCGCGGGGCATGGCTCAAACGGTTGGTGGCTAGGGCTGCAGATAGAGGAACCTCCGCACAATGCGTGCCGAGTCCATGAGAGCCGCCTTCTGTATACCTGAAATAGAGGCAGCATCCGGGCAATGTACGCGGTGCGGTTGGTTCCTCCCTCTGTAGCCCTATAATATGCGCTCATGACATTTTCATTTATTATCTTCGTCGACTTCATGCGTCGCAATTATATCTATATATATATAAAAGAAAGTCGTGTTAGTTACTCCACTTATAACTCAAGAACGGCTGAACCGATTTAGCTGAAAATTGCCAGGGAGGTAGTTTAGAGCCAGGAAAAGGACATAGGATACTTTTTATCCCGTTCGACAGCATTCCCGTGTGACTTGACATGAAACGTCAGTCATTATAAAACGTGGTATAACAAAAAAGAATCAGACTTGGAATAACAAAACGCAAATGACAGCAATGTAATTGACGTATAATGACAGATGTATAATGACGTATGGATGACAATTTGATATTTGTAAGAAATCAATAATAAAACTATTTCTATTAAATAAATAATTAACAATTATAATGTAATGATAGTGCCATTGCCCATTCGTAAAAAGTGAAGTGAACTATAAAACTCGGTATGGTTGAAAATTTGAGTTTTTAGGTGAAGTGAAGTTTAATTAATAATGCCGCGACCAAAACGATCGAATCTTTCCCGACAAAGCCGTGATGCAAGAAGAATACGAAATACTGCAAATGAAAGGACTGAAGAAGAACAAGAAATTGCACGTGAACAGCGCCGCGATAGTATGGCTCGACTTCGTGCTTCTCAATCACGAGAGCAAAGTGAAGCAGCCCGTGAAACAGCTCGGTTGACAATGTAGAATCGTCGAGCGAACAACAGAAGTCAACAAATAGATAATTTGCGACGCAATGACTAGAGATGTTTTGGAGGAGCAATGATTTTACTGTCTGGCGATTTCCGCCAAATACTGCCAGTAATTCCAAGATCTACGGCTGCCGACGAAATAAACGCTTGCCTCAAATCGTCAAATCTATGGCGCTATGTGAAGAAACTGCAACTGACAACAAACATGAGAGTTACATTGCTTAATGATACATCTGCTGAAGATTTCTCTGAGCAATTGCTGACTATCGGTAATGGTCAAGTACCTGTCGATGAATCGAGCGGATTAATATCATTTCCAAATAATTTCTGTAATTTTGTCTCATCAAAAGACGAACTTATCAACAATGTATTTCCAGAAATTATTTCTAACTACAAAAATAATGAATGGTTGAGTGAGCGAGCAATTTTAGCGGCTAAGAATAAAGATGTAGATGACCTAAACTACATAATTCAAAATAAGATCATTGGAACAATGCATTCATTCAAATCTATTGACTGCGTCACAAATGAAGATGAAGCCACCAACTATCCAATTGAATTTTTACGTGATTTTTACTCTTTGGACGTGCCTGGCTTACCACCGCACAATTTACGCCTAAAGGTAGGCTCCGTAGTAATCATGCTTCGAAACATAAACCAACCAAAACTGTGCAACGGTACGCGTTTGGTGGTTAGAAAATTGATGAAATGTAATTGATTAATGTAATTTACGCTACGATAATGATAGGAAAATTCAAAGGTGAGGAAGTTCTCATTCCGAGGATACCGATGATCCCAACCGATATGCCGTTTGAATTTAAAAGACTTCAATTTCCGATACGTCTTGAATTTGCCATGACCATCAACAAATCACAAGGCCAATCCTTAAAAGTTTGTGGTTTAAATCTAGAACATTCATGTTTTTCCCATGGTCAATTATACGTGGCATGTTCACGGGTCGGAAGACCATCTGCGTTGTTGGTTTTTGCGCCTGATAATAAAACAAAAAATGTCGTGTATCACAAGGTACTTAAATGAAGAGCAACCTATGTACTAAAATACAGAAATAATTATGAATGATTAATGTAGGTAATTATTTTTTTTTGTATTATTTCCAATTTAAAAAAAAACTGCTTATTTATTGCCTTTAAGGCGGAACAAAGTTCGCCGGGTCAGCTAGTTATAATATAAATATAAAAATATAATTATTATTATTTAAAAGCCTAGCTCTTATCAGTGTAGTGATGCATTTCTTTCCATTTAACTGTATGAATTACGGTCACTTTCATATCCCTAAACGACAAGAAGGCAAGACCAAGTCTGTGACGGCGACCTTCTCTTTTATTTGGCTCTTAAAGCTTAGATTATAATAAGATAGAGATGTCACAGTATATGAAGTATTAAGGTCTTACATAATCTAATACATTAAATATTGATTTTATTTTGCCATTCCTGAATGAAATGCTTAGTTTAATTAAATTTAAGAGAATTTGATGAGCAAAAGTTGGTGTTGAATTTCAAAATTATGTTGTATGTAATTTTGTTGAAAATTTATACATTGCTATACGATGCCTTAGACGGAAGGAATGCGGTGTCTACAACACAAGTCTTGCACTTAGTGCAGATACTTCAAGCCAATTTATTCAACCACAGGCATCACAATATTGTAATGAATATTGTTCTCGTTTGCTTTTTTATTTTTTATTTGTTTGCAATTGCTTGATTAATGAATAAAATATATTAAATTATTAAAATATCTGCTAATCCGTAGTTAATTGGCCCTCCCGAGCCACGCCACTAGTGCCTGCGAAGTGCTTGTACAACCTGCGACAAAGTTATCAAGTGCTTCAAGCGCCCTCCACTCTGTCATACGATACATCACGTATCTATACGTGTGCCTTCCAACTGTCACTCTCATTATAACATTCTCATCTCATTATTTATGTGGGGCTGTTCGAGTAAGCTTCTTTTTTAAGCTTATACTAGATGACTCTGTGAACTTTGTACCACCAATTTTGTAATGCATCAAGATAAAACAATATCTATTGTGGCGTTAGGTATGTTTAGCGTACCCTGGCCACAGATACCTAGCTAGTGTGAGGTAGGTAGGTGAGGTTACTCAGGGGGTGGGAAATAAAAGCAGGTTTAGGGCCATACTTTTAATATCCATACAAATTACACAGCCGCATAGAAACGCACTCCTAGTATTAGTTAGTCACTTGTGATAATAGATTTTTCACTGGCCTGAGCACATACACACGTGAATGCCGCTCCTTCCAGGGGATCAGCCACAGCTTAGAGAACACCGGTCCAGAACTTGTGATGGGGCTACTTCATCCGTTAAGTACTCTTCTTCGAAATTTGGCTCCGGTTCCGCAACCGTCTAGCCAGGTAGATAGGCACCACGCGACACCGCGGCGCGGCGCGAGTAAACAGAAGCCTTTAGAATGTAGTGTTAGGAAACGTGGTTCCGTATATATATTTATTCGTTTTTTAGTTTAAGTTTAAGTTTAGTTATGTTTTAGGTTTATATTTACAAAAATTAAGTAACATGTTTTAGTTAAGCTTACCTACCTATTGAAAATTCGTAACGGCACCAGGTGCAACGTTACACTATGCTGAAATGGCATTTCCGGACACAAAACTATAATTTCGATTTTTTATATGTTTCGGCTCTTTATTTGGGCTAATCCTAAATATATATATTTGTAAACCACTTCAATTTTGAGGTGAAAGAAACAAAATGAAATTCAAAATTAGTGTATGCAACGTCTAAAATAACGTTCTGGATTCCTAATCAATTTCTATCTTCAACCCTTATTACATATGAGTACTTTCAACACGCTCAATCAATAGCATATATCAAGAGCGGTTTCTAGTAACTAAACCAAATTTTGTTATTGATCAAGTTCTTTGTACATAATAAAGCTCACAGGTAGTCTGATTCGCGTTCAATAGACAACTTTGTTCACCACTTATGCTCGTGTGTTCTCAGTAAACCACTGAGAATTCTCCAATAGATTGGTAGTTATCCACTACCCAGAATTACTTCAATCAGCAAACATATAAGTAGCTTCAGAGAATTCTAAGCTCAATGGCTCCACTACTCTTGGATTAAAGTCAACAAAGTAGTTCCTGTAGGTGAGTTTGAATTTGTATGTTATCCTGAAAAGGGATGATTTGGATCGTGGTTGTCCACAAGTTTAGAGCACCTCAGTAAAATATACATAATTCAATTATTATTTTTATCTGGAGATGGAACTATATCGTGGCCTTCCTTATGTTAAGTGGTATCCATTACATATTATAAAGTAATGTTTGTCAGGCATGTTTGGAAGGTGTTCTACGGTGCAACGCCCTGCGCACATCAACTTGAGGCATGAAGGTGATATTCCTTTGCGAGTAATTTCACCGGCACTCCCACCCCTCAAACTGAACAGAAATAAGCATCTCTAAAATCGTTAAACTTATCTTTGTTTTGTAGTTGCCTTAAGGCTACAATTTTTATGATTAATAAGTCAAATAAAGTTCATTAAAATTTGCTGTCCCAGCACTGCCACTTAATTTTTTTTAAGCATTGTATGGCGTTGTTTTACAAGCCTCAATGAAAAACTACAAAATTCGAAAAAAATTGAACAAATGCTATTGAACTTTGGAAGTAAATTTACCCCATTTTGGGATAACTTATGAATTCAAACTAACCTTGTTTAGTAAGTACTAGGTAATATCGTGACTCCGCGAAGAATTTTTTCACACATTTCTTGGGGGGCTGGATTTCAGAAAAAAACTTTCTTTGTTCACCCATAAGCAAGGATCAAGTGTCTGTGGTTTAGGCAGTATCTTGATTGTCATTTAGTCATCCAGTAAGCTTCGTTACAGTTTTATATATAAGATTCCCTGCCTACATAAGTAGGTTCATCGTACAAGCGCTAATTTATTCAAATATACATTTCGTTTGCTCGCACACGTGTCGATGTTATTGGTAATGCGATAAACTATAATATAGAATTATAATTTACCATAATGTCGTATCTCATGCACATTATTCTTTGCATAATTATTTTATTCAGTAGATTATGAAGAGCATTGCAAAAATAATGATGATTAAGAAATCAATATATTCATCTTTTTACAATTTTAAATTTTGTTTAGACTTCATAACCAGTGGCGAACTCTAATGTAGAAATTTGTAGGCCAGGCTTTCGACATAGTCTAATGTTTGTAAAAGTTAGCTTGAAACTAAAATTTCTTGATTAAACAGATTGCAAGCTATAACAATCAAAGACAAATAAATATATAATTATTGAAACCCACTGAAACTAAAGTTACCGAACAGACCGTGTTCCCAACTTTATTAATCCAAAATTCCTGTATTTTCTTGGACTTTCAAACTACATCTCTGACTCTAAAGTTTGCTGCTAACATAAGTTTGTGGAACTATCTCCAACACCTGGGTTTTTGCATGAGAAAAGATGGGTTAAGACAAAAGAATAACCTAAGTTTTTTCATTTCAATATTGAGTGAAGAGTTAAGGACCTACAGCGAAAAGCTTTCATCTTGTTATTTATTTATTCAATGAAATAGGGATATTGGAAACAGACATTTCAGAAAAAGGTTTATTAAAAACTTGAAGAATAAAACGGCTGGGGTGTTACCCGGATATAGCCTATAAATACCATTGCTGTTGTAAAACTAAATATGTGCTAAATTTCAGTTCATTTCGTTCCGAAACCGAATCTCTCAATGTACCAAAATGTCGTATCGTATGTATAATTGGATTAAAGTAAAATTATTTCTAATGAAAAAGGGAATTACGAAGCGAGGATTCAAAAAAATAAAGCTTTGTGAGTGACATAGTCACAAACGTTTATTCACACACACACACACACACACACATCCACAGCATATTATGCAATTTATCAGTCAAGCTTCCACCCCTTGGGTTCACTTGCGTGGTACCGGGATAAAAAGAAGCCTATGTGTTAATCCAGGTCACAAACTATGTATATTAAAAGTTTGATCCAAATCCGTTCATTAGTTTTGCGTGAAAGATTAACAAACATTCATCCATCCATACATCCATACATCCATACATCCATACTAATAATATATAAGAAATTTAATATAAAAGTAAGAAGTAGGATACGATAGTAGGGATTAGGTTATAGTACAAAAAACTATATTAATGTTGTGTTGTGTGCTACAGTAGTAAAGAGGTTTTCACTCAGCACTATGCTTCGCTACCTGAAGACAGGGAGGGTGCCTAGTGCGAGTTTTTTACCAGCTCGATCGCGTTTGCGTTTACGGAAATTAATATGGAATCGAGGTAGCGCCATCTAGTGAAAAACGCGTGTCAGCGCTGTTATTCTGCTAAGACTTACTTCGATTCTGGAATCGTGTGTGTATGTCATTGGCCTAATATTTAACTAACAATACATACGATAGGTTGAAAATAGAAATGTTTTGGCGTGTAGGAGGAGTACACATTTCACATCCACACACCCTCACATCCCCATCTTTATAATATTAATAGGATATTAGGAGGTACCTACTTAAATCAATTTAGAATAGAATATAATGTATTTATTGCCAAAAAAGTTAGGTTGGTACATTAAACAGTAGACACTAGCACGTTGACTGCGGGTAGCAACAGCAGCCCGGCTAGAGCAAGTGTATCAAAGCTAACAAAGTACCTACTATACTTAGTTACAAGACAGCTATATTCGTTTGTTGAATGTAAAAACTCTAGTTGAAAGAATAAAAGATACAGGTATATCACACAGAGATATATCACCAAAGTAATTTGCTGATTATACCTGCCTGTTGGACTAACGAATTCTGATAAACCTAAATATTGACTATGTCAATATTGACTTCAACTTTTAAACTTTTTTATACTATCATGCGACTTTAACTATGAGATATCCTCCTCTCTCCTATTTATTATTGTTGTTGTCAACAATGTCTATGATGATCTTTAAAAGCTGTTAACACCTGTACATTTACATTATGGAACGCAATAAATGATCGAGTATTGAGTATAATTCCTCTAAAGTACAAAGTCAGCAAGGCCCAAATCTATTATTTTAGATATATATATGGCTGTCTTGTCACTAAAATTAATAGATTCATACTCCCAACAGATACACAGTTTATTTAATAATTAGCACGCCGCAAGTAACATGTGTTGTAGCTTGTGGTGAGCTGTGACGTCACGGCTCGGTCACAAAGTACCAAGTACGAAGCTGCTGCATTGAAATTTTAATGAGCTTGGAAACACCTACTTCCTAATGTTTGCTTTGGCTTTACATCACGTCATATACAGAGGATGACACAAAATTGATAAAAATAGAAATATTGATTTGGAAACATAAAATCACATACTTATTTTGACGTTCCCAAGAGGAAATAGACATAACAACGTAGAAATAATATAAAAGAGCAAAACTTTTTTCATTGATGAATAAAAATTTTAAAATACTAAATGCTTGAGGCCAAATATTGACCATTAGGTTGTCACATTGATTCACGGCAGCAGCACGCAGGGCTGCCAACTGATCGAATACTGTAATTTAAAGTTATCATTGATTGAAATCATAATGGGAAAAGCTGTAGACCACTATTAACTTTAAATTATACACAAATAATAAATGGTTATCAACATGATATGATAATAGAGTAATTTTATTCTGGCCATTCATACAAATTAAAAGTTAAAAGAAATGACTTTTGTGAACAAGAGACTTATTAAAATGAGTGCAAGTTTTAAGTGCAGTTTAATGAATTCGTACGAGTTAGCCAGCATTTTCAGTACTGGATATTAGAGGTCAAAAGACCATTGCATCGAAAAAAAAATTAGTTTTACAACACCGAAACTAAGTTGTACCAGTTGTACGTAACTTGAACCACTTTTAATTTTAAAAAAACTGCTAAAAACTAAACTATGAGTTTAGTTTCTGAGTAGGCATCTAGAATAGATGATTCACCGTCAATGGATAAATAGATGGAAAACTCTAATGTACTCACAATCCGCATGCCCAGCATGGGGATTGGGGGCATATCCCATTTTAATAGGGGTATGCTATGACCAGCAGTGGACTGCTATAGGCTGGTGTGGTGGTGGTCGTACCAAACCAACTTCGACATATAAAAGTAAACGGAAAAAAAACTACAATGGGCGGTCTTATCGTTAAAAGCGATCTCTTCCAGATAACAACCATAAAATCTTTTGGATGGATTGAATTAGTATGTGATAGTAACGGTTATATCGATGGCGTAAAGTGAGTAACTTTTTTATTAAGTTACGGGGACTCCGTAGCTCCTGGGACATGGTTCTTTAATGAAGCGCTTGTGTCGTAACTTATGTTCGTGTTCCTAGCAGATCTTCTTGGTTAAGCAACACTTCACCCCGTCACTACTTAGATGGGTGACCGTTAGTGGCACATAGATCTGAGCGCTTCCGTGCTTTGGAAGGCACGCTAAGATGTTGGTCTGGATATTTTCATTAGCAAATTCTGTCGGCCAGACTAAAATCTTCGAGTCCAGGGTTGGTCGCTATCTCTTACGAAGAAGAAAGAAAGAAAGAAAGGTTTTATAATGGAGTAAGCTTGCCAGCACCTATACCAACCTCTCAGCCTTGTAGGCCTTGCGGCGGTTTACCTCACGAGGTTTTCTTTTACGTTTTTGGGGAAAACCACTCCAAACCTTTCTCCTAGAATGTCAATAAATATAGGGCCTTTGTGCTTTATTTCTTCCTCTCCTTTTTTTGCATAGTTACGTTTGAGTAAACTGCAAATACAATCATCATCATCATCAGCCTATAGCTGTTCACTGCTAGATATGGCCGTCCGTAATGAGCGCATTGCGCCCTGGTCTCAGCTCGACAAACAGTCAGGTGCATAGCAAAATGTGACAATCTGTACCTTCTTTGACCACCAGTAATCAACTATTACAAAGACAAAGACTTGGACTATCATACAAGCATATGCACCAACCGAGCAAGCTACAGAATCAGAGACAGAGACATTCTATGCCGAACTGGCGAAAGTCATCAGAAATTATACCAACAACCATATTATACTTATGGGTGATTTTAATGCTCAAATCGGAGACAAACAAAACGAGGAGGAGTATGTATTGGGCAAACATGGACATGGTAAAAGAAGCTCCAACGGTCAAAAGCTTGTGGAATTTTTGCTAGAACACAACTTAATTCTAATGAACAGCATATTCAAAAAAGACCCAAAGAATAAATGGACCTGGATTTCACCAGATGGCAGATATAAAAATGCAATAGATTATATAATAAGTAATTTTCCCAAGGCAATTTCAAATACAAGCGTGATCTCAAAACTCAATTTTAACACAGATCATCGTATGGTCAGAAGTACAATTCTGCCAGCACCACCAAAAAAAGCAAGGAAGAACATTACCACATATAGTCCAACCCAAATCACCACGGAAAGCTTCAAAAAAATTGGCAAGTCGATAACAGAAAATCTAAAAGAGCTGACGTACGAACATGAAGACGATATCATAACAAATTATGTGAAATTAGAAGAACAACTTACTACCACTATCAATACCAATAAAAGTAAAAGCAAATATCCTCTCAGCGATGAGACCATCCAACTCATAAACCGCAGAAAATCTTTATTGGCTCAAGAAAAAAACAAAGAACATATAAAAACAATTACAGAAATAAGCAAACAAATTAATAAAAGTATCAGAAGAGACCGCAAAATGAAAAGACTAGAAGTATTAGAAAGAGAAATAATGAAATCAGGCGGTGTACGAAAAGCTCTGAAAGAACTCAAGGAAACAGGAAAAGAGTGGGTGCCTAAACTAAAGAAAAAAGAAGATACCATCACAAACAGGACAGGTATACACGAGCTGGCCACGGAATTCTACAAAGAACTATATTCAAATAAAGACGCTCGTAAGCACCTTATTACACAACCATTCAAGAGTAAAACAGCAGACAGCCTGTCAGAGTGTGAACCTGACATTTTGAAGAGTGAAGTGGAAAAGGCAATAAAAAGTCAAAAAATGGAGAAGGCACCTGGTCCAGATAAAATTACAAACGAGATGTTGAGAGGGACTATTGATGAATTAGTACCAATACTTACTAAGATGTTCAACCAAATTTTGAAAAGTGGATATATACCAACACAATGGGAAACTTCATATATAATCCTACTACACAAGAAAGGCGCAAAGGATGACATCGGGAATTATCGGCCAATAAGCCTAATGTCGAATGTGTACAAAATATTCGCAAAGATCATTTTGGGCAGGATAAGCGCAAAATTAGACGAAAGCCAACCAATGGAACAAGCCGGTTTCAGACGGAACTTTTCAACGATAGACCACATCCACACACTCAAACAGATAATTGAGAAGTATAACGAATTCAACAAAACACTGTATGTAGCTTTCATAGATTATGCAAAGGCATTCGACTGCATTAGTCATAAGGCAATATGGGAGAGCTTAGAAAGACAAGGTATACCGGCAACATATATTAACATTACCAAAGTTATATATACAAACAGTAAAGGAAAAATCCAATTAGAAGCTTTAGGAAAAGAATTCCAGATAAAACGAGGAGTTAGACAGGGAGATCCAATGTCCCCAAAGTTGTTCTCAGCCGTTCTAGAGAACATCTTTCGCAACCTTGACTGGGAACACCTAGGCCTCAACATAGACGGAAGAAAACTAAACCACTTAAGATTTGCGGACGATCTGATTTTACTAGAAGAAAATCCAAAGGCACTCGAGACGATGATCCAAACTCTAAATGCTGAGAGCTCTAAAGTGGGTTTAAAAATGAACATAAGAAAAACGAAACTGATGACCAACTCAAAAATGGAACCCATTGAAATTGAAGGACAACAAATAGAATATGTCCATGAATATTGCTACTTGGGCCAGATCATCTCCCCTAAAGACAAAGACCAAACAACCAAGGAAATAAATAAGAGGATTGCTAATGGGTGGAAAAGATACTGGTCTCTCAAGGAAATTGTAAAATCTAAAGACCACAATATGGCAACGAAAAGAAAAGTATTTAACGCTTGTATTCTTCCATGCATCACCTACGGCTGCGAAACATGGTCCCTCACAAAATACCATAGAGACGAACTAGGAAAGTGCCAGAGAGGTATGGAACGAAGCATGACGGGAACAAGAAGGCAAGATAGAATTAGCAATGAGCAATTAAGAGCAAAAACAAAATTAACCGATATCCTAGAAAAAATAGACCTCCAAAAATGGAGATGGACCGGCCATATGTTGAGATCTATACAAGAAAAGTGGAGCCAAATTACAACAAATTGGTACCCAAGAGATGGAAAGAGATGTCGAGGACGACAACAAATGCGCTGGGAAGATGAGCTTAAACTAACAGCGGGACCCAAATGGAGGAGAGTTGCTCAAGACAGGAAGCAATGGAAACTACTGGAGGAGGCCTTTGCCAAAAGGCACACTGAGTTGAGAGACATCCTATGGACAAACGAATTAAACAATAATTATAGTCATAAAGTTTAATCTCACCTAGTTTAACGGGCTAAATAAATAAATAAAATCAACTATTGGAATTTAAGGGGTTCCAACGCAAATCTCCGGAACCCAAGCCAACCTCGCTTGCTAACTTACAAACGGGGCTCTGCCAGCCGACTGATTGCAGCATAACGTAGCCTAACACTGGCACACCTAACACACACACATAAATCCCCTGACCGCCGACAGGCAGGAGCGTTTGCGGTGCGAGAAGCTCAGCCCTGGATCTCCAACCTGCATGCCCAGCGTGGGGATTATGGGCATATCCCCCTTCTTATAGGGAAGGCCTATGTCCAGCAGTGGACTGAATAGGCTGGTGTTGTTGTTGTTGTAACCAGCCATAACAATACATTTAAATAGCAGCCCTGCAACAATGGCTCCGCATTCGCGTTGCCAAACGCAGTTAGAACAATTAATTTTGCGAAGCAGAACTGCAGCCATTAATCTTTCATTTGCTGTGTTTCTGTTTTAGCAAGTAGCCTAGTTAGCATAATACTAAACTGCCAACTCGTTAGTTTTAGGGCTTTCGAGTCGCGAATATACAGCCACAAATTTACCACAAGTAGTTATTTCAAATGGCGTAGGATTGTGAGGCAAGCCGCCGTTCCGACATAACGACCACGTCCGCTCTGTCAAGAGTGAGCTGGCTTGTGACTATGGAATGTAATGTATATTACATCTTTACACGTGACCATTTGATACTTCAAACTCAGGGCGAGGCAGGGGGAGGTGCGGTGTCCGGGGAGATGTGTCTTTCAAAATAAATAAAATCTTACTTCTTATCCTACTAATATTATAAATGCGAAAGTTTGTGAATATAGATGCATGGATGGATGAATGGATGAATGTTTGTTACTCTTTCACGCAAAAACTACTCAACAGATTTGGATCAAACTTGAATTATACATAGTTTATGACCTGGATTAACATATAGGCTACTTTTTATTCCGCTACCACGCGATTGAAGCCGCGGTTGGAAGCTAGTATTAAAATAAAACATTATAGCTCAAGATGTAACATACAGGGTAGAAAAAATCAGTGGACCCTGGAGGAAAACCACTTTAAATCCTTATGATACAGTATTTTACTTAAAGAAAACTACTTAAAGGTAACATTCATTAATTTTTAAAATGGAACATAACTGCATTCAAAGATTTTCAAAAATTCGCTTGCCTGACCCGGGAATCGAACAAACTAAAAATTTTAAAAATAATCCTCGCTTTTTTATTATATTCATCGATAATGTTCAGGATACAATCACTCTAATAAACATTTGGTTTTATTAATAAAAAAATATCATGAAATGTAGCATTTATTTTATTTTATCATCAATTATAATATGATGAACACGTAAACATAAAAACAAAATTATTACCTAGCAAGACATTCGATACTTGAACTATTTACAATTACAATTTACCGACCTTAGCTGTTCTGCAGTCTCATAGTCTCTTTTTGTGAATAACACTTTTTACATGACCCCATAACAAAATAGTCCAGAGGCGTCAGGTCTAGACTTCTTGCAGACCATCTATCGTCGTTTGTTCTTATCCAGACATTGAAATGTATATTGAAGCAAGCCCTGGGAAATTTTACTATTAAGAGCAGGAGCACCGTCTTGTTGAAAAATGATAATAATTCGTTCCTCTTCCTAGACAAATTAAAACTAATTTTGTTCTATTTGGTTCTATTTTTAAACTTTTCTCGCTTGCACTTCGCTCGCCTTTACTACGAAGGATATTTGCATGTAGAATCATTATTACCTATGAAACTATTTTCATATCTAAATAAAATAGCGATCGTTTAATTTTGAAAATTTTAGCTAGCTCGATTCCCGGTTGAGGCAAGCTAATTTTATAAAAAATTTGAATGCAGTTTTGATCCTTTTTAAAAATATAGGAACGTTGCTTTTAAGTAAAATAATCTATCTTAAAGATATAAAATGGTTTCCCTTCAGGGCCCATTGATTATTTCCACCCTGTATATCCCATAGTGAAAAGCCGGGTTTACCACTAAGAAGACGATATTGTGGTAATATAGATTTTGCTCAACGGTCACTGGTATGGGGCAGAAAACGGCACAGTTTCAACTTTAGCTTTAGAGGGTGTAAAAGGTTCCAACCGCCACCTTCGGAACCCAAGCCAAACTCCCCTGCCCGCGGTGCACCCTGCTAACTAACAAACGGAGCTTCGCGGTTGATTGTGGCATAGCGCAGCCTAACTCTGACACAGCTAAATTCCCTGACTGCCGATGGGCTGCAGCATTGGCGGTGCGAGAAACTGTGCCCTGCGATCCCCCACTCGCATGCCCAGCGTGGGATTATGGTCGTCTTATTGTAAGGGGAAGCCTATGTTTAGGAGCTACTCCTGAACTGAATAGGCTGTTTTAATTGCCAGGTTGTTTTATCACACTTCACACTAATATTATAAATGCGAAAGTTTGTGAGTATGTATGAATATATGGATGAATATTTGTTATTCTATAACGCGAAAACTACTGAACGGATTTAAATTAAACTTGGAATATACATAGTTTATGACCTGGATTAATACATAGGCTACTTATCCGGGTACCACGCAAGCGAATCCGCGGGCGGAAGCTAGTACTTTGTAATTTGATTGTGTTACGTATATTATATCTTGCTCAATTAAAATCCACATAAATAAAGAAATTTGATTAAATATCTAGACGAGAATACGTAATACAGAGCGTAGACGTGTCAAAGATGTGGTGACCTTGTATACAACATTACACACAGTTGTAATTATTGTCCTAACATAGAATACAGTTAAAATAATTATTTTTAATGTATTGAGTAGTGAGGAAGTCAAGGATATTGAGATTTGATTCATTTAAAAATTAGTTACTGCCTGGCAAGGTGCAGAATATTCTAGAGCCGTAGGCCTTTTCGTCGGCAATGCTCTTTCATTCCTCTTACCTCTCGCACATGGCGACTAGTCGTGTCTGGCACTTGTAACTTCACTCATGTAACATATCATAGATTTAAATGTCTTTGATATACGAGAAATACAAAACAAAGAACTGTATTTTCATAAACAGGGTACATTTAACTGGTCTTGAAGAGATCGAAGAGATCCTGCATACTACTTATTTATGTCCTGGTGAGCAATGAATAGTATAGATATCTCTCTTTTTTTCTTTATCTAACTACTAGCGGCCCGTCACGGCTTCGCACGGGTTTAATCCCAAATCTTTTCTAGCAATAAATATAGCCCATGTTACTCAGGGTAAATGTAGCTTTCCAATGGTGAAATTTTTTTTTTAATCGGCACAGTAGGTTTTGAGTTTATTTATTGCAAACATACACACACACACACAAAAATACAAATTGTTCCCCTTTATAATATTATATATATTAATATTAGTGTAGATAACTGTGGATGTAGAAGTAGATATAACAGAAAATGCAATGTTTCTACACAGGACAATCACACTGTTTCCTCTCTCGTTCTACGAGTATGACAATCCAGTCCATGCAATGGTTGTTAGTATACAACCGCGTATTAATTTGATAGATAAGTAATTTCTATCGTTTATCCATATTTTACAATAAAGAAAAAAAAAACTTCAAATCTATCTAGTTTCACCTCTTCTAAAATATTCCTAGTATAACTCAAACACTCATTCGCACAAAATCAATCTCCCCCAATCATTTGGAACTAAGCCCAAAACTATTAAAAGGGCAAATAGTTTAGTCACTAGATGACATAAACTGGGGAAGTTTCCCGCGGGTTAGCTTGCCCCATGGCTGGGCAGGCAGTCCCTTAACACATTAATTTTGACAGCGGAGAGGTTAGCATTTATTTGTGAAATATTTGGTAAGGGCTCTGTCTGCTGTCTATTTTAGGTTTGTGATTTTAAGCTTCAACACTAGGAACTACTTAGAAGCTAGGATTCTTCTAGGAGTGTTTTCACGCGGAAGTTATCGTCTGTCGGACCGATTTACTTATAATACCACGATATCACATTTGGGACTTGACCATGTTTAAAAATAAGCTCCCCATTCACGAATATTAACGATCTATCATCACATTATCATCATCATCAGCCTATATCAGTCCACTGCTGGACATAGACTCCCCTAATGGGATGATGCTCCCCATTGCTCTATCCTGAGCTCGGCGCATCCAGTTTCTACCAGCTGCCTTTCGCAATTCGTCACTCCACCTGGCTGGAGGCCGTCCTTCGTTTGCCAAACCGCGGTCTCCACTCAAGAACTCGTCACATCGTACTAAGATACCATTTCATAAATTTTCTCTGGCTAACGGTATAACTAACAGCTAACGGATATTATCATAC
Organism: Horisme vitalbata; assembly: GCA_951804965.1. NCBI lineage: Eukaryota > Metazoa > Arthropoda > Insecta > Lepidoptera > Geometridae > Horisme > Horisme vitalbata. Next base: position 34,026,389 of record OX638091.1, on the reverse strand, counting down.
GTATTATGTGAAGACGCTCTATTTACAAGCCACAAGCTTATTAGGCCTGTGGGTTCGCTCCCATTAAAAGTTATTTTAAAAGATCCCTTTGGAACAGTACTTTTTGCTGGACGGACAGTACCCTTTTTTGTACCCCAGAAATTCGTCCTGATCGCTTGAGTAGCTATGGAAGTGAAAGCGTAGCGCCACTGTCCATCATCATGGTATTGGTAATTTTTTAAGCAACAACTAATGCGTTTGAATAAAAATTTCATAAAATTATATTCTATTGGAACCCTCCAGTAAAAGATTTTGGTCCAAGCCATTGAGTTCATTCACTAATTATCTAAATTAGGGGAACAGTTCGTTGGTAAGCTGACTTAAGATTATGTCATCCCTTTTTGTAACTATCAATGTTCAAGTATTCTAACCACAGAGGGTATAATGAAGATAACCATTTCTTTCATCTTGAACAACGGTTGTGTCAATGTTACTTTATTTTATTTTCTAGTGTTTTTCTAATTTATGTCGTTTATTATTAATGGTATTTTGTATACCACCATCGTTTGAGATGAAAAAAATAACGTTTATCATACGTTATTTACAAGTATAGTAAAATGGAATAAAAGAAAATTGGGACTGGAATTGTCTGATAAAAAAAATATTGACCAATCCTTTTTTGTTATAATCGCCATTGCTTTAGCAGAAAACAGGACCTAACTGGAAACTGGACTTATAAAAAGTAGTACTTTGCCTAATATTGTTATGAATAATTATACTTGGTACTGGTGAAATTGTGGAGAACTATCCCAGAAGCCATTAAATAAAGAAGTTAAGTGAAGGGTATATTATCAAAACTAGCTTTCAACTATGGCTGCGCTCGCTTGGTAGTCGTATAAAATGTCGCATGTGTTAATCCAGGTCAATCCGTTAGCCGCTACAGAGATGAGTGGGGACAAACATACTAATACACATACTCACTAATACACACATTTTTACATTTAGAATATCAATGTGACTAGACGACCCAGCCTCTTCAACAACAATATTATTGTAACTCAAAAATATGTATGCATATAAAATTCTGTGTAATATCCACCTAAAAATGTGTAATGTATAATACATTACAATACAATAACATTTGTAAACCACCACCACTACTACTACTTCTCCTTCTTCTTCTTCTTCTTCTTATATATAATATAATAATACCACTACTACTCGTATTTAGACTAGTAAATAAATAAATAAATAAATAATCACGTGAAACCAGCTTTAAGTAAACTCCTGTGGTATACTCTCCAAGGACACACCCTTGCAATTATTCTCATTTCTCCTTCAAGCGACCGTTGCTGGGGTTTGTTTGGAGACGTTTTGAGTCCAATTACTAAAGTGATGTCCAAATACTCAAAACACTCGCGGAAACAAATATTTTGAAAGCCTTCATTTAGGGAACGAATGGTTCTGTTTATTTGGTAAGGCACAATATTTTTAGGTGGATATAGAATAAACTCAAATTTATTTTAGGTAAAAAACAGGCGACCCATATTTTTACTGAAAGCAGTTTTACCAACAGAAACCTGAATAATAGATGATCTAAAATTGCTCAGTTATATTGTTGGTTGCTTAATTCTGAATCACAAAAAATAGAACAGAATTCTGTTTTATACTAGCGGGCACCCGCGACCTTATTCGCGTATATTCCTTATTTAGAGGTTTCTTTCCCGCTGCACTCCTTCAGGGGCTGAACTTCAGAAAATCCTTTCTCAATGCAGCCCAACATTATAAACTATGCATCAACATCATTATATCTTATACACTTTTTAATTATATCAGTCTTCCTCCTCCTCCGTCGTTCCATCAGTTCTGAAGGTCGTGATTCGTTTGGAGCAGTCTCTTCACTGTTTGCCTCTATCGGTTTCTATCGGCCGCCTGATGGAGAGCCACACTGACTGGTATCTCTAAGTGTTCGGATGCTTTGTCCGTCTATCGTTTGTATATATTATATTATATTTATATCGTTTGTTTTTAATTATATCTGTCGTAATTATCAAAGTATCTATCTATTGTTGTCATGTCGCTGCTGCACTACCTACCTCAAGTTTTAGCTGAAAATCAGCGTTGGGTATGCTTCGAACTACCAACGTCATGTTGAGCTGAATACTCTTTGTGGCACTCAGACAAATGTATGGAACTAACATTAACTAAATTATATCATAATATACTTACTATGTTAGGTTTCTTTATTTGTTAAATGTTTACCCAGTTTATTGTGCTTGCCAAAATAAACGTTCCATTCATTCATTCATACATTATGCAAAGACTCTCCGAAATTCAAGTATTAGCACTAGTATATAGTATTTAGTATAGCGTAGTCTGAAGGCAGCTGTACAGTTTGAGCTATGCATCGATCGAGAGTAAAACCAATAACATAAAATAATTTATCAAGTACATACATAATAAATTATAATGATATCGCTGACCGCAGAATTTATCAATGTGTTTCACTTCAGCATCAATATTTAATATCCTGAGCCACGCTTCGCATACTTCATGTTTGATACGGGATTAAATTTTCATAATAATTTTTCCTTCGTGAAAATATAATCCACGAGTGATTATTATTGCTACTTAACTTGTGAGCAAAATCAAAGAAATAAGCTTGCCTTTAAAAGAGTGTGAAATATTATTAGGGATCAATATAAATCACAAGCTTAAGATAAAAAAAAAGATACGGCGCCTATAAAAGAGGTTAATATATTTTGTAAAGTATGACGCCTCCGTTGGAAATAATTCACGGAATTCGCCTCTTAAAATTTCTATCTCTATTTGAATATTTTGCTCAAATACAAATATTATAGCAAAGTATATTTTTAGTTATTTCTCTAAGACCCAATTTTAAATTTGTCAGATTATTGTATCTGTTGGATAATTTAAAAGTTTAACGCATAATGGATAAGATTTTGACGATAGCAAAATTAGCCCACCAGTAACTAAGTCACTTACTTTTTTTGTTGCTCTTATTTAGAGAAAGATGATAGTTATTACATTTTCCTGTAAATACGGTAAAATAATCTAGGGTACATCTAGGTTTCTTTCATACAATAATTCGTCATGCTTCTATTCATAACAAAGAAAGAACAGTAAACAATACATTTCTGCTTCATAATAGAATTATTTCATCGTTCCATTATTTCGTTTTCCTTTCGTTTTTCATGCCTTATAAGATTCACTTAAATATAATAAGCCAATTAAATATATTTTTTGTGAATGTTTTATTTTACAAAATGGAGGGGCAGTGCTAAATTTTGTACCGACTCGACCATATTATTTAGCATAAGAGAATGACGAATGGAGAGAGTTGGGGGAGGCTTTTGCCCACCAGTGGGACATTGAACTGAATTTAATAATATTAAGTATTAGTTAAAGTAAAAATATTATACTATTGTTTAATATATTTTAGAACTAACTAAAATGCTAAGATCATCATCATCATCATTTCAATCGTTAACGACCCACTCCTGGGCATAGGCCTTCTTTTAATTAAAAGTGTTATAATAATAGCATTGGCAGTCGCAAACTTTTGTGAACAGTTTCAGAGATATGACATCTCCCTGTCAGAAGGTGGATACGTCGAGCTAAACACAGGATGCAACAGCGCTCATTAACGGATGCCACCATCCATTCGTGGACTGCAACAGGTTTATGATGATGATGACATCCATAATTTATAGCGATGAAATCAATAAATTGCATGAGTGAATATAACTTAAAAATGCCGATAAACGTGTAGAGGAGTTTGCGCGTAAATGTCGATAAATCAACATTCATTGCCCATGGGACAGAAACATTACAGACCAAATAACACGGATTATGTTGGTTGATTATTATACAATATGCTATTTTATTTTTCGTAACTAATAGGGATGACAACTGGGTAAAAAAATATTAATTTTGATCAACAAAAAATAATGGATAATTTGTACCAAATATTTTGCCTTGCAATACAGAACATGCCTTCATCAGCTAGTCTGCTCAGTAGAACGTAATTGTCTTCGCCAGCCAGTCTATCTATATCCAACTTAAATCATAAAATATAGACCTCTTTGTATTTGGAAGTACTGGCTATAATCCGGATACCGGACTTACATTGAAAATGCAACCAACAAGACAAGGCGAGGAGGGAGTAACGTTGGAGTGCGGTACCGCTCATGAGGCTGCCACGCTGCCACTGTAGCCGCTCATCTTTACTGAATGGTGCCGCAACGCATCGTGTGGACAGATTTTAGTTACATGAATAAAACACAAAACACATTATGGTGATGCAACACCGCAAGTTGAAAGAGCGTTCGTATCCAAACTATAAATATCCTGTAATAGTAAGGCGAAAGAATGTCACCTTCCGACAGATCAACTTTATAATTATTGATCGAAGTTGTGATAAGAGCTGGCGAAAATAAGATTATTTTGCTCGAAGGTTATGAGGATGTAAAATACAAAAATTATGATTTTTTGATCGCCATTTACGAGAAACATGGAATTTTAATGAAAACGGAGAAGCATTTGTATTTTCTGCGAACCGCCACGGAATTTTTGCGTATATTTACAGCTTTTACGCACATCACGACCTACTTAGAAGACAAGTAGTAGCTTGTGTTTACTGCAGCCGACAGCTCAGACGCGGTTACCTGAATAAATTTGAATTTCCCAGCGTATTCCGCTGGACAAAGGCTTTCACCCTCATCACATGTCAATATCAATGATTTGAGATAATCATAACGCGCCGCGGCACTTTTCCCAAGAGCCGGATAAACTTGAAGTACCTAAGGAAATCGTATGCTTCATGGGTTTTTTAATTTTATTTTATTCCTATGACCTGACGTAACAGGCATCACGTTGCATCGCACTACTCACAACATATTATAAAACAAAGTCGATTGCTGCTGTCTGTCTGTCCCTATTCCTTTGAGAAGGAAGCCAAGAGGAGGATTCAGCATTTGGAAAGCTACGTCGAGTTTTCTCTTCACATATACCGCAATGTTTGAAAACGAAAGTTTTAAATCGATGTGTCCTACCCATGACATACGGAGCCAAAACGTGGACACTCACAGTACCACTAGTCCACCAGTTTAAAGTCACTCAGCGAGCTGTGGAACGAGCTTCTCTGGAGGATAAAATCCGTAAAGAGTATATCCGAAATAGAACTAAAGTTTTTGCTACCGTTAATTAACCAAATTTATGGTTAGCTTCCGATAAAATGCAGTTATTAACGGTTAATTATCTGACTGCGACAACGGAAACGGGACAAATGTTTGTATGAGCTTCAGATATGTATGACTCAGACGTAGGTATGAGGTTGCTGGCTCGTTTCCCGCCACGGGAAACATGTTTGTATGTGTAATGTGTTATAGTGTTAAAGTTTAATAGTGTAAAAGTGTTGAAGCGTTAAATATTTTAAGTTTTAAAGTGTGAAAATATGGAAATGTTGAAGTGTTGAAGTGTTAAATTTGAAACTTGTTGCTATACTGGCCGCGATCGCCTGCCGTGTGTCGGCTGGGCACGCGAGTCTTCGTCCCCGCCGCCGCGCCGCCCACCCCCTTACCGCCAGTTGAAGCTGCCATCGTCGCGCAACTCGCGATACACATTTATATATTTTTATTTTATATATTCAGGCACACATAACAGAACATTATCAAAAATACACAACGTATATAGGTATTTCAAGATGCTAGCGGCCTCTAGCGGTGGTATTTAAGCGTAAAAAGCATAAAATGCGGTAAATTAACCGTAAATAACGAAAAATGCATATTTAACCGCTTGGTTCGCGGTTGGAGTCGAGCTGAGGACAGGGCGCAATGGCACTCATTAGGGGAGGTCTATGTTCAGCAGTGGACTGCTATACGCTGATTATGATAATGATGATGGTGCCCATAATCACTAAGCTGGGCATACTGGGTTGGGGATCGTAGGCACAAGTTCTCGCACCGCCGCGCCTCTAGCAATAAATATATATATATTTTTTTTGTGATGATTAATCACTTGGATCATATCATAATACACCATTTTTTAAGTGTTTGTCGCTGTGCTATCGGCAGCGTGAAGTTTGTGTGTCTGCCAACAACTGTCGTAAAACTATTTGAAAAATAGGATACGCACTTTTGAATTTAAAAAAAACTATTATTCATTTATACGAATTAATATAGTCTTTACTTAGGGGCATATGAATGAACTGATCTCAAAACTGATCAAGGACTCAAGTCTTGTTAGAAACTGTTTTTTTTTTTCATGAAAAACAATCTATTTGGACAACTCTCAAGCTCACGCTAAATAAATATCAAAAGACCCTTATAACAACAACTCCAGTCTATATGAGTATCAGTCGAATGCTGAGCATAAAGGCCTCCCAGAGGGGAGACCCCTTATAAGAAGTAGGATATGCCCATAATCCCCACGCAATGTATTGTGGTTTGAGGTTCGCAGTCCACATTTTGTCGCACCACCAACGCTGCTTCCTGTAGGTGGCCAGTAGATGTAGCTTTGTCGGTTAACACTAGCATAGTCATAATCAGCTGGCTCCCAGAACCCCAAACACCTTACAACCCAAAAAAAACATAAATTTAGGACATAATATTTACATTAAAGATATTACAGGTATTTAAATTTAAATATACTTGGATAACATTTGTTTATTATTCAGCACCTCTGAGCCTAAACTTAAGTGTAAATATCCAGCCAAAATAAACATTTCAATTAGCCGCGGCAAAGGACTGAATTAAGTGTGTGTGGTGGGACGGACTCCGTAATAAATAGCCAGATCTCATAAGACCACAGCACATATAACGCAGTAGATAGCCTCAAGCTGGGTACGGATAGCGCGTATAATGGTACGCGTAGTCGGTACGCGTACACTCTTGGGGTAACGCGTAATCAATAACGCGTGTCCTGGATCGCTCCATATTTGCCGCTACGCGTACACTCCTGGGGTACGTTCACCGAGCCGCCATCAGTCGGTTTTTCATCGCGCGTCAAGCTGCGTACAGACAGCGCGTTAATGTGTCTATGGCATTCCAGGATACGCGTAACCGACTACGCGTACCAATGTACAAGCTATCCATTCCCAGCTTTACGACCTTATTGATGCAACCAAAGACTCTGAGGCAAGTGCGATTCCCACTGCGTGATAAAAAACATATTTGTAACGAACCTGGTCAGTATATAGCAACACGATGATACACTCATTACACGCAGAATACGAGACAGTCTTTAACCATAGAAAAAGCGAGGCTAAGAGCGAGTTCGACTATTTATTCTTATAGTGGCAATGGAAATACACATTCTGTAAAAAATTCAACTCTCTACTTAATAGGTATGGTTCGTGATAGCCCACTGGAAAATAGACAGACAGATAGCGGAGTTAGCAATAGGGTCCCGATGGGCACCCTTCGGGTACAGAATCCTATAAAGATAGTGAATATGTACGTATGTGAGTACGTAGAGGGTTAGTACGAATTAAGAAAAAATAACACGCACATCTCTGTTGTCATTCTTTGTATGGTGTGCACTAAAGCTATATCTATATATGTATCTACTCTACCTCGTCAAAAAAAAGATCACTATCCCCGAGTGGAAACAACAATATTTATTCCACAAACTGCAAACAGCAGCTGTAACAGTATATCCTTGAAAGAACTGTATTTTGGTTTTATAAAAACTTTTGCTGCTTTTTTTAACCACTGACACAAAAAGAGGAGTGTTATTATTCTGTTTTATTTGCACTGTGTCCGCGGGATAGAAATGTGTTTATTTATTTTGACAGTGTAATTTACTGTGTGAAATTATTCATAGTTTTATTATGGTACAACTAAATGTAATTTACTTGACGTGTGGGGTGTGAATGGGTTTTCGGATGGGTAATAAATTATGGAGAATAAAACAGCAACCGTTCGCTTAAATAGATTTGAGAGTATGAAGAAAGAAAATACATTTATTGATCCACACACAAAATAACAAAAAAATGATTTTGAATTTAAAATTAGTAAAGAATGTATAAGAAATAAGCAGGCAGACAGGCGTGGGGTCAAACTGAGCGTATATACTGAGCAAAATATGTCAGGTAATCACAAATATTTATACAAATAATATCGTTAATCGTAAGCATATTTTGACTAATGATAATGCGTTATTCATGAACAACGCTTTCTCATTTGACAAAATTTTGCTATGCGCTTGGAATGTGCGATATGGAAGGTTTATAAAAGGGAATAGTCGTTAGGGTGTTTGTTTTTAACCGACTTCAAAAAAGAGGAGGGTTCTCAATTCGTAGGAACCTTTTTTTCGGTTTTTTTAATTTATATTCACCGATAACTCCGATAATTTTCAAAATTCTTTTTTTGAATAAAAAAATATACTTCACAGGTATAAATTTTATTCCTGAGGGATTGGTACTTCTCCCGGAAAACTCACAAAACCTCATCCTCACTTGTAATTTTCGCCCTATGATTACCAATATCTCCGTCAATTGTGAACCAATTTTCAAAACTCTTTAGAGCAAGAAGTAAGAAGTGATTTATTTGAAGTCGGTTTCTTTTTTTTTTAAGTCCTACTTCTTTCGTACAGTTTTCTCATAATAATACATATGCATACATGTAGGGGTGTACGGGGTTCCAACCCACATTTTCTGAACCCAAGCCAACCTCACCTGCACGTGGTACACCCTGCTGAACAACGAACGGGGCTCTGGCGGCCGGCTGATTGCGGCATAGCGCAGCCTACATCGGCACAGCTAAATCCCCTGGCCATCGACGGCAGCAGCGTCGGCGGTGCGAGACGCTATGCCCTGCGATCCCCAACCCGCATGCCCAGCGTGAGGATTATGGGCATTTTCCCCTTTATTTAGTGAGGCCTATGTCCAGCAGTGGACTAATATAGGCTGGTGTGGATACAGTTATGTACTTTGTCAAACTTGAAAACACAACAGGATGATACACGCTCGTTAAATAAGAAACTTTACAGCAACATCGTTCTAAATTGTATATATCATATTGCAGGTACGGTGGAAAATAAATGGCTTACTGGTGGTTCATAGTGAAATACATTGCTACACAAAATTCTCTGTTCAAGATAGCCCTAAATTTGTATCAAAATACAATAATAATTGACTGGTAATATATCAACGCACAGACAAAACCGCTGAACCTAGAGACTTGAAATTTTTGGCTGGTACTCGAAATGTTTGGCTGGTACACTTATCCGTACCGAGCTATTTCTACTGGTAGGGAGAAATGCATGTTTTTGTAGATTTATTTCTACCGGTAGGGATAGGTGCACAGGACAGTTCTTATCCCTACCGAGCTATCCCTACTGGTAGAGATATGTGCACGGTTTTTATTTATTTATTTCTACCGGTAGAGATAGGTGTACGATATTATTAGTGTGAGAATCCACTAAGGAAGTATTTTTAGTAATTCCACCCCTATTATTTTATTCCAGTGTTGTGCCTGCCTGCCTACATGCCTTAGTGGTTAGTTGTTGTTGTTATAATTATTGATTGTCTAAACGATAACGTTTTTCTATTTTATTTTATGTTTATATGTTATTGTAAGCTGTGCATTTAGGTTTTCCTGTGTTTCTGTGTGTGTTAAATAAAGATTTATTCTATTTTTTTAAGGGGGTGAAACAGGGAATGAAATTTTGTATGAACATTCGATTAAAAGTTCGGATCGTAAAATTGTATATTTAGTCTGAAGATATTTGACAAGTGAATAATAGGAATATATTTGACAAAATCCACATAAACGTGAGCAAAGCTGCGGGTGGAAGCTTGTTATATAACAAATTTATGTAAAAGAGAGTGCACTCTTACACTGAAAGGAGGATAGATAACTATAAATTTCAAGTCTCTAAAACTTTTAAAAAATATTCTAAATCTTCTAGAAAGCGGGCAATGTCCATCCGTACGAAATGAGCATTTTAAATAATATTCGTGAAATACTTTGTATTTAAAGTACGTACGTTTACAATAGCTTAATACCAAGGTTGAAGAGTTATATTTCTCAAAGTGGAAGGGTCCGTACCTGCTTGGAATTTATGCCACCCATCTAATATTACACTTCATAGAGTTTACATGAGTGATATGCTATATGTAGACAGCTCGGTTGATTATTTAAACGCTACAAGGTTGAGTGTGAAAAACATACTTTACTACATAGTTTACATTTTTGTATGGAGATCTCAAACTTCCCGCTAGAGGCATTGTTCCGTTTTCATACAAAAAACTTAAACACTACAAAATAACTTAACTAAATGCAAAAAAGTGAATTTGTTTGCTTATTTATTTGTTACAGTTACACGCCTAACTCATAAATATGTTTATTCTCTTCTTGTTGAATTCTTTTTGTTTGTTAAATTATTTTTATTGCACTTTTGTTATTCCTATAAGAATATACCTACATACTATACTTTAAGTCTAAGTACATACTACGCTGCCAGAAATGTTAAAGGCTTGTCAGAATGTACGAGTAGACAGTCCGGCGAGTCACCGTGACCCCGCTATATAGGCTTTTAAGTCCTAGTGTGGGGAACAGAGCTTACCTACGGTACATTTTTCAACCATAACTTACCTTGTTTAAATTGTACGAGTAGACAGTCCGGCGAGTCACTGTGACCCCGCTATATAGGCTTTTAAGTCCTAGTGTGGGGAACTGAGCTTACCTACGGTACATTTTTCAACCATAACTTACCTTGTTTAAATTGTAGTAATCATTTACTAGATGCTTTTATTTGACGTTATAGGTTTTATTATTATTATTACCTACTCAACCGATCATCATGAAATTTCCGCATACACTTTTTCAGGATTACAAAAATGGACATGAACCTTTTATCCGGGAAAAATACCTATTTCTGATGGATTTTGATGTAACTTTTAACGCTTTGAGTGCTAAATAATACTACCGTAGAAGTGCAGCTGGGGAACTCCTTAGTGAGGGTGAGGCCCAAAGTCAACGAGTTAACGCGAGCGAATTCGCGGACATTATAATGTGCGACAGACGATAGTCCGTAATTATGTGAACACGGTCCCCGCCGTCTGTTCACCCCTTGCACAAACAAGGTCTTCAAGATCCTATATTAATTACAATAGATCCGTTAATCACTTTGAATTTGATATCACAATTAATTGAAACTGTTGGCGTGAAGGTATCAAGAACCAAACTTTGTTTTAATGATAATGCTCTGACTTTGAGCTCTGGTTTCACACGATGTTATTGAATCAAACTTGCCTGATGAACGTTTACACATTTTTACTAGCTTCCGCCCGCGGCTTCGCTCGCGTGGTTTCAGAATGAAAAATAAGCCTATGTAATAATTCACGTCACAAACTATGTATATTCCAAGTTTCATCCAAATCCGTTCAGTAGTTTTTGCGTGAAAGATTAACAAACATTGATACTCACAATATACATACATACACAAATATACATCCATACTCACAGGCTAGCTGTTGTTCCTTTTTTTAATAAAAAGATTGAAGCAGGCGGTTGCTTTTTGCGGCATGCACTGCAGAAAACGCATTGCGATTGACGCACACTGTTTTAATACGTAAACGAATTCCGTGTGCTGTTGCGTGAAACGTTAAAAATAATTCCGAGACGATAGCTAAAGCAGTGCTTGTCAATCACAATGCCATTTTCCGCAGCGTTTGCCGAAAAAAGCAAACGCAGCCATCTTGGGCCAATTTTCATCAAACTAAACTAAGAACACTCCCGACTGATTTACCTTTCAAATAAAAATTATAAAAAACAAAATAGGTTCATCCGTTCGAGAGCTACGATGGGCAGACATACACACACACACACACACACACACACGCGCGCGCGCACACGCACACACACACACACACACACACACACACACACACATACACACAGAGAGAGAGAGAGAGAGAGAGAGACGTCAAACTGTTATTTTTGCGTTGGGTAAAAAGGCACACGTTAGTCTTCTGACCATAGAACACAGCTCGAATCCGTTGTTGCACGAATGTACAGAGAAATTTGAGAGGAGTCTGTTTGTGAATCCTATACGATCCAGTTTAATTGAAAACTTATGCTATAATAGATGGCTTACCATGAAACTATCGGATCAACGAAGGAAGCAATCTAAGCGGATGGAACGTGCGATTAGATTCTAAACTTCGTAAATTCATTAACGAATTCCCGACGCTGTTAAAATACCATCGAAACTTCGATATTACTTCAACTTGGAGTTTTTAAGATCAATGTCGTTCTTTTATCTTAAAGTTGGTTAAATCGGGCTGTGGGGTTTTGTTGGAGCTAACATTCGAAGAGTATCTAGATAGATGAATATATAAAAATAACTAGCTTCCGCCTGGGGCTTCACTCGCGTAGTACCCGGATAAAAAGTAGCTTAAATGTTAATCCAGATCTTAAACTATGTATATTTCAAGTTTCAGCCAAGTCCGTTCTTCCGTTACGGCGTGAAGCGACCACAAACATACCCACACACACACAAACTTTCGCGTTTATAATACATACACACGGACATTATCACATAGTATCATCTAGCCCTCAACTGATTTACTTTTGCTATGGGAATCGTAGGTATACAATATACTACATATAGGGTGGAGCAAAATTGTACCTCATCGAGGGCAGCCACCTTTTGTTTTGAAGTTAGAAAGTTTTGTTCTTAGAAAACTATGTAGGTTTATTTTGAAGAAAAAAAATAGCATTTTCGGAATTTTGAATAAATGTACAGTCAGTATAGAAAATAACATTAATCAAAAAAACAAGGTGGTCTCAATCACCTCTATTTCCCAACAGGAACACTTTTCCCAAAGTAACTTACCAAATCAAAACGTAAGATTTCGCGAAAATAAAAAAAAAGTTTTCCATACAATTTCTTGAGTTCTTGAGTGGAAACGGCTCGGCAAACGTAGTGGGACGCCCTCCAGCCAGGTGGAGTGACGATCGATTATTTGAGCTCAGGACAAGGCGCAATGGCGCTCATTAGGGGAGGTCTAAGTCCAGCAGTGGACTGCTATAGGCTGATGATGATGATGATGATGATACAATTTCTATGAAACCTCATTCGCCTTTAGAATGGCATAGAATTAATACTTCCCCGGAAAAACATTTTAATAGTTTTATTAGTACTAAGTAGTGACCGGGCGCAGTGTTTGCTTAACTTAAGTTTCTTAATAAAACTAAGTTTAATTTTAGCACAATCTTCAAACTAACAAACATAAACGATAATCGTAAAGCGCGTCTACAACTACAACTATTAAAATTAACCGTATTATGATAACGGTTAACGACTTACTCAACTATCTCGAGTTGAGATTATCTCAACTTAATTCCAATTTACACTTACAAGTACAGTCAGGAACAAAAGTAAGCAAGCACTTCAGATCTTTAACAACTGTCTATGATTTAGCTAGGTACTCCATTTAATAAATTTGTTATATATAATATGTAAATGTGATTATGCAACAAGATTACGTGTTCTTATTAAAAAATATATATCAAATAGTAGACGTGCCTCGTATACCTGATACCATACAAAAAAATATAAATACAAAATATTCGAAATTTAATAAACTAAAATATTTACCTAGAGTTTAACAGAAATGAGTACTAACCATATATTTTCTTATTAAACCGAGATCTACCCTCCGCTTGTGCGTAGACGGGCAAAAGTAATTGGCTCCGTGATGGTGACGTGAACGGTCACCCGTTTCCGCGCAACGCTTGGTACTTCTTTTAAAAGTATTAAACTGCGTTTTAAATAACGACCTTATACCACTCCACGCCTGTATCATCTACAGTAATTGATGATACTATTAATAATGATAGTTACTAGATAAAAAATGGCCTAAAAACTCCGACACCAGAGTTGGTCATTAGCTCAAACGAAGAAAAAGAAAAAGAAGAAGAAGTTACTAGATTGCCTATTCATTCATTGTTATTGTGTGTTTTCTAACCAACCTAAGTATAGAACTTACTTTGTTGTCTTGTTGCTTTATAATGCGCATGTTGTGATACCCTATAATTACGGGTGCACTGAGACTTTTATCCTTTTGTATGTTAGTTTGTTTAAGTGGTATTAACCTGTGTTGGATGTCCTTATAAGTAAAATAAAAAAAATATTGTGAAATCGGGCCACATCACATTTATATTAGAAATGCAAGTCGTGTATATGTTTGTTCCAACTCAATGTCATTATAGTTGAATGAATTTGGATGAAACTTAGAAGAACACATATTTTTGTGACCAACAAATATGGTATACTTATATCTGGTTGCCACGCTATGGAAACCACGCGCAAAAGGCTTACCACTTTCACAAAAAAATATAGATTAAAAGGTTTTAAAATTTCCTCAAACATACTGAGCACACCTTAGAATTTTCTACTTGAAACGGCAATATAATATTGAAATTTCTTTTTGAAAAGAATTTTTCTCGAAGAATTTTTTTCTCAATGGTTTACGTCTATTTATAAAATATAAGACTTTCATTCAAAAGAGATCAAAGATGAAATAAGTCATGATGATTTTAAATCCCCTTATTATTTCCTTTTGAGTTCTTATTGTAATTATTCTTAACTGCTCTATTTTTTCTGTATCGATTTTTTGTTTGTTCTGAATATTTTTTTTGATTTCCCAATATTTAATCTACAAATCTGCTACCTTAAAAGAATAAGCACAGGAAAGGAATTTTAAATATTAAGAATTTTTGTAAGAGTTGTGTAATTACTCAATAGAAGCCCTAAATAAATAAACAAATAAACAGATTTGACTCATATTAGAAAATAACTCATAATATTTTTCTTATTCTATGTTACCTTCATGCATTTTAAGCTTCACTGAATAAATTTCAGACTTAAGATTTCATATATATTTATTTCCTTCACAGGCAAGTCAAAACATGTATACATAAAGAATTTTATAACATCTATGTAGCTACATATTTTTCAGTACATACATACGCGTCATGTAAAAGAACGCTGGAAGAAGTGTTTGTGCACGGGTAAATACCGATAAATTGCCTATTGCGCAGCTTACTGCCAGTGTTCTTTTTACATAACGTGACCTGTACTACATTGGCGACCACATACCCTACACATTAGAACATGCACAGCCATAATTAATTAACTACTCTTTAATTCACTGATATCAACATAAAAAAAACTATTTTCATTTACTTTTTAATTTGGTTTTAAGGTAAGTAGTTGTTTTAAAAGGCAATTGATTGTACATTACAAACTTCATACTTTGTCCAGGTTTATATGTTTAAACCAGTCTAGTTCTTGATATTTTAGCTTTGCTTTATTTCTAGTGCAGACTACAATACTATCTAGTGTATTTGCAATTTTAACTGTGTAATATTTGATAGGTTATTTCCATCTGCAATGGCAAACTTTGAAACAACTATAAAGAATACAATGAAAAAATCTACAACCAACTTTTAATCAAAATTTGTATTTGCTTAAGTATGAGAACTCGTTGTATTACGTGGCCTAGATAGGGTTGCAACGTTGTTAAGGATAGTGATGAATATTCAGTCACCTCCACACGTGTTCACCATGTTATTCTTGTAGTAAAGGTTGACTAGTTTGAGATAATAGTATAGATGCTAAGCATACTCACACGGCTAAACCATGACCCAGAGACTACAGAGTCCTTAATGGTAAGTAAAAGCTACCACTTAACCAGGTATAAACCGCCCATTGCACCTACACTACTATATCATTTCTCTTGTTTTGTAAATTTTTGGTTTTTAATTGGTGTTATGTGCAATAAAGAGTTCATCTATCTATCTACCTATCTATCTATCTAAACCATCTATCGAGGGAAAGACCTTGTTATAGCTTACGAGGTGCTACGGTGTAGAATGCTACATCTGTGCTACAGCGTAGAATGCTACGTCTGTGCTACGGTGTAGAATGCTACATGTGTGCTACAGCGTAGAATGCTACATCTGTGCTACAGCGTAGAATGCTACATCTGTGCTACAGCGTAGAATGCTACATCTGTGCTACAGCGTAGAATGCTACATCTGTGCTACGGTGTAGAAAGCTACATGGGTGCTACAGCGTAGAATGCTACATCTACGGTGTAGAAAGCTAAATGGGTGCTACAGCGTAGAATGCTACATGGGTGCTACATCGTAGTCACTATGTAAGGAGCTGCTACTATACGACTGTTAAGTTGGCTGAACCATATATTATTCATTTTGAATATTTCGCTAGCAAAAGGTATCATGGGCAAACAACAGTCACTGCAACTAAGACCTTTAGGTTACGTTTATGCTTCACTGAAAAGATTACTTGAACTTGTTTAGCCTGCCACCTACTCGAATATATTAGACATAATATTATTTTATCAGCCAAAATTTTTTGTCCAAATTGTATGGCACGAGTAGAAATATTGTTAAGAACGTAATCATATGTGTTTTTGCTCAAAGTATATAAATTGATTGCTTAGTTGATATAAAAGTTCACGCAAGGATATTTGGGAGATTCCCCATAATTATCACGCTTGGCAAGCAGATTAGCGATAGCAGTAACCGCCAGGGTGTTGATGATGAATGTCAGTTTAACTCGACATTCAACTCTACCTAAAATTTCTGACCATTTTTTACTGAAACTGTTTTTGTCAACGCGTCTTTATAGTTACAAATCTAAATCTAAAGTTATGTTCTTAACCCACGATCCGTATCAAAGGATAAAAAGCCTTCGTCTTGAAAAATTCTGGGAGTCATTTGATAAAACTGCCCACGCATGTCCGGCCGCACCCAAAAGGCAACCCTAACTCTGCGACTTTAGTACTATAGGGCAAACTGAGAGAAACGGACGAGCGACAATTACTCCTAAATCTTTTTCTTTTTTCCAAACTTGGAACTTCTAACAATTTACTTACCTACCTTAAATTGTTCTAGACGAAAAAGGTTGAAAAATCAAGTACAATGCTACAAATAACCTTCAGGTTTTGTTTGTTTTATATCTAATAATATCGGATGTTTTCTCATGGTCCCATGATTTTGTTCCATTAATAGGACAGTTATGGTAAATGGTGAAAGTTATTGCTCGTGATCACATTGCTTTCTGCTATTATAAACCTTTGTGTTTTAATGATAATAACCCTGGGTGTTGGGTGGTAAATGTCAAATCTGACAGGAGCCGAGTCAAACGCAACTGTGAACAAAATAAAATAAACATTTCTCTCGAAGACTGTGAACACGGCCAAGTGGAGTGACGATCTGCTGTCGGCTGCTGGTAGAAGTTTACTGCGTCGAGCTGAGGACAGGGCGGGCGCAATGGTGCTCATTAGGGAGGCCTATGTCGATGATGATGATGACTAAAGTGCGTACTGCGTACTCAAGAGCGGAACTCAAAATTTCTCGTGACTTGGATTTTTGTCAGTTTCAAATATAAATCTAAACCTAAGCTTAGATAACTGCTCAGGGATAGATTGGCCCTTAAATATTGCTCTTGATTGTGCCTTAAGCCTTTGAGTTGTGTTATACTCTAACTAAAGTGTTTAAGATTTGTAATTCAGAGACCGCTGTTTTAATTTGTTTTGTTTTTAATTAAACTTGTTTTTTTCCCTTAGAATACCTATATTTTTAAAGTCTTACCTTTACCGACTTTGAATTGAATCGCATTTCTCCACCAATTTTAATAAATTTGTGTTTTCTAGAATTTAACCAATAAAAAAGCTCAGAGTTTTACATATCTAGATCTAGAATCTAGATTAGATGTTAGAAGGTTTTTTGTAGATTTTAAATGACTTATACACTATACAGTAGCATGGAATATCGCCTTATGAAAGAGAAAATAAGGTCAATACGTGTAAGGCCGACTAAGCTACAGAATTCTTTCGATAATTTCCTTCACTGTTTCGATCAAGAAGTGATTTGCACAAGCACATAAGTTTTTCAAAACGAAAGAACTATTAGTGCACGACCGAGATTCGGGCTAACGAACTCCAGATTGGAAAAAATCCAATTATAAATCAACAAGATAAACCAATTATTTCGTTTTTACTGATTTCATTGCTTGTATGCCAAATATATTTTATCTATATTCCAATAGTGAAAGGGTTCAATGTGTATTTTTCCGAGTCTTTCACGTAATACCATTTAATTTTAGTCCAATAAGGGTCGAATTAGGCCATCAGTATGCAAAAGGCCCACTTTACGCCGCACCCAGATTAGAACGTGCTATGCTATGCCATAATGAACCTTACTTGTGACTTACACAGTTACTTAGAAATCAGAATAAAGATGAATAGCCTCCAGACGGCTTGAAAGTTCAGGCAACGGAAGATAACAATACTATTAATAAATAGGGTGGGGCATAATTTTACTCCATTCAGACAGAACCTTTTCTTTTGTAAATATATTTTTTTTTTCTTGAGTAACTATACGTTTATGTTGAACAAAAAAACAACCACATTTTAGAAATTTTCAAAAACTGTAGGTACAGTCAGCCTAGAAATAACATTTGTGTATAAGAGTTAGTCTAGCCCTATTCCCCTTAAGGAACAACCTGAAGCAACTAACCAAATTAAGTCGTAAGTAATTTTTCAAAAAAATAAAAATAAGTATCCTCGTTTTCGCGGCCTCCACTTCGAGACTCTCTTACACCATGATATTTTTTACGAGCTATATGACCAGCCCCAGCCATTGTAATCTCCCAACTTTTTATTAATATCCGTATGATAGGTAGTAGAGTTCCTTGTGGAGGGCTCGTCCGGGGAGGTACTGCCACCATGCATATTTCTGCCGTGAAATCCCTGACCTGTGTTTTGGTTTGAAAGGCATAAGTGCCCGTGAAATTACATGCACCAGAGGCTTATCATCTTCACGCCTCAAGCTGTAGACGTAGGGCGTTGCATCGTAGAGCACGTTCCGGAAAAATGTGATCTACGATGCAATGCTTTGTTTGCTTAACATCAGATGGACCATGTGTTTGTTCCATCTTCAAGTAGTATAAAAAAAATTAAGTACTAGTATAACTTTTTTCACTTACTGTTAAATAGTGATCCAGTAATTTGACCTGGCAGAATTGAATCTGATTTGATCTGATTTGCTGGAAATTACCTATACCTACTGGTTACCTGTTTCCTGAAGAAATGCAGTCAAAGCTTAATTTTATTGCTCGAGCTTAGCCTAGTCAGGCTTTGCGACGTGACGCGGGCGGCTTCATGTGACCTTAAGAACCTTATTAGGCTTCTAACTTTCCTTACTTTGCCAAATCGTCTCTGTATTCAGATTTTTTACTTTTATATTTTTCGGTAATTATTTAATTTAGGTCTGGCTTTTCAAACGTTAGTTACAACCTTCGGCGAAAATAAAGTAAGCTTACAACTACCCAGTTAGATAAAATGTTCATTAGATCGTGTTATTTAATTACATTTTTCAGAACTTTACGGGTATTTCTTTTTGATCAGAGGTATCTGTGGCCCAGCGGGTGAAGGCCCGCCTGAGACCCCGATCCCAACATGATACAAATGTTTGTATGATTTGCAAATATTTTTCTGAGTGTTTCTGTATAAAATGTGAAAAAAGTGTTTCTGTATAAAATGTGTATGTATGTATGTCTTAGTAGATGATGATTTGCTGTCCAGCATTATTTTTTTACTAAATAACGATTCAAGGGTAAATTTACATCATCGCGAATGAAAAATTAAAATTTAACCCTTGACGTTTTATTTAATAACAATATAGCATCCAATTCGAATAATAACAAGGTACATTAGACATTTTCCCACCTCGTAACGCCGTTATTTTCCGCAACCCCGGTATATTTTTGAGTCGGTAATGTCAGCCGAACTAATGTCATCCCTTTGTCATTGATGAGATCTTTTATAGGCTTTTTTGGAGGCTTTTACGGCATTCGTGGCTTAATAGCTTCAGAAGAAATTGCTTCGTTACTTTAATCTGAAGCCTACCGGTTAAAAATAGGTTTTCCGCGTCAAGTTAATGGCGGATTGTAATTAAAAAGGAAGAATGGAAAAGTAACAGGCCTACTTTATAATACTTAAAGATGGGAACAAGCGCATGGCCCACCTATGTTAAGTGGTAACCATTACCCATAACAAAGCTTTACATCTTAGTTTACTTATGTTTGAAACGTGCTTTACGATGCAACGCCTGTGTGCATTAACTTGAGGCTTGAAATTTTTAAGCCTCATGTGCTTGTTATGTCAACCAAACCCTTTTAATTAAAACGCAACAATCTTTGGTGGTAGTGGCTTCCCCTGACGAGCCCTTGATAAACAGATGTACTACTTCTAATTAATAATTTGATAACATGCAAATTCAAATTTATTGAACGATAATTATCAGTGTATTTTTATTTTATTTGTGCTCTTTTAATGATTAAAAGTTTGCCCAAAGTAAATATAAACTACAAAATAAAACAGTCAAAATCATCTTTTAGAATATAAATTTGAACAAGCATTGATTCATTTTATTGTATTAATAATATTTTCAAATTGGTTTGCAATTACTTTTGACGTTCACAAATAAAACCGATTTCAATACATTAATTGATAGTATTGTTTCTTTAATTTTGTATTCTTATTAACAACTAGCTTCCGCCCTTCGCTCGGCTTCGCTCACGTGGTACCAGGATAAAAAGTAGCCTTGGTATTAATCCAGGTCACAAACTATGTATATTTCAAGTTTCATCCAAATCCGTTCAGTAGTTTTCGCGTGAAAGAGTAACAAACATCCATCCATACATACTCACAAACTTTTGCATTTATAATATAAGTGTGAAGTGTGATGTGATACCATTAAAATCATAATTACAATTTATTTTGGTTTTTGTTCGAAACGTCTATCACACTAATAATTAATTCAGAATGAGAAACTTAAAAAAAACAGGTTGCAAAGTTAAGTAAGGTTGCAGGTTGCAAGCCCATCGCCGCTTTTAAAGCAGCGATGGGCTCTGCAACCTGTCACGTGGAATGATAGCTGATTGCAAAAAGTGGGTATGTATCGAACGTAATGTTTGGACTTGTCTCTGACTACCCCCGTTAAGGTATGCTCAATAGATTTGCGTATTGAGCAATATCTGAAGATATCCATAATGGGGAAAAAATCGTGAAGATGTTTGTTTTTTTGTTTTTTGCGAATCTTTGTTTGAGAGTATTTTTGATCCCACCCAGCGCCGTGAAGGGAACGGTAGATGAGACTTGGAATAAACATAGTTTTATGATAACGGCTGAACGAAATTTAGATAAAACCTTATATTTACTATTACTTTTTATCTCGGTACCATGCGAGCGAAGCCTCGGGCGGAAGCTGGTGTTTTATACATTTATAAGTCTCATCATAAAAGGAACAGCTTTTCCATTCGGGCGGCCTAACGATACTGGCCTACAACTAGCACATACGAAATGCGTGTGAAAGGGACAAAAAAATATCGATATTTACCACCAAAGAACTATGACTAAGCCATAGCAGAAATCTTAAAATTCATTCTTGCTCTAAACATCAACTCATACGGCTAATCTCTACTTTCTTATGACCAATATTATCAGCTAGAAAGGGATGCATACTTCTCTCCATGTTCATGTGAGGTATTCAGAGCATAGTGAACTCTACAACTTCATCTATTTCTTTTCTATAATCTAAAGTTACTATGAAATTAGATGCGAAAATATTACAAGCTCCATCAAGCTTCCAATAGCTTTTAATAGCCTGTCAAAGAGTTAAATAAAAGTAATGACTAGTGTGTCTGGAGTTCGCATATACCTGAGTAACAAATGATCCCACACAATGTAGCGACTATGAGTAATAGTGCCCTTTGCAGAGATTCTCAAACGTAGTACACGAGATTTACTTTATTTATATAAATAAGCAAATAAGCATAAAGGGCAAATTTTACAACAGTCGGCAAATAGCTGAACTCAATGGAAATAAAATGATTGTTTATTTGCGTGATCAAATATCATTTCGATAAAAGTATGAAATTCTAGATTATTTTAAATTTGATTGAGTTTATTTTACACTGAACTAGCGAACCTTTCTCAACATTGTACTGTTGATTATACAGCTAAGCAGTCAATGAGTTAAATTCTAGAAAAATAACTCATCAATTTTAATAGCTATAGCTCTTTAACGACAAGCAACATCCTTTAATTATATATGTGTAATGTTGTCCCTTATTTTAACTTATTTCTTACTTGCCTGTGATAATATGTTTATCATCATCAGCCTATATCAGTCCACTGCTGGACATAGGCCTCCCATAATGAGCGCCATTGCGCCCTGTTCTGAGCTCGATGCAGCTTCTATTTATTTATTTATTTCAGACTTTACTGCACAAAAACAAAAGGAGGACTTAATGTTAAGCCAGTCAACCTTTCCTGGTAGAGAAAAAAGTTGGCGTGCTAACTAAACCAGGTACATACCTACATTCTGCCAGCAGCCTTTCGCAGATCGTCATCCCACCTTGCTGGAGAGCGTCTTACACTACGTTTGCCGCCGAGTATACCGAATATGCTGAGTATACTTGCCGATGATAAGTTACGAAGGTATACTATCTGAAACTTATCATGTCAAAATTTACACTTCAAAATAAATGATAGTCATGATTAGTCTAACCTATTACCACTTAAAAATATCCTTAAGTGATATCAGAGTATGATAATATTTTTGGTCTGATTGCGGGTCAAGGGGGTCAAGCCGTAAAGTTTGAGAGCCAGAGACCCTTGTCATTAGGTGATGATAAACGACGGGCGTGGATCGCTTTCAGTGGCTCTTATCCATTATTTAACGTACTAGGCGTGGAATAACTAATAGTTGGTCAGGTCTGACCATTAGTAGACCAAACGCTGCTATATAGTCTTCTTGTGTGCATACATATCAAACCAAAGCATCATTATACCTCCTTGTTACTAAACTACATATAACCTCTGCATTTAGAGGCAGCTTTCACTATCAAGCCACAAAATGCTGGAATAATATCCTGCCTCCTTAAATTTTTCTTCAAATTTTTAGGATATTTAGGATCTGAAGAGTTACTGCTGGAGATCCTAAGGAATAATACGACATGAGCGATGGTCCTTCTTATTATAACGACACAATATTATTATGATTCGGCTCCGTCACTGACGAAAATGTTTCAACGATCGTTTGAAAATACAGGGGCATCTCAATCAAATTGTAGGCCGCCCGAAGGCATCCAACATGGCAACATGTTTAGATAAATCTTAAATAAAATGTTTTATTTGGTACATCTATATAAAAAGATTGCTTTAATTGGACATGAAGATCATTAGACCTTGCCAATGTCACATTGCAACTTTTTTATTTATAAAGAAACATTGTACAGTATAATAGGAATTTTAAGAAAAATATTTATGAAATTACGGGTTTACGTTATTTATGAAATTATTTCTATTTTCAAGTTTTTATAAAAATATCGGTCATAATGTATTAAAACATGGTATAAATTAAAATAAGTACAGTTCCAGGATTAGCGCTTGTGGAGTGACTTGCTTCGGTGTTCTTTGCAGATCTTCTAGGTTAAGCAACACTCCACCAGGTCACGATTGTTGACGGTTTAGTGGCGCTCAAGATGTTGGTCCTGGCTTTTTTATGCGTTAACCCTTGTCGGAGGCCTTAGAGCGGCTTAAAAACTCCGACACCAGAGTTGGCCACTAGCTCATACGAATATGAAGTCTGGGTAATAAAACAAATGTTTTCTATACCACCTTCTTTGACTAGACACGCTTTGATCACGTCTTGAAGCGGGCCTTACGAAATTAGTTTCAGTATAATATCATGAATGAGCAAGAATACCCGTCTTAATTATACATTTATACAATTTACGCAGATCTAACTTGATGTCTACAATTTACACCTTTGTAAATTCCCAAGCTTATAGTCTCATCGGATGTGCAGATCAGAGCGCCCTCTAGAAATCGTGCCCTTTATGAGATCTCATATTTCAGTCGTATAGCGGCGGGTATTAGTGCTAATGGTGGCAGTGCCCATTTGGACTCGGAACTATTATGTAGGTACACTATTCGGGCGACGTGGGGTGGCATTATGTCTTTTATATTATGTACTGAGTAGTTGGTACGTTTATTCTTAGACTTTGGTGATATTTTTTTATGATATCTGAAAATGGGACTTGGCCCACCTGATGTGGTTACCATTACCTAAAGAAAAGCATGGCTTCGTATTTTTGGAACGTGCTCTACGATGAACGCCCCGCAACCATCAACATGGGACATGAAGGTCAATATGACATTTCACTGGTACTCACACCCTTCAAACTGAAACACACCAATACTTGTTTATCGTAGAAATAGGCACGGTGCTAGTATTTATCCGAATGAGCTCTTCACAAAGAACTACTTCGTGATGGTGTCAATCCAAGTATGTGAGTGAATCCAGTATTTATTCAAAATCTATAATCTATATATCAATTTATTATCTACTTCGATTTATCTCTTTTATTTTACCTTCAAAATTAGGTATTATAATTTGATATAAAATTTCGCCTTTTCCTGTTTATCAAATTGAAGGACTGTAATCTCTTGAAAAGAAAACAACCTTATTCTTTAGCACGTGGATGTTCGAAGAGGTAAATCGTAAGTGTGGGTTTAAGAAAATTTTCCTAAAGATAATAGGAGGTTTTCGAGCAGAATTCTCTGAAAAATACATATTAAATTTGTTTATAAATAACATGCTATAGTTAACATTTTATCAGAAACCTTGATTGAAACTTCATCGGAGCATTCAGTTGATCAAACAGCTGGCTGCGATTCACCTGTTTTGGCTGAAAACAGTTTATTGAAGCTTCTGAAGAGTTAGATTACTAGAGACAAGATGGTTAGAGTTGTTTTATCTGTCTTGGAAGTGCAATGGCTGACTGAAATGGCGTGTTTGATGCCCACTGAAATGTTCCCCAAATGTAAGTTTAAGTAGCATTTCAAATCATTTATTGCTATTATAACATCTTGTATAATTTAGGTATTTGCCAACGGCTATTCTAAGTGTGTTATTTATCACACAAATAAAGAAATAATAAAATAAAGAAGGGTGGCTTTTGCCCAGCAGTGGGATCCAGCAGGTTCTTTAGATTATAATATTATCTCCTTCGGAGCAAATCAGGAGCAAATCAAAATATTTATTATCTATATATAGGTACTACTTGTACCTACTTATAAAACATTCCGTCGTGCATTAACTGTGTCATTTTTAAATATTTTATTTTTAATAAGTTATCAGTGAAAAATTGTAACTGGCCTTAAGCATACGTGTTTCATCCATGTATTAATCAATATTAGTTTTTTGTGTAGGTTACTTATCTGTAAGTTTCCTAAAAGTAATAAAATAAAATCATCACTCAATGGGAATATGTGTGTATAAGACCTATATACATTTATAGGAAGTGTAGTATGTGAAAATAAACATATTTAGAATACAAATTTACGCTGATCTTTATGGACGAAATCCACAAAGAACTTAATAAATTGATCAGACTTTTCCTTTTCCGCTCAATTGGTATACGCTTATTTTTCCTCAAAGCTTGAACTCAAAGCCTCCAATTTCCCTTACAATTGTAATTTCGCTCACGCGGAAGAAGTCATTGTACAAGTTTGAGAAGTTTCTGCAAATTTGCGTTCTTTGTTTGAGGTCTGTGTGCGGGACCATTACTGCGTTAGGTAGTTGGGCATTATTGTTCAGTTACTAGGATAGTCTTAATCCCATTCATTCCAAAACGAATCTGACATTTTGTATACAAAATACGTACCCGTTTAAAACGTAGTCTCCGTTTTGGAATAAGACAGACTATGTTTAAAACAAATTTCTATATCTACAAGCAGTACCTACTTTTTTACTAATAAAAGTTCTATAACTATAAACAATAGTTTTGTACTACAACAACAGATGCGTGTGAACAAACTGAGAATCGAGGCTTCTTTTGAAAGTCGGTTAAAAGTTTCATGTGATGGTGATTTTGAAAAACATGATTTACCATTAATTACGTCCATTAATGTTTTGCAATATAGATAGACCAAATGAAGTTCTATTAGGATTATGCCGAAGGCAGAATACAAAAATAATACCGCCAAAGATATTGCAGGATTTGTAGCCAATAATAAACCTGAATAATGTAACGTATTATATCAAACGTTCTTATCTTCATCTCCATTTAATATTCAGTACCTCAAGTTTACTTTTAAAAGTCCCGTTAACTTTATCACGGCTGAACGGAACCCTAAAACTTTACGGCGGTGTAAGCGGTAAATTAATTTCCGGTTACCGGAATTTATGGTAATTTCAACCTAAGACTTTTAAGACTGTGCCCAAAATGTTTTTTCTCCGAGCCCCTGGTGCATTCTTGCCACCTGGGTTTTTAGGTTAATGACTTAATATCATGATCACCATCATGGACAACCTACTATGATTAAATAGAAAATTATGTATATAATTAGGTCAATGGAAGCATCCTTGCATGTCAAACATTTGTATGATGTAAGGAACAAGTTTTTTACTCGTGTCAGAATAAGTATACCCAGGATATTTAACCGAACAAGACAAAGAAGACGAGACGAGTGAAGCCGTGGGCGGAAGCTAGTATAGACTAGCTTCCACGGCTTCGCTCCCATGATCCCGGATAAAAGTAGCCTATATGTTTATCCAGGTCAAAATCTAAGTATATTCCAAGTTTCATCCAAATGTGTTTTGTAGTTTTTGGGTGAAAGAGTAACAAACATTTATACATCCTCACCAACTTTCACGTTTATAATATAAGTGGGAAGTAGTATTTCTACAAATATAATTCAACCAAATCAAAATCTGTTTAGTCGTTACGGAGTTGAATAGGAAAAACACACGCTCTAACTCATAAACATTCGGATTTGTAATGTTAGCTATACGATTCAGAGCACGTAAAAACCAACTCCACCCGTCGTGGTGAAAGAAACCGGTACAACACTTACTGACCTACATTATAACTAAGTTTCTAAACACACTTTCTTACTTTTCCCTTTCCCGCGACCCATCTGAAACAAACCAACAAACAACAAACTAGCAACCTGTAACTTGCTAAGATTTCCTTTGGAAACTGGATAGCTAATTGAATCAGCAGTACAATTATATAGTAAAATCGAATGATGACTAGACATTTTTTGCTAAAAATTAAACAGATTTTTAAAATTTATCAAAGACATCCTTCATATTACCGGTAACTCAAATGCTCATAACAGCATCCAGGGCTTCCATGTTACTTGATCAGTAATATTATGTTTTTGTAATTTTATTGTTTCAAATTGTTTTCCATCTTTGTTATGCACGGGTCATCTTGCTTGTTTTTTTTCCGTCTTCTAAAGGAGAATGCCGATAACCCGTACCAATTGCGTCAAAACCAAACGAATTCCATAAAACTGCCTATATTTTATAAATAACATTAACATTTTTTTTAGTCTTACACACCGACTCGATTAATAATCACGTAAAAAATTCTTTCGTTTATTTGGTTTCCGGCGCACGGCGCCATGATATTGCAACCACCCTCACTTTTAATTTTAGACAGTAGAATTTACTGAAAACATTGGAGGTTTTTTCACTTTGTATAATCAAAGAGGTTGGATCAGAAACTTTTTTGTGGTACTACTAAACTATCTCCTATCTTTATGTATTGAATATGCTCAATATAGAGTGAATATAGAGTGTTCTGTGGCATTGTGTAGCAGTGTTTATTCTGTAAATAGGTATTTTATTAGACATCATCACAATAATGTACGATAAACAATCGTGGCATCAACTGTTTGCTAATAGCCGGTGACGCGAAACCAGCATAGTTTGGAAGAGGCATCCATGGCCTTTTCGTGGTTGTGATGAATGTGTTAAGATCTTGTATCTTAGCTTGGATTTCACCTTCACCAGTAAGTACTAATACCTATTATAACCATAAATGATGTAAATGCCTATCTACTTTCTCGTCACTATCATTATTTGAAAATAATATAAAGTAGAACACAGTAGTAATGTATGTAATGTCCTACCAACGAAGTAGAAGTTAAAACACCCTTTTACCTATCTGTGTGAGGTATATAAACCTTTTCTTATAGATATAGTATAATATTTAAATGTTTATAGTGTAATACTTATAATTATGTAGACAAAACTGAATACACAAGGTTTTGGGAAAGCATTTTTTTAAAAACAAACTCTAGAACTAATATCAAATAAAAACAATTTGTTTACGTTTATCTTAAAAAAGACTTAGTATTCCATGAATAACAGTATAATATTTTTCAAAAAAAATAGGTTTCGTTTTGACGCAATCACTTTAGCATTGGTACCGATCGCCATACATCAGACGGCATTCTCCTTTCCATTTAGATCAAGTATTCTGTTCACTTAGCATTAGGTACTATAATTCTTGTTTTTAAGTTATTTTTCAAGTCAGATCAAAACCGTTGAATATAATAAGATAATTACTTTTATTGCTTGTAATGTGTAATGTTTGCGTAAATAAAATAAATAGGCTGCGTCTGACACTGCGGCGAAGTAGCTGATGTTAAATTTTTTCGTGTTTTTTTCCTTCGGCTTCGGGTCTGCTGAGTGGTGTATGTATGTTGTTACTGTGGGCACTGGGACAAATCTTACAGGTTTTAACAGTTTACTTTGTTGAATACAGTATTATGTTTTGATGCAATAAATAATAATACAAAACACATTACAATGTGTGGCACGTGGGTAGATTCATCCAACGACGTGTATGTGTACCTACGCACCCCCGATTGAGGTGGTAGGTACTATGATCTATGAATGTATTAACATTCCTACTTACATTTATAATGTAATGGATCTATAATTTAGTAAGTAGTATTACACTAATAAACTTTAATGATCTTACTTACACTTACTTACACTTTAATTCAAATTCAAGCAACAATAACGTGCAACAACTTTAATTCCTATCCAAAATGTTTTAACATGATATTTCGATAATTTGTTTTATTAATACAATATAGAGGGAAGTTATGGATATTATACGTATGAATAGAAAAAAACATTTGTTATATAACACAACACACAACAATACATAAAATTAACTTGAAAGACTTAAGGGTGAGAAGGCCACTTCAAAACTAGTCGGTGGGTAAGTAGGCTTACAAAAAAACTAGCAAAATTAAATTAAAATTTTAAAAAACCCCCGACTCAAAAAGCAAACATTTAAAAGTAAAAAATAATATCATCGTTGAGCCATCAAATTCGATTGACTAATTTGCGTCGAGGTACCGCTTTGTAAGTCAGACCCTACTATTAGTCCTTTGAATATTTATTAATTTACTAGCATTTCCGACCTAAATCTATGAGTTTGTAATCTCCTTATTTTGGCTATTTAGTTATTACTATAAACTTAGCGGTAACCCGACGCGAATTAGTCAATCGAATTTAATGGCTCTACGATGGTATTATTTTTGACTTTTGAAATGTTTGTTTTTTAAGTCGGGGATTTTTTGAGTAGGGAGTTTTTTAAATTCTTAATTTAATTATTATTTTAAATTTTTTAAGAGTGTACCTATTAGTGTTCTGTATATCCTGCGACAGCTCTATTATAGTACATAGTATTCTACTAGTAAGCTAAGCCCTTTCATTTGATACCCATATTAGAGGGATTTGTGAAAAAAATATGGTATTCGCCATTTTGTGGTGGCGGCCATCTTGGACCGATTTTCATCAAACATAGCTAAGAACAATTCCGACTAATTCACCTTTCAAACAAAAATCAAAATCGGTTCATCGAGAGCTACGATGGTACAGATACACACACACACACACACACACAGAGAGAGAGAGAGAGAGAGAGAGAGAGAGAGAGACGTCAAACTTATAACACCCCGTCGTTTTGGCGTCGGGGGTTAAAAAGTAATAAAATTAAATAAGTATTAAAATTAAAGTACTTTACATTTTTAGATAATATGTAACGACAGTAGGAAAGTTTTATGCATTGATTAGTCTCATACGTGGTCGTAACAAAATTAGTTTCTTTGTACAATGAATGATACATGACGGAGCAAGTACGCTCCATAGATGAATGTTGATACGGGAAGTGACGTCAGCAGACACCAACAGTGCTGAAGTGACTCCCTATAGCCAGAAATGTGGTGTGACAGAGCAGAAGTATGCCCGATAGGTGGTTGTTGTTAAGGGAAGTGACGTCATTCACGGAACACACGTCACTCCTGTCGTCAGGAGTGTGGTGGTTCCCCATGGTGTTGCTATCAGGCGGGTAGTGGTAGCCCATGATACGCTTGGTGGTGGATGCCCATGACATTACTCCTGTCATCAGGCTGGTGGTAGACGTCCATGGTGGAAGGAAATGAAACTCCAGTAGACGTTTTTCCAATTTATTGTCGGGTAGCAGTGTTTAGGTCCGCACTGTCCGACAGCTCGAGCTAGTCGACAGTGGGGGCGTATTTATAGCAAAGCGCTTATATCAAAACCACGTAATAAGCGAACAAACTTGTATTGACGACACAGAGCCCTAATTTTTACAGTAAGCCTATAGGAATTATTCTAAAAATAATTTTTAGAGGTACTAAACTATCGAATTAACGTGTTTTAACAGGTTTGACATAAAAACTTGACTTAAACTTGATTTTGACTAAATATAAACTAACAATAAATCCGTTTACGATTTTTAGACAATGTTTTATCAGTTAACTTGAACTTTTTGCGACACGTGTTATTATTGTACGATTTTGTTGAAATAACGCTTTCGCGCTGAAATATAATTCTCACTGTACCTACCTGTTTTTAGTACATCCCTACAATTTGCAAGTTACTTGCAGAACTTAACTATTAGAGCTTACAGCTTAAGCTGTGTTGAATGTTAGTCATAAACGAAATCCTATTTATATTTTGATGGTGAAGTTTACTAAGACTCAGAATAAAACGAATATCCGTCGAATATATGTTTTCAAAGATTAGTGTATTTCTACTAAAACAATACTTTGATGTTAGTTAGTATATTATCAGAACTAACTGAATTGTACCTAAAAGGGCTCAGCTAATTGAATTGACCTCACTATTGAGTGCCTCTTGCCACTAATTCACATTACATTGGATGGCCTAGAGCTTAGTTAAAAATAGCTAGATTAGTTTGTGACGTGACAAAACTCGACCCAGCGTGGAGATTATGGGCATATCCATATACGGGAGGCCTATTAATGTCCAGCAGTGTACTGATTTAGGCTGGTGTGGTGGTGGTGGTGGTGACAAAGTACACCTTTGTTCATAGGCACTAAGTAGTTTATACCTTTTGGCTTTGTCTTACCTACGAATATTATTCCCGTCTTCTTGTGTCAAACTAATTTTTTTTTTAGTTTATTCTTTTCATTCTGATTCTGATTCTATTTTTTCTTCGGCGGGTAGTTGCACAAGTAACATTCTTAAAAAACCTCTCTTAATTAAAATTTAAAATTAAATAGTAGTAATCTATTTGTGCAATATATTTATGGTTAATTAAATAGCCAATTTCTTCATACCTGCTTGAAAGTGTTTTCCTTTATTACTAAGCTCAATTAGTGGTGAATATCAATTAACATGTCTCAGCCTGGTTTGGAGGTTATCACAAATTCCATGGAGCAATTGAAGACTATGTTTGGACAAGAGCTGGACAGGTTGCAGCAAAGAATAGACAATCCGTCTTCCCCGTGTCCTGCTGCTACTACTGACAGCCTAAACTCGGACCTCAATTCCTTCAGAAGTTTTGTTATGGGAGCGCTTCAGTTACTGCAGGATCAACTTCATGTTGTCAGCTGTGATATTGACAACATTGAAATGCGCAGCCGTCGCAAAATCCTGCTATTCCATGGAGTCCCAGAAGAAGCCAAGGAGGATACTGCTGATGTCATTGTGAAGACAGTCGTTCAGAATTTGAAAATACTAGACTTCAACAAAGGTGCAATAAGTAGGTGTCATCGTATGGGTCGCTTGATTACAGGTGATAAGCCAAGACCTATACTTTTCAAAGTAACAGATATTGCACAGCGCACTAAAATCTGGCAGACTAAGTCCAGTCTCAAGAACACAGGCATCACTATGTCCGAGTTTCTAACTAAAACACGACACGACACTTTTATGTCTGCCCGAAAACAATTTGGTGTTTCAAAGAGCTGGACACAAGACGGCTCTGTGATTGTCATCGGTGGGGATGGAGGGCGATATCGCGTCAACAGCATGAGGGAGCTTGAGAAGGTCCCAAAACGAGCTCAGCGGGGTGTCCCTGTATCGCAAACGCCGGCTGTAGCAGTGGCTATGACGAAAAAACCCGCAGCTCGGGCTGTTAGCTCGACTAGAGCTAAGCGGGTGCTTCCCAGCAAGAAGTGAGTCTCCAACGACGGTCATCATTGTGGGCATTTAGTTTTTTTTCCAACGTTAGTGGTACCTTCACCTTTCTACAAACTTTTTTCACTTTCATTCACCCACAATCTGTCAATTTAATTTCTTTGATTGTTTTGTTTACGATTCATGTTAAATAACTGTCATGGTAAATAGTAATGACAGTTTATAAACGCTCATTTAGGATGCGTTCACACTTAACATTTCTTCTTTTTCTCGCATGTGAATTTACTTCTTCTTCTTTTTTATTTATGGCATAATGTAAATGAGTTTGTTTTTTTTTTTTTGTTTTTCTCATTATCTTTAGCTTAGAATTTAGTTTTGTCTCTTTTGTTAGCACAAACAAGCAGGAATTTAGTGTAGGTATAGTAAAATAGTTGTTATTAATACTTTTTATTGACGTATTTAATAAAATTGTTACTTATATATTGTATAGGTAGGTATATTTATTTTATATAACTTTAAATGCTAAATAACATATTTGGTGACGATAGTGATGATTATCAAACATGCTCTTCTAATAATGCGTCGGTTGGCAGCGATGACAGCTTTTCTAGTATACCCTCTCTCTCGGAAAGTCTTCAATCTCAGTTTTCTGATGTACCTAAGAACTTTAATGCTGTCCATATTAATGCACAAAGTGTACCAAGCCATTTTTCTGAAATGTTAACGTTTTTCAATGACAAAAACATTCATGCCATTCTTATATCTGAATCTTTTCTCAAACCATGTCTTCTTTCTACCGCGTACGCTTTACCTGGTTTCCGTCTCATTCCCAATGACCGGACTGGCAGCGCTTGTGGAGGCGTGGCTATCTATCTCCGTTCTCATTTACCGTTTTCAATTGTAAGTATGTCCCCTCAACCACCACCCCTGAAGATTGGTGAGCACCTGTTTCTTGAAGTTTCTCTCTCACACACCAAGATTCTTCTTGGTGTGTATTATTCTAATTCCAACAAAAATAACTTCTTTTCCTCTTTTGAAAACTTATTAGTCAACATTATCCCTACCTACAGTCATTCCATTATTATGGGTGACTTCAATTGCTGCCTTTTGAAAAAGGACAACCGTACTTCTTCTATGACATCTGTCATTAATTCGTGCAATCTCCATATTCTTCCACTTAACGCCACTCACCATGCTCCCAATACTCCGCCTTCTTTACTTGATCTTATTATTGTTTCCTCTCTCAACCACGTTAGTAAATATGGCCAGTATTCGGCGGATTGTTTTTCATATCATGATTTGATATTCGTGTCTTATAGAGTACGTCCTCCCAAAGCCAAGCCCAAAATAATTCTGCAGCGTAGTTTTGGTAGTATGAACACGGAAAGGTTTCTGGATGACGCTAACCAGTTAGATTGGTCACCTGTTTTAAACAGTAATAGCATAGACGATAAAGTGGTAATTTTCAATAACATGGTTACTGCGCTCTTTGATAAGCATGCCCCTTTTCGTGCAATCATGAAACAATTACCTGCTCCTTGGCTCACTGATGAAATCAAAGCTCTCATACACAAAAAAACTGTTGCCAAAACTAGATACAAAATGGTTCCTAGTGAGCATAACAAGGAAAAATACTACTCTTCACGAAATCGCTGCAATAGGGTGTGTAGAGACGCACAACGTCGCCATATCCATGAATCTGTTTCTGATGAAGATCCAGCAAAGGTCTGGAAGTTTCTGAGATCATTAGGAGTTGGTAAGGCTCGCCAGGACCTTATTCCTGGAGGTCTCGACATCGATTCTCTAAATCATCATTTTTCTTCTGCTTCTGACATTAGTGATATAGTCAAAAATTGTACTATCAATTTTCTCTCTTCATTACCGACTCCTGATCATACTCCATTTCTTTTTAGCCAAGTTGCCGCTGTTGATGTCAAAAAGAGTGTTCTTTCTATCACGTCCAATGCCGTTGGAACAGATGGCATTAGTCGTAACATGATTGTTCCCATTCTTGATCTCATTCTTCCCATCCTTTGCCATATCCTTAACTACTCTTTAACGAATGGTGCTTTTCCGGAAGTTTGGAAGGAAGCACAAATCATTCCTTTACCTAAAAAATCCAACCCTAAATCCTTTTCTGAATACCAACCTATTTCAATTCTTCCCTTCCTATCCAAAGTTCTTGAACGTCTAGTACATGATCAGTTAAATTTATTTCTATCCTCTCACAACCTTTTAAATCCTATGCAGTCTGGCTTTCGCAAAGGCCATAGTACTACTACTGCACTAGTCAAGATCTCAGATGACATACGTCTGGGAATGGACAATGGCCAGGTCACTGTCCTAACTCTCCTAGACTTTAGTAATGCATTCAATACTGTTAACTTCAACATTCTTCTGGCATTACTCCGTACTCTAAACATCTCTTCAGCAGCGGTTGACTGGTTTTTCAGCTATCTTCATGGCCGCCGACAGCGAGTTCGCCTTGATGAGTCTTTCTCTTCGTGGTGTCATACGTCTGCCGGCGTGCCTCAGTGCGGCGTACTATCTTCTCTTCGCAATTTTCATCAACTCTATTTCTCATAATCTTTCATCGTCATACCACCTCTATGCAGACGATCTTCAGATTTATACGCAAGCTCCACTCAACAATATTTCTGAGGCTGTTGAGTTAACCAACTCGGACCTAAGTCGCATTACTGAATGGAGTAAGTGTCATGGGCTAAAAATAAATCCGTCTAAAACACAAACTATAATAATTGGTAGCTCAAGAACACTTTGCAACATTGATTGGTCAACACTGCCGCATGTAGTTTTTGATGGGACAGCCGTTCCCTATAGCGAGACCGTCAAAAATCTAGGGGTCATTTTTGATCGCACTCTTTCCTGGAATGCTCAGATGGATACTACCAGTCGTAAGTTGTTTGCATCTGCTGGCTCACTCAGAAGGCTACGGAATTTCGTTCCTACTGCTACCAAAATCACACTTGCACAATCTCTTTTTACTTTCCGTGCTAGGTTACGCTGATACTTGTTATTTGGACCTCACTGAGGAGCAACTTAATATGCTTGAGCGTCTCCAAAATGTCTGTATCAGATTCATCTTTGGCCTTCGTAAATATGACCACGTGTCTCCCTTTCGTGCCAAACTAAAATGGCTTCCTATTCGCCAACGCCGGAATCTGCATATTCTATCTCTTCTTTACTTTGTTCTTTTCAATCCCTTTTCTCCTTCCTATCTTAAAGATAGATTTGAATATCTTTGCTCCTCTCACAACCTTTCTCTTAGGTCGTCAGATAACCTTTTACTTAAAACTCCTTTGCAAAAAACTTCTTTTTACTGTAGCTCGTTCACGGCCCAAGCTGTGCGGTTATGGAATGCTTTGCCACTCAGTATCAGAAGAGCAACATCACATCACATTTTCAAACTCAAAGTTTACCAACATTACTTATCTCTTTCTTAATGTTAGTATTTTATTTCCTGTCACTCTCTTTTTTCTTTTTCTTTTATAAACGATGTATTAGTATGTTCTTATTATTATTGTATGTATTAGGATTAGATTTAATAGCATAATTTATTAATATTTTGTGTATAGTCAGTCTTCTCAACATTGTATTTAAATGTAATACTTAATTATGTATTTTATCTTGCATAAGTGCACCGCCATCCTCTAAAGCTTTGCTCTTCCTTTCCTTACTATGGTTGCCTGGAAGAGATCGCTTTCAGCGATAAGGCCGCCAATTGTGTTACCTTCATGATGCTTAGACCTAAGTTACTCTTATTTTTTCCTTGTATTAATGTGGTGATCAATAAAGTGTTATCTATCTATCTATCTATCTATCTGATGGCATGCAAGCACAGAGCATGGGCAAGGCATCTGGTTTACTTACTGGTTTACTTCATGCTGGCACGCCCAGGTTTGCCCCCCGTCGCAGTAGGCAAGTGAAAATTACCTTCTTCAAAGCCGACTGCCAATCGTTTTAGGTCACAAGCCGCCTGTGCTTTATAATGACAAATCGCTCGCTGCCTTTCGCTTAGTTAATTGTTAATTCTAGGATATCCGATGGGAATGCCTAGCTACTGCAGTGCTTTCCACAGTCTTTTATGTACACTTTTTTCTGTTCCACATAAATGCTTTTTACTTTTTTACTTTTTACTTTTTCCTTATTTGCTGAGGTGCGAATCGATAGTTTGAACTGCCTCAGATGAAAGTTGTTTTGTATATTTAGCCAGCTATATTTTTCTCATAACACTACCTATACTCTTTTAACGAGTCGAAACGCCGTCAGTACCTTCACCGATGTAACGGTACGTGAATATTCCCGTTTTTCAATATGAAATAGTTAATTCACGTTAGTTTCATGAGTAAAATAGCTATATTTTTCTTACTAGCCGGCTCAGCGACCACTACGCCGTGCGCGTCGCGGTGATACGCACTCGCCGCCTCAGGGACTACTCGCACGCGACTCGGATGGCTTTCCGAGCGGCAATGTTTTCCGTAGATTGGGATGACTTGTTACGGAACACACAGTCAACTGAAGGCTTGGCAACCTCGGTGATCAATATTATTAGAAATAAATATAATATATGTTTCCCTGATAAACGTAATGACATCAAAAGACAATCCTGGGTCACGCAAGAACTTCTAGACTTAAACAATCTCATTTCTGACACTATTAGTTTACAAGAAAAATACTCTGACAAAAACCTTAATTCATTCATAGACAAAATTACAACTCAATACGGCTCAGTAAGTGCTCAAAAATTTCGATACTATGAGAATATGATCTGCCACAGCGCCAACTCAAGCAAAGTTATATAGCGTGTGGTAAACACGGAGAGAGACACTACCTCTCGCTCGTCTGCAAGCTTTACAGAGGTTGCCAAGGACTCCGGGGGAGTGAAGTTCAGGTCGCGGAAGGCGGCTGCCGACGCGGTGACACGAGCGGTCTCAGAGCGCCAATATGCGCACCGCGCTGGCTGCTCGACTACCTCGCTTAATCGCGAGGTCATGCGGCGGGTGCTGGAGGCTTGCGAGGGGAGACGGCGAATAGCAGTCCTGTGCTGCGACCTATCAAAAGCTTTCGATGTCGCAGATCACAGCGAGCTCGCCTCCATACTCCAGTACTATGGCATCAGTGGTCAGGCGCACTCGCTCTTGACTGATCTCCTGCGTGACAGAGCGCAGATAGTGGTAGCTGACGGTGGTGAGACTAAGTGTGACTCCCTGGGGACTGGAATGGGCGCAGTACAAGGATCGTCGGTATCAAATATCCTCTTCTCGTTACTGCTGAACGACCTGCCCGAGTATGTGACAGCCGGTGAAACGTATATATACGCGGATGACGTGGCCGTTGTTGTCAGCGCCCCCTCACTGAGCCAGCTCGAGGAGCGATTGAACACAGTTGCTGGCAAGGTGGCGCAGTGGTTTGAGTGGAACGGACTCGTCCTGAACCTCAAAAAAACGCATTTTATGCATTTCTGCATATCAGGGCGGCAAGTTGGAAGTATATCAGTATCAAAAGGTACAACACTTATCAAACAGGTAACGTCTACTGCTTTTTTAGGCTTCCACATAGATCGTGGCGTGACTTGGGGTACACATGTAGATAAGTTGTGTGCAAGACTAGGCAGCGCATGCTTCGCCCTCCGCAGGCTATCACGCGTGGTGTCCGCCGATGTAGTCCGCACCTGTTATTTCCCGACCGTACATTCGCTCCTCCAGTACGGCGCAGAGCTGTGGGGACGCGCTGCCGACCAGGAGCGTGCCTTCCGCATGCAGAAGCGCGCTGTGAGGGCGATCGCGGGAACGGCGCGGGACACGTTGGCACGCCCGTACTTTACTTTGTTGCAGATCCTTACGCTGCCTTCGATCATTATACTCTAGGTTGTAATGTACGTAAGGCAAAACCTGGCAGAGTTCAAGACGCGCGGAGATAACCACGCGCGAAGACACAACACACGTGAGGCTGGTAAGCTGTCTGCGGTGTCCCATAGACTTGCTAAGTCTGACAGACTCACGCATGTGATGGGGCCCGCGTTGTACAATCACCTGCCAGAAAATATTCTTGCCGCGTCTAGCTTGCCCTTCTTTAAAACTAAATTAAAGTCATGGCTGGTTGAGAAGGCGTTCTACAATGTCGAAGATTTTGTACGCAAAATCTCATGACAATATTTTATATAATTATAAATTGATGATTTGTTATTTTAGTATTTAATGACTTCTACCATGTTTTATTTTAATGATTTGTTTTTTTATAACGTATAATGTACCTATTTATTACCAATAAATTGATTATTCTTGATTATTCTAAGCCTTAGTGCCGGTTTCGCCCGCGGGCTTGCTCACGTGGCACCTGGATAAAAAGTAGCCAATACTTTATGTTAATCCATGTCACAAACTATGTACATTC
Organism: Horisme vitalbata; assembly: GCA_951804965.1. NCBI lineage: Eukaryota > Metazoa > Arthropoda > Insecta > Lepidoptera > Geometridae > Horisme > Horisme vitalbata. The sequence continues at coordinate 33,987,642 of OX638091.1, read as the reverse complement.
CAAATTTTATCAAAATCAGTTTTGTAGTTTTTGCGTGGAAGAGTAACAAACCTCGATCCATCCAGCCGTCCATGCACACAAACTTTTAGATTCATCATATGATAGGATAGGATAGGAAGTAGAATAGGATTTCACTAAATAGTAGAACAGTAGACTAACCTAGCGATGTGTGTGTGACCTGTGCCACACCGACGCACGAGGTGTGGAATTGGAGATGATCATTGATCTGTCGTGTGGTTTGTGGCTAGGAGCGTTTACATTGATTCCAATTGATATTATTACGTCGCTTTCGGAACTGACGTCATATTATCAATTAAATTAGATCCATATCATATAAATCTAGGCTAAAAGAGTCAGCACAGGAAAGGCATGTTAAATATGTATTTTTGAAATAATTGTGTAATTATTCATTGGAAGCCTTAATTAATTAATATTTTTAATATTCATTTTTACAGTTTACTTATATTTTCTACTACATTCATAAAATTTGTAGCACTATCAATCTATTTCCACACAACACAGAGGTACCTGGAAGAAAATGCTACTTAGCATTATGTTCGCCCGTGAACTGGTTTTATATATTGTGCAATAAATAATTTTCTATCTATCTAAAAAATGCAAAATTGTTAAAAAGAGATGTGTAATGTGAAATATCTGTTCGTCCTTCACGCCAAAACTATTGAACGAGAAACTTGAGCTGAAATTGTGAACGTTAAGTAGTTCTTGACAACGCAAAAAAAAAAAAAACGTACCAATATTGTCCGCGAATAGGTTTTTTCCAATGTAAACTTTGTGGAAGCAAATAAGTAATTTTTTTTAGAAAATTATTTTGCATTTGGCCCTTTTACAGCCAATCAATCATTAAATATTATTATATTGTTTAGGTTACCTTTTAACAATGATATACAACAGTATCAATGTTTAAAGCCTTTTTTATTCGTTTTACGATAATATACTTTAAAATAATTCTATTATTTCTAAATGGTCTTGTCTGTTTTTCCTATTATTATACTTTTCAATAGGTACATAATGTTAAATCACTTAACTTTTGACGAAATCGAGTGTAAAATTTTGTTCGTATGTAGGAAATAAATGACTGACGAACTATATTTTTTAAATACTATATTAATCAGCGTTGAATGACAATTTCAATACAGTCACTACATCTGTTGACTGGACATAATGATGCATAACCTTTACAGGCGAGCTACTCTACCAATGCATTGTCGATTATTGCATCGCCCGAAGCGACTGAAATACGCTATGACTCAAATACATTTAAAAACCTTTTAAGAGGGAAAATAAATATACTTTTTTGAAGCTAAGTGTTCATTTTTAAGAGAGCAGTTATTTGCAAATAGGAAAGAGAGCGTAGAATTGTGTTTTGAGTTAGCTTTTTTATGATAAATCTAGCTGATCTGCCCGTAACTTCGTTTGCGTTTATTTTATTACACGTTTTTTACAAAGTTTCTTTTTATTGCCTGCCTTTTAATGGGTTGGTGTACCCCAGTATTGAGGCCATTAAATAACTCAAATCGGTCGAGCCATTTTCTAGTTATTGCGAGACTAACGCACAGCAATTGTTACCACCTGCACAAAATGGTGCAGGATTTTTTTACATTTTGTTGGCAGGGTGATTTCCATAGTTATAAAAATAATATTTTTTATATGTTTGGAATAAGAGCTTCTATCTGGGGCTTTCACGTGGTACCTGGATAAAAAAATTGCCAATATTTTCTGTTAATCCAGGTCATAAAATATGTATATTCCAAGTTTCATCCAAATCGTTCAGTACTTTTTTCGTGGCTTATTAACAAACATCCATCTGTTCACCCATCCTCACAAACTTACACATTTATAATATTAGTAGAAAGAATAGGATAAGACAATCAAATTCTCATACTTAGTTTAACTGTGACGTGATTATTTGAAATTACGTGTATCGTGTCAAGAAAGGAATACTTGCTCATCATGTTTACATTTTGATCCGCACGGAATCGAACCCACATCTCACTCACTCAGGCAGACGGCAGTCATCTCAGGCAGACGGCAGTCATTTATGGTCCATACATAACACAATTTGTTTTATTTTTAGGTTTTCAAATTATTAAAAATAATAACTTTACTCTCCATAGCAACCGCAATGTTTAAAAACGAAAGTTTCAATCAGTGCGATCTACCCGTCATGATATACGGAGCCGAAACGTGGACACTCACAGAACGGCTAGTCCACCAGTTTAAAGTCGCTCAGCGAGCTATGGAACGAGCTTTGCTCGGGGTTTCTCTGAAGGATAAAATCCGTAACGAGTTTATCCGACATAGAACTAAAATTGTCGACATAGGTTAGAGAATTAGCAAGCTGAAGTGGCAGTGGGCTGGCCATATATGCCAAAGAACCAATAACCGTTGGGGTAAACAAATTCTTGAATGGAGACCGCGGCTCGGCAAACGTAGTGTAGGACGCCCTCCGGCCAGGTGGGGTGACGATCTACGAAAAGCTGCTGGTAGAAGCTGGATGCGTCGGGCTCAGGACAGGACGCAATAGTGCTCATTAGGGGAGGCCTATGTCCAGCAGTGGACTGCTTTAGGCTGATGATGATGATGATGATAGCAACCGCATAAATAAGGCAGTGTTGAATATTTACTGTCAAAACACAATAAGAAAGCACTTTTAATGTTTTCCTTAATTTGTTTCATTCTACGGAATACGGAAGAAGCTGTGACTCCTACAGAACCTTCCTTGACCGGGCCTAACGATCACAAATAAATATTAAGTAACGAATATAACGGCAACTTACCCCTAATTAAATTAAACTTAATGGATCAGCTCTTATTGCGTTTGACGCTAATTATGATTGATCATCGCTATAATTGGCCAATCTATATTAATTATTATTCAGATACAATATCTGTTGTGCTGTTGTAAAAACAACTCTATTTTTATGGAATATAAGTTAAATTCACAACCATACACATTACTGAAACTGTGAATTTTTGAGCTAACCAGTTGTTAGGTTAATGGTCACTCAGACACTCAGACAAAACTTTTACAGGTTTATAGTGTTTTTTTTATAAATAAATGTTATTGTACTTTTGGTTGATAAATAAATACATATATAAAAATACTTATATCCAAACTTGGATAACCTCATTATTTTTAGTTGTTTGTTTACTTTTCAGTTTTTGATACCCACGTAACGGAATAAAAGCATATAGGGCGTCAAATGGTACTATAAATAGTAACGGGCCTCTGGTAGCCGTCTGATTGTGAAATAGCGCTGCCAGCTACGCTATTTCATGATATGTTTAAAAGCTCATAATGTTTATATGTGAAAAATTAAATTAAACATTTTGAGCAGCGATGCGTAGTAGCTACGGCATAGCCGTAACAAATTGTATGGTTAGGGGTTATTGGTTGTTCTCAGGGTAAATTACCTAGTTGTTTTTATTTTGGTGTCATATGTCTTATGTCTTGTCTTTGGAAATCCCATTCTATAAAAAAGGCCTCCGCCCATTTTGCCAGCGTAATTAAATAGATCTCTTCCAAAAAAAACTGGAAAACTACAGTTTATTTTCTGTTCTAGTGCGTTACAGCGCAGGATCGAAGTGGCTCGATAAAGAATTGTGTAAACTGCCCCTGTATTTGCTATCTCATTTGTCCATTTAATTCATTTCTGTATTCAACTGCATTTTAGATTTTACAATTTACATTTTCACAAATTCGTTAAATATTCCATAATGATTTCCATTGGATTTGGAATAACCACTTTGTACCAAAAAGCTCCTTGCCAGTGAACTCAGAAATGACTAAATAGTGAATAACGGCCTTGGGTTGTCCAACCCACCGTTAGCAAATGAGTCTGAGGTATTATATACTCAGATATTAATTCACAAATATTATATACATTGGTGAATGTAATAATAGAGAAAGCTTCCACACTACTATAAACTTAGGCTTAAATTTACACAATTAAAGGCTTTGTTTAAGGTTTCACGTTAATTTCAGAATTCCAAGCTGAATAGTGGAGATTATACTGTTCATTTCGGATTAAAGGCAGACGTTTCTGATGGATTTATTGTTTCAGTTTTTGAGATAGATTCAACGGTTATTTATTACCTTTTTTGTTTATTCTAACGAAGATAAAAGTGATTTATACTGTAATTTCTTACTGCAATATTTTATGACAATGCCAGGCTAATTTTTAATTCATAGTCATTAAGTTAGCTAATAGATTTTCTAACATGTTCATGTTAAAACTCTTGAGTGTATGTACCTCCTTGTCTAATATTAATTTCAAATATTCACAAAAGGTACCAAAAACAATAAATCTCACGTGTGCTATTGTACGTTGAATATATGACTTCGGTATTACTTTGATCAGGTTTTTCCAAGGTCAATATATTTAAGACCAAAATAGACTCTGACCTTTGACACAGTTTCTCAAATCAAATCCACGGATCACCTCTGAACACACAAACTCCAAAAGCGAAAACTGGCTCACGAAGTCCCTTAGAAACCCTTCGAACCTTAATTTAGTTAATTAACTAGTTTAGTGGTACTTAGGTCCTGTTTTCTACCTTTGAGTTAAGCCCTGCGGTACAGTGGCAATTTAGTAGCTGGTTTGATAAAACGTTTTTTATGTCCCAAGATCACTTTGATACTATCCCAAGAGCTAGTTTCATTTCCATACATATAACATGTTAACTGAAGGCCTCAGACATGACGCTACCCGCCACGTCCTGCGTCAGGTGCACCGTTGTGTTTATCACTTGTTTCAAAGCGGTCGGAGGATATATTGATGAAGCTACGAGTATGTTGGTAAGTCGTACAATAAAAAACAAAATTTTAGAATTTTTTAATAGAAAAAAATTGTTACTTACATGCCCAGTGATTACAACATTTTGACCAACATTTTTAATTAGACTTTATACAAAAAAATATTTTCTGACTTTAATTCAGTTTCAGTCTCGCAATCTTTTATTCCATCAAACTGAAAGAAAGCGCAACAAAAGCTTAATTTTGGCCGAACCGCGTATTTATCTAAAACGTTGGCTAAAGCTTTTTAATTCGGCTCCGAAATACCTTTTTAGTCTACTTTGAAGCTGTAAGGAAAATTGCAGCATTTAGTTTTTTAAAGTATACAAAGATCGCGTTTCCATTTACTACTTTCAGACTTTCAAAGGCAATTATGTATGGAGGAACCACGAGTGTAGGTTTCATTCCCACGCAGAGGCTTACTTTTGTTTCTATTTAGGTCTTGTCGTTCAGATGGGTTGGCAGAAGTAGATTTCAAATTACAATTTGACAACAACAACAACACCAGCCTATTCAGTCCACTCCTGGACCTAGGCCTCCCCTATAAGAAGTGGGATAATCCCCACGCTGAGCATGCGAGGTGAGGATCGCAGGGCACAGCTTCTTGCACCGCAGATGCTGCTGCCTGTCCGTGGTGTCCGTGGCCATGGGATTTTACTGTGCCAGTATTAGGCTGCGCTATGCCACTATCTGCTGCCGCCAGAGCCACGTTTATTAGTTATCAGGGTGCACCACGTGCAGGTGAGGTGGACTTGGGTTCCGGAGATTGGGGTTGGAACCCCTTGCACCCCAATTTTCGCTTTTATAATTAAAATGCAATTGTTTCAAACCTGACATACCTTTTTCTATTTACTTTTAGAAATCTTCTAATCCATTACAATTGGGGGTCGTAGGGAGTTCTGTGGGGTCGAAAGTTAAACAAAGCAGTCTTAATTGGGCAGGTTCTTGTCAATAGTAAGTTCAACTCCTTAATTGTGGAGTTCACACCAGATGTTTTAAGTTTTTGATTGTTGCTTTATTTGCTTTTGCGGTTTAGTGGAAGTTGTTTAACTTTGTGTGATTCTTCCACGTTATATGAATAATGGTCAACCAACTTCTTGTCCTCTTTCATGCTAACTATGGCTAACTCTGGCGTCGGGTTTTTCTAGGCCGCTTGAAACCTCCGATATGGAAGGAACCGAAAACATATATATGAGTCACTTATGTTCTTTATTATACTTCGCACCTAGTCCGAAGAGATTTGTAAGTAATTTTAGTTGTTATATACATGTAGTATCGCATAGGTACTACCTACCACTCTGCACTTAGTTGAGTTATAGCCTCTTTGTCATTTTTTTCAATGTACACACAGCGTCACGATCTGGTATACCCCTTTCAAATATAAATTTAAACTGCTGCCTTGGAGGCTACCATATTCAAATGGCCAAAATCTTATACAAAAATATTTATACTTGGCTGGGGGATCGAACCAGCAATTTATTCATACTAGTTTATGAATTAGACGCTCTAACCAACTGAGCTATCGTAGCGGTTGGCGATTATGACGAAATTTTAAGTTACAGTATACGTTTATTATTTTGTTACAACTTTTGAAAATTGTTTTATTTTACCTGAATTTAAATAATTAGGTAACTTACCTAATCCTTAGAACGTAGTCCATTGTATTAGTAACAAAAAAAAAAAAACATAGGTAATGAGGGATTCGAACCCAGAACTCTTTCAACGTATAGATTAATGTCGAGTGTTGTAACCGCCACTCCATCGTCTCATCTAGCTAAATCGGTGAAATTAAATATGCGTAAGCAAGGAAGAGGACTTTTATAAAACACACATTTGTGCAAAAAGTTCGAGATCCACGACTGACGCTGCGACGTTTCGAACCTACTAACGTTAACTAGCGGGGTTACCAGACTCTGACGCTTTCTGTACCTTGTCCTCCTTGCTGGAACCACGGCCCGGTCAATCATTCGCAATTTTAGTGCTCGCTACTCAACACTTTTTTTCTGTATTTTTAACGATAACTTGCTATATCTTGTTGAAAAAATGCCGAAATGCAAGCGTTCAAAGTCACGAGAAGAAGAAACTGATCATATTAGAAGAAAAATCTGAAAATTGGAGCGATAACTGCAAAAATAAATGAAAAATGATACATCATGTTGTGCATCGGTCAGAACCTGATGTGAACAATTACCTTATATGTAAAATTCTATCATAATTATGAAATAATTTCACATACAAGGTATGTATGTTCATTTAATCATCAATTATACTGTACAGTAATGTCGACAGTTAAATTCATAATTTATTACGATACTACATCCAAAACAAACTGTAATATTTTTTTTGTAAATACCTAAGTCCCGGTAGAATCGGAGTTTCACTGGGAATTAATGTATCCGCGCAGAACAGGACACAGGGAATTTAAAATTATGAAACAGTCACTTTGGCGAAACACACGAAATGGCGAGTCTTTTGTGGCAACGGTAAAGCAAAAAACTACTACATTTTCTCTTTTAAAGAAGATTATGAATAGTTTTAAAAAATCCTGAACTAGCAGCTACAAAGCGAATTATTAGACTAATGCTCAATTTCACAAACCAAGTTGGTACAGTGGAAGCGATGTCACTGTTGGAGCCACAGCAATATGGAAAAACACAACACTACAAATATAAAGAACTGTCACTGTCATATCAACGTCAATCTGACAGGTGACAGCGGGCATGAGTTGTTTTAGATGACGCATAACATCAACGTTCGTTACATCAACGTTACAAAAGATTTCATATTTTTCATCGTTTATTGTAATAAAAAAAACTGTTTATCATGAAGGGACTAGCGTTCATCATTTGCTCTCCAACAGTCACAAAGTCTGAATTTGAAAAAACATTTTTGACGATCTAAGCAAATCTGTGACAGGGATGTGCAGCAGCCTCCAAACCCCGTTAGAGGGAAGATTTAACCTCCAAAGTTGATTTTGATAGTTGATTATGGACTTTTCACTAGTTATATCTATATTTGTAATATTTCACCATCGAATGGTCTACTTAGAATAACATAAAGTAGTTTCGCAAAATGAAATTTAATGACAACGAGTTAATGTTTATTTTATAATGATACCTGATATCAAATGACACAGGCCTGGCTTAAAATACTCCGCTTGCGTTGCGAGCTTCCGGTAATTAATGCGTGCAGATTTAATTATGCAAATATTTCGCTCTCCGTGTCGCAATATCATTTTGTTAAATAATTTTGAGATGTTTCTGATAATATAAATGTGTGAGTTTATTTGTTTTTGTAGCAAAATAGAGCAAAGGATAGATTTCCAACACAGGGATAGTTGGATGGCCAGAGAGAATACTAACCTAACTGGGAATACTATCTGCATAGGTCGATCCACCTCGTCTACATTAAGATGAGTTATAATGACATTATTATCCTGGAACTTTAGTGCTTCAGATAAATTAGTTGCTTAATCACTTCGAAGACCTCCAATCGAATAATTTTCAAGGTCCTCTTCTTCTTTTTTATACTGCTTGAAGATGGAACAAGCACATGGCCCACCTGATGTTAAGTTTATCCTTTATCCATTACCTATCACAAAGCATTGCGTCGTAGATCACGTTTTTTGGAACGTGCTCTACGATGTAACGACCTACGTCCATCAATTTGAGACATGAAGATGTTAAGCCTCATGTGCCTGTAATTTCCCACATTATTAATATTATTATTTCACCGACATCCATACCCTTCAAACCGAAACACAGCACAGCTGATTCACGGCGAAAATAGGCATGGTGGCAGAACCTCCCCGAATGAGCCCTCCACAAAGAATTCTACTACCTATTGAATAATATCCTCTAAACAGGGTTAAGCGCTTGAAAAGTATACAAGAATGTCAAATTTCTTGAATCTGGTTTTGGCTAGCAGTTTGAAATTACCTACGGCATTAAGCCCGCCCTTTGTAACATATTAAGTATTTGCAAAGAAGTTTTCAAACAAGCAAACAAAGTTCTGAGTTTATGTGCACTGGCTATATGAGCTATATGAGCCGTGGTGGCCTAGTAAGTTTAAGCCCAGCTTGATCCGGAGATAGTTGGTTCGAATCTCAGCCAATATATGTCCCATTTCTAAAAATATGTACGCATTACCACGTGCTCAAAAAGGTGATGAAAATCATCGTGAGGACACCCTTGGCTTAATCAGCTCCACATGTCTTTCCTGTGGGTAAGGCTCACTAGGCTGACAGGATTGAATTAGTGCTGGTCAAGTCTCCATCTGACCATGCCCTAGCCAGTACATACACCACTTACATCAGATGCAACGGCTGAAATAGTCTGCTATTCATCACAGAGCTCAATTAGTGATATTCTTTGAATGTAGTGCATGAGCTCAGAATGGCCGAAAAACGTGAAATGGGACAGGCACGGCTCAAATTGAGGCGTCCCATTTCGGCGTAATGATGCTCTGAATACAAGATGGGGCTCCGTTGTCAGATTGTAGCTGTTTTTGTAATTGTATGCAGGTGACCGTAACTCCAAATAATGGACATTTGTAAAAACTATACTGTTTACAATAAAACAATAAAAGTTTTGATAATTCATTAGTAATGCGAAGTGGTGGATGGCACCAATTTCTGGAGGCCTATATTCAGCAATGGATAAAATGGGCTGTGGAGGATGATGATTATGAATGCGAAGGAATCAGAAATAACCCTAAAAGCGTTCAGTAAAATAACAGAGACTTTCAACGAGAGAAAATGGTTCTGAATTTGTTCTGTGTCTTACATATTCGACTGTAGAAGTAGACAAATTAAGTTATTCATTCAAACCTACACATGTCAGAAAAAATCGCTTGTAGTATTATTTGGAAGTGGGATGGAATTACAAAGGGTCTAACTAACCACTTCAAAAAGTAAAATATTTTGTTATATTCAGTATTCACGTATGATCCGTTTTGAAAGGTAGACGAAATAAGATAGTGAGTAACTTCCACAAAAGCTGAATGATCAAATGTCAACATTTCCCACGGTTCTTCTATTGATATCTTTGACCCTAGGGTAAATAAGTTTAAACGATGTGTCCGTAGAATTTTGCTATTACCTTGTTTATTTAACGATTTATAATTTCCTCGTCTGTTGATTAAATTAATTTGTAAGTCTGCAACACTCTAAAGCTGTCATGTTCACATAATTGATTACTAATCTAGATCTAAACATCTAAGGTAAACATTGTTTTAACTAACTCGATTGTAATTTGATTAGTGAAATCAATAAAAAAAAAGCTAGTGTCACTACATTGTTCATTTTATATTAATATTCAACTTTTCCACGTTACAGCGATAAGCCTGCCCCAAGTACCCGCAGCATTGGTTATTTCTTTTGTGCTTTTGGACTGGACTTTGAAGAACGAATTAAGCATGATTCAATTTATTTTTACCATAATTGTGATTTTATTTTGTTTGAAAAATACAGTTTTGAAAAATGGACTTCAGGATTTATTTTTTTATGATTACTGACAACTAGCACTACCCGTGTGTTTATTTCATGTCGCCATTACAGCGACACCCTGTTTACGAAAAGATTTATAAGCTTTATTTATGAAATACTTAAAAGTAGGTGTAAAATTCTACTAATAAATCTAATCTCTACTAAATCGTCTGTCTAAAATACATATTAAATGGTTTTTTTTATTATTTGTTTTGGTTCTAATGTTGTAGAAGATTATCGATGCAACTATGATGATTTTCTACTTAGATAGGCGCTTTTGCTTCTAGGTACAGTAAGCCACGAGGCCAGCTTGGCAAAAACTGTAATTATCTTATGCCCCTGTATTTCTATACAAATATATGGGAAAAGTTTTCCCGATTTCTGACATTTCTAGTACTTAAACCTCAGTCGGTCCAGTAGAGACTTTTGATCTTAAGAAACAGGATCAATTGGCATCAAAAAAGTTTTTGTGTAAAATGACAATTTTCTTGCTGACCGTACATTTTTTCCAAAATCTGTAAATGCAGTTTAGAATATCTTAAAAAATTATGGATAGTCTCCTAAAAGCGTTTTCCTGTAACTATAACGGTTAAGGTACCTGCCCTTACAGTCCTGTCTCAAAAATTCACCCCCTTTAGAAGATCTGCTTATTTTCCTTTAAATAATTAAGTACAATACTAGGTCTATCAATATTTTAATAATAACTTTAGTAAGTAAATTGTGATAAAAAATTCAAGTTAAACTCATTTCCATTTCTGTGAAAAACAAATTGTTTGTTTCGAAATAACGTCGTATCAAAGAGCCTTGTTTTGCAAACACAAGTACGATCGGATTCCATCTAATTGGCGTCGGCAAATAGAAGCAAATACCCAAATAAATAGCCATTTTAATCAATCAACAGTAAAGGTCTACTACGCTTACTTTCTAGTGATTCGTCCGAGAAAATTATACCTCTGTGATGACTTTGAATGAATGCTTTTTACATGATATAGTTTACAAGATCCATATATTTTTCATAGCTTCACATACTCCACCGATAAATCGACGTACAAAAGTTATTAAATATTATTTAACATGCAGATAAAAAAATAATAACAACATAATCATGTCCAAATAGTATATAAATATCGTTTAAACTGAAATTTCATACATACAAATGATTCCAAAAGTACATAGATGTCCTGGAAGTGGTGGATATAAAGCCTTTTTCTGCCACCAAGCACAGTATTACTACATTTCAGTTGATTCAAAATTGTGACCATAAATCAAGTTGCCTGTCTGCTCATCATCTGGGCCATAACATAAAAAACTCATCTCTAAATAATCATCAAAAACCTTTTTGTTGTTCTAGCTAGGAGCCAATTCTGATGTCGAAGTTTTAGGTCATCCGAGGGCCTCTACATGGAAAAAGCTAAGGAGGTCCCCTTACATACCTCCAACGTCCGTCTAAAAGCCACTGAGTGGTCACCCATCCAAGCGTTTGGACTGAAAGTTGACCCCAGGTTCGTCACCCCATCTACCAAATGTGTTATAAATTCAGTGAATGACTCCAAGACGTTTACGTTCCAACAATCGATATAAATGTATTCTTCTTATGTATTCACAGTATATTGTGAGGGTTTCCGACTCAATACCTCCGCTTTGTTACCCTATTCATCGTTGTAGGCGAAAATAAACGTTTTCTATACAAAATAAACTTTGTAAGCATTTGTCGGAGCCAACAATCAATGGTTGTAAGCCTCGGAGGCCATCTATCAAATTACCTATTATTCGCGTAATATGAGCAACCTTAATCTTAAATTGATGGGTGTTATCGAACTTCGGACTGTGACTGAAGGTGAAAAGGTCGCGAGTCCAGTGGAGGCTGATTTATACTGTCATATCATATTAAGGGTTGACGTAGGTCAAACTCTCAGAGGTAATAAGAATCTGACAAGATGTAGGAATGTGGAAATATATTTAACCACGACATTTGACCTCTCGGTGATAAATATGGATGAATGATGAATAATAATCTACAACTTTGTTTATTTCATATGTCTATCATTTTTAAATTTGAAGTTTAGAGTTTTATTCTAAAAATTAAACCTTTAATTTTTAAGGTTTACTTTTATTGTTTTTGTCCTTTAGCGAGAAACGTTAGCATCTTTTATTTTGCGTTGCCTCCGAAGTTGCTTTCAAGACTAGTCTTAATAATTAATAAAATATTATAAATGCGAAATTTTATGAGAATTGATGAATGTTTGTTACGTTTTCACGCTAAAACTACTAAACGGATTTGGATGAAACTAGGAATATTGGTACATAGTTTGTGACCTGGATTAACAAATTGGCATACTATACTTTTTACATTACATATTTTTTATCCCGGTACCACGCAAACGAAGCCGCGGGCGGAAGCTAGTAATTTACAATGATGACGCCGAGCAATAACTAGGCGTCCCTTATTCTTTAAATAATTCCTACTTTAACTTTTTTATTTTTGTTACAGTTTAAAATGTCCGTGAAGTCATGGACAAGGCGTTCGGCAATGGCATGAACCCACCGCTACCATGCGTGGGGAGAGCTGGTGGTCCGCTTTCGTCCTCATCATCATCGCTCAACAGACAGAGATGATGCACCCCGGAGACTTCTACTTCACCAGCTTCTCCGACATCAGAAGACCGAGGCACCATCACAGACACAAGCATAAAGACAACAACGTAGACGCTTCCTACGAATACTTCGCTGATAGACCACCTGAATTGTTCCCTCAACATTTTATAGATAGTTTTGATCTTCCGCCGACTAAGGATAGCAAGGATGACTGGATGGCAAACGACCAAGTAGGAGAACTAAAAGATAAGAAGCATCTGCATTGGCCAATTAAACGCGAGGCAGTTATTGAAGGTGATTTGGTGATAGGTGGTCTGATGATGGTCCATGAGCGGTCGGACAATATGACGTGTGGCCCAGTGATGCCACAGGGTGGGGTGCAGGCGCTGGAGACTATGCTGTACACCCTGGACTACATCAATAACAAACTGAAGCTGATACCTGGGGTGACGTTAGGAGCACATATCTTGGACGACTGTGATAAGGACACGTATGGACTGGAGATGGCTGTTGATTTTATCAAAGGTACTGAATGACTTCGCGATAACGCTTATCAACAATAACAATCACAAAAAACTGGAAAAGAGCGAGTTAAACTCGCACACGAAGGGTTTCGTGCTATCGTACAAGTTATAACACGATACACTTTTTACACTTTATAGCGGCTATACAGAGTGGGGCAAAATTTTACCTCATTGAGAGCAGCTACCTCTTCTTTTGTAGTTAGAAGGTTTTGTTATGTAGAATCTATAAGTATATTTTGAAGAAAAAATAATGGCCTTTTCGGATGTTTGAAAAACTTTACATTCAACTAAGAACAGCTATAGATATTTGTCAAAAAAAAACAAGTGTGTCTCAATCGACTCAATTTCCCAACAGGGACACTTTTCCTTATACTTAAGTTTTCGCGAAAATTCAAAATAAAGTTTTCCATACAATTTCGATGAAGCATTATTCGCCATAACATTGAGTTACATAGAGTGTTCGAATGGCATGCATGGACTCAGAGAAGTGGCGAATTTATTCATCATAGAAGTGAAGAAGGTTTCCATACGACTTTTTTGATATTTTCGCGAAATCTCAAGATTTGATTTGGTAAGTTATCAGTTCACTTACTCAAGTTAGAGTCGATTGAGACCAACTGGTTTTCTTTTGACAAATGACATTTTCTGAACTGACTGTACATTTTTAAATAAATCCGAAAATGAAATTATTTTCTCCTACAAAATAAACTCATATTTTCCTCAGAACAAAACCTTCTAACTACAAAAGAAATGGTAGCTGCCCTCAATGAGGTAACATTTTGCCCCACCCTGTATAAATACACACTCTGTGATAATTTCAACTCTCTCCTATTACGGTTCATGAGATACAGCCCTACAGACAGACGGACGGACAACGAAAGCTTAGTAATAGGGTAGGGTACCTTGCGGGTACGAAACCCTAATTAGAACCGCGAGCAAATTAATAAAACATCTGATGTATATGATGTGTCTGTACTATCCACGTTAACAAAAATAATTTTTAATTACAAAAAATGACTTGCTTCCGGCATCTGTTTTCTTCAAATCTAGAGTGAATCAGTTCCTTCTAGGATCTAAGATGGAGCACCCTTTTGCTCCATCTTAGACCACATAATCACCTGTTTCAGATGTGTTACTGGCCAAGCGCTTGGCTATTTTTTGTAAAAAAAAAATGAACCTGTATTAAATTTTCATTTGAAGAAAACGAGTTCACCTCTAACATTAATAAAGTTAATTTGGTACGAAAGCGCTTTTTCTAAACTATAAAACTAAATTAAATTGCAATAGTGCCTTGATAGCATTTTTAAGGTGCTCGCTTTATTACATTTTGCTACTTTCTTGAAATACAACACTTTCTTTATCGAAATGAAAGTACACTTGAACACATTACCATTGCAGCGAAACTTTCTGTTATCTAAATGCTACGGGCAGCAATTTAGTTATCTGAAGATAATCTAGCTTACTGCTTGATTTTTTTATTGACACTTGATGCACCAAGGACCTCTTTCGCCATCCTCCAATTAAAGTCAAAGTAAGATAATTGTCGGTGACAAGTTCGCTCAGCACGTTACTCGGAGATAGTGAAATAGGCTCAAGGAGGTTTAGTATGAGAGGGCGCGCTTTGACAAAAACCTGTGTCTAATGTATTCTCCCATTTTTATTAAGAAAAATCAAGCACAGATTTTATTCACAGCGCGCATTCCCCAAATACGAAATACTATTATTAATTCCATGAATAGGCCTTATTTAATTTATCTTAAGAAGATATTATGGAGGTAAATAAAATGTGTAAATCCAGTAAACAAAATTATATTCGTTGATTCGGTGCTTATAAAACAGCGGTTGCAATATAAGTGACATTTTCATTACACGGTACCTACATTAATTTGTATTACGTATTGATGCAATTTGCTCTCGTAACTTAAAGACAAAACGAGTAAATAATGGGGTAAACGAGTTCTTGAGTGGAGATCAGGGCTCGGCACACGTAGTGTAGGACGCCCTCTGGCCAGGTGGGGTGACGATCTGCGAAAGGCTGCTGGTAGAAGCTGAATGCGTCGAGCTCAGGACAGGGTGCAATGGCGCTCATTTTAGGGAAGGCCTATGTCCAGCAGTGGACTGCTACAGGCTGATGATGATTATGAACTTAGAAGACTGTCCGTTTGTCCGCCTGACAACTAAACCTGGAAACTATTCATCGCATCATAAAACATTTCGACTAAAATGCGGGTGTTAGA
The DNA here is from genome assembly GCA_951804965.1 of Horisme vitalbata. NCBI lineage: Eukaryota > Metazoa > Arthropoda > Insecta > Lepidoptera > Geometridae > Horisme > Horisme vitalbata. The sequence goes on along the minus strand of OX638091.1, from coordinate 33,971,985 downwards.
TCAAGTAGGTTGGTGAACGTACCCCCGACCGTTCTTACTTTTAACTTATTTCTCCATCCAAAGTTTGTCTGAAAGAGATCGCTTCCAAGCAATAAGACCGCCCGTTGTACCTTTTATTTATTTATGTTCTGTCTGTTGGTTCTAAAATTAAGGTTTTTCTTTCACAATAGAATTTTCATTCTGTCATTCTTTCATCAGGACAATATTTTTAGTTTTTTTTTTCTGTATTCAGGGTCGATCAGTAACATCGATGATGCAGAATATCTGTGCAACGCTTCTGCGCGTGCGCTTCGCAAAGTGATCTCGGGAGTCGTGGGCGCCGCCTCCTCCGTCACCTCGGTCCAAGTGGCCAACCTCCTCAGGCTGTTCAGGATACCTCAGGTATGAACTTCCTGATCTGAATTAATCTTAGTGAGTTTCAACTTCACTAATACTAGGTCCTTACCTATGAAATTGGCGTTTTGTATGGAGAATTCCGAAAAAAAACACACTTGTTGTTTTTTTCTGGAATTACAAATCCTAGTCCCCTAAAATTTTGTGTGTATAATTTTACAATATTGTGAAAACTATATTAATACTACTTATTTTAAAAGAAAATTAACACATAAAAAAACACGACGAATTTAGCATTGAAAGCGACAACACATGAAATGAACTGTTTTTATAAGTTTTATTTTTTGGGGATGAACTTCCTCTAAAGTAGTATTTATTGAATTTTCAATCTTTGGAATAATGTTACGTTCAGATCATAAATTACTGTTGCATTAAAAACTATATAGGTATACTAAATAAAATAGAATGAAAAAGCCTATTTCATTGGTAAGAACCGAATATTTGTGCTAACTCGGATTGTCCGTAGTCATCTATCGCTCTTAGCGATAAGACCGCCTATTTTACTTCCATGATTTGTTATTGTCTGTTTTGTACTTTATGTTTAAGTTAGCATGAGTACAATACAGAGAACTATCTATCGATCTATCTATCAATCCAAATATTCATATTCAAGTCAACATTTTTCTTATAGTTAGGTAGGTTAGGTTAGGTATAAATATAAAACAAAATGTGGGGAATGATCTCTCCCTTCCAACATTGATTAAGCTAATGTTGGAGAGCGAAAGGTCATGGCACGAGATTTTAACCTTCTGTGATCAAGTAATGTCACAGAAGGAGTCTGCGGAACGGGAGAGAGAGATAACTTCGGACCTGCCGATCCGCAAGCGGAGACCTGGGCGTAGGAGAACGCTCTTTAATGTGCTTCTTTAACCTTCATAAGGCTGGGGCGTAGGCGGCGAAAACGGGGACATCCGTTGCTGAAAAATGATGCCCTGAGGTGGTGTCCGCGGTGCTTACGTTTGCTTGGTACAATGTGGGTGTAAAAGAGTTATTTAACTCTGTTAATAAGGAGGAGGAGCTTACAATTATGTGGGCTGACGCTGCTGAATCTATGGAAGAGGGTTACCGGTTGTTCTTTCGAAACTTAAAGATTCGAATTTCATTCTGCCGAAAACGATTCTCCTTTTATTGATTCACTTTTTTTTCGATTGGCCGAAAACACTGTTACCATCTTTACAAAGGCCACATTTTTAGTTGCAGTTTTTTTTCAATTTTCAGATATTTTAATTTCCAACAAAACGTTCTACGGCAGTAACGATTGCCATATGATTTAATATACCGCGTGTTTGTTTTCCATACAATTCGATTTGCATAAGATCAATTTACTGAAAGTTCATTTTCCATCAAATCAATTTCTCGAAAAGTTTTTTTCTATTAAGTCATATTCCCGAAAATTCATTTTTCATGTAGCCTATTATGTTATTCCTGGTCTAAAACTACATACTTATGTGCAAAATTTAGTTACAATCTAGGGGTAGAGACTAGAGACCACAAGACTAGGTGATGCCCCGATGCCGGGGTGCTCTACGTGGGTTCTGTGATATATTTAGAACCTAATCTACTCAAGTCCGGGTGCCATGTCATACGGACGAGAAACTATTACTGTCCTAATCTATTCTTGGCACCCCGGGTACTGTAAACGAAGCATAAGTACGTGGTACATGGAGTGTACATGGATAATCAGGCTGTGCAATACTGGCTCCCTTTTCTATCTAGAAATATTGTGGAAAAGGTAATTTCGAGATCGAAATTACCAATCTGGCTATAGTTTTTGTGTCAAATGATTTATCTGTAAGTTGTATTTTCGGTGGATCAAAAAGATGGCTACAAAAACATCTGGAAATCGTACTTTTTATTGACCGTTTTCGGTACATTAAGATTCGGTTTTGTAAATTTCGAATTTGTGATAGGTTACCGTCGAAGAGTCCTCAAGAGCACCCATGGTTTTGGCATAAAGGCTTAAGGATGGAACATTGTAGTGGTTTTGGCCGGTAGGAGTCCGACATAATCATTCTGTTACCCCGTAATGGATTAGTATCCATGAGAATTTCCCCACATAAAAAAAGGGTATAAAACAAAATAAAACACCGATGACAGTACTCTGTGGATACTTAATGTCTTAGTTTAAACATAAAAATTGATTACCAAGGTACGTGCCTTTTATATTTTCTTCACTTTTAGTTTTACGTTTTAAATTCGCTGTCTCCTTTTTGTTAAATTTACGGTTTCTACCTCCGCATAGTAAATGCATGACCATTTCCTGCAGGTGTCGTTCTTCTCGACGTCGCCGGAGCTGTCGAACAAGGCACGCTTCGAGTACTTCACGCGCACTATCCCCTCCGACCTGCACCAGGTGCGCGCGATGGTCGAGATCGTGAAGCGGCTCGGCTGGCGCTACGTCTCCATCATCTATGAGGAGTCCAGCTATGGGATAAAGGTGAGCAGTTTCAAGCAAAGATTTCCAACTAATCAACTTATAGCCTCACTTACATTCTGCCCGTCCCGCTGCTCGTCACGCTGACGGCCATAATTCCCTTGCCTCATTTACTACAGTAGCAGTGGCAGTAGCATGAGAAGTATCGTGTCTACACACGCGTACTGCCCACTTGCCTGCCTACTTTCCTGATCACTACAGTTGAAGTGAGCTGAATGTAAATGGGGTATAACAGCAGTTACCAATGCTCGCTCAGTTACCTTATGAGCTCAATTACGTCTCCAAAATGAACACAAGAATAGAACAGAATAGCTATTTATTTGCAACAACGGAAATCAGTCTTAAGTCTTTGTTAAACAGATGGGAACATTGCAAACAATACTGAAGTTGCAAAAAAGATATCATAACTCAGTGTAATGCTGGTGGTAGCCACCAGCGCTGATCTTTCGTTATGGACTTTTTGTTTAATTAATATGCGGAGAGGATGTTTACTTTACTTTTTGAAACTACACAAGAAACAAACATCATAAAAATGTGACAAAACAAACAAATTAGCAAGTAGCAACACAGAGAAATAACATGTCTCAACTTGTAAATGTAAAGGATGAGAGTTAAACAGATTTTTCCACGACCCAGTTGAGAGTAGTCCGCAGCCGTTTACTTTGATATGGAAACTCGCTACCACGAGTCAACTTAAACGACGTGTCATAGGTCTTATTATTTCTATCTTGCGACTGAATTTTACAACATTTCACTTCAACATAACTTTATAAGTAAATTCCAAAACCATAATTCACCATATCCCTGATTAAAACCGTTAGGAAACCTATGTGATTTTAGCCACAAACCGGACGTCCAGCAGAGTATCCCTGCTTTAATCCCCGCTCTCTAATTTGCGTGAGCCGATCAAACAATACGCAGCCATGCGCCGTCAGATCCAATTTCAAGAGATAAAATTAATTGATGCACAGATGCACTTATTTCGGGAGCTTGGGACCTTTTGCCTTCCGCTATGCATTTCACCGGTCAATTGCCGAGCCACCTGAAAAGGGATTTTTTTTAACTCTCAACTTCTAGGTATGTACTATATATGTGCTTTAGGTAGTTTATGTACCCATGTGTATGAAGTTTTAGTCTTTGTATGTAGGTTAATTTTTATCTTTAGTATACTTAATAAATGTTTTATGATTTTTTGCCTCATTTAATGAATTTTAGATTTAATTTATACAGTTTTTAGCACTACCAAACTATCTCACCACTACACAAAGGTAGCCTGTAACAAAATGTTTACAAACAACAAACAAACATAACGTTCACCTGTGTACTTCTTCTAACTAGTGCAATAAAAATATATTCTATACATATATCTATTAACCTCGTTGGAGTATGGAGCGAAGAGCCGACTGAGACGCAAGAGGTTGCGGGTTTAATCGCTAAGTGATAAATGTTCGCTTGATTTGCAGATATTTATTTTGGGTATCGTGGTACCTTGGTGTACTCCCTAATTCTATGATGAGAAGAAAATACAAGTGTGGGATCAAGGCTATTGTATATGAATGTTTTGGCTAGTGTATAATTATGTATATGTTTAACGCGTGTCAATAATTCAAAAATAATTAATTGACTCAGGCATGACTCTAACAAAAAAAAAATATTATAATAAATATAAAAGAAAGTGGTAACACTATTTATATATAAATAGGTACACTATTTATAACTCAAGAACAGCTGAACCGATTTGGCTGAAAATTGGTTTGGAGGTAGCTCAGAATCAGGAGAAGGACATAGGATTTTTAGGAAGGACTTTTTATCCCGTTAATATTAAAAGTAGGGGCATAGGGTTAGGGGTAGGGAAGGGGCAGGCGTAGGTGTAGGGCCTACCCTACTCCTACGCCTACTTCTACCCACTTCTTACCCTACCCCCTAGGGTAGGTTAGGGGCAGGGGTAGGCATAGGGGTAGGGGTAGGGGTTTTTTTTGGCGTGTAGGACGCCCAGCGTGCTATCACCACTATTTCTCTTGTGGTGTTTTAAACTTTATTAATTGTACCAATAGCATTTAACTATAACTAGGTGGTCTAGGTTCTATGCATTCTAAATGACTTATTATTTATGATAGAGGTATGATAGGGTTACTGGAAGGGAAGGAGCAGGGTAGGGATAGGGTAGGGGTATGATAGGGCTAGTGGTAGAGAAGGGGTAGGGTAGGGTAGGGTAGTTGTTGTTGTTGTTGCTTTTTCTACTTCGATATTGTCATTGATTGCTTAATCCTCTTCAATATCCCTATTGATTGCTTTTTCCATTTCCATATATTTCTTGAATGTTTCTTTAACTTCGATACCCTCTTTGAGACAGGAGAACGTCTGTTAGGTCAGCTAGTAAGTAATATATAAATCATGTGGTTCCCATAACACCAGCTTTGCTTAGTTTGAGGCTACATGATGCTGTGTGATAATGTCCAGCATTATTTATTATGTGAACTAAATAATTTTTCCTTGTACCTTGCCTTGTTGTAATTTTTCTCATACCTTCGATTCTATTGAAATGGTTAACAAGTACTTACAATGAGTTTCATGTGCATTCGCTAGCTCTCATGCTAGTAACTCAAACGATTGCACACAGCCTCCTAATTGCAGCTTTATTCCAATACATTATGAGTTATAACTATTATATTACCATGATCACATATTTAAACGTGAAACGATTATAAAACAGCATAATTATTATTATTTATTTACACCTCCAGTTATTACACCATTATTTGCCTTGGGTACCTAAGGATATACTATTAGAAATACCTAATTTAGGTAAAAAATTATGTATATTCCTAGTTTCATCCGAATTCATACAGCCGTTAGAGTTGAATGGGAAATAGGAATAAACTTAAAATACACGAACATCCCATTTATATTAATTTATATCTAATGTTGCGATTTTAACTACACTCGAGAGCAATGAATCCGGGTCACTCAAAGAATCCAAAAAATCTCGGAAAGTAAGAATGCTAGGTTAATGCAATAAATTGTATTTAATAGACAATTTAATACTCCTTAAATGAAAGTTAAAAAAATATGAGTCACCATACATTTTATTTACACAAAATTACATAAAGAAAAAAAACTGCTGATCTCTGCTTAAAACAAAAATAGGAAACATGAAATTTTTGAACTTTATGACGATTTTCTTGAATTTCAATACTTCGTATTACCTCCTCGTGCTTCCATTACTGCGTTTACGCGGTTTGGCATGCTGTACACCAAGTTCCTTATACGATTTTGGGGAATATTCTCCCATTCCTCTGTGAGAGCAATTTTGAGCTCAGGAAGCGTGATTGGGGGAGGGTTTCATTGTTTTACGCATCTCCCTAGCTCGTCGTGTGTATAATTATGTATATGTTTAACGCGTGTCAATAATTCAAAAATAATTAATTGACTCAGGCATGACTCTAACAAAAAAAAAATATTATAATAAATATAAAAGAAAGTGGTAACACTATTTATATATAAATAGGTACACTATTTATAACTCAAGAACAGCTGAACCGATTTGGCTGAAAATTGGTTTGGAGGTAGCTCAGAATCAGGAGAAGGACATAGGATTTTTAGGAAGGACTTTTTATCCCGTTAATATTAAAAGTAGGGGCATAGGGTTAGGGGTAGGGAAGGGGCAGGCGTAGGTGTAGGGCCTACCCTACTCCTACGCCTACTTCTACCCACTTCTTACCCTACCCCCTAGGGTAGGTTAGGGGCAGGGGTAGGCATAGGGGTAGGGGTAGGGGTTTTTTTTGGCGTGTAGGACGCCCAGCGTGCTATCACCACTATTTCTCTTGTGGTGTTTTAAACTTTATTAATTGTACCAATAGCATTTAACTATAACTAGGTGGTCTAGGTTCTATGCATTCTAAATGACTTATTATTTATGATAGAGGTATGATAGGGTTACTGGAAGGGAAGGAGCAGGGTAGGGATAGGGTAGGGGTATGATAGGGCTAGTGGTAGAGAAGGGGTAGGGTAGGGTAGGGTAGTTGTTGTTGTTGTTGCTTTTTCTACTTCGATATTGTCATTGATTGCTTAATCCTCTTCAATATCCCTATTGATTGCTTTTTCCATTTCCATATATTTCTTGAATGTTTCTTTAACTTCGATACCCTCTTTGAGACAGGAGAACGTCTGTTAGGTCAGCTAGTAAGTAATATATAAATCATGTGGTTCCCATAACACCAGCTTTGCTTAGTTTGAGGCTACATGATGCTGTGTGATAATGTCCAGCATTATTTATTATGTGAACTAAATAATTTTTCCTTGTACCTTGCCTTGTTGTAATTTTTCTCATACCTTCGATTCTATTGAAATGGTTAACAAGTACTTACAATGAGTTTCATGTGCATTCGCTAGCTCTCATGCTAGTAACTCAAACGATTGCACACAGCCTCCTAATTGCAGCTTTATTCCAATACATTATGAGTTATAACTATTATATTACCATGATCACATATTTAAACGTGAAACGATTATAAAACAGCATAATTATTATTATTTATTTACACCTCCAGTTATTACACCATTATTTGCCTTGGGTACCTAAGGATATACTATTAGAAATACCTAATTTAGGTAAAAAATTATGTATATTCCTAGTTTCATCCGAATTCATACAGCCGTTAGAGTTGAATGGGAAATAGGAATAAACTTAAAATACACGAACATCCCATTTATATTAATTTATATCTAATGTTGCGATTTTAACTACACTCGAGAGCAATGAATCCGGGTCACTCAAAGAATCCAAAAAATCTCGGAAAGTAAGAATGCTAGGTTAATGCAATAAATTGTATTTAATAGACAATTTAATACTCCTTAAATGAAAGTTAAAAAAATATGAGTCACCATACATTTTATTTACACAAAATTACATAAAGAAAAAAAACTGCTGATCTCTGCTTAAAACAAAAATAGGAAACATGAAATTTTTGAACTTTATGACGATTTTCTTGAATTTCAATACTTCGTATTACCTCCTCGTGCTTCCATTACTGCGTTTACGCGGTTTGGCATGCTGTACACCAAGTTCCTTATACGATTTTGGGGAATATTCTCCCATTCCTCTGTGAGAGCAATTTTGAGCTCAGGAAGCGTGATTGGGGGAGGGTTTCATTGTTTTACGCATCTCCCTAGCTCGTCCCAAGCATGCTCGATCGGGTTGATATCCGGGCTGCGCGCTGGCCACTCCATACAAGTAATGTTCATCTCTTGAAGGTAGTCATTCACAATCCTACCTGTATGAGGTCGGGCATTGTCATGCATAAATATAGCATCCTCACCCAAATTGACCATAAATGGACCAACGTGTTCGTTGAGGATTTCTTCCACATATCTTACGCTAGTTAAAGAGCCGTTTTCTATGATCACCAGCTCTGTGTGACTTTCAGAGGAAATTCCGGCCCACACAAGTACAGACCCACCACCGTAGGCTACTTTTTCTTCGATGCATGCTTGCTTGAATCTTTCCCCTGGTCTTCTATACACTCTGTGTCTTCCATCGTGCTTGTAGAGCATAAATTTTGATTCGTCGGAGAACATAACTTTCGACCAATCTTCAATACTCCAATTTACGTGGTTCTGGGCATATCTTAGTCTTGAAATACGATGGCCACGCTCCAGTTTAGGGCCGTTTGCAGGTCTAAGGGGTTTTAAGTTAGATTCAGCAAGCCGACGTCTTACTGTCCATGCACTTGGGTTACTTCCTCCGAGGCGTCGAAACTGATTTGTGAGTTCAGTTCCTGTGAGAAAGCGATTTCGAAGCATGGTGTTCACCAAGTATCGGTCTTCTCGTGCTGTGGTACACCTAGTTCTGCCCGTTCCTGGTCTGCGTAGGTTAGAACCAGTTTCTTCGTAACGTCGGAGAACTCTTTGTACTGTTGACAGCGACACACCGACAGTCCTGGCTGTATCGCGCTGACTCCGGCCGGTTTCCACCAATGTACGTATTCTGGTGCATTCTTCAAGTGTAAGCGACATGATTTCAGCTTGAATAATGAATATTGAGCACTATCAACCTGGTTTATGTACCAACATAAATGACAGATTACAAACAAAAGCAAAAACAAATCCTGTAATTTCGTAGTTCCATCTTCGACAGTGTTCCCTTTTCAAATTTGATTTTTTTATGATATAACTTTACAATAACTAAGAAGTTTTAATACTTTCATTTAAGGAGTATTAAATTGTCTATTAAATACAATTTATTGCATTAACCTAGCATTCTTACTTTCCGAGATTTTTTGGATTGTTTGAGTGACCCGGATTCATTGCTCTCGAGTGTAGTTAAACTAGACAAAGATATTTTGTTACAAATTTTATAGTTATAGGTTTTGGGGGCTTTGAAGTTGTTTATCCCTACATTACTATTGTTGGTGGTGATCTCAATGAAGAAGTCTATAATTCCGTAACTGATCTATATTTCCACACATTATAACTACTAGGTACATGTGTACACGGGTTGAGCGGGGAGAGACGACTGGCGACGCGATACCAAAACCTACGCGTCAGCCCGATTCATACTTGTGGCTGGTACCTAGCCGCCACAGTTCTCCCCCTCTTACAAAAAAAATTAATCAAAAACTAAAAAATTAACATAAAACATTACAAAGATACACGCTAATAAAACCTAGGTAGAGTAGGTAATCAAAACCAAGACACAATTGCAATTTCGCTGTCGTTGAAAATAGCTCGCTACATTACAATGTGTTAGCGCTTCATGTTACCTACCACGTTATCGCTCTGGTACGTACTCTACCTATGCGACGATATCTAAGAACTAACACTGATTTTAAAAATAAACTATCCACTGAATTTAGAAAAAAATAAGAAAACACTTGACGCGAATGCACACTTATAATCTAACTTTCCAGTTTACACCACCACACCTTTTCAAATTCGCCGGCACTTTCTCTCTCTCGGTCAATATAGCGCAGGTATACTCCATGCCAGTCACTCCAACAGTGGGACCGAGCTACCTCCAGGCCCAACACTGGTCCGCCGGTGAGCATGCCCTTCTCCAACCGGCAAAACGTCCTTGAGTAAATCTGCGGGTCCAATCTCCATTTTCTATACAGGATTGAGTGCACCCCAGATGTCACTGGCTCCAAAAAAAATCTTCCTGGCTTCTGCTGTAGACTTGTACACATTGTAGACATAGGCTTGTAAAGTTTTGTGAATAAATTTATATATTAGTGTAATTTCCTGACGGAAAACTTACTTTTTCTGGAATTTATTCACTTATACCAAACTGTACGGGGGTGTACGGGGTTCCAACCCCCATCTTCGGAACCCAAGCCAACCTCACCTGCACGTGGTGCATCCTGCTAAACAACGAACGGGGCTCTGACGGCCGGCTGATTGCGGCATAGCACAGCCTACATCGGCAGCAGCGTCGGTGGTGCGAGAAGCTGTGCCCTGCGATCCCCAACCCGCATGCCCAGCGTGGGGATTATGGGCATATCCCCCTTTTATTAGGGGAGGCCAATGTCCAGCAGTGGACTGATATAGGCTGGTGTGGTGTGTGTGGATACCAAACTGCACAAATAAAAGTATTAGTAGTTATGGCTTGATTTTCGAAGTAGATTCATTAGAATTCCTTGAAACTCACCCCTGTTAGAAATGTGAAACTGTTCAATTTGGCCGAAGCCTGAAGGCGATTGTCCAATTCGTATTTGGCTGGATGTTAACAAGTAATTCGATATTTCTATAGGAACTTGCAATTACTTGAAACTTTCCGTTAACTCACTGAGCACTCAAATTTCTTTGAAGGCTCCTCAAGTTCGTACCCAAATTTAATATTTCACAAGGTATTTTTACGAAACTGCTTATGAAATTATTAACAGTCTTCTAAAGAGGCTCGTCTTTTCATTCATCGCTCAAAGAAGCCGAGTTTACTTTATTTGTACCCCAATTTAATGTTTTCGAAGTATTTTATTACTATTAAAAAAGTTTAAAGGAAAATATTTAGGAGGAAGAAGGTTTTTTCAATGCCTCGCTCAGCTCAAAGATTTTGTCTATACGGCGCTGCACGTTTTACATTATTGAAACCGAATGTTTCCCAAACATCTACCTCGGACCACAAAGAACGATTTGGTTTTATTATTTTACCTCTAAACGGCACTTATTAACTAACGCAACCCACAAAGCGCTATTTTGAATTATTTAATTAACTGGTAGCTGTCAAACAACAACATCATTAATATTGCGAGTTTTTTACCAGCTCGATCGCGTTTACGTTTACCGAAATGTATATGGGATTGAGGTTGCTCTATCTAGTGAGAGACGAGTGGTACTGACTCTTTTCCATATAAATTTGCATTAACGCAAACGCGATCGAGCTGGTAAAAAATGTTTTTATTTAAAGGCTTTTGAAGAGCTGGAGGCGCTTCTGGCGAGGAATGGGATCTGCATCGCCGTGAAAGAGAAACTAGTGAAGGACTCGGGAGTGGCAGATGAGAGGGCCTACGACGACATCGTACAGAAACTGCTCACCAAGCCCAGGGCAAGAGGTAACACATACTGCTGATACAACATTACATTAGTGGGTAAATAATAGGACTAAATCAATGTAGATTTTCAGGTTGTAGTGCACCAGCCAAATATTTCGAAGCATTTTCGTCTTTCAGATATTGAATTTTACGCATTAGACCAGATATTGACTTAATCTATCTATTTGGTACCATAAAAGGAAAAAAGGAACCCCTATTGGAACACGTAGTCCATAGTTAAATCACAAATAAAAATATACCTACAAGATGGTACGTAACCCTCAGGGCGCGAATACGACTCTCACTTGGCTGGTTTTTATTTTATTCATGATTGAGTCTTCATTTACTGCATTTCTATTAAAAAAGATACAAAAACAGTGCTAATATAAACACCTAGGTAATAAAGTAACACAACACCAAGTAAACCAGTTTGAGTGTCATAAACAAGACTAAAGTAGTGACCACACACTGTGTACCTACTCCTTTGTTTCTTTACTAATCGAAACAAACCTAATCCAGTCCCACTAATCAAATATCCTAAAGTCCTATCTGTGCAGAGAAGCGGGTGTCGACGCGCATTGGCGTGCTAACCAGCAATCACGTCTATCGGCCCGATTCAATTTCTGAAGCCACTTCAGCGAAAAATTGTCGCGCCCCGGCTGCGTATCGGCCGCGCCAGCCCTATTCGCAGCCCTATTCGTCAGTGTCGCCAGCTGATAAATAATAAACGAATTTTCCTTTCCAAAGCGCCCTGATAATGGTTTGTTGGGTGTGTGTCGCAGATTGTGAACGTGGTTAGGGCACTGAGATTGATAAGGACGTCCGTCCGGCTGATGCATTTTGACAACTGGCTGATATGATTTTGATTTATTGTATCGGTCAACAGGATCTCTTGTTTGGGGTAGCAAATTGTCGAGGTGTTTTATAAAAACGGCCTGAAAGCATCTTTCTGATTATATAATTTATGATAAAGGATAATAAATTAAATAATTAAAATATATAATACGAAAAAATTTTTATTTCGTCGGAGAGGCTCACTCTAAATTTATTTATTTATTTATTCAAAAAGACCTTGATATCATATATCAGTGGACTCAAGACTGGCTCATAACCCTAAATTAATCTAAATGTACTGTGTTACACATAGGTAAGAAAAACCCAAGATATAACTATTTAATTAAAAATAAATCTCTAGAAAAAGTGGATTGTCAAAGAGGGTATCTATATTATATCCTACTCATGACCTTAAATGGGAAATACATATTTTGGAAATAGTAAAAAAAGCCAATTCTATCATGTACATTATAAGGAAAGCATTCTGCTATATTAACAAAGACCTCTTTATAAAACTGTATAAAACATATCTGAGACCATTGCTGGAGTACGCATTTCAGATTTGGAACCCCTATTTTAAGAAGGACATTGAACTCCTTGAGAGAGTACAGGGTAGAGCTACTAAAATGATACTATATTTGAAAAATCATCCATATGAGTACCGCCTCAAAGAATTAATATTATTTATTAGAGAAACGTAGAAAACGCGGTGATTTAATTGAAACTTACAAAATATTAACAAAGCACTATAATGTACCAGGACTATCTAACATGTGCAACATGAATAACAACAAAAAGCTGAGAGGGCACTCACTTAAGCTGCAGAAACAGCCAGGTACCAGCAACCCAAGGAAACACACTTTGCCCAACCATATTGTACACGACGGGAATAAGCTTCCAGAGACTGTAGTTAGTGCTCCATCAGTGAACACCTTAAAAAATAGACTGGACAAATACTTAAAGTGCACTGAAAAATAACCCCGATATACATGTATCAGCTTTAAAGCTGCCTGTGTATTAAAAATAATAATAATAATTTTAGTTTGCTGTATGGATCATGCTTACTCAATAAATACCATAGGCTAGTCTACAAGTTGGGGTAAAGAGCACAAAATAAACACAATAAATAAAATAAAAAACAGAACACCGTGTACAAGAAATAATAAAATAAATTCATTTTATGTGCGTTATCTCCGTCTCATGTGCCATTATGTAAAGCTATTGAAAGGAGGCGATCATTTAAATCTATTTTACGAGGCCATTTACTAGGGATCAAGACAATAAACCTGAGCGATTTCCATTAATAATGATAAACGGGGCTTAGCGAAAAGCATTTTTAGAGCGTAGAGTTGCAAGGTTTGGTGATATTGCATTTTATATAAGTTTAGTAGTTGTGGCGTAGTCGTTTGAACAACTAAGCAAATTAATCAAATGGATACCTACTACATTTTAATTGTTTCATATGTACACACAGCGTCACGATTTGGTATACCCCTTTCAAGTATAAATTTAAACTGCTGCCGTGGAGGCTACCATATTCAAATGGCCAAAATCTTATACAAAAATATTTATACTTGGCTGGGGAATCGAACCACCAATTTATTCACACCAGTTTATGAATGAGACGCTCTAACCAACTGAGCTATCGTAGCGGTTGGCAAGTGTGACGAAATTTTAAGTTACAGTATACGTTTATTATTTTGTCTAGGTATGAATGGATGCGTCAGCTAGTATCTTTTTCATTTGTTTATAACGGTAGTGCGCAACTACTTAAAATTATTATGTGCAGCACTGGACTATTGAGGGTAGTTGTGTATTAAATGATAGTTCAGAACAAAAGATTACTTGTTTCGTCTTGGGTGTGTGTCATTGATTTTGTTTATGAAAAATAATTATGCATATACAACAGCCGAAAAATTGAGCTAAACAGTGGGTTTTGCAAAATAACATTTCGGAACCATCAAATGTAAGAGGAAATGGCAGAATAACATTAGGTAAGTGGTATGACAATTATAAGTAGGATTATCATAAACAATGTGCTTAGTAAACCTATTCCCTTTTATATTATATAAACACAGTCATACGTTTATAATATTGTGTTTTTATTTTCAGGTCATTGGTGATGGATGTTATCAATGGGACCAGGAGAAATTGTTGAAGTGAGTGGACGCATAATTGGCCAGTTTTGCAAGAAATAATGCTATCTATAAGTCCAGATTTAAATATGTGGAGAATGTGTGAGCATATGTGGGGTCAATTTGTCCTAGTTGGGACACGAGTGAAGTGTTGTCCACCTGCAACAGGAGGTCCTAAGAACCTGGGAACTGATGCGTCGTAGTGGTTTTGGGCGGACTTGGTTACCCAAATGAAAAGAAGGCTTCAACAAATTATTTTAAGTGAAAGACATCCATCCCATTCGGTATTAATAAATATTCAGATATATAATGTTTTCAATAATAGATAAAATACCAGAATAAGTATTTGCGAGTGATCTAAATTGTTTATTGGATTTTATACGGCAAGTATAACCTGTTCCAATGTTAACATGTTTGTTCACTCGTTAATCTTATATGGGTAAATTAAGTATTATTCTATCATTTAAAACATTATTGAAAATTCAAAAAAAATAACTATCTATATTGTGTTATGTTAAATGGTGTTTTAATAAATTTGTTATAACTTTTGAAAATTGTTTTATTATTTTACCTTAAATAATTAGGTAACTTACCTACTACACTTAAAACGTAGTCCATTGTGTTAGTAACGAAAAAAAAAAAAAAAATATTTTGGCATTGAGGGATTTGAACCTAGTACTCTTATAACGTATAGATTAATGTCGAGTGTTGTAACCGCCACACCATCGTCTCATATAGATGTAAGGACGAAATTAAATATGCCTAAGCAAGGAGGAGAAGGTTTATAAAACACACATTTGTGCAAAAAGTTCGAGATCCACGACCGACACCGCGACGGTTTGAACCTACTAACGTTAACTAGGGGGGTTACCAGACTCTGACGCTGTCTGTACCATCATGTAGCCCAAGAGCTTGTGTTAAGGGAACCACATGATTGATATATTTACTTTTATACATTTTTTCGTAAAAACATATACATCATAAATATAAAACACCCACACCAGAACAAATATCTGCAGAACATGCAAACATTTGTCCAGCGGCGGAAAAATCTTGTACAAGGTATACGATTTCTCACAAAACAAATATATATAAATTTTTTATCCATCTAATATTTTAACAGAAAAGAACTGCCCTTAATAAAAACGTAGTTATTTTTAGAACAAAGCTGACTTTTAATATTCATGGGAAGTAAGTACTAAATAGCTGTTTTATCATAAACTTGTTATGATATGCGAAGTGAAGTTCCAATGCTCTAGAAATCGAGGCACCATAATAAGATATAAGACAAAGAAAATTGGTCAAATATTTACATAATTATGCAAGCTTCATTTCGAGAATACAGAGTAAGATTGTTTATTTTAAATATTAAAAATATTTGTAATAATCTACTTATTTTCACTAAGGCAATTAATGTGTGACCTCTATTATTGGAACTAATGTTTACGCTGCTCAAATATAGTACTTATTGTACAGTTAGACACAAAAGCTGTAAAACACAACACAAAGAGCCAGGCACATTGCCAAGCCTTGTCCACGGTGCGCCCAGGGCGGCAATATCGGTTATTGTCAGCTGATGACATGCTATTGAATTCAACGTCAATATTAAATATTTCAGTGCCAAAACTTTTCACTTACTGTTAATATTACATCGAAATATGATTTACATAAATATTTTTTTTTTAATACTACGTACTAAATCATTATCTTTTTGACGACCTCTGTAGAGCAGTAGGCTCGCTTTAGGTTTCGAAGGTTCCGGGTTCAATTCCTGCCACGAGACAAATGTTTGTACGAATATTTGTTTCTGGTGTTTTCTGTGTATAATATATATGTATTTAGAAAAAAAAGTATCCTTGTAGTTTATCATGGGGTTCTCATAATATAGGCTCTGCTTAGTTTGGGGCTACATGAAGCGTTGTGAAAATATCCAGCATTATCCTACTAATATTACAAATGCAAAAGTTTGTTAGTATGGATGTATGGATGGATGAATGTTTGTTACTCTTTTACGCAAAAACTATGGAACGGCACCACGCGAGCGAATCCGTGGGCGGCAGCTAGTTAATTAATAAATCTCTCAATATTAACAACAAAGAACAACATAATAAATAACAATAATAATATATCAAGCGAAACCATGCTTCTTTCCGAATTAGTCTGCGGACACAAAGTAGAGAGAACTTAATATTTCCTCTGATGACACTTACAGTTAGATCCTTTAATCTATAGGTATTGTGACTCACCCACTGTATTTAGACCCCAGGCTAAGTAGAATCTTGAAACGTAGGTATAATTAAATATTGGAGGGTGATTTTGTTAGCTATACTGATGAAATACCTAAGAATAGGTTATTTTATTAATTATTATGATTGCGGCTACCCCAAAGGGTAGGGAAAGTGCCCCGCCCGGTCCGCAATTTCCGATGACCTTCGACAATCCTGACTTGGACAAGTCTCTCCCACCATGCAAGATAAAATTATACTACATAAATATGATGAAGAGGGCGTATTCAGACCGCGCGTGACTCTAATTTTACTATAAACCCGTGACTCTAGATTAGTAAATTATAAGGATCAGTAGTAATAGTAACAATCCCCAGATACCTTGAGGAGAGGTATCGGAATAATGCATAGAGGTACAATAGCACAGATTGTTGTAACCCCTAGTTCGATTAATATTCACAGGCTCAATACCAAAGTATGATCCTGCTCAATAGTATCGTTTATTTCTAAATGATACAGTTGTCAGATTCCCTTTCTCTTCCCCAGGGAGAACATCTCCCATTAATCTAGATTATGGGGTATTATTATACATCATCCATAATAAAATTTAAATACACATAATGCACATATTTTATATTAAAGATATTTTATAAATATTTGTTAAATTTACAATAATTAAATATATAAATTCCGTGTTAGATAAATACGATTACTAGCTCAGTTCATTATTGAGAATAAGATAGAATTTAATATTGGCAATCGGATCGCGAGTTAGAGCTCGACATTATGTTATGGCAGTTAGTCGTACTCACGTATTCGATACCATGGTGAATTCTTACTCAATAATATCCTTTATTTCTAAATGATAAAACTGTCAGGTTCCCTTTTAAAGAAGCGCGGAGGTTGAAGAAGTTTGAGATATGCACTATGTAACCAGGTATAGTAGGATATTAAATTAAGTACCTTGTTCACTTGTTCACTGACTCGAACTCTCTTAGAGAAATAAAATACTGAAACTCTTATTATGATACGCGTATGTGCATTTTTAGGTTCTTTACTTAGAATCAGTCAAACATCTTGACTCCTGTAAGCCAGCCTACGTACCGGACCGAGCCCTCGCCTTCCTTCAGTTTTATTCATTCATCCAAGCGTCCCCCCGCTGTCCCATAGTTTTTTATGAACTCGCTGGTTTTTTAGCTTTGCATTTGGCAACTCAAACATGTGCGAGGGTCTGTTAAGGTCTTCCAAGAAACCAAAAATGTACTTTTATTACCAGCTTTATTTGTCAGAGGCTTTGTTTAAGAAAAAAAATTTTACTCTATTGAAATTCCTATATTATTTAAGGTTTGGTACTGGGTAGTCACAGTATGGTAGGTAAGTAGGTACATTACAATTATCATCATCACATTTGCACGCAGAAGTCTTAGGGTGTTTTTCGATATTTATTTGTTTATTTAGTTTAACACAACCAATTACATTAATCATAGTAAAATTGTATCTAAAACTAACTTAAAGTATTGTTATGTAATAAATAAAATAAAGTAAAGATACCTAGTACTGGGGAAAGATCAGCGGGGAGATCGGCTAACTCAGTTGCAAACAGAAATGATTGAAATCAATCCTGCTTTACAAACTGTGACAGTTTGTCAATTGACGTTCATTGAATTTCGACGGATGAAATGTCAAAGTTTGTAAAAACAGAATCAGTGTCAATCATTTCTGTTTGCAACCAAGTTAGCCGATCGTCCGGCTGGTTTCTGTACTCTTAACACGCGTGGGCGTCGCGTCTTACGAGCACATACGACAATGTAGATATAACAATAACAATAAGGTTATTGTTAAAACACATGTGTGTTTTTGAGGAACATAAAAATATTGGCATAATATTACATTGAAAGCTTACAACACAAGATAATTCACCCACGGTATTTAGAGATAAAAAGAAGCCTAGCTGTTATTTTACATAATTTCAGCCTTTCGATACTTAGGCAATGCGCGAGATACAAACATTAACTTTTCTAACTTTTTCTACTCACACATGATAGGGTTCTAATAAACCCCAATTTATTATTTTTCAGATATTGGACAATCAAATTCGTTAGTTGATTTGTACGATTTCGATAACAGTAATGAAGACCTAGGTACAATTTAAATTTTCAGATCCAATTTTTTTTTGCTTTGATTTATTCAATATATACAGTTGAATATTTAAGGGCTATTCTACGCTTGAGACTAATTTTTATCAATTCGGTGGCATATTATATTGTCATGTTTTATAAGCTTTTTGTCAAAAATCTAAAAGAATATGGCCATCTCAATTTAATTATATAAAAGGAGAACAAATTGTTCCTAAATTGTTGTTAGATACATCAGACATTGCAGTATTTGAATTAAGACAGAAGAAATTATTATTTAAAAGGGCTTATTAATCTACCCGTGACTATTAAAATGATAAAAAAAATTAAAAATATTGAATTTTAATTTGTATTTTAAAGTTTTTTTGACATCTCTAGTACTGAAATAATTAAATAAAAAGGTTACACCTATGTATATATGTATAAAAAAATATGTAAAAATATATGTATGTAAAAATGTATACATATAAATATTGCATGCGTAATATGCTGAATATGGCTGCACTAACCTGTATCACGTAAATAGAACTGTTACTAACCCATATTACGCAATAAGTTTGTTTAAGTCGAAAGAAATAAATGTTATGACAGTGCCGTGCCAATATATATATGAGAACTTAATGCATGTCCGAAAATATATTAACATGTTCAAGAAAAATAGCGACTATCATAATGTTAACACTAGAAATAAAGATAAACGAGCTGTTCCTACTGTAAGGCTCCATAAAGTTAGTCAATCTTTTAAAGGGATGTCTGTACGATTTTTTAACAAAATCCCAAATGACGTGATTAATCTATCTGTAAATAAATTCAAAAATGTTGTTAAAAGTTATCTCTGTAATAAAGCTTATTATAAAATATCTGATTAATTAGATGACAAAAAAGCTTGGGATGAAACTGCCTCCAACTCCATCAAAAACAATGTAATAGTTATTAAGAACAATGACGTTAAAATAATGTACAAACAAAACCCATTCATATGACACCTCTCTCAATATATTTACATAAGTTTAATTTTTTTGGCCCCTTTTGGAACCCCATACCTTAATGGCCTACTGTCAGATTTAACTCAAATACTTCCCAGCAAAAAAATCAAATACAAGGTGTATTTGTTATCGATCTACCAAACATGCAGATTGGATCACCGGTTCGAAAGTTATGCTCGGACAAACATAAATACAAACTTACAATTCTACCTTTTTGTATAGTAGTATAGATGAGTAACATAAATAATGTGTAAAATGATCTTAATACATGTTTTTCTTGAGGGAATTGTCACTTTATATTGCAAAACTCAACCCGGTGTTTAAGTTGCCTCATTTCGGTATACAAAAAACCGCGGAATTGAAAACCATCGAATTGAGAAAACATTAAATTTTTGAAAAATTCTCATTCAATTTTCAGATTTCAATTTCGGTCATTTCTAGCATTTGATCAGTGTTTATAATATGTTCTCCAGTAAGACAAAAGTAGATATACGTACGTCGCCTTAACTTTTTAAATTTTTTATATTGGTGTTTTGTATGATTTAGAAGCACTGACAAAAAAAAATGCCAGCCGTGCTCATAACTTTTGTACTATTGTAAAAGCGATCATACTAAATGTTTAAGTACCAAGTACTAACATATCTTTATGTTAGTACTTGGTACTTAAACATTTAGTATGATCGCAATAGTACAAATACATATTATGAAAAACGTAGTATCCATTGAAATACTCCATCCTCAATGACGTCATCAGGCCAGCCAGGGTCGAGGATTGGCGATAGATTGGTTTCCGCTGAACACGCTCGACGCTCTATTGTACATGCTTTCAATCTGAGACCTCTCAGTGGAGATTGAAGATTAGACTTTTAAAATAAATTTTTATCGTTTTCATAATCGTTTATTTAACTTTTTTACATTATTCTACCAAATTTTTAGATTACTTTGAAATACGAAATCAGTTAAACTTGACTGCTAATAGGTTTTTATAATGAATCTTAATGTACTTACCTCAGAATTTGACGTGCGCACAACTACCTAACCAAGTAAAAAATACTCAAACGTCAAATAAGGTTACCTTGAAATTTAAAGAAGTGGATACTTAGGTTGGAATTAGCGTGTGTAACTGATTTTGTTTTGCTAGATTTACATCTTCACAATCACTATCAATATCGCATCAAAACTCAAAAACTACTGAATGGATCTTCATGCATAAGCAAGGTTTAAATGTAGGTGTAATTTGTTATGATTTTGGGTAAATTATAATATGGTGATAATTGTTGAAAATGTCAAAAAAAGTCAAGCCGCCCGTTAAAAGCGGCTATCAACGAAAACGCTCATATGTTCTGCTGCCCGTGCGAAGCCGGGATGTGTCGCTAGTTACATTATAAATTGTCGTGTTTGCCTTATAAAAGGCCTTATTATATTATCGGATTTTAGTTCGCTTATTGCAGACCCCTTCACATCAAGTAGACTTGGCAATTTAAATATTGAAGTTGTAATCCAATTTCGTAACCAAATTGTGTTTCTGAGATAAAAGTACCTACGTAGTATAAACAAACAATCCTAATTTACGTGTAATCCAGCTTATCAGCCTGTAAGCCGCTCAGCTTATTTGAAGGAAGTGACAGCATCAATGGATTCCCTTTATATCTTTACCTTTGTAAAGTCAAAGGAATTTTTAGGAGCATCCTCGATTTTGTTCGGAAAAATATATTTTGGTAGAATACTCGTAAAAAAATATTAAAAATGAAAACAAATAACAAAAATATGTTTATTTTACTTTGTTGTACTGTTACTTTTTGTGTCTGGAATGAAGACGATTGTCTTTTATTCTTGTTGTTTTCGGTTGCTGATGAAGATTGCTGATTCCCTAATCAGCGTTATATAAGGATCATGTATGTGACTGTTGACTGTAGATTGAATTCAGAACTACATATTAATCTAGACGGGTCCTACAAAAATAGTAAATTACTGCAGTGGCCAGCAAAAAAGGCATTGATGGACGAACGTGTAAATGTAGGCCGAGGCATAGGTACATACGTCCATCAATGCCTAGTTGTGGCCAAGACTTGTACCGTATTGTCTTAGGCAGAACTTGTACATTTTTCAATAAACAGCTTCATATTTTCAAGCCAGTTTGAAATTTAAACCTTTAGTTACCGCCTTGGTTACCATGTTTCAGAGTAAAATATTCATTGCTAGCCGCTGCTGGTATGTACAGCAATTTCGATTTATCTCGAAGAAGGTTGTCGAAGAAGGTCAAAATAATGCTCCAATTTCCAAGCATGTTTGAATTTTTTTTTTTTAATGCAATTTTTACAATATTTTTGTTATTTTCCCAGGAGCAATAATCTTCGGCTCGGACCAGGAAGTGGCAGGCGTGATGCGGGCGGTGGAGCGTGGGAACGCCACTTCACTGTTCAGCTGGGTGGGCTCTGACGGCTGGAGCGCGCGCTCGCTGGTCTCCGAAGGGAACGAGAGAGCTGTAGAGGGAACTATCAGCGTGCAGCCCCAGGCCAACGATGTGATAGGCTTCCAGGACTACTTCCTGAGCTTGAACGTGAAGAATAACAAGAGGAATCCTTGGTTTGTTGGTGAGTGTTGTTGAAGTCCAGCTTAAAAAATACCCACAGTAGCATGTTATGGGAACGAAAGAAACTTTGGGGAAAAAAGTAGGTCGGTACTGTTAAGATGCTTAGATGTTAACTCAATAAATATTTAATCTAATTAATTATTGTTTGTGAGTCTTGGTAATACATACTGATGGTATAAAGAAACACTAAATTCTGCCATAAGCATACAAACATTTGTCAAATTCATTTACAATAATTCTTAGTAATAAGAAATGAAGACAATTCAGTCAAATTAGTATGTACCTGAGTTAATAATAAACAACTAACTAACAAAAGGGCTGAACTGATTTTGATGAAATTAAATACATAAATCTGTTTTACCTGTACCTATAATATAACTTGGATATGTTTTTCCCAAGAACCAAGTACCTACGACCAGAAGGGGTGGAAGTTAATGTTAAGAAATGTTGTATATACATGTGGGTAGTTGTGTACTGGTCAAACCTTCTTGGAATAATAAGGTTGATTTAGTGCTGTAAGGGTAGTTGATAAAAACTCTGTATTAATCACTACTTGTTTTGCTACCAAGCTCAATATACCTATTAACATAAATGTGGTGTTTTACTGGACATAATAAGAAACAAGATTATTATATTTATGTTGATATGTATGATATGATTTATTTAATACCTAGGCTATATAGAATAAAGGTAAAATCTAAAAAAAAAACGCATACGTACTTGGAAGGCTTTTTGAAGGTTATTGTGTTAGTATTTACTTCACTTTGATGTCGACCAAGCTGCTGCCTACACCAGCCTACTCTGACCCCAATAAATTAATTCTGTCAGCAATCTTAACTAGGCACATACATAGCTATGACTATAAGGTAAAGTACCTTTTGCGTACCTAATTTCTGAGGACAATAGCTTCACTCTACCTAACGCGCCATTTATTAAGATTTAGCGTCGTTTACGCTTAGTTACAATGACCTTGTAGAGGTGCGTCTACTTTGTAACATTTTGACGCATCAAACACTTTCATCATGACGGGTAATAGTCAGTTATAGCCGGGCTACTAGGGCCGAGAACAAGAGGCGGACCTTCAAATATAACTAAATACACAGCATTTTTTTCCATTATTTTTGTTATCAAGGCTTTTTCTTTTTTTTTAGTTGAATAAAATAAAATAAATAATAAACTAAAGCAAATATTTTTGTTTAATTAGGTAAACAAACTATTATTTGCTAGACAATATAAATAAGATATATGTTCGCAATTTGATTGAAAAAGTTCTGTCAGCAAATAAATCACTCAACTTTTTTATTTAAACTGTACTAATAATAAAAATGCAAAAGTTTGTATGTATCTGTGAGTGTGATATTTGTTTCCACTCAACTCCGTAAAGTCTGAAGGGATTTGAATGAAACTTGGAATATACATAGTTTGTGACTTAGATTAAGTACTTAGTGACATATTAAGCTACTTCTACTATCCGAGTACCACGCGAGCGAAGACGCGGACGGTAGATAGTCACAAATAAGTGCATTGACTGCATTTATCATCAAAAATGATACATTCAAGCAGGTTACGTATGCTATGTCTGTGTATCAGAAACAAAAATAACTTTTGTTCGATGCATTAAAATTTTTCAAATACAGACGAACCGTTTACAATAAGTTTGTAACGAAACACCCCTAATCTAAATAACTGAGTAAACTCAGAGATTGCTTTAGTTTTACAAGTTTCATCAAAAGATTCATCAAGCCTACAACACCTCGCCTTTACTGATAACGATGCAAATTCCAATAAACTTTTCAGTTATGGTAAAACTAGTTTTCTTAGTAATTTTACACATTAATTTTCAAACTTTTAATTTTAATACTTACGGCATTAAGCATACCGTTTATAACGTATTTTAAGTATGTGCACTAAAGTTTTTCAATCAAACAATTATTATTCTTATTTATGTCATAAATGAGAAAAAAATGTGGAATGTAGGTAAATAAGCCTATGTCCAGCAGTGGATTGCTACAGGCTGATGATGATGATGATAATGATGAGGTAAGTAAAAACCAAAATTCTTAAATACCAACATGTTTAGAAGACGTGGCTTCTAAACTCTAATATTGTTTACAAATTTTGTTCAAGCTATAGAAGTGGTTTAGGTTTTGATTGAATACAAAGAAGAGAGCTATAATATTATGTTTCATATACTACAAAAAGACCGAACAAGTAACAGCGAGCAAAAGATCTAGAAGAAGATTATTAATGACAAGATTTTTCTGTCTCCAATTTATCGGCGTTAGATAAAATTGCACTGTGTCCGTAAAAGCCTTATAAAAGCGCACTTGGCTCTCGAGCCTCGTTTTCACTGAACTTGTAACTAAGATGACTTTAAACTATTTACATAAATTTTATAGTTATCTTACGATTTGATTTGGTAAGTTACTTCTAGAAAAGTTTTTCTATTGGGAAATGGAGTCGATTGAGACCAACATGTTTTTTTTTGACAAATGTCATTTTCTAGGCTGACTGGACATTTTTTCAAAAATCCAATAATGACATTTTTTTTTTTCAAAATAAACATATAGTTTTCTCATAGCAAAACCTTCTAACTACAAAAGAAAAGGTAGCTGACCTAGATAAGAGGTAAAATTTTGTATAGCTTTGTATAACTTTCGTATAACCCCACCCTGTATATAAGCGTACCAGCCGCAAAATGTTACACATGATTTCGTCAAAAGTTATCAAAATAAAATAGAAATAGAAATAGAAATAGAAAAACATTTATTTCGACACGGGTACACAACAATGTATCAATACTTAGGTACAAAATAAAGGAGCGATCAAAAACAGAATTTATATTATAGATAAATGTAAATTGATGAGCCCCCATAACCCTGCGTCGAAAAAGGGGTTGGCTCAGCATGTGCTGAACGATAAACGTTCAGCGCTGTTTTTCAGCCAAAAACCATAAAGCAATTGGCGCTACGGACGACAAGTTGGGTGGCATATAAATATAATATAGTATAACTTCTTACATAATAATAACAATACATACATTTGTAAATATAAATGCAATAAATTAAAATTAAAAAATGTGCTAATTTACATACAAAAGAAAAAGCATAAAAATAAAAGTACGTTAGATGCAGCGGTTCTCGGTCGGTAACTACTTAGGCGCCGCGTGGGCGCAGCCGAGTGATCGGCTCCGACGAGCGATAAAGATTTGCTTACTGAGTAATATACGCGAGTGCAAGTGTGCTGGAGTTGGAAAGAACAGATCTGTCGTAGTTCATAGTCATATAGTTTGTGAAACATTAACCTAACTGATACACAAGAAAATGAAATAAAAAAAGAACGATTCCCTACAAAAAAATAAAAAAATAAAGGTAAGTTATGTTACTTAAAACGAATATTGTTATAAACAATACTTACGCTATTGAAGCTCAGAGAAGGTAAATGAGTAAGCTGGCTATATAAACGAGGTGTTATTGTTTATGTTGCCAAGCTTTCTCTGAGCTTCAACTAAAAAGGCTTTAAGTTTGTTTCTAAAATTATTTTTATTTTTTAGATTCCTAACTGGCGGGGGTATATTATTCCAACACTTGGACGCTGCGTATCGGAAGCTACCACGGAAAGCTGCGGTTTTATGCTGCGGGGTTGCAAGCTGCTGGGAGAATGGTCTACTACCGCAGCGGTTTTGCGCTAGCCAGGTCAACTTCTCGAACAAGTACGCGGGCGTGTGCTGGTTTATAACCCCGAAAAGAAGACAGGCTAGGTGAAGTTTTCTCCTAGATTTCATTTTTAAAATAAAGTGTTTATTCAAATAAGGTGTCAAGTGACTACGCGGTGGGACATTAAAACAAAATCTAGCGCAGGCATTTTGTACCCGCTGAATAAGACACTGTGTGCGCATTAGTAGCCTGGGGCCATATACTATGTCAGCATAATTTAGTTTGGATAGCACGAGTGATTCAACTAACTGTATTCGCAGATCTTCGCTAAGATAAGGCCGAATTTTATATAGTATTTTTAATCTGTAGAAACAGTTTTGAGCGCAACTGGCTACATGTTTCTCAAAACGCAGCCCTGAGTCCATACACAAACCTAAGTTTCGCGCTTCATCTACTTGCTCAATTGGTTTGTCCAACAGCTTGACATCTATTGTGGGCAGTACAGCCAAATTTTGAATTTTTTTTTCTACTGCCAAGGAGCAAGTATTTCGTCTTTGTAGGGTTAAGGACAAGATTGTTGTTTTCTGCCCAAGTAGCAATTCGCTGAAGATCTTCGTTTAAATCTGACACGGCCAAATTTATATTTTGTTCCCTGAACGAAATGTAGACTTGTACGTCATCCGCATATATGTGGTACTTACATCTTAAAATACAGTTTGAGATATCTGCGGTATATAATATGAATAACAAAGGACCCAATATTGATCCTTGTGGGACTCCTCTGTCGACTGCAGTAGCCCCTGATTGGAGGACGGAACCATCTGCCATATTGACCTCAACAAGCTGGAAACGATTATTTAGGTAGCTGTGAAACCACTTTACCGTTTTCTCATGAAAACCATAAAAGCTAAGTTTCGATAAAAGCAGTGGTATATTTATGGCATCAAAAGCCCGGGAAAAATCTAGCAGCACTAGAAGGGTACACATTCCCTCATCCTGTGCTCTTAAAATGTTATCAGTCACATCTAGTAGCGCTGTCGCTGTGCTACGGTTTTTTCGGAATCCTGACTGGGCTTCTGGAAGGATGTTATATTTTTCCAAATAACTAGTCACTTGCTGGCAGACTACCTTCTCAACCACTTTAGAAAGGCACGGCAAAATACTTATAGGCCTGAGATCCTTATACTCAGCTGGATTGCTGATTTTCGGTAATGGTCGAACGACAGCTATTTTCCACAAGTCAGGGAACTCAGAAGTAGATATGGAGGTGTTCACTATCGTAGCTATGACACTAAGAGTTTCCGGACAGGTTAATGTAAGCATGTCCAAACTTATCCCATCATAACCTTTAGCATTGGATTTTAGGCCGCGAATTATTTTGGCAACAGAATCAAGACCCACCAATTCTGAAGAAAAACTGTTACCTTCAGAATACCTGTTAAATTCAAAGTACGTAAGTTGAGAAATACAAACCTGGGAACTACCAGGTACGTTTAAAAAATGAATATTTATTTTCTCCGGATCTGTGAACTGCGGTGGCAAATAATTTTGTTTGTGAGGCAAAACTGTCGATTTAAGATTTTTCCATAATGATTTCGGGTCGTAAATTTTATTATTAATGTTATTTTTAAAATATGCTCTCTTTTCAAAAAACATTGTTTTATTTACCAAAGAGTTTAAGCTCTTATAATAATCTTTCTTTCCAGTTAGTTTTGTTTTTCTATAATCATTAAGCGCCTTGTTTTTCAATGAAATCATGAATTTTAAATTATGAGTTAACCATGGACACTGTCTGTCTCTTAAAAAACATGTTTTTTTGGGGGCGTGGCAATCAAATAAACCTAAAATGTACTCGTTAAAGTGATATAAAATTTCATTTACATTAGCTGATTGCGAAATTAAATCCCAGCGAATAGACCGCAAATCAGCATTAAAGTTATCCAAACAAATATTTTTAATGGGTCGGTAACTAATACTTTGCATTACGGGCTTATCTCGTTTTATAAGGAATTCGCATAACACCATAGCGTGACCTTGTAGTGGCCCTACGGCCTCGACCGAGACATGACGCGCGCGCAGGTCGGTGCAGATAACATCAATTAAGGTTGCACTTGTTTCTGTGAAATGGGTCGGTGACGTAACCAGTTGTGTTAAATTAAGACAGCTCAGAAAAGTGACTAGTTTTTTTGTTTTGCAATCATTAAGCTGCAATAAATTTATATTAAAATCTCCCAAAAGAATCAAGTGATCACAAGTTGATAAACAGTTCACAGTGTCCGACAGTGCGTCCAAAAATATGTCAACATCAAGCCACGGCGGCCTATAAGCTGTACCTATAGCTAACTTTTTCCCCCTTACGGTAAGTGTAATCCACATCTGTTCAACCGAGCTATGTATAGGATCAATAGGGTGCTGATAAGTACGCACGAAGATTCCTTTCGCGACAAAAAAACCTACTCCTCCCCCCCTACCGGACTTCACCCCCGCGGGACGTGTTAAATGCCTAAACCTATAGTTTGGAACCTTCGGCACCAGACCATCTTCACCAGCCCTTAACCACGTTTCATTGATAGCCATAATATCAACGCAGTGACTACTCATCGCTGCTATGAACTCGTCTTGTTTAGTATTCAACGAGCCCGGATTATATAAACCAACTGTAAATTTACCATTAGAAACCATTATAAATATGTTTAATTTTCGCTTAATTTTGACTAAGTGAATATAAGTAGTGGTCTATTGCAAAATAAATACAATAAAATAACCTAGCATATGTTAGGGAAATAAATATTTGAATAATATCATTTATGATTATATTTGTAAATAAAACATAAAAATATAAATTTACGAGGGTTATTAGCGTTAATATAAGGTATAAAATTTTTGCAACCGAAATAATTAATGTATTATATATATAATATCTCTTAATATTATGATTACGACTGAGGGAAACCCAATTTACAGCGCTGGGGAAACAAGGGCTTACATAATAGGTACAACATTTGAGATTGTATAATGAGTAAGGTTTAGACTGGAACTTTAGGTACATTAAAAATAGCACAGATATATGTATTATAACAGTTAGAAATGATACAAGCAAGACTCTGAATGCCAACCAGTTATTAAAATTAAATAAAAGCAAACTAATACCTAACGAAAAACCCTATCTAAGTCCTTGTCTGAGCGGATACGCTCAGCTGATTTGCCGTCGTCTTTACGCAGGAATATTTTTCCGTCTCTGGTCCAGACATACTTGTAGCCGTGACGGCGGGCTGCTTCTCGTGCTCTGTAGAAGAGCTGGCGGTTTTGACGTGTCAGCCTCTCATTTACATAGACACGACGTGGTGCGCCGGCCATGTCCAGATCAGCCGTGGTGATGGAGCGGCGGACCCGGGCAGCCCGGATCAGCTGGTCCCGCGTGCAGCGGCGTGTCAGGCGCAAAGTAATAGGACGAGGGCGTTGCATTTGTGTGCCGTCCTCAAGCCGGTTCTGACGAATTGGTCCTGACCTTTCGACATGCACAATGTCCTGCTCGCCAAGGTTTACTCCAAGCTTGGTCGATAGTATTTTGACAAGATGCTGAGGAGTCTCCTCCTTGCTCTCAGGTATACCAGTTATCTCCACGTCGTTAAGAAGCATTTCCTGGTCCCGCTCGTTCAGTTGCGTTTTAAGCTCGTAAATGGTATCCTGTACAGCATCAGTGTTTGCCTCAGGTGGTTTCTCTTCAAATTTCTTCTCCAGACAAGTCATTCGGATCTCCAAAACATCTAGGCGATTACTACACGATGTCAATACGCTTTTGAAGTCAGCTATCTCAAGACGTACATCTCTTAGGCCCTCCTGCATCTCAGCTCGGGTAGCCTTCAGCTCCTCACGTAGGAAACGTATTTCCTGCGCTAGATTATCTGTTGGTTGTCCTTCTGAAGCATCCTTAGCTGAATTAGGGAGCTCTAGTACTACTTGAACATCGTCGCCTAGAGGCAACCCTCTCACGGGAGTAGACGAGTTATCGCCTCTGGGGAGGCGACTTTTGCAGCCAGGGCAAACCCAGCTTGAACTGACCTTTGCAGACTCTGGGATCTTCACGCATGATCTATGAAATATCACAGAGCATTTTGAACAGCTGACACCATCCTTATCCTTGCTTGCCATAAACTGGCCACAGCCACCGCATTTACCCATTTTATATATATTTATAAGTAGGTACTAACTGTGTTGCTACTTATTAAGATTTACTAGATTTAGTTTTATCACTGATTTGTATATAAATTTGTATGAGATATTCACATTAAATAATTTTAATATTGTTCAGATTGTTTATTTTTATGTTGAGGGTATTAACAACTTCTAGTATATCGCGCCGATGGAATTCCTATTTTTAATCACAGTTTTAATCACTTATTGCGTATTAACAACTCTGGATAACGCTCACAGTATATTGTCAGATGTGTAGCCGCACGTTTCAAATGTTTTTATTGGGAATAATCACAAGTAACTTATATAAAGATGATAAATTAGCACAGTAGATGCGCACCCTACCGCGCCCGTAACGTCAACAAGTAAATAACAAAATAAATAGCGGTAAAAATAACTTCACAGCCAGAATACTTAGCTGCATGCTAGGTGTTAAATAAACAATTCCAACTTTGCTCTCGACTATGCCGCGCGTAAAGCGAGCCAGAAGCGCACATGTCCCTAAGTAGACCGATAACGCTTAGATCACGTACAAATGAATACCCTAGGGAAAGCAATTTTATAAAAATCCTAGTTTTTCCCGACGAAGGCTTACTGCTTGTTACATTAAGAACAGAATGATTAATTAAATGGACGGACATGGATAGTTTTTACATCGTGGTTGAAATTGTGAAAAAATTTGAAGTACCTACCTACCTAGAGGAAGTAATTTTATTCTGGTACCAGTCGAGTATTAGTTTCAGTTTCAGTTTGGATGTCAGGATCAGAAAAGTAGATTTGGGACAAATTAAGCTATGTTTGGCCAGATATTATAATTGCACCTACAAAGAGTACACCAAGGTATACTTTGTTGTTCAAATTAAAAATGTACTCCCTATTTAATTTATACCTACTTGAAGACGGTCCATTGTGCGTGTGGTAGACTGACCGAACTTTACACACAAAAACGAAATAAATCTAACTTTCCTATTTAGAATTCTGGGAGGACCATTTCCAATGCCGCTACCCTGGCAGTCTCCGCACCCCCTACAACGGGAATTACGACAAGCTCTGCTCCGGCCTGGAGAAGCTGACTGAGAACAACACGGAGTTCGAGAGACAGCTGCAGTTCGTTTCTG
Organism: Horisme vitalbata; assembly: GCA_951804965.1. Classification (NCBI taxonomy): domain Eukaryota; kingdom Metazoa; phylum Arthropoda; class Insecta; order Lepidoptera; family Geometridae; genus Horisme; species Horisme vitalbata. The sequence goes on along the minus strand of OX638091.1, from coordinate 33,940,757 downwards.
ATGCGGTCATGGCCTTCGCTTATTCTATCCGGTAAGTGAATACACTTATCTGCTATTTTGATAACAATTTTGTTCTTATACATAAAGAAGTGTGATTTTTTTGTTATGGCTGTGAGTGCAGGCAAAATTTCATGCCATTTAAGACCTAACACACAGTGCAGTGGAAAAATAACCGGCTGCAGATGTGAGGAGCTACGGGTTTTATTCATACTGCGTGATTTTTGCATGATTTGGAAGTATTTGTTCCGTGCATACGATCTTTGAACGTTGAATGCTAATTGCTTGCAAAGAGTGGGAATGTACCAAATGTTCCTACCTAATGTCCTGACTACGCTGTATATATGCGTACTGAACAATATCTGAAGTTTTCATTATGGTCGTGATGCTTATTTGTTTATTTGTTCCTGATGTAGGAGTTTTGATGTTACTCACGCTCTTCCAGTAGGTCGATCACGTAATTCTGTTGCTATAATTTTACACCAACATTACATCTTGATGCAAAGATTTAGTTTTAATGCTTTTTATTGCAATCGAAGTTCTTACGTGATCGCAACGCTGCCAAAATTGACCGGCGACTAGGTTTTGTTTGAAACAAAAGTTACTCGACTGTCTGTTGGATATTTAATTTTATTAAAAAATACAAACGTCCGATCCAGTACGTCTTAGCATTTCACTGGCAAAATTGCTGTACATAAAATATATGATTGTGAAACTTTGTTTATTTGTTGAAACTTGAATAAAAGATGAAACATTCATTTTGTGCAGTCGACAACTTGCTATGAGTTCTGAATAAAGTACGAGTAGGAATTCAAATTCACACATAAAATACGAGCAGGTTTTGCCTACAGCTTTACAGAAGGTATGGGTACAGTGTCTCTCAGCAGTTTATGAGAGAAAATATATTTTGTTGCGAACGTATGGTATAAGGGAATAATTCTAACAAAATTTCGTAATTCAATTAACACAATAGCTCACCACTCCACACCTGGCGGAATAGCACCACACCTACTGGCATTGATTTATTACTACCTATTCAAGTATTTGGTTATACTAGGGTATTTGTTGATTAATTTATTTGACGTGATTAATTAATATGTGTTACGTTTTCCAGTCGAAGACATAATGGTTCCGTCCAAAATTATATTAGAAAAAATATCAGATAACAGCTTCGTTTTTCTGTGATTCAAGGTAATTTTAAATGACGATCCAGACGAATGATAATCCAGTATTTTCATTGATTAACTTAAAAACGTGTATGAAATTGAAAAAAAAACACAAACGTAGCTATATCTTTTATAAAAGATATATGAAAAGATAAAACAACGTAGCTATTTATTATACAGCTACGTTGTTTTATCTTTTCAACTTATGTAAATTATCAATGTTACGTAGACAACCTTAGGAAATACCCTAACATCCTTTTTGCGACAGGATATTGAAGAAAAAACGTAGAGATAACATATATATAAAAATAATTTGCTAGGCCGCCCTATAGCCGACCGAAGGAGACTGCCTTCGGCCGTTACAAGCAAGGGTTTATTGGAATCAAGGTCTGCCAAGTGCCTGGGCCTTCTCAAGTGATCGGGGTTGAAGGGCCGCCCGCTGTAGTTTTGGTTTGGGACAAAGGGACGTAGGGGTTTCTTGGAACATCGCCAGTGTTCGAGAAAATATTACAATATAAGGCACAAGGCTGCGGTAGTCATTGATGTTGCCTAAAATATTGCGAGTTTATATATTTTTATTAAAGTCCAATTTTGAAATTTGGTAAACTACATAGTTTTCATCATTTCATCCATCGATATATACTGTTACTATACTTGAATTAATTGTTTTTCCTCGTTTAACTAAAAGCCCCTTTGTGGATCCCCTCTCCAGGTCCGCGTTGCCTCTGGCACCTTACTAACAGCTAAGTTCAAGTTCGGAGCCAACATAACTCCATCTTATTGGATGCTCGGGTACCTTCAATGTAGTCGGCTATAAAACTTTGGGACGAGAACTGATACTATTAAAGGTTATGTTATCTTAGTGGTGTTTATTTTGAAACGATTTGCTCTGAGGCCGTACCGAATTCAAGTATAGGAGGAACGCAGTTTCGTGTGTGGACGTAACTTTTTTACTTTATTATTTCTTAACGTCTTTATTCATCTTTGAACATCTATTGTTATTAAATATAGAAGTGGCATTATAAAACAAGACCGGTTAAGTGCGAGTTGAATCACCTACCGCGGGTGACGTCAATGGCGTGCGATACTAAAAGTATAGTTTCTTCGTAATTAAAATGTTTACATCCTATATGAAAATAAAAACCAGCTTTAGAATGGGCAAATTAAGGCCTTTCAGATAACACCATATTTGGCCGTGTAACTTGTTTTATTGCTTGACCACACAGCTATCATTACATTTATTGAGGTTTCTACAAAACTATATAAGCTGGAGACTTTGCTATAAATTTTTTGTACTTCTATATGTATAATTTTCAGGTTTTACACTTTGCAAACTTCGGAGTTAAGGGGTGGCCGGGGGGTGGTTATCGTAATTTTTTCAGCTTTTTTCATCCTAAATCAAAAACTATGCATGATATCAAAAAAATAAAAACGTATTTATATTGTTCAAATCAACTCTTTTTATATGATACCCCACTCGAACTAGCAACCCCCTCTTTTATTTTTCAACCCCCCCACCCCATTTTAGAGATTTTTCAAAAACTATTTAAGGTTGGGACTTCCCTATAATTTTCATGTGAAATTTAGATATTCTTCTTTAACGTTAAGCTTTAAACTGGGCTAATTGCCCCCTTTCATATGATATGCCACTCGACCTATTGGCACCACTTTGAAATGTTGATGTTTCTTATTTTGTACCCTTTGGGGATTAAATTGAAAATATTTCTTAATTTTTTTACTGGCAATCTTATTCAGTTAGTGAGTGCATTTTAAATCTATACCAAATTTCAAGTCGGTAGCTTATGTAGTTCCTGAAATAATCAGCTGTGACAGACGGACGGACGGATGGACAAAGTGGCACCAGCGGGTTCGTTTGACCGGGTCGGTAACGTCACCCTAAAAACAATGTAAAGTATTGTAAGTGCGATAGTTCGAATATCGGTCAACAGACGGCTTAATTAAGAATTTAAGAAAGAAAAGTTTTTTTTTCTAAAATGAAACAATATAGGTACGTCCCCGTAAATATTTCATTTCTTTCCCCAGTTTCATTCCCATCATAAAATGTTAGTGTCGATGACTAAAAGTACTGTCATCAAATATAAAGCCTTGGACTAAGTTAATAAGGTTCATTATACCTCAGCGAAATAGCTCACACCTGATTACAGTGATGTAGTATACACATGTATTAAATATAACAGGAAACCACTTATATTGTACGCGAAATTCTATCGTCTATGGAAATATGCATGAGCCCTTTTTACTGCCGAGCCTAAAGAGCTTAGTTCCGCCCACGCTAAGGTAATACCTATATCAAGGTTCTTTGAAGACGTACATTTATTTGTAACGTTTTTCATTTCAGGATAATTTTATTTTTTGTGCAGATTCATCGAAGTTATATGTCTAGATGTTCTTTGTTTGTGACTTCTGATGGTTAGTTTTTCAATTGACGATGTTGAAAAAATATAAAAAGAGATTCCGATGAATTGAAAACCTCCTCCTTTTTCGATATCGGTTAAAAATAGCTTAGCTTTTTAATAATATACATATTTAAAAATATGTTGTACGTATTCTATTTTCTAAGTAATGACCGGGCGGAGTGTTGCTTAACCAAGGTGTTATACTAAAAACACTGAAGTTAACCACTCCACGAGCACTTCCGATACGAAGAAGGAAGGAATAACGTCAAAATAAAGATAGTAGGTATCGTATCATGTTTCAAGCCTACTCCATTCTATAACCATGTCGCAGGCACAACCAGCGGCCCGGCCCTCACAGTAGCAATAGTTACCACTTGAGGCTGTGTGAATCATCTAGGTAAGATGCAAAAGCCTAATCATTTTACTAAACACAAAATATGTTAGTAAATTAATTTGCGGTTGATACTATTTCTCCATTCCTAATCAACAATAGAATTTATATTAATTTGCTCGACAACAATCAAAATAATCCCACTTAGAACCAAACCTACGTTACAGGATTTACGTCGGTATTATAACTTGGGACAATACAATTAAATTAATTCTATACTTCTCGCCATGGGAGCGCAGCCACAGTGTACAAAATTCCAGTGGCTCAACTTCATAGACCTGCAAAGACAATTACAAAATGTGTTCATGACTTGAACATTCATTTTTTGACAGATTTTTATTGAAAACAGTCAACTGCCTTTCCAAACTAGTCTAACTGACTAAATATACCTAGTATACTTAGATTAATGCTGCTTTTGTAAAGTTGTGTTTCATTCAAGAGCAATGCAATTAACATTTTAAAATGTTCAGTTTAAAAACAGAGATAATATTTCTTTACGGAAATTCATAAATGGGTTTAGTGTTATTTATTATGCAAATCTATTCACTTAGATCATGATGCCAGTTCGTGCCGCGTTACCAAGAAGTGAATTTATCATCCCCAACAAAGTTAGCAACAACACCAGCCTATATCAGTCCACTGCTGGACATAGACCTACCCTAAAAAGGGGTTATGTTTATAAGCCTCACGCTGGACATGCGGGTTAGGGATCGCAGAGCACAGCAATGCAGCGCTGGCGCTGCTGCCCGTCGTCGATTAGGGCATGGAACTGTACCGGGTGGTAGGCTGCACTATGCCGCAATCAGCCGGCCGCCAGAGCCCCGTTTGTTTGTTAGCAGGATGCACCACGTTCAGGTAAGGTTGGCTTGGACGGCGAAGATGGAGGTCGGTACTCCTTACACACCTTCTACCAACCATACCTGCGATACCATTATGTGAAAAATTTAAAACTCTTCTATCAAGCACAGTAGCGCCCCCAAATTCTACCAATGGAAGTCGGGCCTGCTTTTCATTATGTCACTTGCCTCGATGAGCAGCACCTGGTTCAGACCAGCGTGTGTGGTGTGAACCAGGTGCTGCTCACGGTCTTTCTAATATCGTCAACCCATCTCGCTGGAGGACGGCCCCTATTTCTGTAACCAACACTCTGCCAACACTGGTTCAGCGCTCTGGTGGACCAGAGCGCAGATGGATCTGTCGTCACTCCGTCTGGCCAGCTATCCTGCCCAACTCCACTTGAGCCTCAATATCCACTCGCTGACGTCCTGGACCTTAGTCTGCTTGCGGTAGATAAAGTAAAAGGTAGATAATTGAGAAAAAATAAGCAACAATGTCGTACAAGAAATTGACACTCTGGTTATATTTTGGACGATGTTCTCCACACCCTTGGACCGTAGTCCTGTGCTAATTGATACGACCCATTCACTTAATTTACATGCGACTCGATTTGCGGACCAATATTGGTGGAACTTGTTTTTGGCAATTTCTTTTTAAATATTTTATAGACACTGACAAAAATATGATAAGAGAGTAAATTATTTATTTAATTATTAAGTATATTTAGCACAGATTTTTCGAAGAAAATAGGAATGAACATCAATTGATTTTCTTTTAAGTTTTGTGGCTTTCTTTATAATTCGGAGATATTTCTACGAAGATCTTAATCTACACAGCTGTGTCATTGGGTTACCATTTGACCAACTGGCTAAAGGGTTTTATTTTGGTTTTGATATGTTAATCTATCTCTTCCATACGACCAAACAAATGTTTTACTTTCGAAGCTCAATTTATGAAATAGTTCTTCAAATCGTCCGCAATGGAATGTTTAGGCTAGTTATAAACCGTTCTAGTAATGCAGGTTTACACCTATCATAGGCTAAGACACTGTTAACCAAATATATAACCTACTTTTATTGAATAAATGATGCATCTTTATATCTATCTATCTGTACCCTATACTTGCTAAATACACTATACAATGGAGCGCTCGAGACTTAGTTTGCTTCAATGCTCTTAGCGGATTATCTTGGTGCAACACTCCAACCGGTCACTTGGATAAGTGACCGTTTAGTGGCATTTAGATCTGAGCGCTTTGCATTCCAAATGCACAATAAGATGTTGTTCCCGGTTTTTTAATCAATAAGTCATTTTCACGTTCTGCTGCCGAAAAACTCTGGAACTCAAGTTGGCCACTAGCTCATACTTCTACGTACATGCATACACGCACATATACAAAATTAAACCAAATAACTTGCGTTCAGATAACACAAATGTTTATTTTGTATATTTTTTACGAATATCTCCATTATTTTTTAATAGTTCTATTCCCTGGAAATAAGTCTGCGTAGTAAACACTCAATTGTTTTACCCCAACGCTTGCTCCAAATTGAACTCATTTGTTTTCCCATAATAACTTTCATGAATTACATCTACATAACGATATAATATCAGGATCTAAATCAGTACAAGGACGGGACCAGTATCAATAAATAATTATATTCAGGACTAGTGAACGCCCTGTGACTTCGTCCACGGAGATGTGTTTTTAGATTAAAAGCTCCTCCCGCTTCTACCTTTAGGGTTCTCCGCTCTTCAGAGTACCTATAAAAATCCGGAAGAACTATACCAAGTTCCAAGTAAATCACATCATGTATCTATCAAGAAGTTCCAATATTTAAGATGAGTGTGATTCCGAGTGATGATAACGGTCCTTCAATAGTTCTACAAACCGTTGAAATTGTCTGATCTTATAAAGCTGATATCATGTTTCTGTCTAAAAATATAATATTACTTGCTAAAACACCAATCTATAAGCCATTTTACGTCGACAACGTTAGCCTGATAGCGGTGTAGAAGCCGAACATTTCCGTCGTCTCTCGAAAAAACCCCTCGGCTTCGGGACTTCGACAAGGCTGATTGATGACGAGACGACAACCGACGTGTGTTTTGCGGAACCTCCGATGCGTAAATACGTGTACGTAGACCGGATGAGAACCGACCCTACTTACAGAAGATTAACTACGAAGCGCTTGAGATCCCTCTTTGTATTGTAAAGTGGTGGAGTAAAAGCAGTCTGGATAGAGCAAGGGTTTATTCAGCCATTACCTATTTATAGGATGTTTTTTAAAGCTAGTTCTCACTTAATCTTATACTAGTAAGAATAGTCTTTTTACTTTTTTAAGGAGTAACTTCGAATAATACGATGATATTTTCTTAAAAGAATTACAAATTCACTTAAAAGAATTCTAAAGCTAAAAATGTTTGCAATTTTATGTGCCTGATAAGCGGTTAGCGGATAAGCGAGTTATAGGTGGTGTACGTGTATACGTAAGTGCAAAATAAAGATATCTAAAATAGTCAAATTATAGAACACATAAAAATGCTAAACGGATTATATTTGATACCTTTTCAAATGGAATATAAAAACTTCTTAACCAAAGCGCCCATAGAAGAAATAGATTAGTTAAAACATAAAAGGTCTAAAATGCTTATTTCTAAACCACTACCATTTGCAGTTACGTGAAGGAATTAAAGTAAAGCTAATAATTGAACCGCGGGGACCAAACTTTCCGCTTTCCATAAATTAAAATAAACATCTCTACACTATTCCCGTAACCGCAAAAGTTTAGCACAGAACCTCAAGAGTGTACTTACCACATGCCATGCCAAATTGAGCTGAGTCTTTAGGGCATAGAGTTTAAAGTAACTAACGTGTACACTGCACGTGTTGCGAAGACTTTGAAAGTCGATTGAGCTCGCTTCCTGTTTTGGTTCCACTGTAATTATGTGAACAAAATGGAACATTCTACCGTTGTCGTAGCATTCACTAGTTAGTGTGGCGAACGTATTACCTTTGATGTAGTTATAATGGCTGTAATACTTGGCAAGTCTCGCTTACCATTCTTTATGATGAATATATCATTTTGATATTAACAGCCTGCGCACATTGGACGACAAACTTCAGTGATTAGACGCTACGACGAGCTGCGGGGGACAACTTTTATACATTTTGTTCAAAGCTCCGCACACACGGCGACAATCGCGACAGCAAGATATGACAGACGCTCGCGACTAAGCGCGACGACAAAGCGTCGTGTTTGCGAGGTCTGTTAAAGCTCACACTTCATATACCTGTCATCAAATCATCATTAGTACATTTGTTTTGGATATAGTAGATATAGTAGCTGTTGATAGGAAGCGAGGGACCAAAAGGACTGGCCTAATAATTATAATCTATTCATTTGTTCTTCGAGCTTGTAAATAATACAATGAGCGGTTGTCCTAATTATACGTGTTTTTGCTTTCCACAAATATCTTCTTATAAGAACAACCCTCATTTAGATATTGTTTATGCAGTGTTTATCATAATTATTATTATTTATAAGTTCTCATAATTATTATTATTGATATAGGTACCGTTTTGTTAATATATAAAGTTTCTATTAGTGGCAGCTTAATTGGTGCAAGAGCTTATTTTGTAATAATCATATGTAATTATTTTGTAAACCGTTTGTGCCTTAAAAAATAAAATAATATAATAAAGAGAAGGCTTATATCCAACACAACAAGCAAAATGAGTATACGAGGCTCATGTGGCGGACCTCAATTATTTTAAGACCTATATGAAACAATAAAGATTGTGTTTATGATTATGAATATGAGTTGTAGTACTAATAGTCCCAGATAAATAAATAAATGGTCCAACCACAATCAACACAGGCAAACCACTTAGAATAAAAATGGGATCATCAAGATTTAGTTTGATTATTAAATTTAGGAACCGACAAAATGTTTGGAAAAGCAACATAAGAAATAAATCTTTTTTCTCGTGCCCATTCTGTGGAGTTGAATGGGCCCTCGGCCACTAGGCATTAGGCACGCGCTCGACGGAGCAATGATTGCAGGTCTCAATGCTCAATCTGTGCGCTCCCACGGCTTCGAAAGGCTTTTTGTAACTGATTGCAGGATTGTGAATGATTGAAGGCTTGCGAAGCAAAAGTGCTGTGAATTTTGATTTCAAGTTTTTTCGCGAGTCTACAGCCTACGCTTCTGTAGTGGAGCAGTCATTTGTGAGTCGGGACCCGTGGATTATTTTTATGCGTACGTGTATCTGACTCAAACTTTTCAAAGTGGTTATAAAATGTATGTTAGGTCAGTAAGGTTTTTAAAAAAGCTTGTTATAAAACACAACATATTTAGTATATTTATATTACATTTATATTTACAATTTCCGCCAACTGTCTCTGACGAGTTTCATAAAAACTCAATAGAAATTCGACAATGTTTCAACTTCCCCATATGGCAACATTGTTTGCATCAACACACTTTCAGTTTGGCACTCGTCGAAGCAACACGTCTGTAGAGTGCCAAAGGTGGACAGCGAGTCTATCGTTTCCTGATCATGCCTTATTGGGAAGGCGAAAAGATGTCGAATTTCTTTTCAGTTTTTATGAAACTTGTTACAAAGTAAATTTTATAAATTTTACTTCTGTTTTATTATAAAGAAAAAACTTGAGAGGTGTCAAGGGACACCCGGATGGAACGAAGTAGCTATGAGAGAGAGAGAGAGAGAGAGAAACACGCGCACGCCGCACGGCTTCATTGAAATACAGATCATATTACATAAATTCAAATTAAAAACATGCAAAAAGACGCAGTCACCACATCGATTTGAACTGGGTGTCGCGGCGCGGCAGCTCAAGCCTATACGGCGAGGCTAACGAGAACTTAGCACAAATGGTTGAAATAAGCGCAGAAGTCTTTGTACCATGACGTCACCAGCCCAACTATTTGACAATTACAAAGTGTCGTTACAACTTTTGGTCTTAATTTTTTCCGTCTAGCCTCCTTACGCAACGCGCGATAAGGAACTTCGTTCCAAAAAGTACAGAATATAATTTACGTGGCCGGAAAGTTTAAACAATAATGTTTAGGTAGTAGAACCATCTTATATTGACACTCTTAATATAATTATAAATGCGAAAGTTTGTGTGTTTGTGTTATTATGCTTGTTCAGACTCAACTCCGTAACGTGTAACGAATTTAGGTGAATCTTTGAAGCAATATGGTTTTTTGTCTTGATGTGTTAACATAAGCTACTTACATATACACTTACCACGCGAGCGGAGCCGCGGGCGGACGCTAGTTAAAATATATTTTAATGAAAATGGTATGGTATGGTTCAATATGAATTTATTTTTATTATCGGTTTTATGAATGTTTTCGCAACGTTTCTGCATTTTACTAAACTTTTATTCGTACAAAGTGAATGAATTAGTAGAATTGGTAGTTAGGTAGGTACTTCATAAGTATTTCCTCGAACGTTTTATTATGACAAGCTTTTTGATGTTAGTTTCGAATCAATATTAATTCCACATTTTTCTAATTACAAATTATACGTACAAAGCAATATTAATCAGAAATTTTATACATAAAAGTAGATTTTAGCCACCTCGGAAAATTCTTGTAAAACAATTACTCCTTTATTTGTTATGATACGCCATTGTGAAGATATGCTCTTATTCAGCAAAGTATTATTTACTTAGTTAATTTTATATGTAATATTTGTACATTTTCATACCAAATGTAAAGCGCCCTCTACCCCACCGGAAAAGGGTGAAAAAGTCCTGTACTTACTAACGAGACCTCTTAAGACCTACTGTTACTTAAACTTATAAGCAAATATATGTATATATTGAATCTAAGTGCAGCTTATTTTTAAACAAAAAATTAACAGTTTTTTGTATTTTAAGTGTAAGCCCACACTTCAGGGAAAATGTTCCTTCCCATGAGAAGGTCGCGGGTTCAAATCCCGCTTGAGTCGGTATTTTTTAGGATATATAAAAATGTTTAAAAAAGTCAAAGTCAAAGTCAAAGTCGAAATTCATTTATTCAGTAGGAACTGTATAGTACACTTTGAAACGTAATTTTTTTAATTTACCATCAATTCGTAACGTGACCAAACAGAGAAGAATTGGCAAGAAACTCTGCTTGACTTATATTTTTTTAACGTTATTGTTCTTAATAACTATTACATTGTTTTTGATGGAGTTGGAGGCAGTTTCATCCCAAGCTTTTTTGTCATATAATATAAATATTCAGATATTTTATAATAAGCTTTATTACATAGATTACGTTTAACATCATTTTTGAATTTATTTACAAAAAACAACAGATTCAAAGAAACTCCTATACCTACTGTTTTATTTAATTCTCTCAATCTGCCAATACAACTTGATTCACATAACGCGTTTACAAAAGAATACTTCAATCGCAGAAAATTGAATTAATGTCTGCAACACAATATCGTAAAGAATAACAAACGTCAATTTCGTTCACAATGGAGATTATTTTGTTATTCAAAGGAACAAAAATAATGATAAAAATGTATCGAAGATTTCGCAGGTAGTAAAATAATCAAATGAAAATATATTTGCGTTCTTTACCCTGAAAGACGTAACAAAAGAATGCTTGTAATAGTTTGTTTTTTAACATTTCTAACAGTATGTATAAAATGATTCGACTCGGGAATATCATCATCATCATCATCCACAACCTGACTAAAACCCACTGCTGGGTATAGGTCTCGTTTTGATCATCTACTGCGGTTCTCAACGTCATTGACCTTTGTTCGACTTCGGATCTCGACGTTAGGAATATACAAAAGTTTAATAACTTCGTTAGTTTTTCTATAATTAATGTTTCGAACATACCCTACGATGAAAATCTCTGAGCTCACAAAGAGCTCTACTGCCACTTGACGTTGCAACATTTAAAAATAAACTTAATCATGACTGTGATCAGGACTCTGGCATCATCATCGTCATCATCAGCATCAAAATCAAAATCAAAATAAGTTTATTCAATAAGCACATACAGTACACTTTAAAACGTCATTTTTTTATATTTGAATTTAGACCAATTCGTAATGTGACCACACAGAGAAGAATTGGCAAGATTCTCTGCTGTGGCTATGGCTTATATTTTTTTAAATTCTTGTTTTTTACAAAGTTTATTATTAACTATTAAATTGTTTTTAAGGGAGTTGGAGGCAGTTTCATCCCAAGCTATTTTGTCATCTAAATAATCAGAAATTTTATAATAAGCCTTATTACAGAGGTTGCGTATAACAACATTTTTGAATTTATTTACAGATAAATTAAGCATATCATTTGGGATTTTGTTAAAAAACCGTACGTTTTGCCCTTTAAATGATTGACTAACTTTATGGAGCCTTACAGTAGGAACAGCTAGTTTATCTTTATTTCTAGTGTTAACATTATGATTGTCGCTATTCTGATTTCTTAAACAATTTGATATTTTTTCGGACATACATTAAGTTTTTATATATACATATATTGGCACGGCACAGTAATTATTTACATCTTTAAACTTACTTCCAAGTAACTCTCTGGGGTCCATATTATAAATTGCAGCACAAATATGGAGTTGATATCTGCAGCATTCCCCCACAGTAAAATGCCGTACGACATAATGCTGTGTAAGTACCTGAAATAAACCAGTCTAGCCGTTTCTACGTCAGTAAGTTGACGGATTCTTTTGACTGCGTATGCTGCAGAACTGAGTCTGTTCGACAATCCATCTATGTGAGCGCCACATTGAAGCTTATTATCTAAGGTTATGCCTAAAAATACAATAATATCCACAAGTTTAACATTTGGTAAAATAAATCATTATGAATTACAAATACATTTTGTTTTATTTCCGTTCAGTAATAAGTTGTTTACATCGAACCTGTTAATAATTATCGCTATTGCATTGTTTACGTCGTCAAAATTGGTCTGCCGTCGCTTTAGTTTAAATAAAAGAGACGTGTTGTCTGCAAACAATACAATTTCGTGGTTGTCCCTCACAAGTTTAGGTAGGTCGTTGATGTTAACTAAAAATAGGAATGGGCCAAGTATTGACCCTTGAGGTACACCCATCTTTACCATCAGCAGCCTATAGCAGTCCACTGCGGGACATCGGCCTACCTAATGAGTGCCGTTGCGCCCTGTCCTTAGGTCGACGCATCCAACTTCAACCAGCAGCCTTTCGCAGATTGTCACTGTATCTAGCCGGAGGGCGTCCAATAGGCATGACCACTGGCTCAAAAAATAATAATTCTAATTAGTCCGTCAAGTTAGATCAACAAAAAATACTGGACACGTATTTGTTTATTTATCGAATCAATAAAAATTGACGGAGATAAAGAACGTGAAAGTTTGGTAGTGGGGGCTCGTGACGTCACGCCTAGGTAAAAAATGTACTTTATCGTGACGTTGAGCGGAACTTTAACGCACTATATCTTTGTTATATTTTGTTTAATTGACAAAAGAAAAAAATACGTGTTGAATATTTTTTGGATATGTAAATAACGGATTAATTTTTCAATCGTCAAGCCTATTTATATATTCGTAAAAAATTATAAAAACAAAATTGACAAACACAAATGACACTTCTATTGAGTTTTGAGATAATAATCCACTTGATATGGGTATCTCATCTAGGAACCCAAACCTTGCTAATTTGAAAATCCTCTATTTCAATTAGCCATTTCACCCTCGAACGAGAAAATGGGATACGGAAAACAACCCCAATACAACCCTTCCCTGGGTCTAAACACAGAGTAAACAGTAGCCAGTATGTGGGTGTCTAAAATAGTGTTTACATTGAAGGTTTATTTAAAATGTGAGCATTAGAATTAGTTTTGATGAGAAACAGCAGGTGTCCTGTGTCCACTTTTGTCTTCTGTCCTGGTTTTGTTCATGGGCCAGTATCACAACAATACTGTATACAATATTTCTGTATACGTTTTAAAATGTTTTTTTTTTTACATCGTTTCGTTAAAATGTTGAGAAAGGGATATTTTAAACAATCACATTTTAATACTGAACAAGTTATCTAGAACCATGCGTAAAGTATTGAAAGAAATTAACCCTTATAGGTATAGCAAGCAAACAATTTCCAGCCAAACATACTCGTTTTAAAAGACTGCAGTTTGCACACGACCCGGTTGCCTGGTTGCGTTCAATGGGCATCCATTTACGCCTTTATACGAACTGCGACCTCTTTTGCAAAGCTTCTGTGTTTTACAAGAGATCGGCGCCAGAGCCGTACCCTGGGGTATTCCGGGGTTTGATATGCTTTATCGACAACTTAAAGGACTTGTTTCCGCAAAAATGGTGCTGGAGGACTTAAAGATATAAAAAACACAAAGTGTTAGGCAATTACAATAAAAAAATCCCAATCGATGATCTCATCGCCTACTGGCTAAGATTTTACGAAAACTGATCATAATAATTTATTTGCAACGAAAATTGGTACAATAAATAAACAGTTCTTATGTATAAAAAAGTTCCGCTATATTCTGCTGTCAAGAACATGCAAAATTTTAAAGACAAAAAAAAATAAAAAAATTATACTAAAAACAGAGGGTTTTTATCAGGTCAACAAAACAATTCAATAATGTTACACAAACAATTTGTCGCTAGTTCAGTTTTCCTTTAAACTCTACAAGAATAGGATACAGCTGTCAAGCCAGTTTTAACGTTAGTGCCAAAAGGAAGTCTAGATTTCAAACAAGCGACGTTTGAGTTCGTGCAAAGTTGTGGGAACGTTTTGTTTAGTTTTCAATTATTTTAGTTTCTTTTCAGGAAGTTGGAATGGCGTCATGACTTGTTTTACTTTTATATACATTTTGTTATCATCTTGTTCGCAACTTTATTGGTGTGATCTTGCTCACCCGTTTTTCAATAATTAAAATGTTATTAGCCGGGAATCACCATGACAGCTTCGTGATGGTTCAGATTTTTTTAGATTTGGATCAGTTATTCCGAGAAAGCCCCTACAAACAAAGCTACAAAGATCTAATTTAAATACCTGTGTCCATCAACTTGAGGCATGAAGATGATAAGCCTCTTATGCCTGTAATTACACCGTCACGCCACACCCTTCCAACCAAAAAACAGCACAGCTACTTCACGGCGGAAATATCACATGTATGTACACAGAGACACATGTATGTTACAGTACTTCCCCGGACAAGCCATTCACAAAGAACTCTATTACTACAAGGTTCCATTAGGTTCTTTAGGTTCTTTCCATTAGGTTCTTTCTTCTATGGTCATGTTGACATTTAGAGATTGTTCTCAGGGACATGCACGCAGCAGTATGCGGAGGGCGGACAGGGCTGTGCGATGCGATGCGCCCAGCCAGCGGGGCTGACCTGCTGAGATATCTTCGGAAGGTGCACTTCACTGGTAAATATAGACATAATGCTTTTAGTGCTATAATATACAAAAAATATTTACAAATACAAAATATTATTATAGAACATTTACAGCGGCTTAAAATACAATTTAAAACGATGGTATATGCAGTAGTCGAAAAACTGTGTCGCAGATGCCAACGCCCTCCTTCGAAAAAAAAGTTACATAGTTCCAGACGATATTATGAGAATAAAAACAAAAACAAAACATTTAGTAAGTAAGTGTGTGTGTGTGTGTGTGTGTTAAATGTATGGCTGGTGGTGGGAGTGCCGCACCAGTCTCATGAGACTCTGGGCATCACAGAAGGAAATCGGCTCTTCTAAGATGATTCAGCTTTGGTTGGAAACTTCCCACCGTACGTACAGTATTGGTGAAATATAGTTTTTAGTAGAGTGGGCACTGTAATATCATTACAGCATTTATACCTTTTGTACATGAAAAACATGGTTAATACTTGTGTGTGGTGCGCTTGTCAGCACAAGTCGAGACGTAAACAAGTTAACAAAAAAATGATTTCAAAAAACATGATTTATTTGCAGACTTGTTTTACGATGACGATAACACAAATAGCATCAATTTGACTTCACTAAACTTTGTAATAATGCAGCTAATTTTCAAAACCAATGATCCCATAACTTTCAAGCTCCTAAATTGTCAAACAGCATTTCATCTGGATCCAACTTGGGTCCAACCACGAATTAACTAGATAGGACAACGAGAATCTGTTTCAACATCCGCACCTGCGTTAAAGGCCCGAGGGAGATAGTAAGATAATTTGATCCGTCCATTGTCAACTGTCTAATTCTTAGAGCTTTGGCAATGATCTTTTGATGGTAGTTTCTACCGATCTTTTCATATCGAAGTGGACTTATATTGAATAATAAACTAACATAGTATTTACAACTTTAGCTATTGCGCCTGAGTAACTAAGCCTTATATACATTATAGCATAGACCAATAATACAAAGTATGAGTTGGAATTCTTCTTCAATACTCTCGTTATCACATTAATTCTAAGGTCTGTATGTATGGTACCATAATCACTGAATAAATAATACTGGACACTATCACACGCATCATGTAGTACCAACCTAAGCAGAGCTTGTTTAAGGGGAACACATCACAGATACACTACATTATATTTTTTGTTGTAAATACCTACACACCCAGACCCGAAACAAATATTTGCAGATAATTTAAACTTTTGTCTAGGTGCAGAATCGAACCCGCCAACCGTTTTCCATGGTCCAACTGTGTTCTATGGTCGTCAAATTATTGTCCGAGTCATATCGAACACCTTACCTTACCAGCAATATTGTCAATGTAGGCCGCGTGAGCCTTCTACGAGCCATGTCGTGTTTTTCATTGTCAACAGCTTTCGGTTAGCGATTATTAGCAGCATTATCATCATCATTGACCGTAAGTATGCTGTGTTTTGTATTGAAAGCTGTAAAAAAATCTGTAGTTGATTGAGTAATGATCATGAACATTTTTTAAATTGAGGCCTTGGATTCTGAGGATGGTGACAGCCACGTCTAACTTTTTTTTCATACCTATTAATGGAACTAGCACATGGGCATAGCACATCGTTTTAAGTGGTAGCAACTACCTATAGAAAAGTAGTGGTTCACGGATGTGCAACACCCGGCGTTCATCAACTTGAGGCATGAAGGTGTTAAGTAACACATGCCTGTAATTTCACCGGCACCCACACTCTTCAAACTGAAACACAGCACAGCTGCTTTACGGCAGAAATAGGCATGGTGGTAGTACTTCCCCGGATGATCCTTTCACAAAGAAAGAAAAGAAAATAAATTTATTTGTAACACAAGACTTACAAATACCGAGAACAAATAACATAAAGAATAATATTATAAGTATAGTAAGTCCAGACGTCACAAAAGGGACTCCGGCTCAGCATAGGCTGGCTGACTAGCAAGCTAGCAACCAACGCTGGTCTTCCGTCAGAGCCTGTTGTTAACGTTACGGATAATCTACCCAAAGTTAAAACATTACATAATAAGCGCTAGGAAAAACAGATTACTCACAAACAGACAATATTACAATTATTACAAAGAACTCTACTACTGCTAAAACTATGAAAAAAACTAACTATTACTAGTGAGCTAGCCACATTCCTTTATAGTTGTCTATCACTCACGGTATTGACACGTTTGTGTGGCAAACTCATGAAGGTTGAAGGTCACGCCAAAGGAGCACATTAAGGAGATTTATGAAGCAATCACTCGCCCTCGGGTGGAAGGGTCCCGGATGTTGGCTGAACTGTGTTTAGAGAACTTGAAATTTGATAAATTACGGTGATACGACTGCAATCCCAGGGCCAGGGGCCTACTTGCGAGTGCTTAAAGTTAGCCATGGATTAAAATGCCTTCGTTCTCGTAGTACCAGTCACAACGGCACTTATTTCACTTTGTCGAGAGTTTTTTGTTAAAACGGATTTTTTTTTATAACAAGTTAAGTTTAGCTGGCTAACCGCCATTACAATCCTTGCCATAATTCCCTACCATAGAATTAGATTTTCTTTATTTTTGAAGAGATTTAATTTGTAATGTTTGGACTTGCCTCTGACTACCCCCTAAATGGTATTCAATTGATTTGCGTACTGGGTGCCTAGTGCGAGTTATTTACCAGCTCCGACGTGGAAGGGTTATAGTTGCTATAATATCGTATTTCCTTAGCTGATTCCGACTCCAAAAATAACAGGTAGGTATAGATACCAGTGAGTGAGAGTGACGGAGTGCGTTTACCACATAGGTACATCTAGAGATCTACCTATGTGGTACACGCATAGATCGTACGGGATAAATTGATAGAAAAAAGGTTTATTGTTAGTTGTATGAACAAAAAAATAAGCAATTACTTTTTACTTTTTAGTTTTGCTGTTTTTATTTTTGAAGTCGGTTTTTTTTTATATTGTTTCAAGATAGTTCTTATGATTCGTTGAATTTTTGACGGCCTCTGTGGCGCAGCGGGCGAAGATCCACCTGCGACGCAGAAGATTGCGGGTTCGATCCCCGCCGCAGGACAAATGTTTGCATTATTGGTCTCAGGTCTGGGTGTTGTCTATGTATAATAATTATGTAAATGAAAAGAATGTATGTAAGTAGTGTATAAGTCACGTGGTTCCCTTAATACAAACTCTTTGTTTGGGGTTAAATGAGGTTGTGTGATATTGCCCATCACATTATTTATTTATTTATTATTTGTTCAGGTCTCAGCAAAGATGAGTTCCGTTTCGACGGCAACGGCGACGGTCCAGCGAGATACAACATACTCCACTTCAAGCAAGTGTCCAAGGGGGTCTATGACTGGATCAACGTGGGCCAGTACTTGGATGGTGAGCTGCAGCTTAGTTTAGATGGTAAGTATGCCCATGGATCTTGAAGTATCACTCCTTCAGCTCATGTCTTTGCTGAAGTCTGCGTGGAATAAGAACCGGCGCTAAAGTAAACTAGCCATCTCCGATATGCGAAAATCACAAACTCTTCTTTATAATTATGCAGTACTTCCAAATTTTTATCTTATTAAAGATCTTAGTCATGCACACTTTTTGAGGTTTTTATAACTATACAGTAAACCGATCGTGTAACTTTTGTTCCAATCAAAACCTAGTCGCTCATGTCAATTTTGGTATCGTTACGATCACGTAGAAGCTTCAATTACAATATAAACCGGATAGCATCAAGACTATCTCTTTGACAAGGAACGATTACAACAAGATTTAATGTTGGTGTAAATAGCTAGCGGTCGAAAAATGATAGCAACAAGATGCTCGATCGTTGTACCTTGATAGTATCATTTATTTGTTTGTATCAAACCTTTGATAGCAACAGAATTACGTGATCGGACTGCAGATGTTGCATTCTTAAGAGTTATAGTCAAAGTCACAAAGGCTTATTCTGATCCTGTTAGAGATCCAGTTCAAGTGGGAGTCCCACCGGCCGCCGGAGTCGGTGTGCAGCGCGGAGTGCGAGCTCGGGCAGGCCAAGCAGTACGTGGAGGGCGAGAGCTGCTGCTGGCACTGCTTCAACTGCACGCAGTACGAGGTAAGTACACACGATGCCTCCAGATGAAACCTGCTGCCTTCAACGAATTATTCGTAGATGGTGAAATGTTGGCACTACTTCAACTGCACGCAGTACGAGGTAAAGGAGTACACCCTGATGAAGACAACACGATGCCTTCAGATTAAAGTTGCTGCCTGCTACGGACTTATTCATACCTGGTGAAAATGGGAAAGGTCCCAAAGTTTCTTGAGGTTTTTGAGGATATTATTTATATCTTAAGTTGATATTCCATTTAACAGGACTAAGTGCTTCCAAAAATCATATAAAATGTGCACTGCTAAAATATGGAATCAGCTGCCAGCGTCTGTTTTTCCATTGACTTACGACCCTAAGGGCTTCAAAAAGAGAGTTAATAGGCATCTTCTGTGAAAGCTCGCCCCATCGTTGACCTCATCATTGCCTATGCAAGCCTCGAGGACAAGAGCTGGCCCATATTAAATATATAAAAAAACCGACATAAGTTGGTACTCGGTTAAAATAAACCTATGTTAATTCCAGTCTACTTTAAGCGCAAAATTTCAGCTATCCGTCCAGTTGTTTCGTTGTGGTTCGAAACTGTCACCTCGGAATTCCTTTAGAGACTTGAAAATTAGCATTTCTATGAGCGATCCCCTTCAGTTGAACACATTTTATAGGTTAGAGACTTTTTAAGGGCACTTTCCTCGCATGACTATATTGCCTAGAATTAAAAGGATCCTATAAGTCTCTAGCTTGGCATGCATTCATGAACTTTTGTTATTATTAATATTTGTTTTTGATTGGGTTTATTTCATTTTTCTTCTCTGAGTACTAATTTTATTCTTAAATAAAAGTTTTTTTATACAAGTAAGCTTTTGTTAGTTGCGATATGCGGAAAGTTATTAATAGTCAATAGTTTACATACATTTATAGAATATTGTTAGATTTTAAGTACAGTTTGTTTTCCAAATAAATAAAATAAAAATGACAAAAGAGTGTAATGTTGTACCCAGAGAGGTTTCCCATAAAATTCAGCCCCTCAAAGGCTGAAAAAAAGTAGGATCTCTATGAGTGTCTCCCTTCAGCTGAGTGGTCGTGGTACAGATCCGGTCGCCGTCCGTGGAGACGGCGTGCGCGGAGTGCCCGCGCGGCACGTTGCCGGCCGCGTCGCGCACGTACTGCCGCCCCATCCCCGAGGCCTACCTGCGCGCCGACTCCGCCTGGGCCATCGGCGCCATGGCCTTCTCCTCCGCTGGGATACTGCTCACCGCGTTAGTACACCTACCACAGAACAACTTACATTTTAGATTCATATAGTTAATTGCCACAAAACGGCACATAAGTATACTTCAAACCAAAGCAATAAGCTTGTTGCGCCCATGCGGACACCTCAGGCTCCAGGATTATGTCTGTTGTTTCTAAAAATAAGGTGAACAATAACAACTGCTATCGCAAAACTATAGTAAATAAAACAAATATTTGGTTCTTATTTCGTTTTTATTTACAATAATTATGCTCTTCTGGTCTAAGATGTCTTATTCTGGTCATTTTGCAGTCAAAATTGCTCGTATATATCCATTATTTCACTATATTGAGTCTTGGCGCTGACTCTGCAATGGTCACAACGAATCTTTGTCCCTCCGAAGTTAGACTCAGTAAATTATTCAACCAATTCTAGCACAATCCTAACCAAAACAGGAACTACTTCGCCACTTGTAGCCCATTCCACAGGGAAAAATACGTTGTAAGTAGTGTGTATACGTTGTGGTTGTGGCAGGTTCGTGTGCGGCGTGTGGTGGCGGCACAGCGGCACGCCCGTGGTGCGCGCGAGCGGGCGCGAGTTGTCGTACGTGCTGCTCGCCGGCATCCTCATGTGCTACCTCGTCACCTTCGCGCTCGTCTTCAGACCCACCGACGCGCTCTGCTCCATACAGAGGTACAACCAACAGAGTCTGCTTGATTAGCATTATAGCTTGAGTAAGTCAGGTCTCAATCTCTAACAGCGGATCCCAGGCCAACCTAAACCTTGTCGTGCTGCACCAGCTTCCTGACAGCCGGTTACTGGCGATGGGTAGCGGAAGCATAGTGCAACCTGTACCCGCACTTTTGCAAGAGCCAGGCAGGACATATTCATAAAATATCTAGACAAACAAACACTCCATAAAATTGCGACTCAAAAGCCAGAGTAACTATCGTCTGAACTATGATGACCAGTCAAAGGCTTAAATAATCCTGTACGGTACAGGATTATTTAAGCCTCAGCTCTTAGGTCAAGTGAAAGTATTTTTTTACGAGATAATCCCAAAAAAATCTGAAATAAATTCAGTATTCCTGATGAGTCTCAGTAAACTGGTTAAACCTACCCCACTACATCATTCAGCATCGTTAAACATTATGATAATAAAACAGGAGCCTCCCAAATTACAATACATCGGATTATTCCATAACATTTCCCGTGCATTTCCTCATTGTGAGTCAATCCCCCATAAAATGAGTCCATCGATCAGCTGGCTCGATCCGGCGGCCATTACGTCGGCTCAGCGCGTGTAATTAACTCGCGCCAACACATAGGGATCAGCGTCTCGATACTATATGGCATTGTATTAGCGAAACCGCTTTGATTTTGATACCTTCAGGCAGATTGAATTATGTTTGGTTTGAGTAGGTAAGCTAATAGTAGTGACACAATCAAGTCCGGAGTTTAACAAAACAAACATGTTCATGATTATTATATACATTATGGATATCAAACCTATTAATAAGCACGATATAAGCAAAATGGTATATTCGGTACATGCTCACTTTTTGCAAGCAGTTAGCATGCCACGTGAGTTCCGTAACTTCTAGTAACGTTACTCACAAGATGGCAAAAATAACCAGTGTAACGACGATCGAATCTAAATTCGCAATTTGGAACTTCCATTTTCAAACTTCCCCCTTTTAGGAGGTGGGGAAGCGTAAGACCTTTTAAAAGCTTCAAGCAGCATCTGCTCCGCGTTATTGGCACGTAACATAGGGGACCCCTGTTGCGACACAATTCAATAGAGCCCCGATTTTTTCAATAACCCTAACTCTTTTTGATTTATTAGCAAAACAATAACCACTGATTGGCACTCCAATTCGGTTACAATCGACCACAACAAACCTAGCCAGCGGAATGTTCTAGGCTATCCAAATAGTTGAAGCGACCGAGCACTCACTGGTTGACAGGAATGGATGAAATGTATTGGGATTTCAACGCGCCAGGCATGTAACAACCAACTGTAGCGAATATTTGTTGGTAAAGCTACGAGTATTGTAATAGGAGCGCTTTCTATACGCTAATATCGTACTGATACCGCCAACATTTATGTTGTTGATAGCTTTAGATCAAAAGCCGGAGTAGGTCAGATTTTTACCGCGCCCTAAGATTTTGACATCATGCTTCATAAAATAGTGCGCGACCCAAAATAAATCAATTAGAAAATACAGCGATGACTTTGTGGTTGGTTGTATCCGTTGTTGGTCCTCCTTAATCTGCTGAAAAATAATATCTGCCTAATATTTACCTTCTATCCTTAAACTAGCTTCCACCCGCAACTTTGTGCACGCTGTACCCGGTTATACTTTTACATATTTTACATGTTCACATTTCTTATACAATCTTCCAACTATATAAACTATATAAAGTAGGTCATCATAGGGCGTTAGGTGTGTATATGATATAATACCTACATTTACATACACAAAAAAGACAGATATTGGTATTAGCAACAGCAGTAGAATATACTTGTAAATACATAAAGTCCAAAACGTCATCCAGCGAAGCCCCTCCGTAGCCAGGCTTTGTGCTCCAGCTGGCAATATTGCCGAAACGTCGCCATTTTCAACGGACAGACTGTGTTGTTTGTCCGGTATAGCTTGGCATTTGTCAGCCGATAGTGGGTGCTACAAGCGAAATGCTTTTTGTACAAAAGTCTTCTTTTTCACTTGTTAGCTAGAATGCGGATATAAGGTAAAATTAAGGTTAAGATTTTAGTACTTATGACTTTTTATCACCTTATTTCTTTGATCGTAAAAACTATTACATACTTAGTCTGTCTCTTAAGATATATTGTTCAAAACTTTTTTCTAAAACGTCCCCTAAGTGCTACTAAAGATCTTCCTATCGTTCACATAATATACCTCTGGGGCCTTTACAAAAAAGTTTAAATCGAAAGCTTAAACTGTTCACTAAGTAGTAGGTACTATCTCTATTACTCAGCTAAGATGCTTATCTAGCAATCAGGGATCAGAGTTATAAGAAGGGTCAAATGTAAAGTCTGCGAGTCACCTTCACGTTCACTGTTGAAGTAACAACGTAACGGTAACACAACATCATTTATAGCCCCAAAGTAAACAGAGCTTGTATTATTAGGAACCACATGACTGATACATTACTTAGGTGTATACATATTTTTTTAATATATACATAAAAAACACCCACTAAGTACGAATGTGTGTCGTGTATCTACTCGTATTATAGAACCCATGGTATCACATCACCCAACATGAAATCTGCAGATCATGCGTTGTCCCACAGCGGTAATTAAACCCCACTTGCCTCTCCTCGCCATCGAGGTCGTCGAATACAATACAATATAAATTTTACTTTACAATCTAATCCATTGATAGACGCAAAACAGGCACATTCGTCTCATCCGCGCCCCATGATGTTAATCACGAGCTGACAGCAACGCGTCTGCACCTCCACTACACTAGCAGGTTTATTTTTGACAAAACATTAATTGTCATTATAATGTTTTATAAAAATTAACATTATTTATGTACCTATTCAATTTTAAGTATAGATTAGGCGTGTTCCTGAGTTATATTATAGCCCGCTCATTACGACTCCTACCAGTATCGGAATACAACGCGCCCCTGGGACAAAGTCATCGTTATTTCAAAGAAGTTCCATTTCACTTTGTGATCTTAAGCGAGGCATGTGCTATGTACTTATGTACTTGGCACTGACTTGGCACAAAGGCAAGGAAATGGAACCATTCTCCTTCCGTAAACGATTGCTATTATAACCGTGCGGTGGTTTTGTAACGTACAGTTCGATTTGATATTATTGAATTCATATTTTGAGATAGGTTACATAAACGATTTCAATGCTGAGAAAGTGGTTCGGCAGGCTATTTCTACTTATTGATGTAAGTTGATCACAATTTAAAATAACCAACCAATTAATAATATTGTTTTTGTGTAGGTAAAGATAAAAGTTTCCTTCAAGAGACAACCTTTTCTAACTGTAGAGGTAGGTAGAAAACAGGCAATCATATATCAAATCTTTAACTATGTGCCACAAACTGTTTGGCTTTTTAAAAATACTTGGCACGCTTAATTTCATAAATTTTTCGAATTCATTCGAAGGATAAGCTACTTTGCTTTATTTTTAAAGCAACAAATCGTGAATATTGAAGCTGAATATAATATTTTATTTTAGCAAAACCTGCCGAAGCATGCAATCACAACATCACGGGAACATGTTGGGAATATTATTGTGATTTCCAAGCGCTTGCTATTGGCAGCCTCACTAGCATTATATCTGCTCTCGTGAATCCTCTGACAGGGTAGATGGGATATTGAATGATGAAGTTTTAATGTTTGGCTTATTTATTACAACTAGTTTCCGGCCATGGTCTGTCTCACTCACTTTAAAATTGTCTGCACTAATATATAAATATTTTTATAGTTTATTTATATATATATACATACATACATACATCAGCCTATATCAGTCCACTGCTGGACATAGGCCTCCCCTAATCAAGGGGGATATACCCATAATCCCCACGCTGGGCATGCGGGTTGGGGATCGCAGGGCACAGCTTCTCGCACCACCGACGCTGCTGCCCGTCAGTGGCCAGGGCATTTAGCTGTGCCGATGTAGGCTGTGCTATGCCGCAATCAGCCGGCCGCCAGAGCCCCGTTCGTTGTTTAGCAGGGTGCACCACGTGCAGGTGGGGTTGGCTTGGGTTCCGAAGATAGGGGTTGGAACCTTGTACACCCCATATATATATATATCTCCATGTATAATGTAATAACATTATTTTTGTGTTTTAGACGTTTACCTTGATGTACGTATATACCATACCATATATACTCCGTTAAACTACTTATCTTTGTCGTTAACCTACTGATGTACCTACGTACCTACCCTACCATACATACTCCGTTAAACTAATGTGAGACCGTTACAAAATATGAAGTAGTATTTTGGCCGACGTACCTAGATTAAAAATTTGCCTATAATCTTATTCCTGGACTACAATCATGTACTAAGTTTCAGCGCAATCCGTTCAGTAGTTCTGGTGTAAAGAAGCTACAAAGGTAATTAATACATCTTCACGAATATTCGCTACGTTATGTAGGTAAGTAGGATGGGAATAAGTGTGCCGATTTCATAAAAATATTTTATGAAAAAATCTTGTGTTTTTCTATAATGCCTAGTGTTTATTTTTTATCATTTTATCAGCGGCATTTTTCTACCATCTATTGTAATTAATTAATCGACAGGACGGTCGCATTCTGATATCTATTTTGGGTGGCAAACTATATTTATTCACCCGATTGAGCCGTTGCAGGGGTTATTGTAAACACAATATAAAGTTTGTTCGGCTGTTTTGATTAACAACAGCTTTCATATATAAATTTAGACAGATGTGCCAAGCTTACTATGGTTGAACAGATGACGAGCTTATTCTGGCGATGGGGGCGATGGAACCCGTTTCATACAATTTTCTTACGTCTTTTCAACCGAGATAGATAGATAAATAAATAGATAGATATATAGATAGATATATAGATAGATGGATAGATAGATAGCTAGATAGATAGATAAAACTTTATTGATCACCACATTAATACAAGGAAAAGTAAGAGTAACTTAAGTCTAAACATCATAAAGGTAACACAATTGAACCTAGGTTCTCACACTCACCAAATCTCAAACCCACCAATATATATACATACAGATATTCATTAAAAAGGAATAAAACCTAATTCAAAATACCTACCCACTTCTCATTAATTAGAAGCCTTCTCTGAAAGCCTTATAAATATATTTTAGTGCCAAAAATACCTAGGGCTCTACAAGCTAGGTGATTAATAATCGTTACTCAGTTCTCCAACTCAAGTAAATTTGCAAAGATAACAGCTAAGTGGTTTGATAAAAATCACATTTAATTAACCAACCTGACCCGAACTGACCCCTGTATAATCCTTAACCGGTTACGTTATTGCCACTTAGCTTGAACGCTACGCTTTGCCGATAAGAATAGGCCCAGACTTTCCAATTTGAATAAATAGTCAGATACCTAAGTGCCTACCTACTAAAAGTAAATTGTAGCTGAGACATTTTAAATTGAATTGGTAAACTTTCTTACGGTTCTTAACCTTTTGATAGCATGTTACTGCTATTTCTTTCAGTGAATATTTACGTGTGTTCACAGTAGCACTATACAGTACACTATAGCACGATAGTTTACTATCAGCTATACATATGTGTCGATATGATGTAGCATGTTTGGTTCAGTTCTAACTAGTAACTAGGTATATCGAATCAAGCGTTAATCCGCTTACAAAAACTACATGTCGTACAGTTAGCACTGGTTTAAATAGATGTATAATCGACACAAACAGAACATAAATAATACCATCTTTGAGAATACACTGTTACTAAATTTGGTGTTTATAAGTAACTAGTTGGCAACCAAACTAGCCGCCGAATGATTTATTGAAAAGTTTAGTGTAACTCAAATAGAAACAGAGCTAACAAAGACTCGATCAATAAAAGTAACCGAAACAAAAGTGAGACCATGAAATGGTTGTAGTACAGGATTCAGACAGGTGTCGCGAGTGAGTCACGTCCGCGAGATCAAATAAATCTCAGTTATGCCATTACGTATGGGCGGCGCCGTACGTGAGCCGTGCCAGCTTTTTTGTTGCTACTCCTATCTTAATCGTTGTTCTGTAACAAACAAACTGCTTTGAGTATGCGTGCCTTCAATTTTATTGAAAGTAGACATTTCTGTGTCACAATTTCGGCAAATGTAAAGGGAAGGGGTCAAGACCATTTGGGGGAATGTTTAGCAGTAGGCTTTTTTGGCTATCATATTACTAACCGTAATATGTATATAATTTATAGTATTAATTTAAGTAGTAAGACGTAACAATTGTATACTTGTATAGAATGTATGTATAGCTAAGTAGTAACGATTGTATAGACATCTTATAAAACTATTTGCTTTTTTATCTCTTTTATAAGTTCCTTGGATCCACTATCTTTCAAAACCAGCTACACGCAAGCCTCGAGGTCAAGAGCTGGCTCATGCTAAATAAAATAAAAACTGGTTTAAATACATAACTTCAGATACTTATTTTATTTTTTCGTCAGGTGGCCTAAGAACTCGGACTCCTGAGTTGGGCACTAACTAGCTCATACGAAGAAAGAATTATAGTATAAAGAGCTTGGTGATATCGAGGTGTGTAGGTCTTATAAAATCCACGGGGATTGTTTCTTTGTTTTCTCTGAGCATTTAAAAAAACTATCAAATCTGTGAAACCTGTATTATGTTAGCTTTTATTTCATTACCCGTGTCGTAACAGAGATCTATCTCTAGGCAAGTTTCGGCTGGACTAAGCCAATTATTTATTGCCGCACGACCGTAGGGGGTGCAATATAGAGGCCCGGTTTTATTTTCCTGTTATACTCTTTAATAAATTACCCTTGACTCGCAATCAGTTCTATCCAATCTTTCGGCCTTGAATCAATATTATCATCCAATTTCCCATACAGTATCCAATATAGCGTACCTCGAGCTGGTACATCAAATCCACGTATGGAAGATCACACAAATCGCGGGAGTCGTCTAAGATGGCCGATATACACTGTAAGCATGAATCTTCAGTATGCGGGTCAGCCGACCGAAACCTGGGCCGGTCTCTGGAACAAAGGAATGGAACTTTCTAGTGTGGCGTTTAGATATTTCGGTACGAGACAGGGCTAGATCCAAATTGCTTATTTTTCACCTTCATTCCTAGATAGAAACATAGATAAGTATGGAGGTATGTACAAAAAAAACTACCTGGTAATTCCAAAGTAAAGTAGGTATATCAATCACGTGGTTCCCATTACACAAGCTATGTTAACTTTGGGGTTATTTTGTGGTTTTTTATTACTTAATCATTATTTTATTTTAAAATAGTTAGGTATGGGTACGCAAAAATTATTGAGTCTTAGAAATTCCAAGGCCAAGGAGCTCCTGGTCGTCTGCCAGTGCGTTGGGTCGACGATATAACGAATGTTGCCGCGCCTACCTGGTTATGAGAAGTATAATAGACATTTAATTTTAATTTATATTATACTCAAGAGCATTTTGAGGATTTTGATTTTTGGGGATTTTGTTTTCAAAATAAAAAAAAAATAAAAAAACAAAGGGCGGCCAGTTTTAATAAGCCAAAAAAACCAGTACTGGGATGAAGACCTTACATAATTATTTATAATCCTTTATAAACTCAGTGATAGTATTCTTATAAAGAAAAGAAGTGTAAGAATTTTCACGTTTTTCTCAAGGCAAGTTTTTTTTTCATTTGTCCTAAACCATCCGTACAAAGTACATCGAGCAGAAGCAGTGTTTTGGGATTACTGTTTTATGTTTCCTAAATCCAGCACTGACACCAACATTTTATATCACAATGCAGGCGATAGAACAGTGGCGTGCGGGGAATGGCCGCTACGATCACGTACCGAAATGGCCATCTTGTCAATTGATGGTTACAATATAGAGGGGTTGTTGTTGTTGGGGATAAGCGGCAACTGCAGCTCCAATAAAAAGGAAGAGCGAATAATGACATCACACTCATATTATATGTGAAAGTTTTTGTTTGGGTGTTTGTAGTCTGTAAAACTTGTTTCAACTTGGAATTATACGTAAGTAGTCCGGATAAAAAGTACAAACAGTAACACATTGACTACTTTTAATACATCATCAGCATATAGTAGTCAGACATAGGCCTCGCCATTCCGCTCTGTCCTCAGCTCGATGCATCCAGCTTCTACCAGCAGCCTTTCGCAAATCGTCACTCCATCTAGCCGGAGGGCGTTCTACATTACGCTAGTTACGTATATTTTATATTCTTAAATGGCCTCCTTGATGCGATATACGTATTAAAGATTATGTTCGTGTGGTCCTCAGGTTCGGCACCGGGTTCTGCTTTACGGTGGTGTACGCGGCGCTGCTCACGAAGACGAACCGTATCGCACGCATCTTCAACGCCAGCAAGCACTCCGCCAAGCGACCCATTCTCATCTCACCCTCCTCGCAGCTGGCCATCTGCGCTGCGCTCATCTCTATACAGGTTAATATCCCCTATCTCTTTAACCTTTTTGCCATTTTTTTGTAAGTACATGGGAGTTCCATTTCGTAATGCCATGCATGAACTCAACTTTGTAGGGCTTCACAGAATATTTACGGAAAATTATTTTTAATTTTTTTTGTGAGACGATTTGATTTGGTATGTTACTTTATTTGGGAAAAGTGTTCCCAATGGGTTTTTTTTTTACAAATGTAATTTTTTTCTAGGCTAACTGTAAATTTTTCAAAAACAATTTTTTAACCGGTTAGTTTTTTCTTCTAAATATATATACAGTTCACTAAGAACCAAACCATCTAACTTCAAAAGAAAAGGTCAGCTGGCCTCAATGAGGTAAAATGTTGTCTCACCTGTATATTCATTTGTCCACGCGTTCCAACATAAGAAAACAGTAAATTGTAATCCTAAAGAATCTTTCGAGTGGCCATAAAACTCTGATAGGACCTATCATCTTTGCCAGAAATAGCTAAGAGGGCAAATAAACGATGAAATGTGAAGAATATCATGAGTTCTGAGAGTTGTTATGATTATGGAAATAAATACTAAAAGGGTGCTTACAGCGCCTAATGTGAGTGGAATGATGTTATAACCTTATTCTTAATAATATCATCCAACTTTGCCAACCATAATTAAAATTCCTCTACATATATTATCCAAAAAAACTTATAATATAGATAGTATGGCAAATTAAATAGAAAGCAAATTTTATTTTACTTCACTTCTTTATTTAATGGCTTCTGCAATAGTTCTCCACAATTTCGCTAGTATCAAGTATAATTGTTCATAACAATAAAAGGTAACGTAGTACGGTTTATAAGTCCAGTCTTCAGTCAGGTCCGGTTTCCTGCTACAGCAAAGGTACTATAACAAACTATCGGCGAACAATTTTCTTCATCAAAGAATTCCAGTCCATATCAGCTTTTATTCCATTTCACTAAACTTGTGTCTTATTACTAAGGTTGCTTACTAAATTGCTTAACAATTTAAACAATATAAATACACTTTAAAATTAAATTAAATATAAATGACACAACCGTGGTTCAAGATGAAACAATTGGTTCCCCAAAAATTTGCAATATTTTCCATTACAGAATTCTAATCCGACACTTATCTCTGACTGTCATCCTCATTTATCCAAGGTCTGTCACCGACAAATCCCTCGCGCATACAGACACTTCGAAGGAACGACAAAATTACGCTAAACGCAATCTTTATTAATCAGAAGATAAGAAACAAAGTTGGGGGAAACAATCCATCACAAAGGTCAAGGGGACAAGAAAATAAGTGGAATATAACATTATTAATGATGCAAGTTTTATGATCTTGATTGAATAGATTAACTGGAGAATATTAACCCACTGTAACATATGCAATAGTGGCTAATCCAGGCTGTGGCGTTGTTTTCTTATTTATTGTATTGTATTTATTGCCAACAGCTTAAACAATTGCAGGTTTTTATTGGGTTTTGTTCTGATAGAGAAGCTAATCATAGGAGGCCACAGCATTGATAATAACTAGATAACTAGGTTAGTTTATCTGAAGGCCGTGGCTTATCGGAATTCGACTTGGTAAAAAAAATACTAAAAACCGGCCAAGTGTGAGTTGGACTCGTACACGAAGGGTTCTATACCGCTGTAAGGGAGCCCCACTTAACTATTTATTTTATTCTGTTTTTAGTATTTTTAGTAATAGCGACAACAGAAATACGTCATCTGTGAAATTGTTAACTGTCTAGCTATCACGGTTCATGAGATACAGCCTGGTGACAGGCAGGCAGATAGACAGACTGACAGTGCAGTGTAATAGGTGCAGTAATAGGGTCCCGTTTTACCCTTACGGAACCCTAAAAACCAAAGTTTTATTTATTTGTTTCGAGACAGGTATCAAATAGTTTATAGTACTAACCCTACAAAAAAATTACGATATTTGTAGATATTTCCGGTATATACCCTAGTCCTTAACTACAATTGATATATAATATAATTTCAGATTACAGAAACTAAAGACAAAAATTAAAAAAATGTTAGGCACGTGCAACCTAGCAGAGTTTCTTGCCAATTCTTCTCTGGTCGCGTTACGAATTGGTGTAAATTAAAAACATTGACGACTCAAAGTGTACTGTAATATTCGTACCTAGTAAAAAAAAACAATTATTTGCACATTAAGGAAACCACATAATACAATATATAGCACAATGATTCGTATTTGTGAGCTTAAAATCGAATATAAAATGAATGAGATATAATATTTACGGATGCTTTCATGATACTTGCTGCACCAAAACAACATTCCCAAACAAAGCATATATTTCAAATACTCGCTATACTCGGCATACACTGCACGCACAATCGCTAGTTTGATCATGTTTGTCGATTGTTATAGTTTTAGAACTTGAAATTAAAATGTTTTAATTTTGTATTGAATCTAAATGGCTATCATGGAATCTTTGGCGTGGAACAGATAAATGAGTAACTATAATTAAGTATAATATCGCCATAGTTATTCTATTATTGACAGAATGCATAGTCTTAATTAGCCTTGTAATAACTTTGTTAATGATCATGATACTACATGCCATGGCAAGAGCCATGGCATGTAGTATGACATAACGACTGAATAACCTTGCTGTATGTGTATGTTTAGTGCTATTTTTCGTTGGATGTAATACATACATATGTACATAATATGTATATTGATCCTGTTTAAACCAATTAGGAAACTATAGGTTTATTTTGATTGAATGACGTTTCATAGAAATTGTGTGGTTATTTTTTAAATTACCGCGAAATCTTACGATTTGGTTTGGTAAGATACTTAGGGAAAAGTGTTCCTGTTGGGAAATAGTGTCGATTGAGAACAACTTGTTTTTTTTTTTAAAAGTTATTTCCTGGGCTGACTATTTTCAAAATGTTTCCAAAATTCATATTTTCAAAATTCCAAAAATTCATTTTTTTGTCAAAATAAACCTATAGTTTCTTAAGAACAAAACCTTTTAACTACAAAATAAAAGGTGGCTGCCCTCAAAGAGGTAAAATTTTGCCCCATCCGTTCAGTAGTTTTTGCGTGAAAGTGTAACAACCATACATCCGAAGTAGCCCGAAAAGCTAAGTTAACATGCGAATTCAAACTCACATTGTATAAATAATCTCTAGTTTAGTATCAGGGCTTGAAGGTGCCTATGGTCGAACCGCAGGTGCTGATCGTGGTGGTGTGGATGATAGTGTCGCCGGCGAAGGCGATGTCCCACCACCCGACGCGCGAGGACAACATGCTCGTGTGCGACTCGTACGTCGACGCCTCCTACATGATCGCCTTCTTCTACCCCATCGTGCTCATCCTCGTCTGCACGGTGTACGCCGTGCTCACCAGGAAGATACCAGAGGCCTTCAATGAAAGCAAGCATATCGGTGAGTGACTTTACTTCTACCGTAAAACACATCCTCTGCTCCCATTCTCGTATGTACAAATGTATAAACTCTTATTTTTAGTTATTTTTTTCTATTTTCATTATTGTTACTACTTTCAGGCTTTCGAGAGACACACATTTTAAAGTTATGATTCATTATGTTGTGATTTTCTTTTTTTTGTTATACAAAGTTGAATTTATTGTGTCTCGTTAAGTTGCGCTACAAGTAAAACATTGCTTTTTTTTCATTATATATGTCTGCATCGTGCACTTCAAGAAGGTACCAGAAGTTTTCAATGAGAGCAAGCTTAACTTAGTATTTTTCAGTGTTTAGGATGAAAGCATCCTAACGCAAAGGAAAGGAACCGTTACAATATTTTAAAATATTGATGCCAGCAGCACGTTAAAATATTGTTGCCAGCTTTTGCAGTCGCGAAGCCATGTTGAAAGCCTTCGGGCAGCATTAGAGTTGGCCGCCATATGATCATACGAAGACGTGTTTACATTATATTTTGTTTATTAATTGTAACTCAATAAAATGTTAGGAATCTATCTATTTAGGTACCTACTTTCACTGCTGTTTTGTGCTATCACACATTAAATACGTTTTTAATTAGATTAGGTGCTAAAAAATAGTCAAAGTTACCGAATATATACAATACTTTCATAGAAAGAACACTGTACAGTGTTCACACATGTACATACATACATGTGATCAATTTATTTCTATGATGCAAATTCATAATTTAAAAAAAAAATAAAGAGTAGAATATGTATGTTACATCTTTTTCTAAAGTCAAAGTTCACTTACCGAATAGGTACATATTTTCATAGATAGGTACTATGTAAATACAAGAATCAATTTATTTCTATGATCCAATTTCATTATCAAAATCAAAATAAGAATATTATAAGACTGCCTAAGAGCTCAGTTAAATTTTAAAATTCAATATCTATGTACAGAACAATTTTCATACCATATCGGATTTTTAAAAAGGTTACCTCAGTAAGTATTCCTTGAGGTACGCTTGTACGCAGCTAGGCTCTCAAAGATAATGCAAAAAGAGTTCATCTAGTCTTCGTCCAACCTATTGTGTAGCCAAAACAACCCAGCAAAATAAGGCCCGTTGAAATGGCTCTGTAAAAAATAAGTACCACGAAATAGACGTGTAAAATGTGAACACGCTTCGAGAGATACGTGAGATCTCTTTGTTTTTTGTCGGCGATGCGAAAAAATATTTTGAGAGCTCGGGACTGGGGATTTTGTTACAGTTTCCATTGGATGTTATGAAAATATTGAAGTACCTCTTACTTATGTACACTTTACGTGTTTAATTTTATTGCTTTTTTTTCCTGCAAGTACATACTACAGACAACTTCACGTTCACATGCCGATTCTCTCATGTTGATTTTCACAGTTTTTTCAGGGTGATTTAATTTAGATGTCTATAAACAAGAAAAGTGAAGTGAAAGTGAAGTAATTTAGATGTCATTTTAGTCGTAAGCTAATACATTCATTCATTCATTTATTTATTGCAGTCATAATGTTAGGTTCCAAACATGGATGATTAGTATATCACTATGAGCCCAATTTTGTGCACAGCAATGGTATGGAGTAGGAGTCAGCACGTTAAAAAGTATGTAAATTGAATTATATATTTAACTCAGTTTGATTGTTAATTTCTGTAATTTGAAGTGAGTCACTGAAAAAATATTTTAAGCTATAATAACATTTATTTATTAACGTTTCTTTAAGTTGTCGTTCAAAAGTTTTGTCATCTTCCTCGTCTTTTAGGTTTTCCGGGAGTTTATTATAAATTTTTACAGCCATTGTATTTGGGCCAGAACTGTGTATCTTCAATTTTAAACTAGGTAGTTCTTATTTATGTTTTTGTCTACCAGGGTACATACATACGTATATACAGTCACGCCTTTCCTAGAGGGGTAGGCAGCGACCATGGATCTCCATCCGAGGTCGCTGCCTACCCCGAGTAGAGACTTGCTACGATCCTGGCATACCTCTTTTGCTTCATTAACTCTCATCACATTCTTCATACATGCCCGTCGGTTGAGGGTACTCCTGACCTGGCCTGTTTTCAGCACGTCTACGATTTGATCGCAGGACGTACGTCGAGGTCTTGACCCATTCATAGTGTGAATGGGTCACTATACTTTTTTCGTCAATCTTGTGTATTCATGAATAGTCTTGATAATTAATTTATGATACCAATATAAACTCAATAATAATTTTACAAAATATCAGCAAGTTTATGTTAGCAACCATAAATAAAGCTTTTCCAGTTTCTTACGCGCAGCACCAATATCGATAACTTTATAAAGGATATTGCACCTTGACCAATAAAGCAAAAACAATATTTTACGATCGCTATAAACCAAAGAAAGGTACGATTGTACCTACCTAGGTACAGCCGTATAGAGGCTACGGTAGGAATCCAATCAGCAAGCTTCCTCGTAATTTGATCAATAGGTTCATTGAAACCCGGCGTTGGCTGGCTTTGTCTGGCTGTAGTTATTTATTAGAAGCCCTCATATTGCATTTCACCATACAAGGTGACCCAGGAATAAATGTTGGGTCTTGAGTTATATTATGCCCACCTCGCTACACACCATACCAGCCTGTATCAGTCCCCTGCTGGACATAGGCCTCCCCTAAGAAAGGGGGATATCAAATTGGTTTATGTGCAAATTATGTTCAACTAGCCTATAATTTAACATTGTAAAACTGTGAATCCTTGTCACATTAAAATAAATAAATAATAAATACATAATATGCCCAAAATCCCCACGCTGGGCATGCGGATTGGGGATCGCAGGGCACAACTTCTCGCACCGCTAACGCTGCTGCCCGTCGGCGGCCAGGGGATTTAGCTGTGCTAGTGTTAGGCTGCGCTATGCCGCAATCAGCTGGCTGCCGGAGCCCTGTTTGTTAGTTAGCATTATGCACCACGTGGAGATGAGGTTGGCTTGAATTCCAAAGGTTCTGGTTGAAACCCCTTACGCCCCTTACATATTACCCCAAATATACCAAATAAACATATCGCAAGTTTTTACCAATTTGCAAAAACTAGCCTTTATTTTTTAGTCGACCGTACAAATTGACTTTTTTTTTAATACATCCTCTTTGGATCTGACGACTCGGACAACTGGACATGCCAAAATCAGATTATGTGATTCCCCACCAGTGGGGCGGCTTGGTGGGGATTTCCGGAATAATTCATTTTTACAATGCTGCCACGCCACCCAATGGCGCTACGGCGTAGATTCTACGACGTAGACGCTATGGCATAGGTGCTACAGCGTGGGCGCTACGACGTAGGCGTACATCACGATGGAGTTATGGCACGATTGCATCTAGAAGCATTGTGTAGGTTTAGATGTGTCAAAAAGGGAATCTATAGTTGTTTAGAGGTAAACCAAATATACCTTGAGTGGACGTTAGTTCTTTTATTATCCTATTACTGCATTATCATATCATCATCATTAAAACCGCAATCACAAAAAAGTCGTCGTATGCCGAATTTAATTTATCAAATTCCTTATTCCTTACTACCAAGCAACCTTAATGATCCATAATCTAGTTAAAATCTTGATGATGATTTAATAAAAAATTAAATGTAAATTTTTATTCGAAGTCAGTTGAAACATTCACTTCACTTTACTTCATTATTTAACGGCTTCTGGGATAGTTCTCCATAATTTCGCCAGTAGGTATCAAGTATAATTGGGATGACGATTGAGTGAAAAATTGTAATAAATCCGTCAGATAGATCAACCAAAAGTATTGGATACAATTTTTTATATTTATCAAATAACTGGAACTTCAACGCCCTATAATTATCTTAGTATTTTTTTGTTTAATTGAAAAAATAAAAAATACTAATGAAAAAAGGACAGTCTTTATCCTTAATATGAGGCAACGTAGTACGGTTTATAAGCCCAGTCGTCCAGTCATTGTATATTATCTGATTTGATTAAATCCAGTCAATTTGTCACATTTTGATTAGCCCAGTGAACTGGTCGTTGCTTTGTCCCAACTCCGCCATGACCATAACTTATTCATCTCATCATGACACAACTTCAATTCAACATCAAACATTGAACTTGCCAACTTGAGTTGGAAACCAATTAAACTTGCTTCAA
Organism: Horisme vitalbata; assembly: GCA_951804965.1. Classification (NCBI taxonomy): domain Eukaryota; kingdom Metazoa; phylum Arthropoda; class Insecta; order Lepidoptera; family Geometridae; genus Horisme; species Horisme vitalbata. Next base: position 33,903,502 of record OX638091.1, on the reverse strand, counting down.
TATAACTTTAGTGCTTACTTAATAGTCTTTAACTTATCGAATGCAGTTACCTAAGTACTGATATAAGAAGATTCAAGCTTTCTTCAGGGTAGTAGGTAGTGACTTTGGGCTTCTATCATTAACATAAGCACTGGAAAAGTTGCATTAGTTTTTAAGAGAGCTATTAGGAACCGTTGCCGGTAACCAGGTGCGGATACAGGGGGGGGGGGCAATAGGGGCAATTGCCCCCCCCCCCCTCAACTCCGGCAAAATACACTAGATATTATGAACTTTTTAAAAAATTTAAATTGTTAGTAATTCACAAGGTACTTATTATGTACCTAGGTTAATTTGGAACGATCAATACATTGTCATGTGTTAACTAATTAGCTATTAATTATACTTTGTCCAGTGCCGAAAATAAGTCGGTGCCACCGGTGCCCAGGCACAGGGCGCAGACCATGCATGGTAGTATTCATTAATTATTTCGTTAATATCCAGTTATAAATCGTAGTTTTCTTTTCTGGGGGGCGCAAAAATGACCAGACCAGGACCAAGTTTTAATTAATAGGTTAATATCCGGAAAAAAAATTCTTTTCTTTTTTGGGGGGCACAGAAATTACCAGACCAGGACCAAGTTTTGGGTTATGAATGGTAGTATTAATTTATTATTAGTTTGATATCCAGATATAAATCGAGTTGTATTTTCTGGTGGGGTGCAGAAATGACCAGATCAGGACCAAGTCTTCGTTGATAATTATAACCTAATACATATAGGTTGGTTGAAATTCAGATATAAATCGTAGTTTTCTTTTTCATATTTTGTATGCTCACCTTTGATAGAAAAATTTCGCGGCTCACTCTGCTCGCCGATTTTGTTACCACCTTTTGGTTGTGAATGGTACGTAACTACGCACAATATTTTTAAAATCCAATCTATAAAGTTTGCAACAATGACGAATTACAACACAACAGCTCTAGTTAGAATGATTTAAAAAAATTGCGGCTCGCTCCGCTCGCTGACTTCCTTTTTTTCATCTGTTGGGTTAGGCCCAACAGACGAAAAAAAGGAAGTCGGCCTAGCCACCTAGGTGTTTCAAAAAACGCCACCAATTACTTTGTCTTTTTTCCTTTGTGCACCAAAAATTTTGAGGATCGCTGCGCTCGCCGATTTTATTTCTATAGTAAATAAAGCAACTAAGCACTGAGAAGTCAACTTTAACTTCATATATGCTGGAACGCGAGATAGATTTTCTATTTTTATGTATATTATGTTTGGTATCCAGGCTTAACAATTGTAGAAGCACGCATTGGGCGAATAAAATGCTATTTACGGCACTGACTGTGTCCATACAAAAAACCAGTAATAGAACGTTATACGGTTTCCTTCATGAGGATCATTCACGTTTTTTGTTAATTTGTTAATTATGCAGATTTGTAGCTATAAAAATCAATATATTTTTTGTTTTTGTTTTTATAATAGTATAAAAAATTACCAAGTTTTAGTGTAAAAATTTCGCGCGACTTCATTACTGTCTTTTGCATTAACGATTTCCTATGAATATATAAAAAAATCGCAGTTTTCTTTTCGTGATTTGTTTGTGATCATAATAATAATTATTAGGAAACCTAGGCAAAATAAAAGATATTCTGAAAAAAAAAATTTGCGGCTCGCTCCGCTCGCCGATGACAAATAATTAAAAGCATTGCCAAACACAAAAATTGCCCCCCCCCCCTAAACGAAATCCTGTATCCGCGCCTGCCGGTAACGAGACCTCTTAATTAACTAAAGTAAACGTTATTCTATTCGACGGCCTCAGTGGCGCAGTGGGTGAAGGCCCGCCTGAGATGCTGAAGGTTGCGGGTTCGATTCCCGCCGACATATTTTTGTTTTCTGCAAAAAAAATTCTCTGGCCTGGCTTTTTTCTATTTAAGATTGTATCAACAAAAATTATTTACATGTGGTTCCCATAATAGCTCTCAAGCTCTGCTTAATTTGGGGCTACAAGTTGCAATGTGATAGTGTCAAACATTATTATGTACCTATTTATTATAAAAAAACATTGATTTACATGGCCTTTTTATAAGCTATATTTAGTTTCGCCTGTTCCGGTATCTTTCTGTCTGTAATAAAATCTTGCAAGTTAAAATTGGACCCACTTCCCGGTTTCCGATTGAATTGAATTTTTCAATCTTTATGTAAATTGAATGGAGCTGATCTGATGATGGAGCCGGAAGGAGGCCATTGGAACTCGGTAATAAAACAACGCAACACCATTGTGTTTAGGCTCCTTTGATTTTTCTTGACTAGTGTGATGAATATTATAAGTCGACTATAAATTATAAAATAAATACATACCTATCGATAATAACCATATCAAACAGCTTTATTTATAAAAATCTGTCAAAAGATAAACTATGCTCAAACTATTGCCATCTCTTACCGTTGGATCGTTTGACAAACAGTGACAGGGATAACTTTAAGCAACGGTTATATTTAAGTAGCGTTTATAAGTAAGGGGGTAGATTGTTTCCTAAAGTAAATATTTATTTCTTCGAACAATTTTCAACTTTGTACCTAGTTCTTTTTCAAATAAATACATGTTCTTTCATCTTGATTTTTAAGCAGTTTTTAATACAAATCTCATCTCAAATTGTAAAGATACATTAGGGGCCAAGGAACTGTAGTTATGATTAATTCTAGATGAAAATTTATCAACAGTTAAATAGATCAGAAAGTGGCAATAGGCAAGGTACCGTTACAACCAATAATAGGTAAATTAGATGGATCAGGCAATGAGGAACATGAAAAGGGTTTCGCATCAATCATCGGCTGTCATGGCGTAGCGGCGCCGATATGCCGAGCCATTCGTCTGCAGCCAGGCGAGCCGTGCCCAGCAGCGGAGCGGAAGACCACTTAGCTGATCGTTACCATTTAACTAAGCACCTACATATACCTACTTACTTACATTGGACGGGTTTAATATTGATAATGTGTGGTGAAATGTTACATGACTCAGAGATGCGAAAATAAACCTGCTAAGAATTATTAAAGAGTGAAATCTGTACTAGAGGTTAAAGGTTTAATTACGAAACAATAAATTATGCAAATGAACCTCGTGTCTGTTTAGGCCTACAACTGTAATAAACTACTTTATGCACTATCTAGCTGTTCATGCCCAGTAACGCCGACTTATGTATACAAACCTTGTTCTAACAATTACGAACTCAACAAAAATCTTTCTTCTGTGAGAAAAGTCAAAACGGTCGAACCATTCATAAGTATTAAATCTTTCGTACATGCGGCATATGATTTTTATTCATAAAGACAAAATAAAAACTTATTGGTTACGTCCGTTGTCAGGGTTCACGATGTACACGACGTGCGTGATCTGGCTCGCGTTCGTGCCGCTGTACTTCGGCACCGCCAGCCACGTGCCGCTGCGCGTCACCAGCATGGCGGTCACCATCTCGCTCAGCGCCAGCGTCACGCTCGTCTGCCTCTTCTCGCCCAAGGTACCTCCCTTTACCTCTACATGGTCATTTTATTATCTTTCTAGCATTCATATGTGTGTTAGCCACACAGCACACTAGCCTATATCAGTCAGGGGATATGCCCATAATCCCCACGCTGGGCATGCGGGTTGAGGATCGCAGAGCATAGCTTCATAGAACCGCCGATGTTGCTGCCCGTCGGCGCTCAATTAATTTAGCTATGCCGATATTAGGCTGTGCTATGCCGCAATCAGCTGGCCGCCAGATTTTTTATACTGCAGGGTGTACCATGGCCAGGTGAGGTTTGCTTGAATTCCGATGACGGAAATTGGTAGCCCTTATGATTATAGATGTGTCTGCGGCTATTTTCTTGGTTTATCCACCCGGTGGCCCGAAAAAAGGGCAATCACTAGTTTTTCCTTCGCACCTAGCTATCTATCTTTATCATCTACATATACGCATCATATTTTTTTTTTAATTTTCCACCTCTCTCACTTACAACATGCTGTAAAGATCTACATTCATTCTTGGGATTTCTCAAAATATCATTATATTGGTATAAATAAGTCTAATTACATTATCAACATCGCTAGATTTCACAATAAGTGATTCATTCTCTAATTCCAAATTTAATGTTTCTCTATCTTCGATCACCTTCGGTGGTCACGTATTTATTTATTGATTATTTATTTATTGAATTCTTTATTGCATTTTTACAAAGATAATAGTACAATTGGTGGACTTAATGCTAGGAAGCATTTTCTGCCAGTCAACCATGATAGGTAAAAAATTGTGGTTGGCGTGGATGTACTTCGCAAAAAAAACGCAAAAGAGAAAATTACACATAACAACACAAACAACAACTAACATACCAAACAAATCTCCATAAAAGAAAAAAAAAAGAATAAGACAGAATGAGACAGTAATACAAAAATCGATAGGTACATAACCATTAAAACACATTAACAACATTAAAGATAAAATAACAATAATAATACTTACTACCAAATTACAGATAATTAGAACAAAACATAGTAGGAAATAATATTAAGTAGCTAATTAATTAGGTAAAACAATCTTTGTCATTGGAACTTAAATAGAAATTATGCACAAGGCGTTTAAACGCCAGTTTGGAGGATGTTTTTTTAATGCTAAGAGGGAGAGCATTCCAGAGACCCACTGCCACCACTTCGTAAAGCTTATGTAAAACGTAAAGCTTTCTTCATCATTATTGCTCAATGCCATCATTAAATATTTTATTTTTTATTTACTACTATTACTACTATTTATTCAACAAAATCCACAGTTCTTATATATAGCCAATAAGGGACTTACATTTTAAGTATAAGTGTATCCTATGAACTAAAATTCAAAAAAAAAACAAAATTCAAAATTCATTTATTCAGTAGGAACTGTATACACTTTGAAACGTCATTTTTTTTTAATTTACCACCAATTCGTAACGCGACCAAACAGAGAAGAAATGGCAAGAAACTCTGCTTGGCTTATATTTTTTTAACGTCATTGTTCTTAATAACTATTACTCCTCTCTGTATTCTGTGCTATTACATTGTTTTTGATGGAGTCGGAGGCAGTTTCATCCCAAGCTTTTTTGCCATCTAAATAATCAGATATTTTATAATAAGCTTTATTACAGAGATTGCGTTTAACAACATTTTTGAATTTATTTCATACAGATAGATTAATCACGTCATTTGAGATTTTGTTAAAAAATCGTACACACATCCCTTTAAAAGATTGACTAACTTTATTGATTGACTAACTTTAAGAACAACAGTCATTAAGAGGTAAGGTAAGAAGATATTGAATTGTACGTTAATAGTTGGATGTGTGCTCGTCTATTCTAGCTGTACATAATCCTGGTCCGTCCGGAGCGCAACGTCCGTCAGAGCATCATGCCGGTGCGCTACAGCCGCAAGCCGGCCGCGCACGCCGCGCACGCCGCGCACGCCACACACGCCGCGCATCCCGCCCTACTCAACAAGAGTGAGCACAGTCATTCTACTATCCTAATAAAATTACTATAGACCGGGTCATCTACCGGTGAAATTCGAACCAGCTAAAATTTATTTGTAATCCCAAATGTAAATTCACGTACAAAATTAACAATCTTGATTTTTTTTCGCTCGTTCTGTTGGCTGGTTCTTTTTTAATAAACCGGCTGGGCTATAACAGGCTGGGAGTAACATTTGTTTCTGAAGATATTACTTTTAGGTATATATTAAAAATCTGTTAAATAATTTATTGGCTTCATTCTAATTAACACACGTCAAGTCTTCAATTATAGTGTTCCAAAGTTTTACTTGTAATAAGCGGACTAAGTTATTTTATTTCTGAAAACAGTGAGACTGAGAAACTAAAATTACATTAAATAGGTAAATGAATAGCCATGAACTCGTAAAGGCCGGAGCAAACGGTACACAGATCCTGAACCGTTCTGTGTTATACCGAAATGTGCATCCAAAACCCCTTAGCAAAAACCTGCTTCACAGAGTCAACCAGATACTGGAATAACCTCCAAGCATGAATCATTCCGAACTGTTAATCAGAACCTTTGACAAACGGTACACAAACTTCTTTATTGCTAAATAGGAACTACCTACGTACGCATTATGGTCAGAGCCTCGACTGGACACTGTCGCTTCAACAAGCACATGTTTAGGTTAAGGCTTTGCAACACTACAACCTGTAGGTTCTGTAAAGAGGCGGATGAATCGCCCCTTCATCTGCTAGGAGAATGTGTGTAACTAATGTACAAACCTGTCACTCGTGAGCACAGTAATCAATAATAAAAGAATAGTTTTTTGAGATATCTAGGATATCAATTTATATGATTATTTATGATATGTGTAACTAATCATTTAAATGTGAAAGTGAGTTTATTATTCTTTCACGCGATGATCATGAAATTTCACATACATGTTGCCAGGGGTACAGAAAAAGACAAAGTAAAAAATAGGAAACAAACCAAACATTTGATGGCGACTCGCAGCTTACGCAGGCAAAAGATTAGCTCGCATAAATAGTTAGTACCCACACGTAATATTGCATTTACTAAAACAAAAAAATATTCAAACTGTCAACTACAAGCTCATAATGTGGTATTATTATGTAAATGTACATAGATAGAAGAATTTGAAGTGTATAGAGTTTAAAAAATATTGATGTCTTTGAAAAATCGATTACTTCCCAGCTGGATTTTTGCTGGATTGAAGCAAATTCAGCTGGATCAGTTATCGATTTTTCAAAGACATCAATGTTTTTTTTTTGTGAAAATTGAAAATACCGCTGGATTGCAATCCCAAGTTGCATCCCTACCTACCTAACATATAATAAGTACTTGTTATATGTTACTTATAACGCTCACTGTGTACATTATTGGCATAAGTTTAAATTTGTAATTTCTCATAAAGTGAAATGTAAATTTCTTTTGAGAATTTTAAATAACTACATATCTTCTACGTAAAGCGCACTAATTAACTAGGGTAAGGCTTCAATGTTCTTTCGTTCAATTTCCACGTTATCTTGGTAATAAAAATAAAAGCCTCTATTGAAATTTAAAGTCGGTTGATCAGAGGTCGAGTCGATAACGGTGGTTAATAAATATGAAAGTATTAGCACTATTAAGTTTAACAAAGCACATGCAAAATAAAAAACCTTTGTACTTTGTGTTACAGAATCTCCGTGCGTGGACAAACAAACACAAACAGAGCCGGCTGACTGCAAACTGATCAACGGACAGACCATCCCGCCGCTTGAAATGAACAACATAAAGAATGAAGACAACAAACTTCCAGACAAGAAAGACGATAAACGACTCAACGTCAAGAAACCAGATGAGAAAAGACCAAGCGATATGAAAGATAAAACACAATGCAATATTGTAACAAACAATCATGAGAGAGTTCCCGTACCAAACGACAAAGCTGAGACGTTATAGCATAGACATTCCTCGAAATCTTTGAATGAAGTTTTCATAAAGAACAATAAGTCGAGTGTCAAGAAGACGAGCTGTTCCTGCAAAGTAAGGGAACGGAAACCAGTTATAGTGTAAAACTATTCTGTTTCTAACATAAGTGCGAATGAATTTATGTGAAAAACTTTGAAAAACTTTTTATAAGGCTGTTAACGACGTTTGACGTCATTATCATTAACATTAAGTTATTTAAAGTAGAATGCTTTACTGTACATAATTTTAATTCAAAATATGATAATCAATTCCAGTTTAATGTATATACTTAGCAAGTAACATTTTATCCGAATCTCTTGTATATAAATCTATATAAAACAAATTGTAAATACAAGAAATCAAGACAGAAAAGTGATTGTTGTACATAAAATGTATCTCTGAAACTAACTAAAAACTAAATTCTAAGAAGATATCTAGGTACTTAAGTTAGCATAACTACCAAAGTTTGTCATGTATAAGTATGTTTAACCCGTTAGAATGTAAATATACGCGGGAGAGAGCTTTGAGCCCGGACGGTACAGACAAAAAAATTTGGTCATATTGTGTAGAAATATCTACAATTTTAATTTACCTACATTACGTACGATAAGTAAATAGGTATAAACCCGGGAATAGCCCTTGCAATAACCTACTTTATAATATCTTGAATACAGGCTTAGGTATACTTATGCAGTCAGCTATTGATCTTAGATAATGTCCAGTATTTCATTAGGTTTAGTATCCCTTAGCCCTATAAAAATTATGTAAGTTTAGTACCTAAATTTTTATACTACTTAATAATTGATCTTGGCAATGTTTCATGAATATATCGAGGCTTCCTAGAAGGTAGATCTGCCTTCTAACATACATACCTGCTAGGGTGATACCTGCAGCAAGATAGGTAGGTATCTCTTCTATCACTTACACACCTACCAAAACATTATCTATTATTAGGTACCAAGGTAGGTAGATAGATAGATATATAGTAAACTCAATATTATCATAAACATACAGGAGCTTCCGCCCGCGGCTTCGCTCGCGTAGTACCCGGATAACAAGTAGCTTAATCCACAACTATGTAAACTATGTATATCCAAGTTTCATCAAATCCGTTCAGTATTATTAGTGGGAAGGAGGACAATACGAACAATAGCAATAATGAAAGTCCAATGGGCGGTCTTATCGCTAGGTACCTGTATAAGTACTTATTTAGTAGGTACCTACCTACTTATCTAGGTACTTCAGCAAATAACAAAACTAAGAATAGCACTAAGAAAAAAATTGCACATGTGTTCCTACCATTCATTCATTTTAAATAGGGCCAAATAAAGAATAATAAAATAATGACTTAAGTAGGTATACAAATTTAAGTATAATTTTTTCGTCTCTACTGTCTTGCTCTCCCTGCCTATATTTCTTCGAAATAATGAGGTAGGTATATAGGCAATTTATTAATATGTAAACACAATTGTATTTTTTGCAATTAATACCTACCTACCTACCTACAAATAATAAGATATGTGTACCTACTTATTTATTAAGTCATTTAAAAAATAACAAAGTTTGGATGTTGATTATTATCGTTTCATTAAACCCAATTAATTTATCACTACCACAATCATGTAGGTTCTTAATTTGATAGCAATATTTCTCTACCGGCTTTAAAGTAGGTACCTAGTACCTAACTTACCCATTTCATCAGGGAAAGACTTTAGGCACGGAGGTATGGAAAAAAGTCTATAGGTAGGTTGGTACCATTAATATATAATATTATATGATGTTATATTAGGTTTTGGCGACCGATGTCGTCAACGCCATCGGGTTTCTAAATATCATCACCATCATCACTACATGGCGCCCTGATCCATCAAGAAGACGACGCGGTAGACCAAAACGAAGATGGTGGGATAAACTGGATAAACGATAGCATTCATTTTGTGCTTACAAACAAACAATTTGGCCAGCACGTTTAGATTTAGCCCAAAAATGTATGGAGCCTCAACAACACCACCACCAACACCACCAGGCTATATTGGTCCTCTATCGGACACAGGCTTCCCCGACGCTGCTGCCCGTCGGTGGCCAGGGGATTTAGTTGTGCCGATGTAGGCTGTGCTACGCCGCAATCAGTTGGCCGCCAGAGCCCCGTTTGTTGTTTAGCAGGGTGCACCACGTGCAGGTGAGGTTGGCTTGGGTTCCGAAGATGGGGGTTGGAACCCTGTAAACCCCCATAAATGTAATAAATGGTGTGGAAATATCTCAAGACCGTGATGTCTGTTGAGAATGGAGGGATCCATTTGCTCAGCCGTGAGATATATATGGTTAGTATAATAAAAATCATCAATAACAACCTATATAGCAGTCCACGGCTGGCCCCCCTATATTATATATTAGTTGCGCCCCGCGGCTTCGCCCGCGTGGAAATGTATGTGTCAAAACGTGTTTCATTATTTAAAGACTGCCACCCCCGTTTACCACTTTAGAGGTTAATTTTTCAAAATTTGATTAGCCTATGTGTTATTCTGGCATCTAAACTATCTTTAAACCAACTAACTAACCATTTTTATTTTGTTCAGTGGTTACGGAGATAAGTCGTAACAAACATTCTCAGACTTTGTTCCCCGTAAAAACTTTGCCACTCCCGTTAATCGTCGTTTTAGGGGTTGAATTGCAAAAAATCCTGAAAAACGTGGTAACAAACATTCACACAGACTTTCGCATTTATAATATTATTTTTATTATTAGGATTAGGATTAGGATGTCCATATAAATAAATGTCTGTGGTGCAAGGTGATAGACGAATGGCCGATTCCTCTATTATACCGTTACCGATAACGCTTCGTGTTCCCTTGAAAAACTGTCAAAAATAATAATAATATTATGAGACAACGTAGTACGGTTTATAACATAGTTATAAGTACAGTCGTCCAGTCTTCAGCCAGGTCCAGTTTTCTGCTATAGCCATGGCGAATAAAACAAAAATTATCGGCGCACAACTTTCTTCATCAGAGAAAATTCACGTTCAATCTTCATTTATTCGAATTCACTAATACTTGTGTCTTATAATTAACGTATAACGGTTATAAGACCATGACTAATAAACGACATACATTAGAAATACACTCATCATCATCATCATCATCAGCCTATAGCAGTCCACTGCTGGACATAGGCCTTCCCTAATGAGCGCCATTGCGCCCTGTCCTGAGCTCGACGCATCCAGCTTCTACCAGCAGCCTTTCGCAGATCGTCAGTCCACCTGGCTGGAGGACGTCCTACACTACGTTTGCCGAGCCACGGTCTCCACTCAAGAACTTGTTTACCCCAACGGTTATCGGTTCTTCGGCAGATATGGCCAGCCCACTACCACTTCAGCTTGCTGATCCTCTGAGCTATGTCAACAACTTTAGTTCTATGTCGGATATACCTACTCGTTACGGATTTTATCCTTCAGATAAACTCCGAGCATAGCTCGTTCCATAGCTCGCTAAGCGGCGTTAAACTGGTGGACTAGTGGTACTGTGAGTGTTCACGTTTCGGCTCCGTATGTCATGACGGGTAGGACGCACTGATTGAAAACTTTCGTTTTCAAACATGACGTGGGTGATATGGGTGATATGGGTGACGAGAAAACTCGACGTAGTTTTCCAAATGCTGCCCAACCCAACTGAATCCTCCTCTTGGCCTCCTTCTCGAAGTTGTTTCTACCCAACTACAATATCTGCCCGAGGTATGTATACTCCAAAACAACTTCAAGAAGGTGTCCATTAACGGCGACAGGACTCGGATCAATTCGGTAATTGACCATAACTTTGGTCTTGTCCAAATTCATACCGAGACCTATCTTTCGCGAGGCTGATGCTAGGCCGTCCAGCATCCGTTGCAGCTCCTCCAGCGACTCCGCCATTAGGACTATGTCATCAGCGAATCGCAAGTGTGAGATGTGCTCGCCGTTTATGTTTATGCCCATACCTTTCAGTCCAGCGTCTTAAACATATCCTCCAACGCGCTTGTGAACAGTTTCGGAGATATGACCTCTCCCTGTCTCACTCCGCGGCGCAGTTGGATGGGTTTAGACTGCTGGTCCTGTACTCGGACACTCATAGTGGCGGCTACGTACAGACATCTCAACATTTCTATATGACGATAGTCCACTTGGCATCGCTGCAAGGATTCCAGGACAGCCCAGGTTTCTACAGAGTCAAAGGCTTTCTCATAGTCCACAAATGCGCCAGACACAGGGGCTGATTATAGATTCAAGATTCAAACGTTTATTTGCTAGAATAAATAAAATTAATTTCACAATTAGGTCTTATAGCTATGATAGTACATGTATTCAGCCTGCATGCAGGCATGCAAATATTAATAGAGTGTCGTTACAAATTTAATTATTTAAATATTCATTTAGGCTATAAAAACAATTAATAAGTAACCAATTATTTAACTTTTTCTTGAATATGGTTCCAACTAGCACTTTAAGTTCTTCAGGCAATTTATTATAAATGACTATAGACATGTTATAAACGTTTTTCCTATATATTTCCTTATGACATGGAGGTTGATATAGTAAGTTTTTGGTGGCTCCTGCCAAGTTATACTCTTCGGACTTCTGTATAATCTGCCTTACTGTGTGAATGTGGTCTATGGTGCCATATCCTCCGCGTAACCCGGCCTGCTCCGGTGGTTGGAACTCATCGAGTCCTCTGGCGAGACAATTTGTAATAACCCGAGAGAACAGCTTATAGATGTGACTCAAGAGCGAGATGGGTCTGTAACTTTTAAGAAGCGTCCTTCTCCTTCTTCTCCCACCAAGCTCTCGTTCCACGCCCTAGGAGTTCTCCCACAGTGAAGGATGGATGGTTGAAGAGGTTCCGCAGCTCCTGCACAACAGGAGCTCCTCCAGCTTTCAGAAGTTCTGAAGTAACACCGTCTTCACCGGGGGCTTTTCCATGTTTTAGCTGTCTCAAGGCCAATACGACCTCGTCTTGGCTGATCTCCGGCAGGTCGTCGGTGTAGTGGCGGGTGAGGGTGGCTCTGGAATCATGGTTGTCACGTTGAGGGCAAGGAGCATGTGCCGCGTACAGTCAGCCGTAGAAGTCCTCGATCTCTGATAATATCTCCGGCTTTGACAATACGGTTCGGCCATCGTGTGCTGTTAACTTCGCCAGGTGGCTCCTGCCAAGCTACTGAGTGAATACATTGGACCCTCGGTTTCGCTCTATTGCCTCTTCAATGTTGGAGCTCCGAAGGTCGCGCCGTATCATCTTCGCAATTTGCTTGTTCGTCGTCGTTGAAGCGTCGGGGCTTCGCCACGTCCACTTCCAGTGGGGCTTCTTCTTAAAGAACGAATTCATCAAGAATAGCCCCTCCTTCTCTAGGAAGTTGACGAGCATTTGCCCCCTGTGATTCCTACTTCCATGACCATATGGGCCACACTAGAAATACACTAGAAAATAAAAGAAGATCGGTCACTTTCATACAACCTGTGACCTGAGACCTGACCACGTCTAGAAATGACCTATGTCCTAATTGATAGTTCTTATTGCAGGATATCATGTTCAATTAATCGTTTTTTTTATTAAAGCCGGAGAATTTTTCTGGGTATTTATTTTATACTTTTGAGTTACGATCAATTAGGACACTGGCGCCATTAAACAAAAACCAACCAAACGCGTACTTTGTTAGTGGCAGTTTTGTTTTAGATGGTTGAGATTGGGACGAGAGATGCACAATGTGGATGAGAGTGCGTTCAATAACCATGATACGTTATGATAGGGCATATTGCGATGAATATTTATTATTAATTTACTAAGTATTCCAGCTTTAATAAATAAGTTATTAGTTATAATTTCGATACTCCACTAACAAGAATATTTTACATAATTCGTATTTTTATTCGCTTCGATTTATAGTCAGGTCTAAAATGACCGGCCTTCTTTAATAAAAATGACAACCGTCGTTCAAGATAAACAAAATGGTGTCCTTTCCTGTCGTTTTCATGTGAAAATGTTAACGTCTCTCCGGTTGTAATGTTCTTTTCAGTGTCACTATCAAAATCAAAACAACCTTGATAACCTAATGGGCCTAGACAGAGAAAGCTATAGACGACGAGATAATTCATCTCATTCTTTCAAGAAAGAGAACTACTTATGCGTGCTTCATGCAAATAAGGGAGACCGCACTATAGATTTGCTGTCTCTTATCGCGTGCCGGTTGTTTCGTTGTTTAGCGCAACATTGCGCTACCGTACTACGTTGCCTCATATTATTAAGAACAATTATTATACTTGATACTGGTGAAATTGTGGAAACTATCCCAGAAGCCAATTAATAAAGAAGTGAAGTGAAGTGATAACTTAATGTCCTGTTTTCTGCTATAGCCATGGCGACTATAACAAAAAACGATCGGCGCACAATTTTCTTCATCAGAAAATTCTGACCGAAGACTGGACGACTGGACTTATAAACCGTACTACGTTGCCTGATATTATTATGAACAATTATTATACTTGATACTTGCGAAATTGTGGATAACTATCCCAGAAGCCATTTAATAAAGAAGTGAAGTGAAGTTAAGCTAATGTCAAATTCCGCGCTGCCAGTAGGTTACATTTCTTACATTTTTCGTAACTTTTGATGATGTCTGAATGGAACAAGCCACCATGACAAAACGAAAAATATGGAAAAAAATATGGAATCAACTGCCAGCGTCTGTTTTTCCATTGACTTGACCCTAACAGCTTCAAAAAGAGAGTAGGCATTTTCTGAAAAATCTCACCCCATCGTCAACCTCATCCTTGCCTATGCAAGCCTCGAGGTGAAGAGCTGGCCCATAATAAATCAATAAAAAAAGAAACAACAAAAAAGTACAGTATATTAGTAATTTTGTTTCTTTTGCAGTGGCGTTCATTATAATAGATTTCATTATAATCTACTATAAACAAAATCAGCCCTACAAATGAAAAAAAGTTACTGCAAATAAAATGAACGTACTGCAAACGAAACAAAGTTACTGCAAACTAAATGAACGATACTGCAAACGAAACAAAGTTACCACAAATGAAACGAACGCTACTACAAAAAACTGAGTAATTACAAATAAAATGAACGCTACTACAAACACAACCGATTAGCTACAAACGAAATGAACGCTACTAAAAACGAAAGAATGTTACTTCAAAATAAATAAAGTTGTAATTTTGTTTCGTTTATAGTAGCTTTCATTAAAATACTACAATCAAAATGAAACTTACAAACGAAAAAAGTTACTTTAAAACTAACGAAATTAATGCTGCTACAAAGGAAAAAAGGATACTACAAATGAAAACACGTTAGTCGAAAAAACCCACAAAAAAGACCCCAAAAATAAGTAATTAAAAAAAACATTAATGTCACATTTCAGGAAACGAACCGTAACTTACGACTCAACGGCCTTGGCAGCCATAGTACGGTTTATAAGTCCAGTCGTCCAGTCTTCGGTCAGAATTTTCTGATGAAGAAAATTGTGCGCCGATCGTTTTTTGTTATAGTCGCCATGGCTATAGCAGAAAACAGGACATTAACACGTTCGCGCGAGCAAGCTGTTTTTTGGGACTGCTTATATTGACACACAATTAGCCCATAGAATTGAATACGGCGTGTATGTACGTTCTGCCTTGTTACATCGGTAGTAAACTTAATTACATGACACAACGTTTGGTAACGTCCTGTTTTCTGACTACATTAAACGTTGTGTCGTATATAACCTTTTCTATAAAATGACACATACAACGAAGACGAAACAAAAATTTGTTCTTAAGAAATAAAACACATTTTACTAAGCATTGTTTTTAATGCATGTAACTTTAATCAGTCCGACAGGAAGTCTTAGTAATTATTCTTTTATTTAGAGATAACAATGAAAAACAATCATTTTTATATTCAAAACATATCGAATGACGTTAACTCATCAAATTTTATTCCATATCGGGTTTTTTTCCCTAAACTTCTCAAAAACACGTGTTTGCGCGCAAAATACACGCGAGTCCCTCTTCTGTGACACAGCTAGGCTGAGTCTATGGCAATGTGCGGGGGGATACGACGTCTAATGACGTTGTGTCGCGGGAGCAGCACATAGCCAAGCTATATTCAGCTCTATGCTTAGGCTATTATTTGAACTGTCGCAAGTGACAGTAGCCGCTTGATATTTTTATATGATGTGACACAGAGTACGTAAATTCCAAAATTTGTATTGAAATCCGACGTGGCTTCACGTTCTAGCCGCAAGCGTCGGAACAAAAAAGGCGTGATTTCACGTTGTGTCATATCGCATATTCATTGAAAGGACTTGAAACGACGTTCTGTCCACGAACGTGTTAAGTTATCACTTCACTTCACTTCTTTATTAATTGGCTTCTGGGATAGTTTCCACAATTTCACCAGTATCAAGTATAATAATTGTTCTTAATAATATGAGGCAACGTAGTACGGTTTATAAGTCCAGTCGTCCAGTCTTCGGTTAGGTCCTGTTTTCTGCTATAGCCATGGCGACTATAACAAAAAACGATCGGCGCACAATTTTCTTCATCAGAGAATTCCCGTTTAATCTTCTTTTATTCCATTTCACTAATACTTGTGTCTTTTAACTAACATTTATCGGTTATAATACCATGAATATTAAACGACATACATTAGAAAAACACTAGAAAATAAAATTTCATAAAATTGACAACCGTCGTTCAAGATGAAAAAAATGGTGTCCCATGTATATATATATAGATTTATAGTTTGCGTGGCCACCCTAGTCTTTCTCATTTCAACTGCAGGGTTGCCACATAATTAAAATTTCCATAGATTTGGGTAAAATATACTGATAATACGCCCTCCGGCCAGGTGGTAACGATCTGCGAAATGCTGCTGGTAGAAGCTGGATGCATCGAGCTCAGGACAGGGACTCAGGCGCTCATTAGGGGAGGCCTATGTCCAGCAATGGACTGCTATAGGCTGATGATGATAATGGGTAAAATATTTGCATATTGCACAAGGAATTCAATGACAAACAAATATAACAAGAAATTATTGTCATGCAGGTAAACGATTAATCTATCAATTTATACTGCAGGTAAACTATTAATCTATTGATTAATACTTTACCTGCATGACGAAAATTTTTTTCATTTATAATCTGCTTCACTAACAAGTTATAATGATTTTTGATAATATGTAAGGGAAGGAAGGATGTTTAGCAAATTTGATTGAATGCACCACCTATATAATTTTCAAATCAAATTATATTTAATTGCATAAAAGTATGGTAAATCACCATCATACAGACCTAGAAGGCTGCGAAAAAATTTTCGTTGGACTGCTAAGCTATTAGAAGATACGCGAAAAACTGCGAGCAGAATTACAAAGGAAAGGATCTTAAAGGCTATGTGGATCGCATACTTATACTTCATTACAGAAGCGTGCAAATATTAAATTGTTATATGTATATATGTCATTAATTATCATTGATATCGGTTAATTTTACTTAACAATAATTAAGTTGACAATCAAGATTACTTAATAAATATATGTCAAAATGAAAACTAACCATTCAAAAGAAGAAATAAAAATAGTAAATTATTATTTCGTTTTAATAAATTCGTTTGATTGTATAAAAGCATTTATCTACAAGCAATTACAAAGGAAAGGATCTTAAAGGCTATGTGGATCGCATACTTATACTTCATTACAGAAGCGTGCAAATATTAAATTGTTATATGTTTATATGTCATTAATTATCATTGATATCGGTTAATTTTATTGTTAATTAAAATTAAGTTAATTTAATTAAGTTGACAATCAAGATTACTTAATAAATATATGTCAAAATGAAAACTAACCATTCAAAAGAAGAAATAAAAATAGTAAATTATTATTTAGTTTTAATAAATTCGTTTGATCGTATAAAAGCATTTATCTACAAGCCATTTGTGAAGTCTTATTTTAAAAAGGCTAAGTGTCAAATCTTTCATGTCTTCGGGGAGACTATTGAATATTTTAACGGACATGAATAAAGATATCTTTTGCATTGATTTTTTACAGAACGGCAAAAATATCCTATTATTTATTTGTGTCCTAAGTTGTCGTTCACGCATGTCTTTATGTTTCTTGTATAAGCTTTCAAAATTTCTACATGCAAAAAAGAATAGAATCATAGGATATATATTTTTATTTCTCAAAAACTTCAACATTTAGAAAATTATGCTTTCGATTCTGCAATCATATTTTCTAAATTCGCTACTCTTTTATTAAACACCAACTTTTTTCCCCAAGAACTCGAAGTTTTTCGCGTATCTTCTAATAGCTCAGCAGTCCAACGCAAATTTTCAACAGCCTTCTAGGTGTGTATGATGGTGATTTACCCTATAAACAGTAATCAAAAATTAATTTCAGTATTTAAACATAACAAATGTAATCTGTAGAAAATGCGTACATAAAAGGTTAGCAATTCTACTAATATAATAAAGGCGAAAGGTATTGAGTATTGTTTATTTCTCCCTCACGCAAAATTTAGATACAAAATACAATACAATACAATAAATTTATTTCTTTTACAAGTTACACACGTACATCGTTCTGGCTGGGAAAAATAACAAGCTATTAATGGCGCTGCTGATGATGATGATGAAACATATAAATTGAGGCATGAAATATTTTGGTCTTCTTCTTCTTCGTATGAAATAGTGGCCAACTCTGATGTCGGAATTTTTAGGCCACCCGAAGGCCTCCGACATAGCTAACAACTGAAAAAGCCGGGAAGAACATCTTAACGTGCCTTCCGAAGGGCGGAAGCGCTCAGATCTAAATGCCATCCAGATCACCCATATAAGTAGTGTCCGGGCGGAGTGTTGCTTAACCAAGATGAACTGCGAAGATCACCGGAGTAAATTACATGGTGTTAAATTGCATTGTGTTACAGGTTCTAGGTAAGGTATCTCACATAAACCCTGTCTAAGGGTAAATTTAGCAATATGGTTATATAGTAGGCAGACAGAGGCTTTGTAGGTAGTTAACTAGGTGTACCTATATAACAAATTGTCATTACACATTATATAGAGCTACACCAGCTGTGTGAGAAGCCGCGGGCTGAAAACTTTTTGAAAAATGGAGCTAACATTAAAGTATTTCTTTCCTGTCAGTCAAAGTCCATTGTAAATAAATAAATAAATAAATAATGCGGGACGTAATCACACAACATCATGTAGCCCCAAACAGAACATGCAACATTTGCCCCGCAGTGGGAATTGAACCCACAACTAGCTAATTTAATTTGCGGGTACTTCGGAGAAGGCAAGCAGTATCTTGGGTTTCACTTACCACCCGGTTTTGATAAAATATAGCTTAGGCTTTTTGATACTTACTTACTGTGACAGATTTAAATAATTGGGGGCATATAGGTGTATTGTCAAAAAATGCCGTCAGTTGTGACTGACGAATCCCGAATCCGTTTTAAATCTGAATGATCCGTTGATTTAACGTAACCTCTGGTTCTCTAGTCTGAAATAAAAAAACAGTTCTAAACCAAAACAAAAATGAACGAATTCTATCAATGTAGGTATGATAATAATAATAATAACAATAACCTAACATTTAATAGCACAACATATATAAAAATAATGAATTCTTTGGTTTTCGTGGTCTTTTTTCCTATACATTCATTAAAACTTCGGTTTGTCAAGGTTGACCAAATATAGCACATGGCTTTTAAACGATAAAATCAGTATCAAAATAGATTAAAGATTAAAGATTTTTATACATACTGTGGAAGATTCACATAACTGGAGACATAAAGGTGTATTTTCAGTTACCATCCATTAAATTACGTGGCCTTTGGTTTTTTATCCTGAAATTAAAACGTCATCTTTAAACTGGGCTATGCAAATAATAATGAACCAAAGAAATTATATTATTTAAAGTTCTAATAAAAAATGAAACGACTTTTCTTTATATGCTTATAGCTTATGGGGTGGGGAAGGGCAGGGAGGGAGTGAGGACCCTCCCTCTAAAAGGGGGAAACTCACAGTTTCCGAGAAAAAATGAATTACGTTTTGAGGTTAACGAGAGAAAAAAAAATTAAACAATATACGCCAAAACACACTACCGGACTACTACGGACCTATGACCTATGATCAGTTTAAAAACAGTTTCAAATCATAAAAATGGATATTTGATTCGGGTATTTGACCTCGTCGGCCCTGAGTGTCGCTTCGTCCACTCATCCTCGCGGGCTAGCTCCACTCAGGATCTTCCACGGGAATTTCTGGTTCCACATTTTTTATATCCAATCTACGCATAGGGACCACAAGACTACGTGGCATCGGGGTGATCTGCGTCAGTTCTGTGATATTGCTACTCAAGTTGGGGTGTCCGAGAACCTACTGCTGCGAGAAGGATTTCCAGGTGGTTGTTAAAAATCTAATAACCGACTGTCTATTCAACGTATTACATTAACAACGAGAAATATCATTGTCAATGTCGAATCACCAAAAAATACCACAGAGGCCATAAATAAAAAGAAGATGAATTTTCAAATAATCATATCTCAAAAACTATTTGGTTCCGCACTACGCCATTTTAGATTTAGGCTTCCTAGATATAGACCTATCTGTGACAAAAGTTCCAGCCGCCTAGCTCACTACAAATAAATGAAAGTTGAGCCAAAAACTAATGTGCAGTGGGCAAAATTCATTTCAAATGCCGGCAACACCAAACAAAACAAAACAAAATTGAATTTCACTTTTTGGCTTATTTTCTTACAGATTTCTGCTCTAAATGTTGTTATTTATTGTGGAAGTCTAGTTAATAATCCATTTTTGAATAAATACCTCGTCAAAAGTACGATACTTACGCTTGAAAAGACAAATCCGGAATGTTTTGATCACTGCCACTTTTGCACCAAAATACACTACACCGATCCATTTTGATAGAGAAATCCATAACATTCATTTGTTATTATTGATTTACAATTGATGAAACATAATTTTTCCAGGTAATAATTTAGTTTCAAGCAAGTTTTTCACAAAATCTTCCGAAACTGCTGCTAGCTGCCAAAGTTTGTTTAGCGCAATGTTGCGCTAAACAATGAAAAAACCGGCACGCGATAAGGGACAGCAAATCTATAGTGCGGTCTCCCTTATTTGCATGAAGCACGCATAAGTAGTTCTCTTTCTTGAAAGAATGAGATGAATTATCTCGTCGTCTATAGCTTTCTCTGTCTAGGTTGGCAGCACTGTCACATTGCTACTTGGTTTGGTTTGTTTTTGTTTGTTTACAAGTACAAATAAATAAACCTACATAGGTACTTAATATTAAATGTTTAGTTAATCATGTATTTTTTCGTAGAAATAGCTAAAATTCACGAAACAGATGACTTGAACTGCTAACCTGTTCTATTTTCTTCTGTAAAAGTGTAAACCATGGCAGACATGCCGGTAGAAGCAATTAGGCAGTCGAACCGATATGAACTTAATATCAATCGGAAAAAGCTAAAACATGAAGAGAACGACGTTCGCCGATCGTTGGCTGCCCTGCAGTGAGTATTTTATAAAATTTACATATCATATCCTACTACCCTACTAATATTATAAATGCGAAAGTTAGTGAGTATGGATGCATGGATGAATGTATCCTCCTATATCCTGCATCCTGTATGTCTCCTCTTTCACGCAAAAACTACTGAACGGATTTGAAACTGATATGAAACTTGGAATATACATAGTTTGTGACCTGGATTAACTCCTAGGCTACTTTTTATCTAGATACCACGCGAGCGAAGCCGCGGGGGGGAGGCTAGTCTGCCATAAATCTAACCTCTAAATATACCAACCCTGAGCTTAAAGCAAGTTCTAAAGCTCAGACCATAGAAACAGCCTTTGAAACAATTTATAGGTTGCCTCATGTTGTGTCGACAATACAGTCCTGTAGGTCAGTACCTACATAATTATTTATTCCTTTATGTTTTCAAGATTAACCTAAGATGTTATGTAGCATTGCCACACACGGACGGAAATGGCATTTATGGATGAGTTTAATACTAATAGGCACCTACGTACACATACAAAATCATATAAATAAACATCTTTATTTACCAACTGTCAATATGTGTCCAAAAAATTCAGGTGAAAATAAATTTGGGTACTGAATAACATACACGTTAGATGACCCTGTTGACTAGAGTTTGCAGGTTTTATTTCTGCTGCCGGATATTTGCCGTGTCTCAGTGTAGTTGCTGTGAACAGTTTGTTCCTGATAAAGGGAAACCTAGTGTTGAGTCATAGAGTGACTATGTATGATAGTGTAATCTAATTCTAATATGCGGTGGGGGGAGAAAGTATTTCAGTATTCAGTATTCAGTATTCAGTTTATTTATTGCAGCATAAGACTTAGTAACTATAACAGTGTTCAGTTCTATGCATCCTGTTTAAAGGATGTAGCAAAACTTAACATAAAATATAAGGTATCTAGGTTCTAAGTTCTGCACTGATGTCCCGCATTAGGTTATATTGTGCATTGCCCCCCTGCTAAGCTGATCCCAGCCAACCCAACTCCTTAAAGTAACGGAGAAAGACTCCGGGGTGATGGCAACATTGCTCTAGAATTTTCGATGCTGCCTGTGTTTGTGAGTTTTGATCAAGCAGCTTTTGTGCTCTAGCTTTGTTTGTAGCAGTGCTATGTACGACTACTCAACTGTTTCTTCATCTTAAAAGCAGTCACAACAGGTGCCGCAGTCTGTAGCTGCTGTCTATTCAAGGTGGTGGTTCAGGTCACAGTGGCCTGTGATAACACCAACCAGTACCTATGCAATGTATGTGAGTGTAAGGTGTTACGTTATTTGCAGCCTTGAACCTGTGGATGTGTCGGCTCTGGCCAACAAACTGAAGAGTAAGGCCTTAGTCACAGTTAAGGACCTGCAGCTACTCAAGAACACACTGATTCAGGATGAGCAGAATATTGAGCTGGTGCTCCAAACGCAGGGCGCTTTGAGAGGGCTTGTGAGGGAGATCTCAGGTATGCTGATAACAGCTTAAAAACCATCAGATCAGTTTAAGTTTTCCTATTGGAAGGTGGAGCTAAAGACAAAGTTGATAGAAACATTTTTTTATGGTGGCAATTCTCTTAGCACCAAACTAACTAAAAATCGGTTTATAACTAACTAAAACCCTAATTCCTATTTGGTTGTTGCCAATTTAGCGTAAAGGAGAATGCCGAGAACCCGCACCACTTGCGTCAAAACGGAACGTATGCCATAAAATTTATTATATTTTATAAATGACATTAACATTTTCTTCAGTTTCACACACCGACGGAATTAATAATCAAGTAAAAAATTTTTTTGTTGATTTGGTTTCCGCCGCACGCCGCCATTACACTGCAAGAACCAATGATATTCACGTTACTATGTCAACAAACATTGATGTAAAGTGTTACTATGGCAATATCCCTCATTTTTAATTATTTTGACAGTAGAATCGACTAAAAACTTATTGGAGATTTTTTTGACGCATCCACTTTAGTCTTTACCGAGCGCCATACATCAGACGGCATTCTCCTCTAAGGTAAATGTACTTAAACTATTCTAAAATTCACTAAATTAGAAAGGCTATTAATATTGGCTATAATTTATTTAACTTTTTTTTATGAAAAAAATTAGAACTTTTATCCTTAAATTTAATCATTTGAATGTAAAATCATACAATTTAGTCAACACCTAAAAAGGTGTTGATTAAAATCCAACGAAATGATGATTTTACTATTATATTAAGACGCTTTATTGTACCTACCCAACTCTTGGAACTCGAAAGAACATTCAGATCAATCACATTTATAGATTTATTGATCCAAGTGCTGTTATTTTGTGACTCTCAATTTACATTTCTTGAAACATAATATCCTGACCCATAGGAATGCCGCGCGTTTTCGTCACCGCGTTCTAGGATTGTACACGTTTACACTAAGACATCTAGTGCTGGGAAAAAAGTGTGTGAAAAGTGGTAAATTTTTAATAAGTTTTCCACGTACGATCAGTTTGAAAAAATGTGTGTATTTTTGGCTGAAACATGTAAATACCTTGAGTAAAATACCTAGCCAAGATATTAATTTTTTTTGCAAGCTTTGGTGCGCAAGATGGCACTATTAGAGCGATAACAAAATGTTTGATGTAACAGCATAATAGCTTTTAAATTAAAAAAAAGACGTGTGGCACTCGGGGACTGCCGCGGTAAAGCTATTGCATAGCATTTTGTATCAACTTATGCAATTATAATTATTTATTTATTATATTTATGTAGTATTTCTTTTTCTTTGATATTAATTCAAGTTACACTTTTTGAGCGTGGTGACCGATAAGAAAATTTTTTTTTTCTTTTATTACATAAAAATACGTCTAGTTGCACGCACACAAACACCGTGTCGAAGACTGCCGAAAAGAAACGACGTTAGACAATGCACGGCCTTCAAGCCACACCTCCGTGCCCGTCGGAGTGGGGAGCGTGAGGTTTTTTTTCGTTACGGAATTTCTGGATTCGGTCCCCGCGCTCAAGGCCCTCGATAGAAGCTATGCAATAGCTTAAAAACTAAATTTACCTAAATTTAAGCATGTCTTAACAGTAGAATTGCCACCATTGTCTACAAACTATCCAAGACTTTACTCATGAAAGTGATGTGTACTAACTTGACTATCATTAACTTATTCAAATTTAAAATCAATCGATCTGATAACCATTTTGGGGTAATCGAGTTCTTGTGTGGAGACTGGAGCTTGGCAAACATAGTGTAAAACTCCCTCCGGCCAGGTGGAGTGATGATCTATGGAAGGGTGCTGTTCTTCAGTGGCTTTGCATCGAGCTGAGGACAGGGTGCAGTGGAATCTATGTCCAGCATTAGGGGAGGCCTATGTCCAGCAGTGTACGGCTATAGGCTGATGATGGTGATGGTGATGAGATCTAACCAAAATTTTAAACCCATAACATCACTCTGAACTGCCACACAATTGGATAAGTGCACTCTTTAGGCAGAGGTGCAGATTCAGTCTTTTTGTTTGAAATTTTGGATAGCTTTTTTTTTTTTGTTGCTTGAAGCTTGACACATAAGAATATTGATTTTTCTTGGATTTTCAGTGAATAATTCAAGTTCAAAGTCAGTGATAAAACTTTACACAATTTAAAACATTTCAACATGGTGTGAAGTATTATAGTCACATCAGCGAAAGCTGCTTGTCTTTAAATAAACAAATAAATGATTCTGTGAAAAATGATGTCGGCTACACAATTACACATGTATGTGTATCCAGCATGATAAAGTATCATGATGAGAAGTCTATCAAACCAAACCAAAGAGCCATGTTACATTGCAGGGTTTGACGTGAACAGACAGGTGGAAGCGGCTGGATGTCTGTGTAACCTCGCCCTGGGGGACGAGCGCGCTTGTCTCGCCATCACGCGCGCCGCGGGGGCTTATCTCATTGCCGCGTTGGATTCACAGAACTCGCAGCTGGCTGTGAGCGTACCTTTCATATATCTCGAATGTTTTACAGCTTATGAGGCGAGCGCGAATGGGACGTTTGGAATTAGAAGAGCTCGACGTACGTCCGTGCGAGCGTGACGCATTTAAATTGACGCCAACTTTGGTGTCAGAGTTTTTAGGCCAAGTGACGTCGACGCTACGAGCTATAGCTAGACGCTATTCTGGTGATGTAATAAGGCTCCTACACACTTGCCGGTGGCAAAGCCGGAGGGATTTTTGACGTGCGAGTAGCTTCTTTTCCAGTGCCGCCTGCAGGGTCAGAAAGCGGCAGGAATGGTACCGGCAAAGCCCGGCGGGACAAGCCGTGCGGCTCTCGTGATATGGTCATCGATAGTTGTGTTTCGTCAGATAACATGTGCATGGACGCTGGGCAACCTGTGCGGCGGCGGCGCGGGCGCGGCACGGCTAGCGGCGCAGTGCGGCGCGGTGGCGCGGCTGTGCGCGCTGCTGCCGCGCGGCGCCAGCTCGGCGCTGGCCGACGCGGCCGTGGAGGCGCTCACGCTCTACGCGCACGCCATGGGAGATCTACTCAGGTACCTACTTATACTTACTCAATACTCGATCATTTATTGCGTTCCATAATGTAAATATACAGGTGTTAACAGCTTTTTAAGTTCATAGACCTTGTTGAGCACAACAATAATAAATAGGAGAGAGGAGGACATCATAGTTATAGTCACATAATTGATCAATATCAAAATATAAACTTTCTTGGTGTACAGATTGACCAACATATGAACTGGAAGCATCGAATTAACTTGGTGTGCGCAAAAGTAAATAAATTCGTTTACGCTCTTAGGGCCATTAAGAAAGTCACGTCATTAAAAACAGCGTTGGTAGTGTATCATAGCTACATAGGATCTGTTCTCAGGTATGGTTTGGTCCTTTGGGGCAACTCAACTGAATTACAAAAAGCTTTTGTTGCACAAAAGAAATGCATAAAAGCAATATTTAATATGGAACAGATTGAGTCGTGTAGACCTATTTTTAAAGAGTACAAAATCTTGACTCTTCCTTCCTTATATATTTTTTGAAGTAGCTGTATTTAATGTATGTAGTAAAGAAACACTGTGACCTTTTTGAACATCAAGACAATACTAATAAACGGAAGATTACGCATAAACCCTCATTGATGCCTAAACCTAAATTAGAACTTTATAAACGGAACTGCGTTGTCATGTCATGTAAAATTTATAACCACTTGCCGAAAGCAATGCTAGAAAAACAAGGTAACATTGAAAATGTTAATAAGGCTTTAAAAGACTGGCTGACAGTAGACACTTTCTATTCCATTAATGAGTATTTTGACATGTAAATTTTGATTTATTTATTTATCCTAGATACTTTCTCGACATTTTTTTTTAAGCTATTGCATAGCTTCTATCGAGGGCCTTGAGCGCGGGGACCGAATCCAGAAATTCCGTAACGAAAAAAAACCTCACGCTCCCCACTCCGACGGGCACGGAGGTGTGGCTTGAAGGCCGTGCATTGTCTAACGTCGTTTCTTTTCGGCAGTCTTCGACACGGTGCTTGTGTGCGTGCAACTAGACGTATTTTTATTTAATAAAAGAAAAAAAATTGTTTTCTTATCGGTCACCACGCTCAAAAAGTGTAACTTGAATTAATATCAAAGAAAAAGAAATACTGCATAAATAAAATAAATAAATAATTATAATTGCATAAGTTGATACAAAATGCTATGCAATAGCTTTACCGCGGCAGTCCCCGAGTGCCACACGTCTTTTTAATTTTTACAAATAGGTCATATAATACAAATAGGTAATAGAACATTATGCAGGTTCCTTATCGGCGGGGGGATGTTGTTCCGGCACTTAGAAGCCGCATAGCGAAAGCTGCCCCTGAAACAGGCCGAGCTCTGCCGCTGTGTCGCGAGTTGCTTCGAGCACTGGCGAGAACCACAGTATCTAGAGCTAGAGGACCACGACAGCTTCTCATAAAGATACGACGGCGCCTTATGCTTCATAATACCGAACATAAGGCAGCAAGGTGCAGTTTACGGCGATGCATCATTTTTAAAATGAGATGTTTATTTAAAAACGGTGTTACATGACCTCTCAACGGAATATCAAGGCTGAAGCGGGCGCAGGCATTTTGAACACGCTGAACAAGTATTTGCGTTCTAGAGAGTAAACGAGGCCCAATAACTATATCAGCATAATTTAATTTGATAGCACAATAGACTCCACAAGACGGATAGGCAAATCAGTACTAAGATACGGTCTCAATCCATAAAGAACTTTCAGTCGATAGAAGCAGTTCCTAACAGAAACAGCAACATGCTTCTCAAACCGAAGGTGACAGTCCATCTCTAGGCCGAGATTCCGCGTTTCGTAGACACGCTCCACTGGTTCACCCATTAGTATCACATTTTGCGTGAGGCTACGATCTAACTGATATTTAGTACCAAAAATCAAGTATTTAGTTTTAATCGGTTTTAATAACAGACTGTTTCTTTTTGACCATAGAGCTATGTTAGACAAATCCTTGTTAAGATTTTCTATGGTACTTTCAATATCTGAAGGTTTCCAGGAGATGTAGACCTGGATATCATCAGCATAGATATGAAAATTACAGTATTTAATAACAGTTTGTACGTCAGCAGAGAAAATTACAAAAAGAAGAGGCCCTAGAATCGATCCCTGAGGAACTCCTTGTTTGACTGGCAGACAGTCAGAAAAAACATCGGTACTGTCATTATTTTCGTGCTCTGGAGACGGTCACTAAGATAACTATTGATCCATCGTAAGGCACTCTGTTCAAAACCATAATAATTTAATTTAGACAGCAGTAAATTTATATTTAAGGAATCAAATGCCCTAGAAAAATCCAGCATAACGATCAGAGTCCATAGCTCTTTATCTTGTGCACACAGTATCTGATCACAGACATCGAGCAAAGCAGTTGTGGTACTCCGCCCTTTCCTAAAACCCGACTGTACATCAGACAGAATGCCATTCTTTTCAACGTGTTAGCAGGCAGCTTATAACTTTTTCAACATTTTTAGATAAGCACGGCAGTATACTTATGGGTCTGAGCTCATTTAAAACAGTTGGACTTGTTAATTTAGGCAGAGACAATACATATTGATTAACAAAGTTATCGTATCAAGTGCATCAGGTAAAGTCATCATTAGCATATCTGAAGTGATAAGATCCAGACTTACTGCTTTGGACTTGAGGCTACGTATTATTTTACAAATTTGGTCTAAGCTAACAAGTTGTAGACTAAATATTGATACGCTGAATTTATGAAATTCGAAAAACGTAAGATCAGATATGGAAACATCTGACATACCAGGAAGAGTTAAAAAATGTGTGTTAATCATGTTTGCATTTTGTAAATGTAGTGGAAGCTCAGAGCTTTTTTTTTTTTTGTAAAATCGTGTTTTTTATGATTTTCCATAGTTCTTTGGGTCGATTAATATTATTATTTATTTTTAAATTAAAATATGCTCTCTTTTTATGAAAACGAGCTTGGTTAACTGTAGACTTTAGGGATTTATAATATAATTTCTTGCTTTCCAACCTAGTTTTAAGATATTCGACTGCCGCCTCGTCCCGTAACCTCATCATTAACTTGACAGTATCCGTGATCCAAGGATGTGAACGGTTTTTGATGAATACTGACTTCAGCGGGGCGTGCAGATCTAACAGAGCCAAGACATTCTGATTGAAAAAGTTAACCATATCGTTAATATCATCAAGTGACTCTATAAAATCCCATCTAATATTACGTAAATCCATGTTAAACTTATTGATGCAGATATTTTTTAAAGGCCTGTAAGTGGCTGCGTATGGTCTAGGTTTAGATTTTTTGATGTTAAATTCAGAATAAACAAGACAATGCCCAAAGAGGGTTCCTACGGCTTCCATTAGATAGTAGATCAGAACATATCACGTCAATTAGCGTTTGAGAAGTTTCAGTACAATGTGTTGGCGAAAAAATTAATTGATTAAGATTTAAACAGGATAAAAAAGTAAATAATTGAATAGCTTTTGATTCAGTAACATTTAGTAGATTAATATTAAAGTCACCCAGTAATACCAAGTGATCACATGTTGGTAGCGAGTTTATAGAATCTGTGAGAGCATCAAAGAAAATATCAACATCCAGCCAAGGTGCCGATTGCAAGTTTTTTTCCGTTGAGAGTCATAGTGAGCCACATCTGTTCGACTGCCGTATGCAACGGGTCCACCGGGTGTGACCAGGAGCGTACTGATATACCACGCTTAATAAAGAAGCGGACCCCTCCTCCGCGCGAGCGCACCTCTCGCGGTCGCGGAATGTGCTTTACGACGATAGCCCTCCACAGCGGGGGCGTCCCTCCTCACCCACTCTGAGCCATGTTTCATTTATAGCGAGAACGTCTAAATTGAGCCTTAAAATTGAAGCAACAAGGTTATCATGGTTAGTGCTAAGGGAACCTGAATTTATAGTATTTTAACATGCAACTTTACCCATTATGGTTCTTGCAATTGTGGTTCAGTAATGTATCGATCTAGTGCGTGATTTATGCAGCAGATGGCAGTATTTATCAAAAAGTTATTCCACAATAGATGGCGCGGATGATAAAAAAACAATGTAGAGATGTAGATGGCAGTAATAGCGAACACGATGTTGAGATTGAGATGACAATTTGTTATATAGATAGGTATTATCGGCAGATTGCTTTGTTCATATTAGTTACACTTTTTTGATTACTACTCAATTACTTACTCATCGTATCTCGCAATCATCCCATATCCGTGCTTGTCCATCGCCGCGCCGCTTTTACAGGAACTCTTACCCAGCACCACGAATCATAGTTTTAAGGCAAAGCTGGCCAAACAACTACGGTACTAGGGCAAGCCGGTTTCACCGCGATGTATGTTTACCTCCGTTTTCGAAAAATATATATGCACGATCTAGAATCGGACCTAAACCTTCGGATCGGAAATCTGAAAGTGTTTATAAATAAATAATATTGGTATCAGGAATTGTTATAAATAAATAATATTGGACACTATCATACACGCATCGTGTAGCTCCAAACTAAGCAGAGCTTGTTTTTTTACAAATAGATACATTTTAAAACACACAGACCTAAGACAAATATTTGCAAATAACGCAAACATTTGTACCGCGGAGGGAATCGAACCCGCTACCTGCGTTTCAGGCGAATCTTCGGCCGCTGCGCCACAGAGGCCGTTATGGTTAGACGAATCATGCCAGCCATGAAACTTAACCAATGTGTCCTTTCCAGCAAGGAGCACCTGGAGCTGATAGCGCAGTCTGTGGGCGGCGCGAGCTGCCAGGGCGACCTGCGCCTGTACTTCATCCTGTCGTGCCACCGCGACTACTCCGACCCGACCCAGCTCATACAGAAGCAGCTCATCACCCGCCTGCCCGCACTCATGAGGCGCCATCACACGTAAGACGACACCACCACTACCAGCCTATATCAGTTCACTGCTGGACATGGGCCTCCCTCTGATAAGAAAGCTCATAATCAGCTGATTAGGTACTAGGTACTAGGTAGGTGACACACTGATGCCTAGCGCTTCTGCAACACGTTCACGCACTTTTGACACAGGTAGAAGGGGTTCATTGTTTTGATTTTGCTTTTCAAAATACTCACACAAGCGTATCACCAACTCCTTCGATTGTCCTCTCAATACATTTACTATCCCTTAGGCATTTTAGAATGCCCTACCAGACAACATACACTGGTCGCTAAATAAAAACGATTACTATTATTATTGTGTCACTAAACGATTAATATTATCGGATTGAGAAAGGGAAAGTCATTTCGATAACACAAGAGAGCAAGAACCAATCCTAATAAATTTAGGCGAAGACCATCTGACGCCAGTTTGATGTCGGTCGACGATTTATAAATTTTATTAATATAGGTAGGTAGCTGATACTATTTACGTATAACAGAAGAAAACAAAGATCAAACATCATCATGAATTTTCCCAATATGAATATCCTCAGATATTGCTTAGTACGCCAATCTATATGGGAATAAATTATAATAGTTTGAGGAATCCGTAAAATGGAGTATTATAGTCAGAGGGAAGTCCAAAGATTATATTTGACAGACGATCAATTTTTGCAAGCAGTTCCTATGCCACGCGACATACCTGCTATGTAAATCCTACTATATTATAAATACCTATTTTAAAATATTTTTATTTTTAAATATAATAGTAACAAAAAATTTAAAATACCTATTTTATGTCAAACAACTAAAACCGAGAAGTATAATCGATTATCGATTTTACACATCCCGCTAAACAAGTTCAGATTTTTAGCGGGAATCTCGGAGTCGCCCAACTGCTCGGAATGAGATATTGAAGATGTGTACCATGTGTTGGTGGAGTGTGTGCGGATCGAGGCGCAACGACAGGACATGAGATATATGTTTGATTATAATGTAGGCATGTGTAACAGCATTCTGGCTTCACCATTGTCCGATGAAGCCAAAATGCTTGTTAAGCTTTATCTAAGGGTTACATAATGATTTTTTTATTGTTTTGTTGATCTATTTATTTAAGAAATTGTTATTGTTGTTGTGTAGATAACTATGTTTTATAGTATATAGTTTAAATTGTATGATGAATGATGATCCTTTACGGGAGTGGCATTGTCACTGTGTGACAAAACTCCTTTAAATTAAATAAAGATAAAAAAGAAAAAGTTTTCAAATCGCTAAATCAAGTATTTAGATAGCTGCAATCACTAATTCCATCACTGTTTCTGAATGGAGACTTTTGGTCCGTTTTCGGACTTCATTTGATCTCGGCGGACTTTTTATCCTCTTATAACAACAACTGGCAACGCATTTTGTAACATTTTTATACAAAATATTAATGTATTTAGGATTATTTTCCTATTCATCCTGTCATATTATTAAAAAGACGTGTGGCACTCGGGGACTGCCGCGGTAAAGCTATTGCATAGCATTTTGTATCAACTTATGCAATTATAATTATTTATTTATTTTATTTATGCAGTATTTCTTTTTCTTTGATATTAATTCAAGTTACACTTTTTGAGCGTGGTGACCGATAAGAAAACAATTTTTTTTTCTTTTATTAAATAAACGAGCTTCGTAGAGTCGTACAATACGTCTAGTTGCACGCACACAAACACCGTGTCGAAGACTGCCGAAAAGAAACGACGTTAGACAATGCACGGCCTTCAAGCCACACCTCCGTGCCCGTCGGAGTGGGGAGCGGGAGGTTTTTTTTCGTTACGGAATTTCTGGATTCGGTCCCCGCGCTCAAGGCCCTCGATAGAAGCTATGCAATAGCTTAAAAGTGTTGTTTGATATGCAAATAATACAAATAACTTATTTTTGTCATCCATCTGTATGATACCTCTTTATCTATTAGGGCATCATAGCTAATTATGAAAAGTCATTATTTTATTACGAAAAAGAATCTGATTGCTAAACGAACCTTTTTAGCTTTGGGTTAGCACTATTTTAGATAAGAACGTTGGCAGCATTGAGTTTCAAATGTCAAGAATACAATAATAAGATGGAAGAACTATAGGGTGTATGTATGTTTGTAATATTACTTGACGGCCGCTGTAGCCGAAACGGCTGGACGGATTTTGACTGAGGTGTCCTTGGATTCGTCTAGATCATGGGTGACAAAGACTATATGAAATGTCAAGAAATCCAATGTGTCGTCTGTAAGAAGCGATTTTCAATTTACAATTTACGATAAACTAAAAAGCTATCAAAAACTGATCGGAGTCGTTGGATTTGACTGAATGATTAAATTGACATGTAGATCATAAGAAGTATCAAAAAATCTAATATGGCGACTGCAAAATGCCATTGTATATTTGAGTGCCGTTGACGCATTATGTAAGTCGCTATTTCACATAATGTATGACACTATCGTATGTCGTGTATAATGTTGGTAGCACAGTTTATAGATCATAAAGTAGTCCGACGCCTTTCATCTCGCGGTAAATGCCGACAAGTGACGCGACAGTGAAAGAAAGCAATTTCTGTCACAAGCAAACAATATTTGTTTTATTTATTATGTTTATTCACTTTAATAAGTACTCGTAGTTTTATTATCACAATAAAAATTAAAAAAAAAAATATTCCAGCAGGTAATGCCTGCGGCAGTATTTGTCTTTTCGGTAAATATTATCATGGTAATCGTATTCCTGCGCCGTTCTGCCATGACAACTATACCTCACATCTATTAATATAAATATTATAATTTCCTTTATATCCTTCACTAACCTTCCTGGTTTTTGTAAATACATAATGCTAAAATACATGAAATGGCAAATGCACAAACCGTCCGACACCAAGAAGAAAAAAAACATAAAATGGCAAATGAATATCAGTGCGGCGCCAAGAAGAAAAAAAAAACGAACCGTGCTAACCCTGAAAGATATGTCCCGAGTTGCATACATTTGGAATGTATGCACCATCGCCGTAAACGTTGTTGCAGCGTGTGCGTGGGGCGGTCGTGCTGCGACCTCAAGTTCGTTATCCGCGCGCTCGCCAACACGCCGCCGAGCGACGGCGTCTACCGTTGCCTGCTGCTGCACCTGCAGCACGACGCCGCCGCGCGCCGGGACCTCCTGCAGCTAGCCGAGGTGACGCACTACACACCACACCACCCTGTATCACTCCACACCGCCCTGTATCACTCCACTTCTGGACATAGACTTTCTCTCATAAAGGGGGATATGGCCATATTCCTCACCACACCACACTACACCAGCCTATATCAGTCCATTGCTGGACATAGGCCTCCCCTAATAAAAGGGGGATATACCCATAATCCCCACGCTGGGCATGCGGGTTGGGGATCGCAGGGCACAGCTTCTCGGACCACCGACGCTACTGCCCGTCGGTGGCCAGGGGATTTAGATGTGCAGATGTAGGCTGTGCTATGCCGCAATCAGCCGGCCGCCAGAGCCCCGTTCGTTGTTTAGCAGGTGCACCACGGGCAGGTGAAGTTAGCTTGGGTTCCGAAGATGGGGGTTGGAACCCCGTATATCCCTTTTCAGTGCATCGATATAGGTTAGCGATGTGATAAACAAAACCAGAGAGCAGCTTGGTCTTCCCCACGATACTTAGCGGAGGTCTATGTCAATAGATCGAGACAGTCGGGAAAGAAACCAGTGAACCAGTTGAAGGTATTCGCGCGCAGCTCCTTAGCTGTCCTCTCCACACAGAGAGAACACAACGTGTATTTCCTGATCGTTGCATACCAAATATCTCTTCTTTTCCCCAAACGCATGTATATATCCACGCTTCAGATATCAATTTAAAACATTGAAAATGTAGCTACCATTACCCTCTACGGGAATCAGCAAGCGGAAGCGGCAGCGGGCTTGCCATATCTGCTGAAGATCCGATAACCGCTCGGGCGCACGAGTTCTTGAATGGAGACCGCGGCCGCGCAACTCGGGAAATGTAGGACGCCCTCCGGCCAGGTGCGGTGACGATCTGCTATCGTTCGCTGGTAGAAGCTGGATGTATCAAGGTCAGGACAGGGCGCGATGCCGCTCATTAGACGAGGCGTATGTCCAGCGGGGGAGTGGTAGAGGGCGACGATGATCTCCCTCTACCTGTAGGTATGAGTATATCCGTCGGCGGCTGTGCGTGTAGTTGACGACGTGTGGTGTGCAGGAGGCACGGCTGCAATGCAGCGTGCGCTGGCTGCTCGCCAACATGCTGCGGCGCACGGTGCCGCACGGACCCGGCCCCGGCTCCGGCCCCGGCCCCGGCCCCGTCACCGACCTCGCGCCGACTCGCGCCGACCTCACGCCGACTCGCGCCGACTACCGACCAGGTACACGAATAGATGATATTCATTTGCAACAATAGTTTACGAGTGCATAAGATATCAGTATGTAAATATGTTTAGAATACCTATATGTGTGTAATACTGCTGTTGGACCCTTACTCAGCAGGTTTCTAGTAGTACACGAATACGGCTAACGTTGGTCTTTCTTTAGGTCTCAGATGCATAATTTTTATCAGATTTATTTACAGTTTTTCATATAGATCTTTGATCAGGGCTCAGAGATAGATTGATCGACCCTGAGCTTGGGTCTTGACTAACTCGCATGATGATCGGTGTGAAAAAGACATTATCTTCTTATTTTATACGACTTTCAAAGTAAGAAATCAAAATATAGACTTAATTCTTAGCATTATTTTGTATAACGTTGTCCGTTTTCGATTATTATTATTTCAATCAGAAAGAAAGACCCAAAAATAGGTCTCATATTTGTTTTAAGAACTGATAATAAAATATTAGACCCAGTTTAAAAAAATATATTTTGTATTTACAATTTTGAAAAAAATGAAGTTGTATGGTAGTTTTATGTTTGTTATTTATTGCTCACTAACATGTTTATTGCATACTACAGTTGATTGATGGTTGATTGATACGCAGGACATTGACACTAACATTACATGTAGTGATGACGACCAATGATGAACGACGACGAAAACAAATTTGGTTGTCGAACTAATGAAAAGCCATAAGTCGTCGTCATCACTACGTGTACGTCAATGTCAATGTCCCGCGTATCAACCAAAGAACTAAGCGCTTCCAAACGTCATTCATAATGCGCAATGCTAAAATATGGAATCAGCTGCCAGCGTCTGTTTTTCCATCGACTTACGACCCTAACGGCTTCAAAAAGAGAGTCAATAGGCATCTTCTGGGACAGCTCGTCCCATCGTCTTCCTCATACTTGCCCACGCAAGCCGAGCCGGTTACGAGCTAGCCCATAAAAAAAATTAACAAACTGTAGGTTGTAGATTGATAAGGGATCTAATTGTACCTAACATTAATCAGTCTCAAGTTTCATATCTGAAAAGGCTTATGAAGATCATTCTAGTTTTGAATAAAACCGGTGTATACTATGTTAGTAGTGGTTAATAAGTAAAAGACTGTAGCGATGTTGTTTTTCTACATTCCCCACTCAATGTTCATTAGTCACCCTAACATACCCTGCATATATATGTACAGAGAGCTTACCACAGGTTTTTATAGTTTACGAAAACTTTTTAAGTTTCGGTATCTTTCCATACATTTTCAGTACAGCGCCTCTAGGGAAACGTGCATGAATTACGAAAATGTATGGAAAGATACCGAAACTTATAAAGTTTTCGTAAACTATAAAAACCTGTGGTAAGCCCTCAGGCTATACCTGTGTATACCCTGCGTATAGCATAGTATAGCATATGCTAAGATGGGCACTGATCCTGTATTTTTTTTAATTTGACTGTCGAAAGCGCATCTACAAACTTTGACATATTGTTAATCGTAAGTGCATTTACAAAATAATATCTCGAATGTCGAAAGTGTCAACAGGCTAACTAGAAAAAAAATACAGGTCCAGTGCTCATAATTTTCGCTGGCAACTATTATAGCGAATACTTAGAGACTGATGGCTTTACTTATAAAAATCTGACAACTGTTAAACAATCCTTATACTATTGCCATCTCTTTATAATGGCAAACAGTGACAGGGCTTCTTTTAAAAAACCTATTCCATTTTATAAATGTATTTTTGATAGATGTCAAAGTCCAGATCTAGTGCTTGCAGCCACATAACATTGAACGATTTTTGAATCGATTATTGACACCATCGTCGAATAAAAAAACTGATATCATTATTTTGTCATTATCATTGTTGGGTCTTAACTCTCAATCTCAACAAATTAATTATTTCATCAAGAACTATAATTATTAAGCTATTGCATAGCTTCTATCGAGGGCCTTGAGCGCGGGGACCGAATCCAGAAATTCCGTAACGAAAAAAAACCTCACGCTTCCCACTCCGACGGGCACGGAGGTGTGGCTTGAAGGCCGTGCATTGTCTAACGTCGTTTCTTTTCGGCAGTCTTCGACACGGTGTTTGTGTGCGTGCAACTAGACGTATAAAAGAAATACTGCATAAATAAAATAATAATTATAATTGCATAAGTTGATACAAAATGCTATGCAATAGCTTTACCGCGGCAGTCCCCGAGTGCCACACGTTTTTTTATTTTAATCACAATTTGGTATTGTCCAAATTGTATTGCTAATATTGTAGAAGAAAATGATGTAATTAAATGGCGTAAAAAGTTTTGAATGACAAAGACATATATTATGGCATCATAGCTAACTATGAATATCATAAGATAGAAGAACTATATGCAATGGATAACTTTGTGGCGTAGTAGTAGCGTGTATACGATGCAAGATTCAAATGTTTATTTGCTAGAATACATAAAATTATTTTCACAATTAGGTTATTATTTTCACAATAAGTGATGGTGGTAATCTGAATTTAAATCAGTCGAGCCATGTCTGAGGACTTCTTAAGTCAAAAATATCTACCACCGTAACCATATTTATGTGCCCAGTATAAGCTTGTATTATTGTAACCTTGTATGTATGTTCATATAAGATTGAACAATACGTAATGGTAAAAGCGAATAGAGTAATAGGTTAAGGTTATTTAATGGTCACGGCAAGAATAAAACTGCGC
Organism: Horisme vitalbata; assembly: GCA_951804965.1. NCBI lineage: Eukaryota > Metazoa > Arthropoda > Insecta > Lepidoptera > Geometridae > Horisme > Horisme vitalbata. The sequence continues at coordinate 33,865,972 of OX638091.1, read as the reverse complement.
GTCCACTTAGGCGCACCGCATTTTATACTTTTACTTCTACGTTACTGTAAGGTGCGCACGCGAATAGCGTCTGAAAAATACATCTCCATAATACGAAAAATGTGTTGTTTTTCATGTTGCCAACGTTTTATGCTTTTCGATATTAACCAATTTTTCAGAATATTAAGTAAATAAAAATAAAATAATCAAGGTAATTTTGTCAACATTTACCTACGTTTGTACTTAGTGTAACGTAGTACTAAATAAAGCGAAATATTACTTTGCAATAAATATTTTATTATAATCATCAATAATCATCATAAATATTCAATAATAGATAATAATTTAAGATTAATATTGGATAAGGCTACGAATATAGCATTAAATAACTTTTAATACTTTTCACACTCACATATAGCGTAAAGGCCGGCGTTCACTAGAGCGGTACGATCTTCTGCATAAAATTGATCGGGTTCGGATTTGCTCATTCAAAATTAAAATAACGCCTATTATCTACGCTACATGGACGATCTGAAACAGCAAACCATTCAGTCTCTTATCGATTTGTTAAAACATTTGTTTTATTACGGAGATAAAACTAAATTATTGCTAATTACACGTCTATCTGCAGTTTTAGTATAAATGTGCAGATTGTACTATAGATACAGTACGCGCCCAGACACTAAAGCTTGTAAAACCAGCTACATAGGTAGTCCGAGCTGTAACGTTTCATTCCATTGTGTAACATCCTGCGCGTCAAAATGTGTTCAGGTTTGTAACGGTGCGGTGCGTACTGTCAAATCGTACCGCAAACAAACCGACCTTTTACAATAATAAGTAGGTAATCAAAATGCTAATTGGCAGTAATTTATTGGAATCTAAAAATTCACTTTACTATTACAAGGACATAGAGAAAAGCTAATCTATGTCAAACATGGAATCAAAGTTGAGGCACTAGGTAAATAAAATTTATTAAAAATGTAATTTTATGATCGTCAAGTCCCTTTTTATTGGAATGAAAAAGAATGAGACGGAACTATGTAAAAGGCGTGCCTACGTAGATATGGCGTAATTATTAGGGAAAAAATATATTGTCTCCTAGTTACAATATTTATTGCGTTGGCATAAGGCCTACTTTTGTTTTTTCCAGTTATGTTCATATTTAGACGATAAAATCATTAGTATTTTTGGTTAATAATACTGAATAAAATCTTCATGTTAACTAGTGAGTAGAATTACAGACTCTTCATGTTGTATTAATATTTATTCTTATCTGTAAGTATAATTGAATAAAGTGTTCTAGTTAACATATGTTTTTATTTCTTATCTCAAACTAGACATCCGAATGAAATACTTATCAGTTTCAACACTAACATAAATAACGCTACACGGTGTAACATGTGCTACCAATAAATGATCTTGTATATTGTTTATTGATGGTATGATTTTATCGTCCCATAGTCACATGTGACAACGGCGTCCCAATCATTGTGCTGCAGGTTAATAAAGATCCCGAAAACTACTTCGACTACGATAATACCACGTTAAAATCGTGATTTTGATCGATCTCTTCAAATAACCTTACGCACGAATACTGAAACGCTACTCAGTATTTGAAATCGTCTCACAAACCGTTCGAGACGATCTCTGCTATCCTTCACAATTGTTAAGCCGCGTACTGTTTGACGTCTGAGCGCGCATCATGTTCGAGCGCGTCATCAGCGCTACACGGAACGCGCGCCAAATGTTTGAAGTGGGGACCGCTTATGGCGCGCGTAGCAGCCGTTCTACTAGCGCGTAGTACCTTTAATAGAGTTTTTGACGCTCGGCAAATACCGACAACTAGTGGAACGACGGGTTCCATGTTCATTCCAACGTTGACATGTGCGCGTGCGGCAACATGGTACATGTTGCGCGCGGAGGGCGCTCCAATGTTCGCGGCGTCGGAGCGCCAACTCGACACGCGGCTCTACTCGAACGTCTATTTGAGTAGCGTTTCATTATTCGGGCGTTAGACAACTAGACTTGCCGGGATCAACTTTCAAAATATCTAGAAGGTACATTAGCTAGTTTGATCGATAAGGTTAAAATCAGTTTTGCATGTCTCGTGTGGCTCTAATATATCCCGCAAATGTATTTACCTAAGTCTGACACCGTAGTTTCTATCGCATCTCCCACAGAAACCACGTGAGACGGCATAAGCACAAGAATGGAACACCTTAGCGTTCGATGGGGGTTGGCTATTGAGTCTATCGTCTAGCGTTGGACTGCCTTTAAATGCCATTCAGAGCGATAAGGTGTCGACCTTATCGACCTTATCTCAAGGTCAGAAATAGAGTTTGCACTACGCAAGATTTTGTCTATTTCAATGCGAAGGTTTGTGTTACAGCTTCAGCTCTAAACCGAACGACACTGACGGTCAAAGTCTCTAAAGTTCTTTACTATAATTTACATAACCCATAATAAGAGAATAAAGGAATACTTCCTCGATGGCATATTCTCAGATGAACTATGCGGAATCGGCACTACCATTTTTCAGCTGTCATTTGAAAATCAACACTTATCCGGTTGTAAATTGTATCTTACTACAAATCAAGACACTGTGATGTCCTCTTCACTCTGAATGGCATCTGAGTGTAGGAAGTGAAAAGCGTCCAACGAGCAGACGGCTGCGAGGGCCGGCGGCGGCGGGTCAGTGGCACGCGGTCGGCGACAGCGGAGTGCAGGCGCGGGTTCAGTTAGGTGTGGTCGGCGGCGTGCTTGCGGTGCGGCCGCCGCGCGCGCGCTCGCCCCGCCTCGCCCCCCGCAACCCCCGCCCCGCCCGCGCCCACAGACGACACTGCAACTGATAACGTACAACACTTCACTTCTTTCTGTCGATGATACAGCTAACGGCACGCAAGTCTAGCGCTGAACGAAACTTCTGCTCATGGGTCACTCACTCCCTCTCGCCTCTAGCTCCCTTACTTTTGACATCTGCACGATAACGGTCTGCGCTAGAGTTTCGTGCCGCTACTTGTACATTAACACTTTTAACTCAAGGTGGCCGCTGTAGCTTATCACGCTCATCGCTACATCTATGGCGTTTTCAGTGGCCGCGCAGAGGTCGCTTAAAGTGCATCTGATAGGGCACACTGAATCTGATATAGTCTGAGGATCGGTGCCACATTCGCAACGCGTGTCGCTGCCTCCTCAGTATAGCCCCATTTATGTACGATTCACACTAACCGGCTCGCGTCGGAGAGCATCGTACATAAAACATGCTAGAGGAAATTAAATCATCCAGAAAGCAGTTAAGTTACTTTTTTGCATGCAATTTACGCAACTTTGAGCTTTTTGAAACACTAAACACATTCATAGATCCGCTGCGTAAGTTGCATACAAATAAGAAACTTAACTGCTTTGAGGATGTTTCAATTTCCTTTTACATGTTATAAAATGCGCTCCGACGCGCATCAGTAAGTAAAAATCGTATATTACTCATGCTGAGCTTGCAGTGACCTGTTCTAACTTTTTGAATTTTGTAGAAGTTTTACTGAAGAACTGGCTTGTAAAGTTACGCCATAATTTAACTAAACCTAGAGCAGCTGATTTTGATAAGACTGGATTTAAAGACTGCCACATACAACACAAAGATAAATTTTAGGTAAAAAAATTGAATTATGTTTTTGTACTCCTCTATAAGATGGGAGACAAGCCCATAATCTCCACACTGGCGCCCGCTGGGCAGTCATGAGTTAACGGTTTGTACTAGGATTGGTAGAATCTTTTGCTTGAGCCTAACTTAAGAGGGAGAAAGATCCGTTGTAAGAATTTTACTTAGGTTTCAGCACAGAGTAAGTAATAGTTATGTACTGTAACGTTAAGCGTTTATGGCGTGATGTTTTCGACCAATAGCGAGTGACGCAACCTTAAATGGTGCGGGAAAACATCCCTCGGCGCCGGTAGGGTTTCCAACGAACGCTAATTTTAAACATTATAAAATACGGTTAAATTTTAAACATTATAAAATAGGGTTAAATTTTAAACATTATAAAATACGGTTAAATTTTAAACATTATAAAACAGTTTTATAAAATACGGTCTCCGCGGCTTCGTGACAGACGAAAGACAAAATACTGCACTGTATCACGGCAAAAAGTCTTGGCATCGTCTTGGGTTCTTTGATAATTAAATATTTTCTACCTATGGAACGCTAAACGTTACAGTACTTCGATTTCTTTTGATTTTCTTTCAGACTCCGGATGCATAGTCCAAGCCATAATGGCGATAGCTTATGAGGATGTAAGGATGTGAAGATAGGATTTTTTTTCCGAAATGTAACGTTACCCGTTTCACCCCGACCAACCCTCAACACGTATTAGGTAGACATTTTTTCATCCATGACGGTAAAAAATTGTTAGTAACTTAGATTAAATAAAATTAACTTCGTTATTCTAAGGTTAGTAAGTAGGTAATTTTAGTAGCAAGTTGGGTATGATAGTCAGACCATAAAAGGTAAGGAAAATCAAATTTATCCACGCTTCAGATTAAAAATTATTTAAAAAAGTTTCCTTCTAAATTAGTAGTAAAGGACAGAGTTAGTAAAACAAAAATCGCAACATCTCACCGTTACCGTGCGGTATCATTTTGGTAACAACTATTTTCAACTCTGGGTACGTAACGTTAGGGTCCACATTACTGTGTATGTTCGGTAAAAAGGTCGTTTGATTCAGGCTTAATCTGCTCTCTGAAAATTATAACAAAAATAATGAAAAATGCACTTCCGAACATGAAGGAACATACCGAGGGTTGTAGTCTTTCAAAGTCGGGCGGCCGGGCGCAAAAACATCGTTTGGCAAAAGTTGTTCTGTTTAATATTTTGTACAGAACGACGAAGACGAGAGCTTTTACACTTAGATGGACGTTGGCCTTAAGAATTTTCTCGCTACATAAGTAATAAACTAGCCAAAATCCAGAATGTGTAAAAATTTAAAGCCTTATTAGACCACGCGGTATTCAGTCTGTTTTAGTAAGACTGTCTTACCACGTCTTACTGACTAATCACAAGCCCAAGACCCACTTAGTGGCTTACTCTTATTACACTATGCTAAGTGTAAGACAGTCTCAGTAAGACTGAATACCGCGTGAAAGCCTTTAAAGTTCACTTACACTATTCTAATGTTTTTACCTGGTTGTTCCTGTTCAGGACTGCCATTTGTGACTTCGTTCGAGGTTTGTTGATGCTTTTTGTTCTTATCGTAACCGTTCGCTCTCGGTCGTGAAGTGTGATCTGAAAAGTTATTTCATAAAAATAAATAAAAACATTTTTGTTCTGTTTTGAGGGTTTATTTTTTCTAAAACCCAAAACTAGGCCACTACAGAATATCTGTCTCCCCAATTTGGTTTCGTAGGTACCTATGAAATAACCACTAAGTATATATGGCTGGCGGGTTGGTGATCATTTTGTGTTAATTATCTGGTGGATGTTGTTCATCCCTTACAATTATTAGGTACAAACAGGTGTGGGTGCCGGTTAATTACAAGCACAAGAGGCCTATCAGCTTTATCACAGTATGTGACCTTCATACCTCAAGTTGATGTACGCAGGGCATTGTATCGTAGAGCACGTTCCAAACATGCATGATCTATGCAATGCTTTGTGATAGGTAATGGTTACCACTTAACATCGGGTGGGTCATGTGCTTGCTCGATATTCTGGTATCATAAAAAACCCCTATCAATCACATAACATAGCTAGCACCCACCACTCACGTACATACGAGTATTCTTGACCCGGAACAAACATCTGTAGATTGTACAAATATTTGCAGATTGTGCAATCATTTTATGCCTCGGCGGGAGTCGAACCCGCAACTTCTTGCTTCTCAGCCCGTTGTGCACCCATCGGCATGTCGTCACTAGGTAGAGGGATATGTTTGGCAGTGGATTCTAAAGTTTGTAGAAAAGGATTCCTGCCTTATTCGTATGAGCTAGGCCAACTCTGGGACGAGTTGTAAGGCCTCTGACATGGCTTAATGATTGATCAACCCGGGACCAACATCTTAACATGACATCCGAAGTACGGAAGCGCTCAGCTTACTGATCAGCTAACTCAGTTGCACACTGAAATGATAAGCACCGGTTCTATTTTTACAAACTGACATTTAATCAGTCGAAGTTCGTAAAAACAGAGTGCCTAGTGAAAGTTTTTTACCAGCTCGATCGCGTTTCTTATACGCAAATTTATATAGGATCGAGGTTGCGCCATCTAGTGAGAGACGCGTGGCACGTCAGTGCCAAGGAGTCATCCTTTCCATATGGAAACACGATAGAGCTGGTAAAAAACTCTCAATATGCACTCTGTTTTTAAAAACTCCGACAGATGAAATGTCAAATTTTGAAAAAACAGGACCGTTGTTTATCATTTCGGTAATAACTCAACGTTATTAAAATTATCCGACATTGAAAAGTGTCCCGCCAGATTTAACGTCAAGAGGGTAAGGTTGCTGTTTGTCTTGCAAACGCACAGCAGCATATTTCAGTATTTATCTAAATTTGTACCTCGGAAATAAGTTTTTGTAATAGGTAGCAATTCCAGTGAATATTAATAACAGATAATTTGTATGTACCTACCTACTTAGATGATTATTTATTAATTTAGCGCACAAGCACATAGTTATGTACCAAAATAATGTTTGGTTTTGCCTCAGACTACCTCCTAATTTTTCTCGATCGCTAAAAAGTTACTTTCACAAAACTAAAAGCTCGATAGTAAAGTCGATCAATTTCAAATTTATCGACGTCAACAGTGTCAAAAATAGACAAGTCTATCCTAATCTCGATTCAAATTCCGCAAGTTGTCATTTTTTGTATGAGTACCAGGCGGCTTTCAATACTACCAAATGACAGAAGTCAAATCCTAATCCCGTTCTCGATTTGGCTCGGTGGTAAGCACCCTGCTGATCTAAATGAAAATAGCTGGTCACCCATCCAAGTATTAACCGGGCTGAGTGCTGCTTCACGTAATGTAAGAAACTGCTAAGAACACCGAAGTAAGCGAAGCCACGAGATGATAAAACAAAACAAAGGAGACTGCCCACTTTCCATTCATTGTTTGTCCTACAAACAAATGCATGCGTCACTATCATTTTTTGGATTTCTGGATGGGATTTTAATTTTTCTTTAAGATCCCATTTGATTTTTTCCATACCGTATCTATGGAAAAAAATCCAATGGGATCTTAAAGAAAAATTAAAATTCAAAAATTTTGCAATGTGAGGCGTAGCGCACACCCAAGGTAAATAACTTAGTCATTATATCAAAAACGTAAGTAGTTATCTACTGCGGAATGTATCACGGAGGACCAACTATTGATCGACTACGCAGACCTTTTAGGAATCACACCATAACAAACGAAGAAAAGAGCGAGAAAAACACGAAAGCGCAGCCTACAATACCGTATAATAATTTTTCAAAACATCAAAAAAGAAACAATTTTTATCGTACAAAAACATCGAGGTTTCCTTCATTGCTATTTCACTTCCTTCTAACATCGAAGTTTTTTATGAGCGATATGCATCCCTAGTTACAGGTGACAGCCAAGTGACAGAAAATGACCCTTTTTCCAAGAATGATCAAAATCACTAAATCTTTTTCATCCAAGAGCACGTTAAAACCGTGTATTTACATAAAATTATTAGCTGTCTGAACGGTATCCTAAATTTATGTGGTTTATTCTTCAAAAGAAAAAAGTAGCATTTTGATAAAATGAAATAAATCAATGAAATAACTGCATAATAGGTGTGATTTTATGAAAATAATTTTGTTCATCCCCTTGGGTGAGTGTTATTCAAGCACAAAACTACTGTGGGTCAGGAATGGGCCATCTCCTTGGGCCTTGCATCTAGTCTAGACGGTGTAATGCCGCGGCGAGTAGTTACTTTTACTCGTAGCTTCATTTTTCTATGCTCGTAGTTAGGGACGCTGCAGAGCCTGGAAGATGATCAGATGGGGTAGGCTTCAGCTTAAGTCGCTGGTTTCCTCGTAATGCTTTTCTTCACCGTTTCGAGCACGTGATAATGCGCACATATTTTTAGGAAAACAAAAAAGCAATTGGTGTGTGGCTGTGATTCGGATGTCCGAGTAGGTACATCCCAATAGGCTAGCAGGGCTCTGGAAGACGTTAGTAGTTGTAACTCACTGTTGGCGTAGACGGTGGAGCGGTGCACTTGCTGGCCGGCCAGCTCGGGCAGCACCACGGGCCGCCGCGAGCAGCGCCCGCGGGACGCGTTCAAATCCCTTCACAACACACATCATTACCAGGTAAGTAATTGATACTTAGTAACTATTGCATTAACTATGTACCTATGTCATTTTTTCCAGAAGAGGGCCTAGTGGCAGTTTTTTACGAGCTCCATCGCGTTTCCGTTTACGGAAATTTATATCAAATGGAGGTAGCGCCATCTAGTGAGACGCGTGGCACTGACTCCTTTCCATATTTTGCGTAAACGGAAACGGTAAAAAACATAGCACACGATGAACTTTGAATTTCCCTCCCAAACTAGGATGCTGGTTGACTAGATGGTACTCCTGGTTATATATTCTGTACTTCCGGTATTAATAGTTTCCTTCCTCATTAATATCAGGAACCGGATGTTTGAAAACAAGCCATTATCCAAAATCAAATATTTTTGATATTATGTTTACACCTACGGAAGTTGGATTAGAAAATTTTTTCGCCTTATACCTATCTTTTTTATAAAAGAACGATAATTTTATTTCATGAAAAATATACTCACTCTCTAATCGGCTCCCGCCAAAAGTCTGGCGTGTGATGCACGGGCGGGAAATGGTAGTTATTCTGAAAGCCATACGCGTCGAGGCCGGTGGCGCGCAAGCTCGCGTGCAGGGAGTTCTTCATACACTGCAACTGGGTGCGACAAGTTTTTTTATTCGTAAAAATCCATCAAAATAATTTATATTCTATCCAAACTAGGTAACATAATTTTAACAGGTAAGTTCCAAATTTATAACATAAAATAAAATATTTTTAGATGCAGTAGTTATAGTTACCTACTAAATACTGTACCTAAACCAAAAAACCTTTTTTTTTTTCTTTGAAAATAATCCATGCATTTTTGACACAAAAACCATTACTAATAGCCAATGTTTATAACTGTTAGGAGCTTAGGTAGGAACATTACCTTACCTACTTAGTACAACTACGCTTTTTTATCTACTGGTTTAGTAAATTGCGGCATTTGCTTCACTAATAGTAAGAAGGTACTAGATACCTACCTAGATACAAGAGTTACACGTTTTAAAGTAGGTTACCTATACTTGGTAGAATAACTAGGTGCTTGTGGTCCAAACTGCGACATTATTACTACTAGGCAGTGTGCAAGGGTTTAGAATTTAACTACAACTACCAAGCAAACAAGAGGCAGCGAAAAATTAAAACGCAGCTATACCTACGAAGACGGGACAGAACAGAACTCAAAACTAAACCATGCAACGGTTGTTATTCTACTTTACATAAATGTAGCTAAGTATAAAATACAGCTTTTGAGAAAATCGAATGTATGATGTCACGTGTTGTCCCGTCCGCGTAGCGTTCGACTGCTCTGGGCTACCGACGTGGCTTCACACGGTTCTACTGAACCAGATGAATATCTGGTGTTGAATGGGTGCCATGGTGTTTTTATTTGTTTCAGTTACACGGAAAAGCTCCTGAGGCATCATTTAGTAACTCAGGTGCCCACCGAAATGGTCGGCACAGGAGCTATATTTGAAAACTGACATTTTGTATGTCGTAATTAAAACAATGTCAATTGACAAACTGTCTAAAGTATGTAAATGTTTTTATAAACTTTAGAAACTGTCTTAGGTTTGTAAATGATTTCATAAACTTTAGACAGTGTGTCTAAACTTTGTAAATGTTTTTTTTATAAATTTAAGACTGTCAATTGACATGATGTCGATTCTGTTGTGCATTTTCTTAAACTAAACTTAATTTCACATTCCTAAAAGTCAATTCCTTTCTTTTAGGTACAAGGATAGTTATAACTTTAAAGCTGTCAAATTTAGTTAAGCTTAGAAAAGTGAACAGCAGAATCGACACTACTATCTGAATTAAAACACTTGTTAAAACATTTACAAACTTCAGACAGTTTGTCAATTGACATTGTTTAAATTACGATAGATGAAGAAGTTTTAGTATTTGAGAACACGTTTGTTTGTCAATTGACAAACAAATTGGACAATTGGTCCCGTTAGGCCTGTGCTAATTATTTAAGTGAGCAACTGAGTTACTAAATAGACCCTCTGGTAACGAGGAGTGTATCCAGCAGCAGGTTGGTGTGAGGCCACGTCGGAGAGAGCAGAGGCTGCGGTACGGGACGTACGTGTGCGTGTCTCGCGGCCGCGCCGTCGAACAAGAGGTTAGTGACCGCGCCGCCCGCGCCGCCGCTGGCCACCGCCGCGGCCGCCACCACCTCCACACGAATAAACACTCAGTAGGTTCCAAAAACAAACTTGGTGGAGACATCAGCTGGTCGACCTGCCCTGCCTGTTTCAACTACAACCTTACTCTGTGCGAAATCGGCTGACGGAAGGTCTTTATCAGCGATCTCTATGAAAGGTAGGCGTAACAGCTTTGATCATAATACTTCGAAGAAACCTTCGAAGTCCTTCCCTATTGATTAAAGAATTGAACACTCTTGTCCTAAAGCAGGTGATTTTCTCAGGATTGTCCATGACATGCCATGACATAGGGCGGTTGAAAAGGATAGAGTGAATCGACTAAACACTTGTTTTGACAGTAAGGTGTGCATGTTCACCAGAACGAAAACCTATGCGTGATACAGATTTTGAAAATTAGCAGCATTACTCTACACCGTTATGCCAATCCTAAAACAGCATTATTTTGTTGGGGCCTACCTCTCTGCGTCTGCGCTCAGCCTCGGCCCGCAGCCTCCGCACGAGTTTCTCAGCGTCCGCCAGCCGCGCTCGCAGCTCAGCACGGGACTCTGCGTTATCTTCCCCGCCCGCGCCTGTGCCAACTACATTGTCTTCACAATGCACGCATTTCGGTATAATTTCGAGCTCGCGTATTTTTCTGGAAGAAAAAATAATTACAAATTATTAAACGCTAGCATCCACCCAAAGCTCCGCTCGCGTTGTACTGGAATAAAAAGTAGCCTATGTGTTTATCCAGGTCACAAACTGTATGAAATGTATATTTCAAGAATATTTTTGTGTGATTTTCAATTTAATTTAAGTAAAAGTGCATATCAACTGAGTATCTAGATTTTTAGGTCCTTTATTCTTTTACATTTATTATAAAATTTAAAACAAAAAAGTTACGTTTTTTTATTGGAATATAAAACATCCTCATTAAATCGTTGGGAGGTAGAGCTTTTTTTACTAACCAATCATATTTATGAATGCCCAAACATACGTACTCAGCTTGCACCTTGACCAGCTGCCGAAGCTGTACGACGTGAGCATCAGCTGCTTGAGCTTCGCTCCTCACCGCAGCTACTTCTTTCTCCAAACGACTAACTTCACTCTTTAGTTTAACCTCCTGCAAACATTTCAATTTTTTCTCCATAAACTTTTTACTCATGTCACAAAAAAACCTAGACTGAAATCCTAGAGACTTTAAATTTGGAGATATTCCTTGCGTAGTGTAGGGACTGATAGAATTCCTGAAATTAAGCCCAGAAAGGATGCAAAGTTGAACAATTTCTTCGTAGGTGAAGTCAAGGAGCGCCTAATAGTTTATGTTTATAGTATTATATCAATAGCCATTTCATTTGATTATTACACACCAAGCCGATGTAAAATCAATTAAATTTTAATTGATTGAAAGTTGCATTTAAATTAATATACGAAATTGAATTACCCGACTGACATTGACATTTAAACCTTCATATTTCATATCATGCAATTTTTCTAAAAAGTGCCTCGATAAAATGATTAAATGTTCTTACTTCACTGTTTTCAACATTTTCTTCGTTGATTGGTGAAGTTGCTTTTGGAGATGATTCCTTTGCTTCCTTTGCTTCCTTGTTGAAGATCAGTTGAAACTGCAAGTCTGAAACGATAAGTTCAGGTTTATTTAAGATTCTAGATTTTTTTTTTCGCGGATAAATTCTTGCAAATCCATGTAACTTACCTATGTATTTCTTATTAGTATTCATTGTATTTCTTAGGAACTATATAAATAAGAAAATAAATCTGCAATCTATTCCTGTGGTATGTAAATGCAAGTGATTCATCGCATTACGCAAGTTCAAGACTAAACATACTCTGCTTACGGCATTGCATAAATCTGTCGTTAAAAGTATATTTTCACGTTTCAAACTTAGGTCAACAAACTTAGGTCATTTGAATACTTTTAAAATAAGTCTTAGATTAACATACATTTACGAGATTGTTTCGACGTTGTCGAGCGCAGGATTTTCTTATGTGACCATAGAAGAACTGTCCGTGAAATACATACATTCGAACAACGCTTAATTTTGTAATAGAAATAATATGCGTAGTAGGTACCTAATCAACGTTAAAAATATGTTGGATACGTACCACAACGTAACGTAAACGAATAAAAACGAAATAGCCATAGTGGTAGCAAAGAACATTGTTTCGCGATTGTTGCTTTAAGCTTATTTTGTTTTTCAGGACATTTTATGATCGAAATGCAATGCTTCATAAACTCGTAATTTTAAAGTTGTATTTTGTCTGAGGTTATGCTAAGCTCACTGCCACTACGACCAAAAATAGTTAGTAAAGTTAAATAAAAGGGTGTGTACCTCGGTTCCTCTCTCTCAATGCTTCGATCTCAGCGTGGAGGCCATTCAGCATCAACCGATGCTGCTCCTGCAGAAAGCGCACACTGTGCTCCAAATGCGCAACCCTGGCCACAGGATCGCCACTGATGATGAAGCCACTACTAGCTGGCTCTGGTGGTGATTTCTTTACCTGCATATTTAAATTTCATTTTTCTAAAAGGACCATAGGTTTTTGAGCTGATTCCATCTTAATTAACAGTTAATTTAAGATAAAAGGTCTCATCTTTTTGCCGTAAGATTAATAATCACCTTCAGGCTGACTAGAGCTACGACTTACACGTAAGCTATCCTTTCACGTAAATCTGATGCGCAAAAAGAAAACAGTTTTCATTACCTGGATAGTATTTCGTGAAGTCAGAAAATTGCTGTATCACCGTTTGCTGTTAAAACGACAACGGTTTTCCCAGAGACATGTAAGCGGTCGGTGGGAAAATCCATTTGATTGCACACAAATACACAATGTATCCTAGTCAACGACCGGTTAACGCTTCCTTTTGTGTTTAGGCCATATAATTCAAGTGGCATAGCATAAGTTAAATGATTTTGTCATGTTTCACGTAACATAATGAGTTATTTATTAAAGCATTAAGAGGGTATTCATAATATGTATTATTGTAGTATGAATATTCAAAAAGTGTAATGTGATTGAATGTGTCTTGGCTATATTTACTCACTTGTAGCTTTGTAAATGGCGGTGGAGCCGCTTGCACGAGCACTTTCGATGCCATTACTGCACTTTATTTTCGTCGCAAATTAAAGCAACAAAGTTTTAAGGATATATCGCAGTTAGCACTACCTCCTTTGTTGTGTACCGCCTCGGAGCACGCGCGATCGACCAATGATAGTGATTCAGCATTTGCACGGCGATCTCTACAAACTGCGACCTTGTTACACGTAATAATTAAAAATACGCGGCTCTAATGCAAAATAAACACCGTATTTAACTACTATACGAGGTAGATGTTTATCTTAAAGTTAAAGGGTCGATGACCCGAACGACCTTGAACTAAAGAACTTTCAGGTATATATGTATTACAATAATAATGAAATTGACTTTGAAAAGCACTTTTTTGTAGATTTTCCAATAAATTTACAGGAATTTTCTCCTTTTTTGTCTTGTGTCGGACGGCGAGCCCGGGCTCGTTTTGTGGGGCAGGTGCAGGGCGAGAGAAGGGGAGGAAGAGGAGGGCAGGGGTGCAGTGTCTATCGATCGCGCCGCCGCACACAGGTTCCGCGTACCGCTGACTCACGGCGTCTCTGTCACTATCCAGCCATGGCTTTGTGCCAAATCCTCCGATGGTTTAATGGCGTGTCATCGCAGTATCTGATAATAGCTTTATTTCTCAAGATGAATTTCTTTCTGCTTTTTATTTATCGTGACCCATTACGTTAGCGTACGTAGTGAAGGATTTGAATATTGATCCACAATATACAAAAATTATGTGAGTTCCAGGAAATCTCCTGGATATTTCTAAAACAGTAACCTTTTGCACAACATTAGTTAACAGTTCATAGACTGGACTTTACCAATGAATACTAAGCTGTTTCTTCTTTATCTAAACGCCCCCATTACAAAAACGAAATCGAAGTGAAATTTTTGATACGCATGTTATTGATCAAATTGAAAGTCGAGTGGGAATCGTGGCGGAGAACTGATAAAACCCCTGATTTATTGCCTAAACCGTGAAACTGTCTCAAATCTACGGGCTTGATTTGTGATATAATTTTGTTTACCTTTTCTATGCAAGAGCCCAATAAATTTTGAGCAAAGTTGAATTTGAATCTTATCTCAAACGGCCTACCATGGTTTATTTAATGTTAAGTGATATTTTGTTTATAGAAATTAATAATAGCGTACCAATTATTTTCGTTTTGAAAGTTCGATGCATGCTAAGAACACAGGTCGCTCTTAAAACATGTCGTAGTAATAATCCTGAGGTCGGTGGAAGGTGAACAGCGTAATTTAAGACTTGTCATACCATTAGGTATACGTGAGTACGTACGTTTATATTCTTGTCCGTGGTTTTATTATTTGCCTACCACAAATTCAATAGAGCTATTTGTACCTACCTCCCTACCATAACACGATTTACAGACTACTTAGCTGCGATATAATTTCATGTTCCACATTTGGAAAAGCCTTAGGTAAGTATTAAGAAGGTGAGTACGACTACTTGTTGATATTTTCAAATTAAGGGTATCAGACATTACTAATACATGGCCTCCAGCTTTGAAGATAAGAATGAAGAATGAAGACGTTTAAAAAGTCAGCCGTTTCGAAAGGGTTTTAAGACTTGACTTTGTGTATAAGTCAGTCTTACATTCTCTCTCCTACACGGTTGGCATTACAGTCATCATCACCACACATTGGCGTCACGCGTCGAGCATCACAGGGCTTCTGCAAGCAAGTCATCATTGACTTTATTTACTTTGTAATTCTTGCTGATTTATGTACCTAGGTAAGTTAGTTACTATTATTAACTCTTAAGAGTGATGGTGTTTTAATTTAATTTTTAGATTTAAGTAAACGCTTATCGAATGTGAGTTTTATGGATACCTACTACATAATGTAGGCAATATAAATATAGGTAGGTACTTACCGATGTAGATTAAATATCTATTTACTACATTAATGCTTGCTGCTAATGATTCTATTGAACTGTAGGTGAGTAGGTACTGCCTACATACTGAAAGTAAATCTGGTGATGAATAACTATACCCACCTCCTGAACACCGTCATCATCCACGCTCGATAGCGTCAGGATAGCAGTTCTGCTCCACTGCGGGAAGTGGCGGGCTGGTTGCACCGGCAGCGCGGGCAGTGGCGGCGCGCCCATGTCGCGGTACGGTCGAGCGCTTATTAACATTATTTATTACTTATTCTGGTACAGCACAACACAACCTTGCACACGCTATTCTATTGATCGTTTTCATAAACAGTTGAGGCCCCATAGAAATCACGATTAGCTGCACCTTTATTTAGCGTGTAACATTTTAAAACTGAAATGAAGTAATGGCATTTTCAGAATGGTAGGGGACAAAAACAAAACCACGATCTGGTCACGATATAGTTTATGTACTTTTATAAGTAGGTATATTATCTTTGATAGTCAATAACTTTTGTTTACTTTTGAAAAAGAAACAAATATATATTTATAAATTAATATTGAGAAGGTTAAGTAATGCTTAGACATAAGTAAGTGTTGATTCAATACTATAGGTTATATTACTTTACTATTTTTTAATTAAATGGATAGGATTGTAACAATTTTGGTAAATGGTTTGTTATTGTTTTTCAACTGTCGTTGCTTAGCAACATTACATAATGGGGGTTATGTAGGGGTGAGGGGTAAGGGGTCATGGTAGAGTAATGTTCAATGACCTTACGTCCTTACCCTTATAAAAAGAAACCTAACCTTTGTTGTTCGTTTCGTGTAATAGGTACTTTTATATGGGCTTTGAATTTGAAAATTTATTTAAATAGAGAATAAAACGATACAAATGTTAGGTATTTTATCTACTAAAAAAAAAGATAGAAAATGATCCATTAATCAGGACTAGAACAGGACTTCCTGTTTAGTTCTGACAGCCTTAGTCTATGTGGCGAATTAAAAAATAAAAAGTTGAGCTGTCAAATCTGTCAATTACATTTTTGAGTGCTTCTCGGCTGAAATTTTTATTTTCAGCAAAGTTATTGGTTATTTTTGATTATGAAATGGAGACGTGCGTAAGAGGTTTTTCATTCATGCCGGAAACTAAAGCCGAAGTGACTGAACTCCAGGTGAGTGGAGTCAAACTTACATCGACTTCGTCTTTTGGAGACCAACTGGTTCATCGCATCACCCTATAGGTCTTACTCAATTACTAATGAGTATGAAAGGCTCGTGACTTCGGTGTTCATGATCACGAGGCCGGTCACTACTTGGATGGGTGACCGTTTAGTGGCAATTAGATCTGAGCGCTTTCGTGGTCCGGAAGGTACCTGTTATGATCTTGGTCTGTGCTTTTTCAGTCAATAACCCCTTTCGTCTATCATTAAGGGGGATGTGTATATCATCCGCACGCTGGGCATGCGGGTTGGGGATCAGCTGGATGCGTCGAGCTCAGGACAGGGTGCACTAATGAGGTCCCCTAATGAGCGTCATTGCGCCCTGTCCTAGGTGGTAGTACATATGTGGAAATAATAAATTATAGGTACTTAGGTAGGTTTAACAGAGCTAGTTCTATGATGTTCCCACAAAATTAAATTGTATGAGTATATACCTATTTTATACATTTGATGCCATAATTATTGACTAATTAGTCTTAGAACTGCTACGGCATTCCATCTTTAAGTAATATTTCATTAGTCTACTCTCATTCCAGTACATCGAGAGCGAGGAACTGGAACGGACATGGAAGAGCAGCCGGCGACAGCGGCTCAAGCAACAAGAGCAGAAGGTCTGGGAGGAGTTTGTGAAGGAACAGGATGTTATCAAGGTCGTTCTCAAAGGTAATTATTGACATGACATACTGAATAGATTTAACCCCACAATAAACCCAAAACCACGGAACAGGAAAAGTAAAAAAAAAAAAATTCACCCCAGTTGGTCCCGGTGGTGCATGCGGGTTGGGGATCGCAGGTCATAGCTTCTTCCAGCCAACGCTGCTGTCTGTCGAATGCCAGGGGATGTAGCTGTGATGATTTTAGCCTGCGCTATGCTGCCAAGGCCCTGTTTGTAGAATGTTTTATAGTTCATAGGCTTCTGCACCACGGACATGTGAAGTTGGCTTGTGTTCCGAACATGGAGTTAAGACTTCATCTCAGTTTGACACATCCAGCTTTTACCAGCAGCCTTTCGTAGACCTTCACTCAATAAGACAAGTGACAAGTTAGTAAAATTGTTCAGTGTGTTAGTTGTTTCTAAAAAATATTTAAATTAAATTATATTGCCAGACATTCAGGATATCTTCTGCAAGAAGGAATCCCTAAGACCATCTCGTGGCCACCACCTTCGACTAATGAGAGCCTCTACCAACACCATGGTTGCTCATCACTTCCTTTGTAACCGAGTGGTCCATAATTGGAACTTGCTACCTGAAG
Source organism: Horisme vitalbata (assembly GCA_951804965.1). NCBI lineage: Eukaryota > Metazoa > Arthropoda > Insecta > Lepidoptera > Geometridae > Horisme > Horisme vitalbata. The sequence goes on along the minus strand of OX638091.1, from coordinate 33,848,074 downwards.
ATGTTGTATCGGCTACATCAGTAAACAACTTCAAAAATAAGCTCTACATCTGGCTACGACTAAATAAATCAGTGATAAAAAAAGTGACAGAAACAATGACTTAATTTTGTTTTTTTTAACACTGCCTGAAATGGACACATCAGCGTCAAGCTGCTCGTCCATAACCAAATAATAATAATAATAAATATGTAATTGTTTTAAGATGATCCATACCAGTTCCTGCACGAGCTGCCGGAGTCATGTCTTAAGGAACTGATGGAGGCTGAACTGCTGAAAACGAAGAAGGAGGTTGAAGAGGAAATAAATATTGTGAGCATAGTGTTCAGATCTCTTAGTTCATCCAGACACTAACCTTCTTGCTATGTGTCCAATGCTAAATTAAACAAGCAAGCACGACTGCGGGCCTCGAATATGACTAACATGTCCCACTGCTGGGCAAAGTTCTCTCCATTCCCTCTTGTCACTTTAACATCGCCAAGCACATGCCTCCGTACAAATACAAATAGTTCATTTACGCCTAATACAGATACGAGTTACTGATGGTTCCCGCATGAGGCATGCCTCTAATGCTCGTAGCATTAAGCCCACCTTTTTGCTACATTTATTGTGCAATAAAGTATAAATTATAATAATAATAATAATACCAGTATCCTGGGAGGCTGGTTTACTTAAAATGATCATATAAACAAAAAAAATACTAATAGATTAAATATACAAATAAAGAAAAATTTCATAAGTTTACCATGTAATTTACATGTACAATGGTGCGGATCCCCCTGTGGGAATCATGTAGAGATTCAGTTATCCTTATGGATATTGTCAAACATCCTAGAAAATATGAAACAATGGAACAAAAAATAACGAGATTAAATACGAAAAGAAAATACCTTGAGATTCATTTGTGTCCAAGGATTAATGTAGCAAAGCATGGCTCTAGGTTTCAAGCAGTGAAATTATTTAACTCTCTTCCTGTGGACATGAAAGCCATTGATAGTCCCAACAAGTTTAAAACTAAATTAAGAAAGTTTTTACTGGAGAAGTGCTTATTTACGATTGACGACTTTGTGTGAGGAAATTTACCCTTAGTATTATTTTTTAATTATCTTGTGACTTAATTATTTACCTGTTTGACATCCATGTTTGTGTGTAATTTTTGACCTATTTGTGTTTTTTTTAAGCTACCTAATATTCAAATACGATTGTAAATTGTTGATGAATAAATGAAATGAAATGTGATAAAATGCGCAATAAATTAAATCGAGGTCTGCAGCAAATTAAATATCCAAGAATAAGCGCGCGCGCGTGTGTGTGTGTGTGTGTGTGTGTGTGTGTGTGTGTGTGTGTGTGTGTGTGTGTGTGTGTGTGTGTGTGTGTGTGTGTATGTATGTGTGTGTGTGTGTGGGTGGGTGTGTGTGTGTGTGTGTGTGTGTGTGTGAATGTGTTGTGTGTAAGTGTAACGTAGAAAGTTATGTGTATATGTGAGGTGGTACAAGGAAAGCTAGGACAGGAGGGTTGGCTGGTCATTAATTTAAGCAGGTTTGAAATTGTGAATAGTCTTTGGTGTTTCCTACCTAGCATGATTTTCGATTAGCCTAATAAGTCCCATAGCTGGGTAAAGGGAGGCTTTCACGGAGAGATCGGATCACTCCAGTCATGTCATGTTAGCATCAGGTCGCATGAGCGTTTGCAGATGGAGCAGCATGGGGCGGCGCAGGGGTCGGGCGACGCGGAGGCGCAGGCGCGGCGCGAGGAGCCGCCGCACGCCGTCACCTTCGCCGACGACGCCGCCGGCGCCGAGCCCGACGACTGCGACATGTTCCACATCTTCGACGACGAGAAGGACGACCCCTCGGGGCCCTCAGGTTACACTATCCTTACCATCTTACATCATGGACCAAGCTTATCTTCTAACTTATGATATGTGCTATGAGAGTGTTACCACACCCGCGCCGCGTTGTTGTTCGATTGACTAAAGGTCTAAACTGACTAAAGGTCGACATCGACATCGCATCGCCATTCTACCACCGATGGACGATCGATCCATTGCTCTGGTAAGACCCTAACAAAGTAGGGCACGTTCGGAACATGCCGTCATCCAGTGGCGTAACAATCGGGTGGCAAAAGGCCACGGACCCCTGGCTGTAGGGGGACATCTGGGTGTAGAGCCGAGAGAATAAGGGGATCCTAATATGTGTTACTAGCTTTCGCCCGTGGCTTCGCTCGGGTACCGCTCGTGGTACCGGGATAATAAGTAGCTTGCGTGTTAATCCAGGTCACAAACTGTGTATATATTCCAAGTTTCATCCAAATCTGTTCAGTAGTTTTTGCGTGAAAGAATAACAAACATTCATCCATTCATCCATACTCACAAATTTTCGCATTTATAATATTACAAAATTTTGAATCGGGTTGCTGCGCCCACAAACCCCAAAATAAACTTGCGGGTTGAACATGTTAAGCATCATATGCTGTATTTCATCAGCATCTACACCATTTCGGACTTCGTTGGCGTAATGAAATGAATGTGTGAAAACGCGACTAAGACGCATGTGGTGGCGAGGTCGTTTCCAGATGTGAGACAAATATTTTGATGATCAGCAGCTATGTCATATTCATATTCTTTCTTGCTTTATGTGTTCTAGTCTGGATGTTGTTCCATCGATAGTACACCCAAGGAAATCCTAGTGTGGGCTCAAGGCTATTGGATGTGATGTTGTTATATTTGTATCTGACATTTGATGCCATCACACACGGTCACCTGATCCCAATCCAGGTAGAGCATACTACGGCTACCGGAGACTGCTAAATGTACACAGATAATACAAAGCATTGAAGACTTTGCATCTAATCTAATCAAGCCGTCCTGTTATTATTGGATATCTAATCGCGAAGCCAGCTAAGCTACAACTTTAGTGTTTATTTCCAGGCCCAGAAGACGAGGCCCTCATCGATTCCGCCATGGGCAGTCCGTGCACTGTGCGAGAAAGAGACAGCGATAGTAACTCACCTGTGCCGTTATTCGAAAAGGGTGGTTAGTGTATTCGTATGAGCTAGTGAATGTAAAAGCTACTGGTTATACAGAATACGCTTTTTAACTATGCCTCTTAGTATTGTTTTGATGAAGAATCGATATGTGTACAAATACTTGCTTTTGTTAAGCCACCTAAAATCAAAGCTTGATTTTTACTAGAAATATTTTTCGGCAAAGAACAGTACCAAATGCTACGTGTATAGTATACGTCTTAACTTTCAGGTAAAACTTCGGAAAATGTGTCTCAAGTGATCGAAAGCAGCATCTATGTTGCCAAAGTTAAGGATCTTCGCCTGAAGATCAATGATGAGATCCTGGCTATTATGTAAGATCAATCTAGATCATTATAATTATATTATTCTTCTTAATCCTACTATCCTACTAATATTATAAATGCGAAAGTTTATGAGTATGGATGAATGGATGAATGTTTGTTACTCTTTCACGTAAAAACTACTGAAAGGATTTGGATAAAACTTGGAATATACATAGTTCGTGACCTTGATTAGCACATAGCCTACTTTTTATCCCGGTGCCTCGCGAGCGAAGCCGCGGGCGGAAGCTAGTACTATATATTATAATAATAACAGCTTAACGACAGCTATTTGCAAGTCACATAGGTCATTAATGTAGATTAAAAATAAAGTAAGACTCAAAATATTTCCTTGTGGGACCCCAAAGGAAGAGATGCCGAAGCTGATAACACAAACGCTTAGATAGCAGGTAACCATTCCAAGTTGATTATCCGTTAGGTATGAATATATTTTCTTACTTGTTGAAAATGTTAATAGAAACAAGGCGGAAGGCTTACGCGAGATCAAAAAAAAAAGATCTATCGTCGTATTCTTTCTTGATAAAATCTGTGAGCTGACTGATGTAGATACCTGAGTATGAAATTTGAATGGCACCCGTGCCATGTCCGCGCCCGATGCCGTTTACATGTAGCCTGCACCTAAACCCGAATCGAGTCTTAGATATGATCGCTTCATCTCTTTGCTAACTAATCACACTAATAAACTTGACAAAAAAGCCACAATCAAGAAGTGAAGTGAATCAAACTAATATCAAAATGCTATAGTTTATGTGCTGTTATTGCAAAATGTATGAGAAATGTTATGATTACCGTTTCAAATAAACTCACTTTCATTCACATTTATAATGTCAGTTGGGATCATAATGATCTGGAATATAACAAATAGGCTACTTGTCCGGGGACCTTGCTAGCTAAGAGCGGAAGGCTAGTTAATTAATTAGCAGGATCCAGTACTCTGCATCCTGCTAATTAATTAACTTCTACTGAACTTCTACTGAAGCAAATGCCAAAAGTACAATAGTCACAACGTAACTATGTCCCGTTGAGGTTCGCTGCAAGTACGTCGTACGACGTACAGTTCGCGCCGCGACTCAACTCCGACGGCGAGACGGGTACACCTCGATCCCGATACTGAAAATTATATCTACGAGCGATTTTGACTGTGAAATGTCCGGAATAAGACCAGAAGAGCATAATTATTGTAATTAAAAACGGAATAACCAAATATTAGTTGTAATTAGTCTAGTTCTGCGCCGCGTCTAAAGGAGTCGAGTGGTGGCGCGAAGTTGAGTTTGTGTGTTTGAGTTGGAGTGGGAGTTTGTAGGATGTGCGGTTCCGTTGCGAGTAGTGAGTAGTGTTGTGTGTTTGTTTGTGCGCAGCGCGAGCCTGGAGCGGCAGGACGTGATGACGATCGAGCGCGAGGAGGTGGTGCGCGTGTGTCGGCGCTCGGCGGAGTTCGCCGCCAGGTTCAACCGGATCCACATGTACCAGCTGCAGCGACAGGTCAGTCACACCACGCCCACTGCCGTCTGTTGGCTCGCCTGACGACACCCCCACACACTAACTATATGCACCGCTCCTGTTTGCAAAAACTTTGACTGTTTGTCAGTTGACGTTCTTTGAATTTCTATAGTTGGAATGTCAAAGTTTGCAAATTTAGATTTAGATTTAGATTTAAAGGTCTGGTGCCGACTATTTCGGTGTGCAACTGAGTTAGTAAATAAGGCCTGAGCATCGCACTAATTGCACAAGGCCGCATCGTTTAACCGATGTTGCAACTGGTCCGATAGGATATTCATCAAAACCACCAAGGGGTGTAAAGGTTTCCAACCTCCCATCTTCGAAATTAAAGCCAACCTCACCTGCCCGTCGTACACCCTGCTGTATAACTAAAGGGGCTATGGCGGCCGGCTGATTGCAGCATAGCACACACAGCCTAACATCGGCAGATGCTGTGCCCTGTGATCCCCAATTCTTTTGAGGATTATGGGCATATCCCCCTTTTATTACAGAAGGCCCATGTCTAGCAGTGGACTGATATAGACTGGTGATTGATGTGCAACGCATGATTTTCTTTTAAACTAGTAACACCTATTGACGTCACAGACCCGTTTGCCCCTCGTTGTCGACGAATCATCGTCGACAACGTGCTTACGGCTAGCGGGCGACGCGTCGCCAATCCGTCCTGGCCGGATGTTGACAACGCGCTTCCCACTCGTTGACGACGCATTGCCCGCTCATTCACGCCAAGTTGTCCACTGGTGACTGACGCGTTGATACCGGATCGATAGTTCTAGTTGGAAGGGTGTTGGATTGGCGTCGAGTCTGTGTAATGTGCGAACGGCTTATGTGTGGGAGTTGAGAGTGGTCCTAGTAATAATAAATACGACAGAAGATGGTAAGTGTAGCACTATCTGCGACAGATGCACGACGTGAAGCGCAACACGTTGAACTCGCTGCCGTTCGCGAAGCACACGCACTTCCACGCGCAGATGGTGCGCGTCGCCTCGCTGCACCACCATCTGCTGCACGCCTTCCAGGTCAGTGCACGCTGCCTACTTCTCACATCATACTATACCAATACAAATCGTTTGCTGCATCAACTATACAAGATCTCATTTTCATCTAAACTCACTTACTCCACCGATTACGTTCGAGTTTACATCGAACATTCCAATTCTGCATATTTGTCTTACAAGCAAATATGCAGAATTACTAAATCGATCACTACTTCTATAGCCACCGGAAAGGCGGCACGTACTCAACCATTATTACCATGTAAAACATAACATACAACCGATCAGTCGTTAGTTATTATTTTATTATTATTATTAGCAGTTAGTTTCATCAATTAAGCAAAGTTAAACCAGTCTTATCCATTGCTATGTCTGTGTCTGTGAGAATCCAATAAACTACCAATCAAAGTGCAACTTAGCCGTTTCAATTCAACCACCACCATCATTATCATTTCTACCAGTAACCGAAGGAAGGGCGAGGTCACCATAGAACTGTTTGCTGCTTCTTAGTTCAAATAAATTGGCGTACTAGTACTGCCAGACGACTAGTTTCACAAAGTACCCTTTGTACCCACACCCAGTGGTAGGACGATGCGTGACAATTTGTATCAGAACCGCTGTCGCCGGTTTGTTTCTTCCCCTCCCTCATGTAAAAGTTCGATGTTTATAAAAAGCACAACGCGCTGTGCACCTCAAAAAAACTCACTGGCAAAATTGAATAAAAGTATGAACGAATGCTGATAGTTAGGTCAACGTTTTGTGACGCTGAACGCCCTCCTATATCGTAGGTTGGTTTACTTTTTGTGGTTGTAGTAGTTGTTTATAGTTGTAGTACTTATTTGTTATCCTGACGCATCAACCCCGAAACGGTTCTTGGCCTGCGTCACGACAGAACGCCGCCGGCCTTTTGCGCGGCATCTCTCCATCTAGCGCTTGAAGAAAGCCAAGATCTTCCTCGACTTCGTCCTTCCACCGGTATCTGGGTCGACCGACCCCATATAAGCCCGTTGTTAGTAGAAAACCTTGTAGTACAACGACCAAAAATTATGTTCGTTTCCTTCTAGCACCATCGTTAGTATCTCGGGATATACCTTTCTTAGGATAGAACTTCCTTTAAAGACTTTTCTGGTTGAAAAACTAACCCCTGACCGTCGACGGGCTGCACTGTGTCGTCGATGCGAGAAACTGTGCCTTGCTGATCCCAACTCGCTTGTCCAACGTGGGGATTATGAGCACAGCCCTCTTCTTATTAGAGAGGTCCGTCAGCAGTGGACTGGATTTAGGCTGACTGACTAGCACAGGATCGTGGTGCATTGCACAAGCTGAGGGAGGCCTATTCCCAGCAGTAGGTGAAATTAAACTATGATTATTTTTGAAAACCGCTCAGGGTGCATGGAAATCTGACGGAAAATGCGCTACGTATCATTAATTGCGTAACGCTAGAACTTGAATTAGATGTAATGAAATACACATACTACGTCGACCGTATATACTAACTGAAGCATTTCCAGTCAGATGTGCATCCACCCTTAGGCACGCAGCGCAGGATGTCTGGTGTGTCTAGTTGTACGGATAGTGCGTCCATTTATACGCGTGTCCTGGAACGCCATGTCCATACTTGCAGCTACGCTAGCCGCGCAGTCTGTCGGTTTGTAATCGCGCGTCAAGTGGCGTACGGAGAGCGCGTTCCTGTGTCCATGGCGTTCCAGGAGACTGGCTGTGATGTTGATGCGGGTGTGTGTGGGCACTCGGCAGGTGTTCCACAAGTCAGTGGAGCAGACGGCGTGCGTGCGCGACAGCGCGGCGCTGCTGCACTCGCTGGCGCTGGCGGCGCGCGAGGTGAGCGCTCTGAGCGCTGCCGTGCCTCCGCCGCCCGGCCTCGGCGCCGCCGCCGCGCTCTACCGAGACGTACGTACTCTGCACTAGTCTGAGCGCTCAGTGCCGCGCGAGGTGAGCGCTCTGAGCGCTGCCGTGCCTCCGCCGCCCGGCCTCGGCGCCGCCGCCGCGCTCTACCGAGACGTACGTACTCTGCACTAGTCTGAGCGCTCAGTGCCGCGCGAGGTGAGCGCTCTGAGCGCTGCCGTGCCTCCGCCGCCCGGCCTCGGCGCCGCCGCCGCGCTCTACCGAGACGTACGTACTCTGCACTAGTCTGAGCGCTCAGTGCCGCGCGAGGTGAGCGCTCTGAGCGCTGCCGTGCCTCCGCCGCCCGGCCTCGGCGCCGCCGCCGCGCTCTACCGAGACGTACGTACTCTGCACTAGTCTGAGCGCTCAGTGCCGCGCGAGGTGAGCGCTCTGAGCGCTGCCGTGCCTCCGCCGCCCGGCCTCGGCGCCGCCGCCGCGCTCTACCGAGACGTACGTACTCTGCACTAGTCTGAGCGCTCAGTGCCGCGCGAGGTGAGCGCTCTGAGCGCTGCCGTGCCTCCGCCGCCCGGCCTCGGCGCCGCCGCCGCGCTCTACCGAGACGTACGTACTCTGCACTAGTCTGAGCGCTCAGTGCCGCGCGAGGTGAGCGCTCTGAGCGCTGCCGTGCCTCCGCCGCCCGGCCTCGGCGCCGCCGCCGCGCTCTACCGAGACGTACGTACTCTGCACTAGTCTGAGCGCTCAGTGCCGCGCGAGGTGAGCGCTCTGAGTGCTGCTCTGAGCCGTGACGTCACGCGGTACTTCAAAGCACTATATGTTTTTCATTTTTTGTTTAATTGACAAAAGCAAACATACGTATTCAATATTTTCTGATTTGTAAATGACGGACTAAATATAATTTTTCAGTCGTAATCTATTCTAGGTAGATTATAGGTAATGTGAGTTGTCCAGCAGTAGTTCCTGCAGCGACCCGTTTCAGGAGATGCTGTCGTCGTGCGACACTCTGGACGAGGCGGTGTGCAACCACTCCCTGAGGGTCTCCGACTTCCTGAGCTCCACAGATAATACTGTAAGTATTACTACGTCGGGTCAGTCACCTTACATTGACCATGTCTTTCCTATGAAGGCCGACTAGGCTGAGAGAATGGTATAGGATAGGTGCTCAAGCTTACTCCATCTAACCATATCCCAGGCACTAAACGTCTTCAACAATGAGTGAAAGCTACCACTTGATTCTTTATAAATCATGTTAATTGTAAAGAATTAAGTTTAGTATAAGGTATTTCAAAAAAGATTTTTGATGCATAATTTTTAATGCAGCTGGTTAGACCGGCTCTTGTCTTGGCGACGCGTCGCCAATGGCGGTGGAGTGGGAGTGGTTAAGTCTACTAGTGTATTTAGGTCGTGGGTTTGTATTTTCATTACATAGTAGTTTCACATAAATGTCGGCATTTTAATTTATTGTTAGAAAACAGCTAAATAACGAATGTGTTGTTTAATTATACGTTACAGAGTAGATCCCCTTCGCGGAAGTCCAGGGGGAAAGGGAAGAGAAAAATCCACGGCGCTGCAAAGCCTTCAAAATCCAGTAAGTTAGTTATTATGTAATAAACAATAATTTAAAATAAAAAAATAACCGACTTCAAAAACATTTATTGAAAAAACTGTTAAACTAAAAAGTTAAAAATAATTGCTTATTTTTTGGTTCATCCACCTTTTCTATAAATTTATCCCTTACGATCTATGCGTTTACCACATAGGTAGATCTAGATACCTACCTGTTATTTTTGGAGTCGGAGTCAGCTTTGGAGTACGACATTATAGCAACTACACTTCTCCCACCTCGGACATGCCCTCCTGCGCCGCCCACGCAATAGTTACCTACCTTGGCGTGCCTTGGCTGACACCGACTCCAAAAATAACAGGTAGGTATCTAGATCTACCTATGTGGTAAACGCATAGATCGTAAGGGATAAATTTATAGAAAAGGTGGATGAACCAAAAAATAAGCAATTATTTTTAACTTTTTAGTTTAACAGTTTTTTCAATAAATGTTTTTGAAGTCGGTTATTTTTTTATTTTAAATTATTGTTTATTTCCGAAGTTTTAGTGAATCTGACTTTAAGACGATTACTAAAACTATAAATAAAATTCAAGCCCATAGAAATTTTATTCCCTATTGTCTTATCCCCGAAAAACACAACGAAAAAGAATTTTCCAAATTGGTATTTATATGACGGAGTTATGAGATAACAAACATAAAACATGAATAAAATTCGAGTCCATAAAATCTTAGTCCCTGTTTTTTAACCTTTAGAGTTGGTATTTTTTCTTCAAATTTTTATGGGACCAATCAAAAAGTATATCCTATACAAAAAACTAAGAGTTTTTTTAAATCGGTTCATAAATGACGGAGTTATGAGGCAACAAACATAAAAAAGCGAATAAAATATGAGCCCATAAAATTTTCATTCCCAGTTTTCTCACCCTTAGGGTTGGTATTTTTACTTCAAATTTATATTGGACCATTTGCAAAGTATACCCTACACTACGATACAAGAATTTTCTAAATCGGTTCATAAATGACGGAGATATGAGCTAACAAACATAAAAAAAAAAAAAAAATACAACCGAATTGAGAACCTCCTCCTTTTTTTTGAAGTCGGTTAAAAATAGTATTTTTTCGTTGTGATCATCAAATCAAAAACAAAGCTCGAAGGATTGCATTAGTGTAAAACATTCCATACATCAATAATTAAATAAATTTAGTTTTTTAAATAGTTACAAATCATACAAAACATTTCATTAAACATTTTACTCCAGGAATCCAACCCGCAACCTTCTGTGTCTGAAGGGAACCTTCGCGCATTGTTTCACCGAGGTTATTAAAATATTCTCGATTACATTCGAAATGTATTTTTTATCGAAGGTGATTACTACTATAACCTAACGTATAGTGTTTGTTCAGTCGCAGACACGCGTCTGTCCATGTACTCGTTGGACACGCTTCGCCTCGGCCTCAACGCCAAGTCTTCCAGCTCTAGGGACAATCACTCCAGGTATATTAACTACAACTACAACTAACTCTAACTAATTTGAACATTTACTAACTGAAAGTCTTAATTACTAGAATTATATATAACTAGAACTCTAATTAGAACTCTAAATAACTAGTACTTTAACTAGAACTCTTAACTAACTAGAACTCTTACTTACTAGAACTCTTACTAACTAGAAATCTCACTAACTAGAACTCTTAACTAATTAGAACTCTAACTAACTAGAACTCTTACTAACTAGAAATCTTACTAACTAGAACCCTAACTAACTAGAACTCTTACTAACTAGAAATCTTACTAACTAGAACTCTTAACTAACTAGAACTCTAATTTACTAGAACTCTTAGTAACTAGAACTCTAATTTGCTAGAACTCTTACTAACTAGAACTCTTAACTAACTAGAACTCTTACTAACTAGAACTCTTAACTAACTAGAACTTTAATTTACTAGAACTCTTACTAACTAGAACTCTTACTAACTAGAACTCTACTTACTAGAACTCTTACTAACTGGAACTCTTACTAACTAGAACTCTAACTAACTAAAACTCTTACTAACTAGAATTCTAACTAACTAAAAGTCTGACTAATTAGAACTCTAACTAGAACTTTAACTAAGAACACAGCTTGCTCAGAGCCACGTGCGGGTAATAGGTATCACGTGCCAAAGTCGCGGGCGGAAACTAGTATCCAATATTGTCTTGAAGATATTAAAATTAGTAAATGACATTGTTTCCAGCGGCACATCCAAACTGTGCGCTCCTCTCGGCAACACTAAATCCAAAACGCAAGCCAAGGAACCCAAGCCGAAGAGCCCCAAGAAGTCGCCGCGGTATACTTACAAACTATTTATGATTCATTTTATAATCCACGCGCAATCAGAACGGGATGGAAGTACTTACAAATCCTACTTCGATTTACAGTGTCAATGATCCATCTGGTCCAATCCTTCCTCGATTTACTTTGTCAACGATCCATCTTGTCCATCAAGAATCTTGTCGAAGTGAATCGAAAAGATATGATCTGCAAATCATTAAAGTAGTGTAAAAAAAAGGGTGGCATAGTTCCTGAGCCACGTGGCACGACTGTGTCATCGGGACGGCGATCGCGGATATTACAACCTGATCGTGTTCGAGCCTCTGTTCGACGATCTGCTTTAACAACTTTATTCTCTTAAGAATTACAATAATTCGCTTATAAGATAACTTATAACTAATAAAACTGTTATGGCTGAATGCGTACCTGCGACGATCGTGTCAGCGATAAGTTCAGCGGCGGATTTAACAGTGTTAGGTTGCGCTATGCTGCAATCCGCCGCCGCCAGAATCGCGTTGGTTAGTTGGCAGGGTGCACCACGGGCAGGTGAGATGAGTTTGGTTTCCGGAGATGGGAATGGACTCACACCCGTCCTTCGCATTTCATTTAATCCTCAAATGTCACACTGTCGGAGGAGTCTTGTGTCCGCTGCAGGGGTCCTTGATCGTCAGCCCGGGCCGGTCTTCAGAACGACGTGGCGTGGGAACCTACTCGCAACATACCCACGTCCTTCTGGGGTTGACTGCAAGGAGCGACATAGGAGCTATATTCGCTGCTTACTTTTTTTCAAAATATAGCTATTTACTTATAAGCGACTACTCGGTCAACGTAATCGGTCCACCTCCACTCCGATCTTTGCTACACCCAAATTAGATAATTATGTAAAAGCTTCATCGTTGCGTCAGGGTGTCGCTTCGTATGCCCTACGATGCGTTCTGAACATGCGTGGCCTACGGAGAAACACTCCGGTACGGGTAACGGTCGCCACTTAACATCAGGTGGGCCATGTTCCTGATCCATCCTTTAATTTTTTATTGTACACGAAGATATGATACAGGAATAAATTTGCTAAATGCTATAATAAAGTCCATCTTCAGATATTATAAAAAAAACTTGACTATTTGAATTTCTTGCCAATTCTTCTGTGATTAGTCGCGTTACGAATTGGTGTGAATTAAAAAAAATGATGATTTAAAGTGTACTGTAATGTAAGAAGAAAGAAAAAGAAAGAAAATCAATTTATTCGGCCCACAACCACAATGCATACAAAATAAGTAGGTAGGTACAGAGTTGGTAAGACACAAAATACAAAGAATAAAATAAAAAAAAACAATAAAGAAGCAAAAAGAAAAAACACACTTAAAAGTTATAAAAAAAACATAAAAAATAACACTATTATTTCGCATTGCGTGGGGTCGAATGGGTGTCGTCTCAGCAAGTGCTGCACCATACCAAGGCAGGAATGGCACAGCGCTGGTTTTCAGACGAGGCCGAAGTGTGATGACACGAAAATCGGGAACGTGAAAACTAAACTACATGAACTAATTTATATAGCTAGGTACATATTACATATTTTTACGTAGATAGGATTAGATAGATACCAATACAATGTACGTACTGAATACAGAAATTGTAACTTTCTTTTTCACTTTAATTTTCTGATATTGTATCAGTGCTGAGGTTAAGTTGAGAGGGGCGTAGACCCGTAGTGTGGTCCCCCTCCGCTAGTACAGGCAGATGGTCGTGTGGTGTTGCAGACACCGGCGGCCGCTGATGCGCGCGGGGGGCGCTGCGGGGTCGCGAGCGCGCGCGCGCCCGCCGCCCGACCAGGAGATCTCCACCATGGTGGAGGCCGTCGACAATGTAACTACACAACACTATTAACTCATCATCGCTTACCTGCCCTTCTCCCACGATAGGTGGGATCGGCACAACATGTTTTTTTCTTCCACTCACTTCTATCAGCCGTCAAATCTGTATCCACTCCTTTCATTCTCATATCTTCTTTCACACACTCCATCCATCTCTTCTTCGATCTCCCTCTGTTCGTGCATCCATTCACCTTCATGTTCATTACTCTTAGTCGCATGACTTTCATCCCTCCTCTGACATGCCCGTACCATGCCAGTCTACCGCTCCTAACCTTATCTGCCCCAGGTGCTACTTTCAGACTTCCCCTGATATACTCGTTCCTTATCTTATCCATTCTCGTCACCCCGCACATCCATCTCAACATTCAACATTCGCATCTCAGTTGCATGCAATCTTCTTTCGTCCGTATTTTTCATTGCCCAACACTCCGATCCTTCACAGATCTGATGACTGTCTTGTGAATTTTCCCCTAAAGCTTAAGGGACATTCGAGGGTCGCAAGTTATTCCTGAGACCTGTTCCTCAACCCTATTACCTATCACCACATAGCAGCGACGGCCTCTGTGGCGCAGTGAGCGAAGGTCCGCCTGAGACGCAGAAGGTTGCAGGTACGATTCCCGCTGCGGAACAGCTGTTTACATTATTTACAGATTTTTGTCTTAGGTCTGGGTATTTTATAAGTGTGTTTACATAAAAATATATAAGTAGTTAATCAGTCGTGTGGTTCCCAACATATGGTTCTATGCTTAGTTTGGGGCTACATGATACTGTGTGATAGTAATAATGCGGGACATAATCATACAGCATCATGTAGCCCCAAACTAAGCAGAACTTGTATTATGTGAACCACATGATTGATTAATATTTTTTTTTGTAAATACATACATATCATAAATAGAAAACACCCAGACCCGAGACATATACAGTGGTGGTCATATAATTAAGAACCCTGATATAAAGGGAAGATTTTTTTCAAACTAAGACGCAAAACTAATTGTATGCAATTTTTTTTTATTTCTCTCGGTATCGTAAAACTTTTCCATAATACCACTGTATTCATTGATACACATGATTACCTAAAAATAAATAGACAAACTTTTTACACTACTTCTAAACATAGTAGTCCTGTTTACTGGCTGGTCACGCTAAATAGTTTATGCCTTTATTCAAATTTAAATAGAGAACACGCGGTCGATTTGTTACTGTTGTATAATTTTGGCGCCATTTGGTGCTGTAAAAGATTAAAAGTAATTGCTTCATATAAAAAACAATGGGAAAAAATAAAAGTTGTGATAAATCTACAAGGGAAGTAATAATAAAACTTCGCCGGAAGAATTGGTCTTATAAAAAGATAGCCGACCATCTGCAATGTTCAAAAACGATGGTTTTCCACGCTGTAAAGCATTTCGCTACGTATCAAACTACTTCGAATGTTCCACGTGTACCTAAATAGAGAAAAACAACTCCTAGAGATGACCGAAACATCGTTCGTATGGCAAAACAAAATCCTTTTAAAGGGTCCAATGAGCTGAGAAAAGAATATTTTGGTGAAAACAACCCTTCAGCAATCTCAGCACGCACTATTCGAAGACGTTTGGTAGAAGAAAAATTGCACGGTAGGATAGCAAGAAAGGTACCCATGTTGAAACTTTGCCACAGGCAAGCCCGGCTTGCATTTGCGAGAAAGTATGAAAACTGGACTGTGCGACAGTGGAAAAATGTACTTTTTTCTGACGAGACGAAAATAAACAGAGTATGTTCTGATGGAAAACGATATGTACGACGTCCCCCGAATACAGCATTCGACCCTAAGTACACGAAAGTTACATTAAAGCACGGTGGTGGAAATGTGAAAATTTGGGGGTGCTTTTCTGGACATGGTGTTGGACCTGTAAAGTTGATAGAAGGTAACATGGAACAGTTCCAATACAAAAATATACTGGAAGAAACAATGTTACCTGATGCTGAAGACGTTCTACCGGTTATTTGGACATTCCAGCATGACAATGATCCAAAGCACACTGCACGCACCGTAAAGGAATTTCTTACAGCGCATTCAGTTTCTGCCTTAGACTGGCCAGCTAACAGCCCAGATCTAAACCCAATAGAGAATCTGTGGTTCGAAGTAAAGAAAAAGGTTTCAAATACACAGTGTGGGAATTTAAAAGAGCTATTCGACGTTTTTTTTAGAAGAATGGAACTCTATTTCTCTTGCGAAATGTGCAAAATTAATGGAGTCAATGCCTCGCCGGTGTAAAGCAGTAATTAAAAGCCGTGGGCATATGCTATTAACTATTAATTTTAGTTAAAAATATATTAAATTGCTTTTAAAATTTTCTGCGCTACATATTATTGTGATTTTTTAAATGTAAGTGTCATACAAAACAATTCCCGCGCAGTTTAATAAATCATTCTTAATTATTTGTCCAGCTTCAGTACTATTTGAATGTGTTACTTTGGTAAAATAAATAAATTGTGAAAAAATTAGTTAGCGATTTTATTGTTCATTCCTAAGCCACGTTGCTCTATTAATGTGGCTATTTTATAACATGAGTAGTTGCTTCTCAAAAGGTACACATCTTTGTGTATGACACGATTCAAATAAAAAACTTCTATAACTTCAAATCGTTTTTAATTTTATGACCACAACTGTATCTACAGAACATGCAAACATTTGTCCCGCAACGGAAATCGAATCCGCAACCTTCTGCGTCTCAGGCAGACCTTCGCCCTCTGCGCCACAGAGGCCGTCAAAGCGTGTCCAGCGTTATTATCACCCGCACTGATTGACTCTTGATTCCAAATAATTTCAATGACGAGCTTATAACTGGTAGTAGTATTCGGCATCGAGAGTCAATGAAAAAAGAATAAAATATAACACATACAGGTGGGGCCAAATTATACCTCATCGAGGTCAGCTAACTTTTCTTCTTAGCCTAGCCTTTATAATATAGATAGAATTACAGCACGTGTCACGTCCGCAGTGTACGTCCAGCCACATGAGTCGCGAGCCTAGCCCGCGCCCCTCGCCCCGCCCCACGCACACAGACACGCCCAGGTACCTCTAATCTATCACTTGTCTACTAGTTTTCAATAGGAATATCAGCTATACAATCAACTATCCTTGACTATAGGTTTTCAATAGGAATATCAGCTATACAATCAACTATCCTTGACTATAGATTTTCAATGGGAATATCAGCTATACAATCATTTATCCTTGACTATAGATTTTCAATAGGAATATCAGCTATACAATCAACTATCCTTGACAATAGGTTTTCAATAGGAATATCAGCTATACCATCAACTATCCTTGACTATAGGTTTTCAATAGGAATATCAGCTATACAATCAACTATCCTTGACAATAGGTTTTCAATGGGAATATCAGCTATACAATCAACTATCCTTGACTATAGGTTTTCAATGGGAATATCAGCTATACAATCAACTATCCTTGACTATAGGTTTTCAATGGGAATATCAGCTATACAATCAACTATCCTTGACTATAGGTTTTCAATGGGAATATCAGCTATACAATCAACTATCCTTGACTATAGGTTTTCAATAGGAATATCAGCTATACAATCAACTATCCTTGACAATAGGTTTTCAATGGGAATATCAGCTATACAATCAACTATCCTTGACTATAGGTTTTCAATGGGAATATCAGCTATACAATCAACTATCCTTGACGATAGTTTTTCAATAAGAATATCAGACCTCGAGGATTGATCGATCGGCCGTAAATCATGGTCTATGAGCACGGACCTGAATAACGTAAAATATCATTTAACGGTCGACATCTGATACTGAGAACATGCTGAGCCGACCCCACCTGAAGTCGGATAAGGATAGTCGAATAATTAGGTCTATCAGTCACATTCGTAGAATTATTTTACCCCCACTATTAGATTTCATTTTGTGGTATATATCAACTTTAAATATTAGTGCACTATGATACCAACTTATTTGCAAACATTTGTCCTGCAGTGCGAAACGATCCCTCAACCTCTTGCGTCTCAGCCGGCTGTTCGCGTAAATTGTAAGCGCACACTTTCTTCTATTAGGTGTTACTTGCAGGAAATCCTTAACGAACACGCCTCGGCAGAAGCACCGCCCTGTCAGTCCGAAGAGCAAGGTCCACCACAGCAGTCCTCGGCACAACCTAGTCCTGAAAGCTCACGCCACCATCAAAAACGACGCGCAAGACTCTGAAAACAACCGTATCCAGATAATCCCAGTGACCAAAATACAGTGCGCGAAGAACGACATGAGCGTCGGCAAAAACTTCGACAAGAGCAATAAGATCTTCGACAGAATCAGCAAGAAGATAGACAAGGGAAGCAAAAACATCAGCAAGATCACCGACAAAGACAAGCACATAGACTGTGCAGACAAAGCTGACAAAAACTCTGAAAAAGCCAACAAAGATATGGACAGTTTCAAAGATTTAGAGAGCTTTGGCAATTTTGATAGCAAAGACTTCGAAAGTTGCAGAGATTTCGACAGTATGAGAGACTTTGAGAGCGCTAAAGACGTAAGCGCTAAGGACGTAGACACTCGCAAAGACGAGTGTCGTAAGGACTATGAGAGCCTCAGGACTGTCAGCAGCAGTCGAGAGTATAGAGGAGTTGAAAGCTTCGTGGACTCGTCGAGACAGAGCTCGAGGGACGAGAGAGATGGCAGCAGGAGTGAGAGGGAGAGAAGGGTGAGTCTTACTGTTGTTATGGTGTTGTATCCTAGCAAATCTTAAATTACTTTCGAATGGTTCAATGGCGGTGATGGTTTTTGAAAATGAAAATGATATATCTTTATCCTTTATCTTTATTTCTCACTCCATTTGAGAGAAGGTCACTCTGCCATTATGTTGTCTTTATTACATCAAATTATTAGTGTGTTTTTGAGAACCAGCTACTATTAATAAACTTTTTATTTTACTGAATTCGCATTGAAATATTTCGAGCAGTACGATATACAGCAGTATGATTTAATACTTAAAAGCTAATTATTAGTGCTCTGGTTGCTATTGGCAAAGAAAACAAGTATTTAAAAAACAAAATAATAATTTATTTGTATTTCGTGTAAGCGTACAAAATAATTCTAGCAATTTAAAATTTATTATGTTTAAATAATCAAAATCTCAAAATGCATCACAGCTTACAATTTAAATACATTATTTACAACAAATCAAAAGCATTGTAACAGTATTGTAATGTTCTTATAAGTAGTGTCATATAAAATGTTTTAGTGTGTATAAGATAAAAAGGTGACAAGAACTTTTTTCTCAACTTAAAACACCGTTTAGCACTATAAAAGTTTAATATGCGTATGTAATCGATCATATTTCAGAATAATCAATGTATTCACGCTAGTATTGAGCGCTCCTAACACATATAACACAAAAGTTTTAGATATAAGTTACTTATTAAGTGGTATTGTGCTATGAAAACTTATATTATGGGTCAAAAATAATAACTATATCCATAACAAAAATACTTTTAGCGTAGGAAATAAGTTATCTCTTAAAATATAATGTCATAATAATGCTTTTAACTTAGAAATAAATAATTTAAGCTTGCTTTGGTGACGTTTACGATACTATGTCGCAAGATAAACCCTAATCCTTTCACCACATTGTTGTTTTCTTAGACTGCCGTAAAAAGGCTCTTATCAGAGTCGTGCATCGTACAGTTTCAAGAGCAATTTCTCTACTTCATAACCCCTAGTGCCCGCAGCACAAGAATTCTGAAATCCCTATCTTCAAAGAGGTTTTCTGTTTATTTGGGTCAAATATGGTTTGTGACAATATCTGCATAATGTTCGTGATGTATGAAATGAATCCTTAACGTTGTATAATCTACTCGTTGGGTAGATACTCGTACGAACTAAATAGTTGTGCTTAGGCACATTTGCCGCACAGGGGCTTGTTGTCCATCACAGAGAAGGTGGAGTCAGTCACAGGGTTGGTGCATTTCTGGAACGAGAAAAATTCAATAAAAATTTTGTTTGCGTAACACGTTTTCATACAAACAACCCACTGCTGTATATGTGTTTATTTTGGAATGTCTTATTGCATCCTAACCGTAGGCAATCAAGAAAAAGCTCAAGCTTCTAGGACTTAGAATTTAGATACACAAAAACAAAAACCTTATTCCTCACAATGCTTCCTGACATTCATTAAAGTCCACTGCATAAGATAATATCTTCGCTCAAGAGATTTTCCCGATGAACGATCCGTAGCACTTCCGTTCACCGATACCCCATTTTTATGCAATAGAACTCTGTAAATGTCCTCCTCACAACTTCGCATCGATAGATCCACAAAATCTGTCCGTAAAGTTTACCGTGCAAGTGAAGCAGTTGCGGTGCCACTTGGCATCCAGCGCGATGATGGCCTTGTCCACGATGGGCTTGGAGCAGCCCGCGCACCTCGCCGCAAACTTGTCGGCGTAGCAACCCGAGCAGTACGGACGACCGGCCTGAAACATGCAGATACTAGTTCTATAATATGACAAACCCAAGAGCTTTTTTGTCCAGAAAAAAAGAACATAAAATGAAACATAAATACATAACAAATCAAAACGTAAGATTTAGCTAAAATTTACAATAAACCTTTTCCATGCGATAACTGTTTTTCAGGGGAAAATCATCAGCAAGTCATCTGCTACGAACTTAAATAGAAATGCACCAGTAAACCTCTGGTTGATATTAGTTTTGCAGCAGCTGGCTCAGACTAGCGCAGGATCGAGGCGAGTGGCGTAATCAAAGGGAGGCCTATGCCCAGCAGTGGGCCGAAAATGGCTTAAATTAATGGATGATGATATTCGTTTTAAAACCATGAGAAACACAAAATCAGTACTTGACGTACCTGTTCCATGAAGCCACCTCCTCCGAGCTCCTTCCTGCAGACCCCGCAGACGAAGTGGTGCGCGTGCCATGACACGCCGAGAGCCTGGATCACGCGCTGCAAATACAAACAGACCATGAACACAATATAATCATCATTCAGATTCTGGTAGTAATTTTATCTTTAAAGAATCGTCCTTTTATTATTTTCTATAACAATTGTTGTAAAAGCTGGCTTGAGGAGTTCTTGCGTTCTTGGACACTAGGGGCTAATTTGATTTGGTACCAGAATTTATTTCCTTCTCTTTCGTTCTTTCAGATTGTGATCTCCTTTTTCGTTTGAGCCAAATCATGTGTCAGGAGTTTTTAGCCGTTCGAAAGTTTCTGCGCTTCACATTGCTAGTTCCTCTATACGTACACTTACTAACTAGATTAATGACGTCAATATCTGAGTGCGCCTGTACTATCGGAATTGTCTCTGAATTGAGCAAATTAATCACCTTTATAAAAACAAACATAGACATAGGCTATAGCTACTTTGTAATGAACATCTGCGATGCGTCGATTGTTTTTTCTCTGCCGCGCGCCATGATGTCACCTCGGACAATGGTGTTTTATACAAGGTAGGATACCATTGTTGGGCTTAGTTATGGCTAAATCTGTAGCCGTATCCAGACAATGTGTCCTTGGGAATGGTCGCTAAATCTGTCGTAAGGTCAAAGGCTGCGTCAAGACTATTATTATAATGGAGGAAAAGTTTGTATATTTATATGGTAATCAGAAAATACTGAACCTATTTTGAAAATTATCCGACAGAAAGCTACTCGTACATAATCCCTGAGTGCTATAGACTAATAACTTATTGGGAGAGGATGATCATGCAAATGTAGTTGAGACCAGGTCGTCATTGTATTTTAAACAATTTTAAAAGAGATTTTGAATTTGTGTGTAGGCTTTAAATTGGCCAATGAATGTTTCGAATATTAAATTGATCAGATAAATCTATAATCATCATCAAGTTGTGGGTTTGTTAATAGTTCAGTGACCTCTCAAGTGATTTGTAAGTGTCATTCATCATTAAATTTCGTACGCGGTGACTTTTTGCCTAACGGCACGTTTTACCTACACATTTTCGGCATTTATCTTATCGGCATTCCTATTACAAGCAGTAATTTGTCAAATCGTTTTGATAAATTCCGTGTAAAATCTTAGAAGACACCTCACAATAGCGCTATTTTAGATCCCGTAAAACAGTTTTAAGATGATGGAGACCATGTTTGGTAAAGACTGAGTCACTATCTCACGCAATCATACACTTGCGAAAATAGTAGTAATAAGGAAGTTCGTATGAACTAACACAATCACAAGCAGCCCTGTGAAAAGGTCGCCCGAAGGCCGATAAATGTATTTAAAGGGTGTAAAGGTTGAAAGGTCGTGTCTTTATTTTAGGGTATTTAAGGATACACTACCAGCATACATGGTTTGGATGAAAGAAAACTTCGATACAGTTTTAAATGATTTGATGTAGCGCAGAGCAGTTAGAAAGGTGCACCAGTGACTGAAAAATTGAGGAGCAATATGTTAGCGTAGGTATGTTATGTAGAGCAATGAAAATCATATATTGAGACGTGTGTTAGATATGCATGTAGTGGGGTGTGCACGTAAAGGTAGGCCAGAGAAAAGATGAATGGATTGTTGTTGTTGACATGAGTAAGAAAACAGTAAGTGTTAAGATGACGACCGACAGACGGAAATGGACGAAGGAATGAAGTTGTACCGAACACATATCGGGAAGGAAAAGTACTGGGAATGATGAGATGTTGATGATGATGTAGAGCTGAGCAAATTATTTGATAGAAAACATCATGCGCAGAGACAAGCGCTTTGGCAATTTATCATAGGATTTAACTAGATTAATTTGCCCGAGTGCGTACTCCTTACCAAACACGTCCACGTTGAAGTGAGTCATTAATTACTGAGTAAACACGGGCGCGCGTCTTGTTAGAATAACAGCCTCATTGAGATTGTGCTAATTTGTATGTGCGACACTGCTGTGTTCTTCTTGTATGTTCACTTGGGTGTAGGTTGTCTTTGGTATTTTGCTTGGCTTTCAACATAACATGTTGAATAGGCTTATTTTTTCTTTCAAAATATTTGATAAATTTCTGATTCAAGAAGGTATTATGATCGTTTATAAACACAATGGCTATGATGACGTGCTTCAGTTCTTCGACTTCAGCTACTAAGTCATTTTGGTTTGTAGCTTATTTAGCAGTGTCTGGCTAGTACCTACCATGTAGGTAAAACACGGTAAGTAGTTAGGTACGTAATAATTTTTTTGGAAAATTTAGATAACGCTTAAATGTTATTCAATTTATTTGTAGGGTTTGTTTTCTGAAAGTACTGATCCGTTTCTGAACATGTTATACCAATATGTAGCTATTCCTGAGTACATACTACTTATTTTTGATTTTGATAAATTTACCGACACAGAAGACGCGGTCGGGTAGGCTAGTTTTATATTAGTAAGGATAGATAAATAAATAATGCAAAAACTCTTGTGTTATGCGAACTACATGCCGGTATAATTTTTGTAAACATTTATTCACCAATCAATACCTTATCTAAGTACCTATATACAATGTTATCGATGTTCAATGCAAATAATTGACCACAAATCTTGTTTGTGTAACGTGGTACAACAGACTGTGCATCTATGTGTTATGTTGTTTGCACACCGCATGTTTATCGTTACTATTTACGCATACCATGATTCATCTTAGTTAATGGATGGACAGGAATAGATAGCGATAAGTTGTAGGACTTGTAGGCAACCTGATATTATAATCAATTTGTTGTCATTCGATATCGTGTAAAGTAATTGATATTAATTAGCCGTCACAGTTGCCATCACGAGCTTTACAAAAATATCAAGAAATCTTACTTATTAGAATGGCGAAAGTTGAGTGTGAGGATATATAGATTCAAATGTTTGTTTCTTCTCCACGCCAGAACTACTGAACTAATTGACCTTAAACTTTGTCAATATGTAGTTCTAGACAAGTAATGAGATATAGGCTAATATTTATCAGAGTACTTCGGAGTGCCTCCTACACAAGCGAAGCCGTGGGCTGAAGCTTGTAAATGCATTATATATACTACTTATATAGGTAACTACAGTAAGTGTAAATATACTATGCTGAAGTTACGCGACCGAAGTTAGACATGACGCCTGCAATGCTATTTGAATTACAGATGACACATTATGCTGAAATTACGTTGTGTTATGGCGTACAGCCGAACTTCGGTCGGGCGTAAGTTCAGCGGCAATTCCGCGGTAGAGCACACATTATACGCGACCGAAGTTCGGTTCAACTGCCAAAGAAGATCCGGGGCGGGGAAAAACAAAAGTTACGCAACTGAATTTCTGTCGCGTAAGTGTGGCGTTTATGGTGTGTCATATCAGCCGAATATGTCGGAACGTAAAATCAGCTGCGGAACTTCCGTCGCGTAGTTTCGGCATAGTGTGTTTAGACTCTAATGGCCTTTCTTATGAACATCTTTCAAAAGATAAACGATGCTTAAACTATTGCCTTCTCTTACCGTTGGATAATGACAAACAGTGACAGGGCTAACTTTGAGCATTGATTAACTTTAAGTAGCATTAATAAGTAAGGGGGTTTGTGTTCGTTAGGCAAGTCACTAAATCATGTAAGTGTATTTGATAGTAAAGTTAATTTTGGAGATATTGACCTCTAGACTGAAAAGGTTCCAATAACTTGTGTTTCCACTAAATTAAGATTTTCGTTGATATTGATGAGGTTTTGCAATATTATAAATTGATTATAGTTTAAGTTATAAGGTAAAAGTAAATAGTTTTGGTCAAATTGATTTAGTTCCTGTTACCTATTGACGCACTTCTCCGTTCTTATCTCTGATTCACGCTACCTACCCAATTACCATTAGATCACCTGTCCAAAGACTCTACCTACTAAGTATTCGATATTATACGACGTACGTAGGTATACTAAGAATGTATATTCAGAAGAGGAAATCCAATTCTGTTCAATTCTTTATTTTTAACCGACTAGGTATGACAAAGTTTTTATTTTCCTTAATATTGCCACTAATTTATTTACGAAAATGAAACTTTTTTTCGTATACAACAATATATTATTTACTAATTTTTACAAGCTACTCATTTTATTTAAAAAAATCCTTTATTACCTAATTAACTACCTTTTTCAGCCCACGGCTTAGCTTGCATAAATAGTATCCTAAAATGTTAGTTAAAGATTGACCCGTACATTAGTTCACGGAACACGAAATCTCAAGTTTTTCCTCTATAATATTAGTAGGATATCAATTACCACTTGTATCATTCACTGTACTTAACTATTGTTTTTTGCCCATCATGTTATCTAGCTCTATAAATGGGCTTAATGGATTATAATGGTTCTACGCAATGGTTTCATTATTAGATCACTCGCTAGTTTTTACTTCCACGTCGCGTCGCCTGGCCAATTTATTATTGATACTTACATAATTAGATATCGTGGCATGAGTTATTAGTTATTAAGCTGCTAAGCCATTGTCAAAGTCAATCATATTTTAGATAGATAAAATACACCTTATTGTTACGACTAAACTGATCTAAACTGGTTCTTAACGGAACTGTTTAGATGTAAATTAATTATAGTTCTTTTTAAATAAAAATATTATTTATTCATTATAATCCTAGAACTCTGCGCTAGATAGAATCACTATAAATCGTCAGTTTTGAATTGGGGTAATTTCATGGTCATTTATTCACATACCTACTTACCTACTTGGGTTTTATAAGTAAATACGAAAAATGGTGTCAAAATATGTAGGTATTTTGTTATGGATATGCTCAATATGTTCCACCTTGTGCTGTCAATCTGTCACAGTAGAACGCATGAATACGAATTATCTTATTAGGGCACGAGACGACATCATTATCTACCTCTTTATTGACACATTGAGTGCGGACGCACATATGCGTCCGCACTCAATGTGCCTGTGTGTGATTATGTAATCATCACCATCATCAGACTGATTTCACCCGCTGCTGGGTATAGGCCTCCATCAACTTGTGCCATCCACCACGATCCTTAGTCTAACCCATGTGCGGCCCGGGACATTGACAACATCGTCTTGCAGCCGCCCACACTCCTAAAGCCATCCCTAGGCCACCACTAAAAATACACCCGGAACGTGTTCTTTCATTCATTGCACACCTGTTAAATATCCTGTCCTATTGATGCATTATGCACCGGGTAGACTATACATGTACCTACTGGGAAGTAAGCACGATGCTACTTGTAGTAATGATCCTCTGGTAGTCTTTTGGTGAAGCGATCATAGCTTGATTCATTCGGTGTTAGCAGATCAACTAAGGTACACTTCGCCCGTTCACTATTTGGATGTATTACCATTTAGATCTCAGTATTTCAGTGCTTTGGAAAGTACGTCAAGATTTTGTTACCGAATTTATCAGTAGTTAAACCATGTTAGAAGACTTTCAGGCAGCCCATAAAATCAACCAGACCCAATCTAAAACAGAGTTTGCCGGGTGGCGATCACCTTGCTGATACTGACTAACAAACGGGGCTCTGGCAGTCAGCTGATTGTGGCATTTTGCAGCCTAACACTGGCACAGCTAAATCCCTTGATCGCTGACGAGCAGCAGCTTTGGCTGTGTGAGAATTTAGCCCTGCGATCCCCAGGCCACGCCTAGGGCGGAGGTTATATGGTCATGTCCCCCTTTCTAAAAGGCCTATTAAACCACGCAGTATTCAGTCTTTAAGGCTGTCTTACTGACTAATTAGTCGAGCCTAAGACTGACTTAGTGGCTTACTCTTATTATACAACGCTAAGTGTTAGACAGTCTTACTAAGACACATTGAATACCGCGTGGTCTAATAAGCCTTTAATAGATGGGAGTGTCCTGCTGACTGGCTCCCTTTTGAATGCTACTCAAAGTTAACCCATGCTCAAAGCTAACCCTGTTACTGTTTCCTATTATCCAACAGTGAGAGATGGCAATAATAATAGCCTAAGCATCGTTTATCTTTTGAAAGATATTCATAAGTATGGCCATAGATGTTAGACTGGCGTGGTGTTAGTGACACTCACGTCAGTGATGGGGTCCCCGCAGCCGTGGCAGCGCGGGCTGTGGTGCTGCGCGAAGCAAGGCACGCAGTGCACGCCGCCCTCGTGCTGGTGGAACTTGGCGCCGTCGATCGGCTTGCGGCACGTGTTGCACGTGAAGTGCTCCGGGTGCCACTTCTTGTTCAGCGCTGTCACTATCTGTGGACATTAATATGATATATGAAGTTTACGTATGTAAGAGGGAAAAAAAGACAAACTATATTTATTGTTGAAACACATGTAGGTTCAATGGTGAGGTTTTTAAGATAGGTATCAATATGCTCTACCCTAAGCTTTAAGCGAAACCCACCCGGGCGAAAACTATAGGGAATTATGGGTTCTGCGGGGTGATTGGCTAACTTTGTTGCAAACAGAAATTATTGATACCGATCCTGTTTTTACAAACTTTGAGATTTCATCCGTCGAAACTTAATGAACTCATTGACATACTGTTACAGTTTGTTAAAACAGGATCGGTGTCAATCATTTATGTTTGCAACTGAGTTAGCCGATCACCTTGCTAGTAAACAAAATAAATTCAAAGGAATGTAGTAGCAAACATAATCCTCTTTTCTTTTCGTGATACGAAACCAAGTTTTGAAAGCTTCCTTTGTTCACAATCAATGGTGCCTTTTTATTTTTTGCACCTATACACGTCTGACCTTTCCTCTTTTCTTGGGGGCATGGTATGTAGATGACTGTTCAGAAAAAAGACTGACCTTGCATTCTAACTAACCCATTACAATTTGAAATGCACAAAACCACAAGACGAGACGTAACAATGGACAGTCACAAACTAATTAAAAGTTGAGCACAAGACGGTGGAACAAAACCGCATGCTTCCCGGTCAAGCAGCGGTCAAGGTTGTACCACTAGCTGTCAATTACAAATGAAGATGCGAAGATACGACGCTATGTGGCTAACATCATCAGCATTAATTGTCCTGTTTACTGGTTCGTTTGTAAAGTCATGATCAGAGATTGACAAAATCACTTCTCTGGATTCCATTTGCCGAACGTTTATGTTAATATGATGTTGCTCGGCGAATCAGATGTTAGGATTCTTGGAACATTGTTTAATGTCCTCGCATTTATCATATGCATACTTTTCTATTTTGTTTATTTTTCATGTCCTCGCATCTATTACTAGGCAAATTTTTGTATTGTCTTATTAACAAAATCAACATTCAATGGGTCTATTATAATTTGTCTATAGTGGTTTGGAAAACGTAGGTATCAGCAAATATTGTTGCCGTGTCTTCCTCGTTGGATTCATAACTGGCAGCTACACAGAATATTAGCGGTGCGACAACAGACATTCGGGAAACTTTGTTATGATGGGTGTCGTCACCACTATTCCCGTTTACCGCAAATAGATCCGACGTGTTTGTTTGTACTCTAAGAATTCTACTCTTTCAGTTTCGTTGCTAATGGGCGAATGGTATTTTGGATTGTTTTATGTGTTGGTAATCCACATTTGTTTAGTTCTACACGGGTAATATATTAAGTTAATCATTTGCGTAATTTGACACTATTATAGTGTACCATTTCACGAACCCTTCTGTCAAACGAGCAATCAGATGATTTGCGCAAAGTTTTTGTAATTGTAATTATATACCTAATATACGTTTTGTGGTGGTGAAAGGGTCCCACCCTAGCTGACTACATGTTGGCATGCGGTAGCTGGTTTTCCATTTTGTCTTTAGTAACATTTTTAGCAAAAGTCTAGTCTTCAGTTATACTCCACGAGCTTTGTTAGTTATTGCTTCAACACGGGATATATATTTTAATGATTCGGTAAGCTATATATTTGCCAAAAGTGAAACTGTAAATTCTGTTTAAAAAAATAACAACAACAATGCTCTACCAACGTTTCAAAGTCTTAGGATCTTATTGATATTTTTTATTAGCTCTTCCTAATGATAGCAACTATAAGATGAATCATTCATTAGCAAACTGTGTACATATAATTTCCATATTCTAAATTGTATAACTAAAAGCGGACAATCGGCATAACTAATTGATACGATAATATTGCACCCGACACTACCTTTACCTAGCCTACCTATCATTACAATAATTGTGATTGGTTCAATTCTAAATGTATATCGGAGATATCAATGATACTAATTTATAAACGTTTAGGTATAAAATAAACGTAGTATACATACAAATAAACCTAAATGTAGATACTGTATCAGCTGCTATTTTTGAGTCTAAAGCATAAAATCAAAATGTATTACAACTATGCAAGGACTTGTAATAAATAATCTTGTATTGATCTATAATATTTAACAGATGATCAAGTTTGAGCCAATTTTCTATTTTAACAGTAGGTTACCACCTATTTTCAATGTTATAGAAATTGTATTTCTACTACAAGCAATAAATAACAAGGGTTATAGTGAAGTCGCATTATTATATATATCCATCACACAGAAACCGGTCGTGAACGGTTGAACGGGTACGGATGAAACTTGGAAATCAATTTGAGCCCTTTATTCGGGTACCATACGAAGGCAGACGCAGGTGAAAATCTGGTAAACAGTAAATAACAAAGAAATACCAGACAACAAAATTACGATTTGAAAATTTAGACAAACTGATGAGTAATTAATGGAAACAATAAACTTATTGTTAATTGTACTCACTCTTCCCGAGATGACATGATTGCAGCTGCTACAAACAGCAGGGGCCTCCTCTTTGGTAGACTGTAACAAAGGAAATCCAAAATAAATAAAAAATACAGTTTTAAATATAACAAATCATCACATAAACGATTACTCTGAAAACGACTCCAAGATTAAATCTAATAAGGACACTTAATTTAACTAAAATACCTACTGTAAAATTATACGAAGTCGATGTCATTTTAAACTTTCAAAGCTACACGTGAAATATACTAAACACCATACACAGTATGCTTTTTACACCGTACTATCATAAAACATGAGTAACAAAAGCCTTTATAAAAAGTTGACAGTACAGATGACAATTCATAGGTAGGTGGTTCTGCCAATCTAATCTCATTCACCTTCAATGCAAGCGTCGAAAGCGATAACTATCATATTCGCGATTACATTATGATGTCATACACCGTTCGGCGGTCCTGCTAGCTGATGAAGGAGATGGTTAGAGCACTCAGAGTGCCTAGTGCGAGTTTTTTACCAGCTTGATCACGTTTCAGTTTACGCAAATTTGTATGGAATCAAGGCATTACATACAAATAAACTAAATTACAGATACTATCAGCTGCTATTTTTGAGTCTAAAGCATAAAATCAAAATGTATTACAACTATGCAGGACTTAGGACAGCGCAATCTAGTGAGAGACGCGTCGCACTGACTCCTTACTATATAAATTTGCGTAAACGGAAAAGCGATCGAGCTGGTAAAAAAACTTGTAATAGGCACTGATCACGATCAAGTCAACTCGTTAGATATTTTGAAACCGCAGTGTGAGATCGTCAAACAAAACAATATTTTTCAACGTTCCAAATTGTACAAAATGTCATGGAATTTGCAGAATTGTCTTTCATGTTATAAAATCGACTCGTAAAAAACTATATTGCTCGAGGATTACTTACCGATCCATTTTAATGTTGAAAATGCGATAGATGTTACGAAGAACCCACTCACGTTAACCAAACATACATTCGTAAGGTCACAGGGACCATTCAATGAATCAAAATTTAGTGATTCATAGACATGGACATGGAATAAAATATTTATGTTAGTATGTGAATTCAGATAAACTCGCGGTGCACGCAAGTTCACTAGCTGTGTCTTTGGATGGCTATGATTTGTACCATAAAAGGCGATGTGCGTTCAAAAGTTTTACTCGTAATATGTATGGAGCATGGGCTCCAATTGTTTCCTATAATCTACTGTTTTTTTTTTAGCAAGACGCAATTATTCTAGTCTATTAGACGACCTCTGTGGCGCAGTGGGCGAAGGTCCGCCTGGGTGGGACGCAGAAGGTTGCGGGTTCGATTACCGCCGCGGGACAAATATTTGCATGTTCTGCAGATATTTGTCTCGGGTCTGGATGTTTTCTAAGTATGATACAATGACAACAACAAAATACAAAACACATGCGTGATGTTGATAACATAAGTACATTTACCATAACAATGAACTTAAAAGCTCAATGATGTCATTTTATCGATCGAGTTACTACTCATGCGCACAGCAACAATATTACTTGATTACTATTTATTAAATACTAGTTTTATTAATTTACTCCATACCAAAATTGGGATAATCGCCTTCACGTAGCGTGGGCGTATGTCGGTAACTGACACATGATGTAAGTAGCCACTTCGTGAGTGTAGGTTGAACACTTCAAAAGTGGAGAAATACGTACATATGTATAATACTAAGTACTCTTAAGTACCATTCCAGAGGAGCCACCTGTTTAAGAGGGATATGAAAGAGGCAGGGATTAAACAGTGAACGATGGCTTAGATATATCTGGATTTCATAAGCCTTTAAATTAAAAGGATTTGAACTTATGCTGGAAGACTCTCTGATATGATATCCTCAGTCAGATGAGTTTATTTGCGTGATGAGTGTGATATAAGGTGTGTTCTAAGAAATAAAATTATATTTTTTCACCATATAATATAATACTCGTCCTTATGTCTGATTGATAAAAATAAATATTGCTTTTCTGAATTCCTTGCCCAATTCAATTTTTGGTCCGCTATAAAATGAACTAATTGCACATCGTAATTTCAAGAGCTAACGGTCCCTAAATTCTGCATTATTTTGACCACAGTACAAATAAATTTAACCAACATTGTTTACCATCAGCAAACAGAGCACTCACTGGTCCTAAATGAAAGCTTCCAAAGACCTTGCCACGGAGATCTTTATCACTTTTAAGAAGTCCTGATTTATGACATCAAGGAGTCTTTATTAGCTCATGTAAACTTGAATTTTGACCTTCGCGGATAATTAGTTGGCAGCTGGTCATCACAGCCGTGTTTACTGCAAGTCTGTTGGTAATGTGCAAACATTGTACTGGTTCATAGCAAAGAGAAACTAGTGAGATTAAGTAGACGCTATTTCGGTTATTAAAATGTCTTCATTGAGACAAATATAAAAAGTCAACGTTTACATAATTTTTTGATCAAAATTATCATAATAATCACGTAAACTAGGTATGAATCATTATGTCTATACTTTTGAAACTCCAAATATTTGTATTGCGTATTTAAACTATTATTTGTTATTTAAAAAGTTAATTAAATAAAAGCCCTCATGAGACCTTGGCTGCTCGCGACGTTCATCATTATGCATGAGACCCGTCCTGATTCATTGCTACCAGTTTAAATGCAGACATACTTCTTGATGCCTTTAAATTATGACAATAACACACTTTATAGACGAGGGTGAATACATTACAATGTACCTAAGCCTAGACTCTTCGTATTGTACAATATTAAAAAACGTAGTTATTTGAGAATAAGTCTAGGATAATTTAATGAATGTGATAACCATTTCTTAACAATTATACTGAGGGAGGAATCGGCTTATGAGTTGTTTTTTTTTATCTTATCACTTACAACCTAATCAAATATAGTAATGTTCTTTATTTAGGATAATACGTGATCAAAAAGAACACATTTTGGATATGCCTATGCCTACATTGTTTTATGAGCGCACTGATATCAATATTGTTCTATTTCTAAATCAAGGCTGTAAGTGCAGACTCCGCGAATTTCTTCCATCCATGGCTTTTCCACAAATACCAACGCGATGTCAAGTCCCATGCTATGTGGTGTCAGCACACAGCATTAATGAAAACAAATATCTGACGTGCCATGCCTTTAGCGGTATGGTGGCCGTTTCGCGATGGAGACTCAAGGGTCAAGGTACGTCCATGTCTACAGTGGGACAGGCATGGATGGCAATGGATCATTTAAGAAGGGTCTTTTAATACAAAACTTAAAAACTAGTTTAAATCTTCAGTTGAAAAAAAAAAATATAAAACGATATCAACTTCAAAGCTTTTTTGTTTCCACGTAGTGATTTATAAAAATAATCAAAATACGATGATGCTCCGGGCAAAAGAAAGTTATTTGAAATTTTTCAGTCTATATTAGAACTTTATGAATGTGAGTCAAACAAGCAAGCAACCGTGTCACCATCGAAAAGAGAAGCATGACCCCAGATTACCAAATATTCACATGTGTCGGTATCGGTAGATGATCAAAGAGTACTAATAAGGTGTTGAGAACAATGCACTGTGCGTGCCAAGCGGTGGTCTATGTAATTTACGTGTGTGTCTTATTTTGGAAAGCTTGAAGGCAATTCGCCTTGGAAAATGGCCAATAGGTCCTCTAGAAGGAGAGAATTTTGATGATATTTGTAAAAGTTAAGGTGTGTTTGTACACGTGAGTGATGACATCGTTATGTTTACAGTAGGAAGACTATGTATATAATGTGTAAGTAGGTAGTTCGCGTATGAGTTTTTCGTCCGAAATTTTGAAGACAGTAGGTAATTGAGAACTAAAAGATTAAGCAAATCGATAATCCATCAAATTACCATCTCATGATGATTTATTTCGTAACATCTCCTTTGCATAATATTAGATGTTTAGTCTGCCCGTGTGATGATGATGAGTCATTCAAACGAGACCTCAGAGAGTAACTTGTCAGTTCGGTCCTTGACATTGTGTAGCCGATTTTGTGACATTGGACTAATCTTTTGAATTAATCTACCTTCTTTGTAACTTTTGAACTTAACTAACGATTCTTATAAATCTTTGACTATTTTAAATAATTAAAAACTGTAGGTATATAATGCGCTAATTTTAATTATACCGTCATGTCTTACAGAAATAAAGTCTTTGTTTATTATTTCTATTTTAAATCCATTTTATTATTCAATCATCACATTTTACGTTTTGCGTTTATCACTTGGGCCGGGCTGCGCCCGCGTCGGTCGTATGTAGGGCGGCGCGGCGCTTGCAAGGCCAAGGCTGCTTAAACTTACGAGCATTGTCACAGCTCAGAACTCTATATATATGAATACATACATACTTACATACATACAAAACTATCTGGTGCGAAAACATAACTTCTAACTCCAATTCCAATCCAATTAACAATTACAACAAAAATAAAATAAACATAATCTAAGAAACAAAATAAAACAACATTTAACCAACACACGAACCAACTACGGGAAAAAAACTATTTTATTTGAGGGAGTACAACTGTTCAATAATATACCAAACTAAATAAAAGAGTGTAATAATATAAATAAAGTTAAAGTCATATATACGTGAAGTACACTGCTACACTGCAGCGTAACAGGTTATACCTACCCACTTATTTTAATTTATTAGTATGTAGTCCAGGAGGTGAATTTATAACTAAATATTTAATAAGCTTTCTATTATCTGATTATAAGTGTATATTGTTTTTTATTGGCTAACTCTATTGTAAATTTCTCTGGCAATGTATGTTTAGTTCTCTGAAGTATTTCAGTATTTTTAGATTTGCTAAATACGTCAAGGGCTATTCACTTTCTCGTTTGTTTTGGAAGTGTTGAAATATTTAGTTGGACGCGTGACAGAGACTGAAGGGCAGGCTTGCTAACAAAAAAAACGCTTTGTTTAATATTTCCGTGAAATAAACTACTATTCTTCTTCTACAATATCTTTGAAAAGTTTCAAGTTTAGAATTAGGTGCAGTATATATATATATATATATATGTAAGTTTTGCGATATTTTATTGTTATTGTATGATTCATGTTAGTCACAGTTTTCCTCCTATCTATTTATTCTTGCTGTATGTTTATTTGTCCTAACATTTACACCTGTGCTGTTTAAAGTTTCTTTTATAAATAGCTATTGAGGCTAATCGCTACCTATAAACTGGCTATAAGAGCAGCAGCTAACAAGTCATAAAGTTGACAGCAATTTATTCGGGAAATAAAATTGTCTGTCTGGTCCATTATTTTGGTTTGCATTGTTGATCGAAGAGATTTCGTGACTCAAATATGGGGCATATATTTTATGGCTTGTATTATGACGTTGTAGTCAGGTCAAAGTGATAGTAAAGAATAACATACCAAAAAGCGCATACATTGGGAATAGAAATGGAATTAGGTGTATTTTGGTTTTGCTCAAAAACAGGGTCTACGTTGATCTTATATTATTCGGCTTTTACTTTGATGATCTTTCACCACACTGATTCAGTTACTAGGCCATTTCCAAATGAAATCCTAAATAGCATCTTGATCAAAAAAACACGGCTTGGCACTTCTCTGACAGAAGAAGCGAAAATATATAATTTCACGAATCATCTGACACGTTATTCTGAAATTTTCATCGTTCTTAAAATAACATTGAACACACCTACATTTTATAATAGAAATAATTTACGAAACAGAGCGGGATCAAAATCACTGTCTGCCGTGAGAATTTTTGTTGAGCTTTTACCAACTTGCCATTTAGTACTTAATTACAGTATCTTTATATAATCTACCTGCTCTTGCTCCTAGCACCACTTCTTTAGCAACTTTATGGTATTGATAAGTGTGAATATGAATTATCTTGGTACCTTATTTACTTACGAAAACATTAATATTTTCTGCTATACCTAAGTTCATCACAAGTAAAAAAGTTAAAATATTTATTCATATTTTATATTACACATATTGTTTAAGTGTTGTTTGATATTTCTAATTATTATATCAGTGTCTTATTTTTGTGAGAGCATTAATGTAGATTTTCAAATAAATATAATGTATCACCTAATTCTTCGTCTGTTTCAAGAATGACTTATTTTTTAATTACCTTCCGCTCGCGGTGTTGCTCGTGTGGTACCGGGATAAAAAGTGGCATAAGTGTTCATTCAATCACAAAATATATATATTCCAAGTTTCATCCAAACCCGTTCAGCCGTTATGGAGTTAAGTGGGAACAAACATACTCTCACACACACACACACACACACACACACAAAATTTCGTGTGAATTGGCAACGGAAAAACATAATATACATATCATTATAAGGAGCTTAGGTTTCAAACTAACCTATTCGAATAAACACCTTTAGGTATTGTAATATAATGGACGGACGCAAAAATCTATTAAATAGTGTCTGGGTTATTTTTAAAAGCTTTTTTTCTTGGAAGCTTGCGACAAGCATTTTTCTGATTATAATATGTAGCGACGTCAAGGAAAAACGAGTTACCTAACTTGAACTTTACATTTGGCTTCCGGAGTGAGCGTGTCGATTGCAGGCTCTACCTGAACCAACAGGTTAAGTGCTAGTTATGAGTTCAATTTCATTGACACTGACATAAGATTGACAGGAGATTTTATTCTAAGGCCTTCCTTAAGAATAAAATCTCCAATTTATTATTTACGTATTGCTTTCGGACCAAAGATGATTTCATACGCGAACTAGTTGTCTTTCTCCTGTCAGAATAACTTCTGATGTTTTGAATCCGAACGACTTGTAATTTTCGTCTTACGAGGCCAAAAAACCGACCGAACAAAGACGAAACATTTCTCATTCACTGTTCAAACTTAATTATTCATAAAAATTATCATACAACAGTTTAAAACAATGTACATTATTCATCTCAATTTGCAGTCTTGCAATATCGGAGATTGCGTCGGTCGCGATAACCCCAAAACTTAAATAGTCCGCGCGTGGGTGCCATTGTATTACCGGCCTCGCTCTCCAGAATTACGAATCTCGCTAGTAGCGGGACATCCAGAGCTCGTTTCACATCACTCGATGGACAGGAAACCGAAGCTTTATACACACTTTATACAATCAATTATATAATGTAACTCTCGTTGATATAGTTTGCTTTGCTATGCTCGTTTTCCATGTCAGCATAATTGAGCATTTGACTCAATTGAAAGTTTCACTACGGTTGTAAACTGTAAATCGACATAAGGAAGCTTGAAATGATTTAACTCTGTCCAAATCCATGCAGGACTACTAACAACACTATGTGGGTTGGCGTAAGAGGTTTAATTTAATGTGACTAGCAGATCGAAAACATCTAAACCCGGAACATCTAAATGTGTTATCTAATTATATTATGTGGGTTATGTGACAATTATAACATTGGTTTTGTCATCACATTTAACATACATCGCTAGTCGTTATAAAGTGCAAATTTATACATTACATAGTATGTGTGTTCGGTTGTGTTGTGCTTTTTTCTTATTCGATTATGGACTTCATTTATTATTTAAATTCTTCAATATTTTGTATTGAAATGATACTTGAACTTTGTAGTAAGGTATGAATTTCATCATCGTCATCATCATCAGTCTATGCAGTCCACTGCTGGACAAAGGCCAATGAGCGACATTGCGCCCTGTCCTCAGCTTAACACATCCAGCCTCTACCAGCAGCTGACAGCAGATCACTCCATTTAGCCAATCTTGGACGTTATCACACAGCATCATGTAGCCCCAAACTAAGCAGAGCTTGTATTATGGGAACCACATGATTTATATACTACATAGATACATTTTTTTTTGTAAATACATACATATCATACATAGAAAACACCCAGACCCAAATATGAATTTCATATTCATATTTTTTTTACTTACATATGTACATAATTATAAAAGCTCAGATAACATAATAGCTAGTACATGCACCCTATTAGGGCACTCCAATTCGGTTTGAGCCTATTTTAACATAATTACAAATATCTTCATACATATAATTGGTCAACAAAAAAATAATTTATTATTAATAAATAATGTAATCATCATAATAGAAATCATGTCATAAAAAGAGGTGGCTGATTAAATAATTGAAGGAGAGAAAATATCATACTTGTAGAGCAGCTGTGTGTGCCTGCCACATAGCTGCTCTTATTCTGTGGCTCTACCATCATGTTAGTTTCGGTTATAAGCCTTGTTTTGAATTATCTAGCACCCCATCCCTACCCGTACCCGTACTTATATTTACATTCTAATAGATTGGGATTGGGATGCTTATTGTAATGACAGAGTACAATTTTACTATTTATAAATCAAACCGAAGAGTCCACATGACCGTCAGATGTTTGTAGGTGATCGTGATTTACTAAACAATCTCATTTGATTTTCAAATGTTGTCTCCAACCGTTTTATTAATAGGTATGTTTTTTTTATTTACGTGTGTTATTTTAGTATGCATAACGTAGTAAAAGTTCCACAAATGAGTTAGTAATGTTACGTATACTACATATTCATTTATGGAACTTTAAATTGTTGTGAACTACTGACTACTGGCTGATCTAGTTACGTATACTACATATTCATTTATGGAACTTTAAATTGTTGTGAACTACTGACTACTGGCTGATCTAGTTACGTATACTACATATTCATTTATGGAACTTTAAATTGTTGAGAACTACTGACTACTGGCTGATCTAGTTACGTATACTACATATTCATTTATGGAACTTTAAATTGTTGTGAACTACTGACTACTGGCTGATCTAGTATTATTATTATAAATATTAATAAATATATGGTACATCTCTACACACCGCCAATGTGATCCCAGACTGGGCAGAGCCTGTACTATGGGTACCAGAGACTGATAAACATACATATATACTAACAAAACATCCAGACACAGAACTAACATCCATGTTCAACACATAAATGTTTGTCCTGGGTGGAAATCGTACCTGCGACCTGCAGCTCTGAAGGTAGAGTTACTACCAACTGAGCTTCGAGACCGTGTCAAAATGTGTATAATTATATGAACCTTCCCCATTCATTCTCTGAATTTTGATAGGTAAGCTTTAATGACTTCATGTCGGTACTTTGTACCTATTACATATCCTACCTTGGTTCAGCTATTTTTATTTCGTTATGTAGTTATGAGTTATGGTAGGTTTTATTTATAAGTCGTATCGTGTAAACATCCAATTACTGATCTGTTGAGTATATAGCATTCTATTGATCGAAGCATTTAGGATGATAAAAATTTGAACCTCTTCTTAATTTGGCATATACATATACAACCCAAAAGAACAGAAAAGGAAATAGGGTAACTAACTACCTTTAATTCAGAACAAAGTACTGTTCCCGAGGAATAGAAAAATACTTTTAAAAAAACTTTAAACGCGAGCAAACGCTAATATTTAATACAGGCTTCAAAAATTTACAGCTAATGGGGGAAAAGTCTTGGAGTTGTTATTATTGATTAGTAAAAAAATTACAGGAAAGTAAAGTTCCAGTACTGCAATACTACAGTACTACCCACTGCATAATCCAGTACTACCTAATGTAATTTGTAATTTGACTAAACAATACTTCCGTGTAGTATACTCTAATGTCAAATAGAATATTTACTACACTAGGTAAAGGTCTTTAGACGTTTGGGTCGGTACATGAAGAACTGTACAAATATTCAGTTCAGAATAATTACAATTCAATCAAACTGTTCTGGTAAAAAGAATTGCTCGAACTACTTGGTGTAGTAGACAACATGCTTTAATTTACACACGACACTAGAGACAAAAGTGAAACAATTATAGACGCACTTCAAAATGCCCCGAAAAACACACAATGTAAAGTCAAAGTCATGCGTAATGTTGGCACTGGAGCGGCAATTCATTATGCCGAGTATCGAGTAATACCTGAAGTTGAATAATCGGGAAAACTTGTTATGTAGTGACATACAATAATAAATAAAGAAATGTTTCGAGGCAGAACGTATTAAAACAAACAAATGTTTTGATTTAAAACAGTCTCTGATGACATACTCGATCTGCCTAATGTTTTTAGAAAAGTAGAGATAGGCTTACTAATTCCATATCGGATGATGACGACTTTATAAAAAGTTAGGACAGAGGCAGCAGTAGTTGAAACATTAGAACCGGTTGAAAATGAGCATAACAAAAGCAAAGTTGACATATTGACGTCACATTGCCACAGCTGGAGTAAAAACATAAAATATTCTGGGACATACTCAGATACACTCAGCCAGAGCATCCAGCAGATTTGTTTGGATGACTAAACGTAATAATAACGTGGAGTACTGACTCACGTTCGATGACAATATTGTAAAAAATATCAGAGATTCAAGAATAAAAGTTGCTAATGCACCTGCTT
Organism: Horisme vitalbata; assembly: GCA_951804965.1. NCBI lineage: Eukaryota > Metazoa > Arthropoda > Insecta > Lepidoptera > Geometridae > Horisme > Horisme vitalbata. The sequence goes on along the minus strand of OX638091.1, from coordinate 33,808,463 downwards.
TGCATCGGTCAAAAATGATCGAGGTCATTTTGTGTTTAGTTGTTAATATGATAGTGAAGAGCAAATTGTTACGCTACCAAAATCTAGCCGATCTAAATGTGCTCGTAAATTGCTCATTAAATTCTCCTAAATCAATATTAATTAATAAAGTAAGTATAATATAAGTAAAAAGCACTATGATGATAATAATAAACACAATCTTAAACTATCATTTTAGCTTATGGAGTGATAAAACCACACCCGTAACAGATACTCCAAACAATGATCGTATCTTCTATTGGGATCAATTGAACGAATAGGCATCAAATAGCTCGTTGTACTTACGATCAACAATCCAATAAACATCGCCAGATTACTCAATGATTCCCGCATATAAATAGGCGTTCACAAAACTATTTTACATTTAGATTATTTAGTAAACAATAAAAATAATCTTGTGCGCTGTAAAAATAAACATACGATTTTTACATGAAGAGGTTAATCTACTGTAGAGCTACAATACTGAAAGAGAATTGACATTCTAAGTTAGAAGTAGTATTGAAGCAGGAATCATCACATCTGAGGCGATCCAAAAATCATTAACTATTTAGCTGGGTAAACTAACTACTACTATATGGCTAGGATGTCTCATTAAAGTTAGGCAATTAAATATAAAATACACATATCACACTCATGACACAGAACAGACTATAGAATCTTATGGAGAGGTTTTCGATACACAGGACAGGAAGTATACGGTAACGTTGCACGCAAGCAAGTTCTCTAATCTGAACTTTTCTATCTATTGTAAAAGTTTACACTTTCTAGTGTAAGTTGTAAAAATTTCCACTTTCCAGTCCAATAATGTTAAGGATCATGGCGCTTGGCAATTTAATGAGTTCCTATTTTTTTCTTACATTGTATTTGGCATGGAATTTGTAATAAATGTCTCGGAATCCAAAACGATATGTTCCGTACAATATTTTATAGCTTTATTCCAGTTGAAATGTTTTGTTTGTCCTAGATTTTATTAATTGTCTCCAATCTGGACTACTCGCACTTAAATAACTATATTATTTGAGAGGCCGTCAACATCAACCTAGTTTTTACCCGTTTCTTGTTGTTTTCCACGTAAAAACACATCATTTAGAGTATCTGGAACATGAAATTCAGCGAATTTTCTTATCTCGTGTTTAAAATTTACAATTCGCACGGTTTTAATTATGCTTTTTGATTTCTTTCGCGCTGTTAATATCAACCAACTAAAGGGGTAGGTACTTGTTATTTAATATATTAATTCAATGTTGACTTTTTCGTTGAAATTGAAACTTAAAATAATGTAAACCAAGCAGAGTTTCTTGCAAATTCTTCCCACTTGGCCACGATAAGGAACGGTGAAAAAAATATTTACGAATATTTATGAATAAAGACTTAATCTCATTAAACTTCAAGCAATTGTTGGGGTACGGAAGTTTTATCAGTGTTTTGAACAATAAGAAGGTTTTTTGTTTAGCTCGGTGCTATAACGGTGACGTCCGTTTGTAAGAGACAGTTTGACCGCGTGGTGGGCCGTGTGGCTGTCGACAAAATTGCGAAACTATGTAACAATTTACTATGTACATAAATTCTTGCTTATCCTAATACTTGATTGCTGTAAATCTAGTATTCAGATTTGCGGCAGATGTTCGCAAAATCCAACAATTTGGTAGGACGCGCAACTACTCGTAAACAGTGAGCTATTTACGCGTTCGCTCTCTATTTTGATACTCATTATTTTTATAGCTCCAGAGTTTACTGGTAACCTTCAACAGTGGCACTGCTATAATCCAGAGACATTATATCATATCTACTTTTCATGTTTGGTGCTAGGTGAACATCGATATCCTGCGAGCGTGATGTTTAAATAGAAATTGTATCTTTCCATAAACTGATTTTAAACTATTTTATGTAGGTATCGTAAATGTCTAAATCGTGGTCATGCTATTAGACTCTACTGCTATTAAACTCCACAAAGGGACCTTCGAGTTCAGTCTCCCTAGTACGAGTTAATCAATTCGAAAACTTTCATCGTGTCCGTTTTCGAGCATTTTAGAGTCCCTTTTTTCGTTAATTACCCTAATTGCAATGTTTATAAACATTAATATTTACAATAAACATTGCAATTTACAAGAAGATTACATTACCATCTTTGTTCGAACAGTTTCTATTTAAAACCAGTTGCGTAATTTCCATAAAACGTACATTAAAATTGAGCTCGAAAACAAAAACTATGAACGTTTCCGTAATGCGTAACTCTTACTAGGAGTAGGTACAGTTATCCTGGATCAAGATTGATGAATGAATGAATGAATGAACGAATGATTGTTTTTTATTTGAAAAAAAGTATGATTTTACAAAGGTCTTAAGTTTAAACATTGGTATCACACACCTTACCGAATAATACGGTAAGCAAAAACAAATAATTATTTATTAAATTAATGATTTGATAATAAAAACTACAAAGGTTGAATAAATTCATGCTAGTAAAATTAATAAAATACAAAGAAGAATTTGAATTTATAAATGTCAACGTCAAATAGAATACAAAGAAGTCAAAAATACAAAGAAAAAAAAGAATTTATATAGTTACTTTGTTTACCGTGCTTTATCATGCGATGCTATTCTGCCCTAAAGTGTCTCAAAGTCAAAGTCAAAAACTCTTTATGCAATAGGATCAATCAGTTTGAAATGTTGACTTGTTTTTTTTTTGCTACCAATTGCTACTCGTCCAAACTCAGTAAAAATCTGCTACAATAAGGCTTAGTCTTTTATAGTGATCCTGTAAATTATTAACGTTGTGTTTATCTAAAATGTTGTTAACGAGTTGGATTCATCATCCCATACAATTTTGTCATTCAACATCAATCTGAATGGCTTTACATCTGTGTAGATTACGTGTAAAAAGTTTAAATTTTCCTTTCACGTTTTATATAATTTCTTTCCATTCCCCGCTCTTCTCTGCTTCACCCTATGAAGTTCACGTATTGTCGTTAAACCACAGATTTTTTACGTTCCCACGGTATTTTTACTGAAACGGTTACTAAAGGGTGCCAATGTTATCAAACATTATTCAAAACTTTGTGATTAATGTTCCTATCGTATTTTATCAGTCATTATCTTATCTGCGGAAATTATATGTCGAAGAATTAGGCTTATCAATTTATATTTGAAATGCCATTGATTAGCAGGTAAATAATTTTCATTAATCACTTTTATTATATTGGAGTGTTGCCACAAGGGTCACAGTTACTCGAAGATTTTTTAACGGACGGTCTACCTACCAGACATTGAGACATATCAGTGTATAATATATTTGTGCCCGCCCACCTACTTGTACAAATAAACATACATCACGCACGACTAGGTATCTCTCTATTATGAATATCATCAGATATTGCTCAGTACTCGATTCGAAGAAGAGCTACGAGACTTGTCGACGATCCCATACTCACAAGTGGCATTGAACTTTTAGTCTCAGAAGAGACTTCTCCTCCCCGTGTGTGTTCTACCGCTTGTATAATGGGGAGTGTTCTAGAGAATTGTTTGAGACGGTGCCTGCTGCTTCTTTCTTATCTTCGCACCGCTCGACATCGGCTGAGGTATCATCCACATACACTGCCACCTATATCTTCTCGCATTGTGAGGTTCCAGAGGAATTTCCTCCCGCGAACAATCAAGCTATAGAATGGTGGCCCTGTCGAGGTTTTCCCCAAAGACTACATATATGCAGCGTTTAAAAAAAGGGCGTTTTAAAATATTTAAAAAGTGCCAGCAACGCGCTTTTAATGATGTTATAGGCGTCCATAGGCTACGGGAGCCGCTTACCACCAGGAGGACCGTATGCCTGTTAGCTAACTTAGTAGTATAAAAAACGTAATCTTTATCGAGAAAAGTTATATTTATCGGGGGTTTGAAGTCAGAATTACAAATTATTTCTGTACATGCCCATGGCCACTTTTTAAGTAAGTAATGAAATGCAAATAGTCGAGTAGACGTACCTCTGCGCTGCAATGCATGCTGCGATATTGAACAGAAACAGATGCTAGTCGTCAAGCAGTTAAATCTAAATCAGATAACTCTGGATCTAGAGCTAGACACGTTACTGCATCGGTGTAGATTTTATGAACCTTCTGTTTCAGTACGAACTGTTTGGTAAAACTGCTAAGGCATGGTGACTCTGAACAGAACTTTAGCCGATGCGTCGAGTGTTAAACGTCATTGTTTCCATCAATAGTCGAATTATTATTTTATTGATTAACCCTTTTAAACTAGACATTAAGTCATAGCTAACCTGTATTTTTTCATCATTGAACGCGCTAGTGTGTCGCTTTCGTGGAAGATCTTGAACTTCAGTTTATCTTTTCGTATGCGCTAGCGGCCGACTCTGTTTTACTTATAATTTATTTAAACGCAGATGAACATAACTAGATCAGGTAATAAGGTAGCTTGATGTACAAAATGTTGATTGGCTTTAAGTATGTGACTCTGTAGAATGTTTTTGTGCCATAGGACTCAGTAGACCGGCTAGCTAAAAGCGCGAAAAGTGCGGGTTCGAGTTCCAGGTGACTCTACGTGAATGATTTAATGAAATAATAAGTTCTGGTACTTGTTTTAGATCTATGAATCCTTATGATCGCGGTACATGGTATCGTCATTTTGGTCAGAGGTACAGCGACAGTTGCAATTGCACGACCATTTATGAACTTTTAATTTTATATTATTAAATTGTTTGTAATTTTCAAAGATGTTTTGAGAATGTCTGAAGGTTGAAAGGACCTTCCTATTAATGAAATAGGGTAAATATAAATACAATTACAGAATCACACATACTTTATTTTAGGGCTATTGTTATATTTACGGAAAATAAATGTCGTTTGTTAGTCATGTCTAGTTTTTTTTATGTCATAACTAAGTACGCTATTTTCAGCAACGATAGCCTGTTCTCGCCGTATTTGAACAAAAGTTGCCAAAAATTAAGTTAATTTGTCACCATTTAAAAATAAGCAGTTTTACTACTTGCTGAAAAATTCTGCGCTCTTTAATATTTTCTTTAGTACTTGCCAAAGTTTGATAAAACTTCGCAACTACCTATAAACATTAAAAGAAGATAATCCTGGCCCTATGACTGTTCCAAATCTAGCAAGTTTATAAACACTCACCATTCTCGCTCCTTAAAACTTCAGACAACAGTGAGACGTGCTCTCTCGTTTGAGGCTAATCGCGGACTGGCCGTGCTTGCTACAAGCCTTGTAACTTCTATAATATCACCACAGAATAACCCATAGCTAGTATGATAACAACACAGTTTCATTAGCAGTCTCTATGGCAGTATTACAGATGATTCGCGAGTTTGTAGGGCTACGTCCGAGCACAGAATACCTTGTACCTTATCACAGTGCATTTAACAGTAGATGGTACGTAGTATAGTCACAGGATAGCTAGCAGTTGGTACGCGTAGTTTATCTTGTTAGTGAGGTCTTGGTCACAGATGACTGGCTAGTTGGTAAGGTATGTGGTAAGGAGTCTCTTATCGGCAGTGACGCAATCGCTGCATTCGCATAGTCCTTTTTGGCGAAAGGTAATTGAGGATTTGCAGTTGTGGGAATAGGAGTCGATTATCAGGGGTATTAGCAGTTTAGTATGATAGAAATAATAGATATAAATTCGAAAAATACAATGAACAACCAGTTTGAATTATTAAACAGTCCAATTTCCCTTTTTTATATTTCTTGAAGTTAGTGTAAGCACATAGTCCTCCTGATGTTCAGTGGTAACCATTACCTATAGCAAAGTATATGTGGTATTATGATACTCTGTTTTGTTTGGGACTTCATGATGCTGTGTGATAGTTTCCAGCATTATTTATTTATTTAAATAAGCTTAATAATATTATTAAGAAAGCAATATAGCAGGAGCCCATAAAATTTTTCTTTGTCCAAAAAGATGGTCATATAAAAGTGTACTTGTTGCAGACATCAAGCATGGCGCCAGCGAGTTGTGATGTGACCAGACTCCTCAAGCAGCTCTGCAGCGGCGACGCTTCTGGGTAAGTGCTCAATACTTCCTTCTAGGTTTTTATAAGACTTGAAGATGGAACCAGCACATGGCCGACCTGATGTTAAGTGATATGCTCATTCCTTCCTGCTTCAGCCTCTAGGTAATTTATAATACTTGAAGATGGAAGAGGCGTATGGCCCACCATCAAGTGATAACCATTACCCATAACAAAGTATTGCATCGTAAGTAACGCAAGTCGAACGTGACCTACGCAAAGCCCTGCGTCCATCGACTTTGGGCATGGTGCAAGCCACACGTGCCTGTTATCAGGTCCACTGCTGGATATAGGTTGTTTCTATTTAGTTTGGGACTGCATGATGTTGTGTGATAGTGTCCAGCAGTATTTATTATTTATTTATTTGGAATGGCTTGTGGAATGGACAGGCAGGGTTATCCCCAAACCGCATGCCTAGCGTGGCTATTATGGGCATACCCCCATTCTTATTAGGGAAACCGATGTCCAGCAGTGGACTGAATTGGCTGGTGTTGTGCCATCATCGCTTGGCGGGCAGATCACACAGTGTTGATATTGAGTACACTAGTGGATGCCGCTCTCATGGTAAACAAGTTTAACAACGTGTTAAACAAGTGTAGAAACTAATTTACTATGGGTCTTGTTGATCTTAAGGGGTGCGATGTTGTCCAAGCTCTCAAAAACACTCATTTCCTAAGGGCCATGGTAACCTCCTCGGACATTTTGATAACCTGTTTGGCACGAGCGGGATGGGTTTCGGCACCGGAAGAACCATTGGTATACGAATCAATTCCAATATTATTATTGAGAACACATTAAGACTTAGTGTGCTGACTGCAGACATATTCAATGCGAGTTGCTGTCGATTCCATACGTGAAACTTACTGAAAACATACATTTCAATATATTAATTTTCACTTCTTTCTAAGTTTTATATTTAGTTAGGACAAAGTGTCTAATAGTCTCGTTTTTCGTCTACACCTACGACCTTCGGAGAAGATTTCCGTTTGCCTCTCTGTTTGTCAAGTGAAAAGTGGATAGCACAAATTTTGCGCCGCCTTTCGGCGGCCCCACAGATGTAGACGGGTGTTCTTTATTCTTACAATCACAACCTTTTAAACTGGTTAGGTTAGCCCGCCACGTTAAAATACTAGATTTCCAATGACCATTCATACAAAAACCGGAAATAAATTCGACCCAATAAACAAAATTCCAAACTTAACAATCATTACCTACCTCCTAATCCACAATCAAATCTCGCTTTATACGGGCCCATGATCAGCACCGGGCGCAAAAGCAGCTTCGCCGCGTCTCGTTCTATAAATACGTGCTGGAAAGAGACGGCAACTGCTGGATCATCCGAGTTCCTCCCACGTGCATCTCGTTTGGCTTCATGACTAATTGCACCTATCTTATGAGGTGATGGTTAAAACTGTGCTTATTGTTGGTGAAATTTTGTTAGGAAATCGTCGACCTACTGAATAGTATGGAATAGTTACTGATTTGCTTTTCTTTCTACACTATCCGTGTTTGTGGTGTTTCAACCAAGATATTTCTTAAGGACCCTACTGAGTTTTTAGGGTTCCGTACCCAAAGGGTAAAAACGAGACCCTATTACTAAGACTCCACTGTCCGTCTGTCTGTCTGTCACCAGGTTGTATCTGGACTGTTGCTAGACTGTTAACTGGACTGTTGAAATTTTCACAGATGATGTATTTATTTATAGATCAACAAATAATACAATCAATAAAGTAAATATTTAAGTGGGGCTACCATACAACGGTACAGCACCCTTCATGCGCGTTTCCGACTCGCACTTGGCCGGTTTTTTCATAAATCATAAATTATCAACCATACAAAAATAGTTTAGCTATCTCTTATATAGAAGATAGTAACATTGAAAAGTTCCTTCAAAAAATGTTATCGTTGAACCTGATTTTGTGCCCAAAAAACAAAACACAAATTTGTAAGAGACAATAATCACTAGGTCATAGAACTTATGAATCAAGTGGCAGAATCAAAGAGATAACTCATGTCATGACGTTTTGCAAATAAAAGATAAGCCGCATTCTGCCCACGTGTGCCAAACAAGACCATGACTAATTACACCTGAAGTCATTATTAACCGTTAGAAGGCAATTAGGTAGAGGTAGAGCGCAGTGACGACTTGATTTGGTGTTTGTTTCGGAAGTTTAACAACATCAGATGTTAATCGGCTTTTCAGTCGTTAAACCATGCCGGAGGCCTTCCGGCAGCTTAAGACTCCGACAGAGTTTGTCACTACTTCATAGGAAGAAGAAGAAGACCAGCTTATATCAGTCCATTGCTGGAAATAGTTATCCCCTAAATATATGACCATAATTTCCCACGGTGGGCATGCGGGTTCCAGATTATAGAGAACAGCTATGGTGCTGCCCGTCGGCGGCGGCAGGGGTTCTAGCTGTGCGTTGTCAGGCTACGATATGCCGCAATCAACCACCGCCCGAGCCCGTCTGATAGTTAGCCAGCTGCACCACGGGCAGGTGATGCTGGCTTGAGTTCAGAAGATGACAACGCCTAATTAATAAATCCATTAATATAGATCCCACACGCGTAGCATAAAGCCGTTATGGTCAATCGGTGTTAGGAGGGCATCGTAGATCTTATCGGGTCTATCATCTTATTTTCATGCCTCTACAAACTCTAAAGCCCAAATCCTACCAATAATTAAATATCAAGGCGAAAAGGAGAATGTTATGATGTATGAATGAATGCTTGCTTCTCCTTCATGTCAAAACGACTGAACGGTTTTCCTAAAATTATGCTCATGTAATGCTAGGCCAGCTGCCAGCGGGGTGATCGGCTAACTCAGTTGCAAACAGAAATTATTGACACCGATCCTGTTTTTACAAACTGTGACAGTTTGTCAATTGACGTTCATTGCATTTCGACGGATGAAATGTAAAAGTTTGTTAAAATTGGATCGGTGTCAATCATTTCTGTTTGCAACAGAGTTAGCCGATCACACCGCTGATCATAACTCAGTTGCACAGCGAAGTGATAGCAACGGGTCCTGGTTTTAATTTCGACAGATGAAATGTCAAAGTTTGTAAAAACAGGATCGGTTGCTATCATTTCGGTGTGCAATTGAGTTAGCTGATCAGGCAGCAGGACTAACCTATAGGCTTTTCATTCGGGTAACACGTGAACAAAGCCGCAGGGTTAAGACACTAGCCTATGAACGACTGATTTAGCCGAGATTGACATTTGAAGTTGCTTTTTGCAGTCAACATTTCGCATTGATCCGAGCTTGCATCAATGCGAAATGTTGACCGGAAACCACCTTATATGGACTTTACAAACATGACCTGTCTTAGAATGAAAATAAAAAAAAGTAAAATGATATGAAACAAAAATTCTGAAAATAATTCTGATTTGACCTGTATCTGAGGTGAGCAAGGCGCCTACTTTTGATATATTTGGCGCCAGTGATGTGCGGTGTGTCATTAGTTGTAGTCCTTTTTATCATGGTGTTGGTTGAGTCATGTGAAAACACGATTTGGAGATTTCCTTAATTTGGGTTTCCCTCGTTACGGGCATAAAAACTGGCTTGAGCATTCGATTTGCTTATCTAAGCATTATGTCTAATCACGTTTAAATATTTAAGGCATCTATTCTTGATCTATGATTAAAGGCGATCGCGACTCAAGTGCAGATTTTTGTCAATTATCAATACAAATCTTAGCCAACATATAATATTTTGTTTGAACACAAATCTTATCTAACATATAGGAATAGATTGGCCTCCAACCATGGTCAGTTACAAGCTTAAGATTCAAAGTACTTTTCCTAAATGTTAATATAATTAATGTGGAAGTGAGTTTGTTTGTTAAGCTTTTACCGATCATCAACCATTCATCCAGGAAAAAACTTTTTCCGAGGGATAGAAAATAACTTAAAACGCGAACGAAGCCGCGGGCCAAAGCTCGGATTAAATATATGCATCGAAATAAAACAGACTATGACAATTGATCATCTTTTATTGGAATAGTAAATACCTACCAAAAACAAAAAATTATGTTTCATAAAAGTATAGATCTTAGCAGATCATAAAATGTTTTATTACTTTGTATTTTATGAATTCTAATAATGGATTAGGCGCACATTATCCGATAGCTGTTCTGTGTAAATGTACAAGTAAACAGATAAGTAAATAGGTAGATATAGATTACTCCACTGATATCATTATAGGCAATTACATTGTTTTATCGTGTTGGAATTTAAACTTTTCAATTACACAACTTTTGTACAGTATTATAATAGGTTAGTCTTTGAAAGAGTTTTATCTTGAAAATGATTAATTTATCAATCTTTTTAATTTTGAAACAGCTGCAACATCCTAGAATTATTATTTGATGAAAATAAAAGCCAACCCAGTAAAGTTGTCGATCTTTTATAGGGCAATGTGTACGTTTTTTGATCTACTCCTTTCTATTGGTATTATATTCTATACCAATGGTATTTGTTTATTATCGTAATTAATTTTCTATTCCCAACGAATAACACACGCTCAAAAATTTTTAAATGGTATGAGATACAGTCAGTAACAAAAATGCTTATAAATGTGATTATAAGTATTGTTAATTTATTCAAAATCAGTCTTATCAAACAAATTATCATACAATATAAAAAAACATCTTTTAGTATAACAAAAAAAACAACTTTTTATTTAATAAAAATAATGAAATTTTTGGCATGACAATAATAACAACTATTTATTTAGAGTCTAACTATTATAATATAAAAAAACAACTTTTAGAATTAAATATAATCAAATTTTTCATTTATTGATTAGAGTGTGGTGCCAGGGTGGTTCTCGATTTGAGCAGCAACCACTGTTTATAAGTCTGCGTCTGCTTTCAGCGCTATCAGAAGCTGATATAAAGTAGCGTTATTTGGCACAGTCGTGTTTAATTCCAAATGCCAAGATTCTGTGGCATTTGTGGTTCGATGACGTTCACCATTAATACACCAAGGGCCTTACTTATAAAAATCTGTCAAAAGATAAACGATGCTTAAACTATTGCCATCTCCTCCTACCGTTGGATATTGACAAACAGTGACAGAGATAGCTTTAAGCAACGGTTATATTTAAGTAGCGTTTATAAGTAAGGGGGCAAGTGTATATAAAAATCTCATCACCAGCCAGCCTTCAGATATTATGTGTTACTGTGGAAGGCAGTAAAGATGGCATATGTCTTACATGTCACCGGGTGTTGCATTTTGGAAGATTTAATTACTTTTCTATTCGATTCATTTTTAAAATGGTGAAAATAACACCTTTAAGCACAACTGACGGAAATACAGTTGAAATGGTGTTAATTGCGGCTTATTCAAAATCTCTCACAAATATTGAGGGAAATCAGAATAATTAAAAAATAGATAGTTTCTGTGACTGTACCAAAATTTATGTTTTGGTATTGGTTGGGAACAGATTTTGTTCTTCATTTAAAAATTTAAAATTTGGATAATAAACAAATACCATTGGTATTCGTTTTTGGTATTAGAAAGGAATAGATCTGGATTTTTTAACAAAATACCAAATGATGTGATTAATTTATCTGTAAATAAATTCAAAAATGTTGTTAAACGTAATCTCTGGACAAAGCCTATTATAAAATATCCGTTTATGTAGATGACAAAAAAGCTACTTATAACTGGATCCAATTCCCTTAAAATCAATGTAATAGTTAATAAGAACAACGACGTTGAAAAAATATAAGCCAAGCAGAGTTTCTTGCCAATTCTTCTCTGTTTGGTTGCGTTACGAATTCGTGTAATTTTGTAATAAAAAAAATATTCAAAGTGTACTACATACTTTATGTGAGAGATTTTTAACTTTACTTACGGTACTATTAATTTCAATATAGCTGTATTCATTGGGAACTCGAAGATATCTTGCTGTACAGAAACTTTGTGAATCGAGTTACCATGCATTTGGGTGAATTTGTGATATCTTTCTTCATCATCATCATCAGCCTATATCAGTCCACTGCTGGACATAGGCCTCCCCTAATGAGCGCCATTGCGACCTGATCTGAGCGACGCATCCAGCTTCTACCAGCAGCCTTTTGCAAATCGTCAGAGGGCGTCCTACACTACGTTTGCCGAGCCGCGGTCTCGACTCAAGAACTCGTTTACCCCAACGGTTATCGATTCTTCGGCAGATATGGCCAGCCCACTGCCACTTCAGCTTGCTAATTCTCTGAGCTAAGTCGACAACTTTAGTTCTATGTCGGATATACTCGTTTCGGATTCTATCCTTCAGAGAAACTCCAAGCACAGCTCGTTCCAAAGCTCGCTGAGCGACTTTAAACTAGTGGACTAGCCGTACTGTGAGTGTCCACGTTTCGGCTCCTTATGTCATGACGGGTAGGACACACTGATTGAAAACTTTCGTTTTCAAACATTGCGGTATGGGTGACGAGAAAACTCGACGAGTTTTCCAAATGCTGCCCAGCCCAGCTGAATCCTCCTCTTTCTTAGCTAGGCATACTACATCAGCCAAATGCGGAGGTGTGCGAATACAGTAATTTTTGTTTACACTTGCCACGCCCTTTCTGGACTTATGGTGAATTTTGTGCCTAATAAATTTCTTTAAATGATATTTTATACACATGAACAGCATAGCAGTCCAAATACTCACGCTCACACTCCGCAGACCAAATACTTTTTGATCACCCTATAGGTTTGTTAAGTCGCTTCTACAGTATGAAGATTTATGTAAGTGCGTACACCTACTTATAGGTACTATTCTAGTCTGTGCACTCATGACCGACAAGTTTGTTTAGTAGGCCCAGTGTGTCCGCTAGAAACCTAACCCGATTCAAATATCGGCCGATCAAGAAGGACTCCAACAAAAACAAGAACAACACCAGCCTATATCAGTCCAGCAATACTCCCCACGCTGGGCATGCGGGTTGGGGATCGCAGGGCACAGCTTCTCGAACCGCCGACGCTGCTGCTCGTCGGCAGCCAGGGGATTTAGCTATGCAGTGTTAGGCTGCGATATGCCACAATCAGCCGGCCTCCAGAGTCCCGTTTATTAGTTAGTAGGGTGCACCACGTGCAGGTGAGGTTGGCTTGGGTTCCGGAGATTCTGTGGAAGAGTCCTCAAGAGCATCCATGGTTTTGGCATAATAGCGCTCAGATGAAACATCGTGGTGGTTTTGGCCGGTAGGAGTCCGGCATAATCATTCCGTTGCCTCATATTCGAATGGTATCCATGAGGATTTCTCCACGTAAAAAAAAAGTTCAGGAGAGGGGGGTTGGAACTCCTTACATTCCAAGAGAGGCTCCGATTCCGTTAAATAGCCACTTATAGCGTTAGGTTTCCCCACCTGCTGAACAAGCGGTCCACGATGAAAAGGTCCTCTGTCTCGTGATAGGATGGTCACGTAATATTACCGTATCAGAGCCATACAGGGAGCAGGGTTATGTACATCCACGCCATTGTTTTGTGGTGCGCCAACTGAATTTATAAAATGAACTGTTCTAGCGGTATAATATCTTATCTAGGTATGTTTCTAGCTCTTCCGCTTTGATATAGAATGTTCTAATATATGTAATGGCAATATATGTAGTACTAGTAATTAGATAGTTTTCTTTTGTATTACCATATAATATATTGTATGCTAGTATAGGTAACTCCAACGCAGTTCGGTATCCGTACTTCATTATTACATCTGTGTTTATTCTATTGTAGCCTGAAATAAAGATTATATTATTATTATTATTATTGCTAATGAGTATTAATATGGACAATCTATAAATATCATAGACTTAGTATATTACCAGTAGATGGACCTGAGGCATCTCAAAATTAAACAACTTTTGGATTGGCAATTATTATTCGCACATGCGCGTCTTGATGAACTAGTGAAGTTTAGTTGATAATCAGCGCCCAAAAAAAATCCAAACTATACATATACCATTCTTATTATAGAGATGAACGTCACGCGCGTCATAATTTAAGTTAAAAAAACGAATCCAACTACAATTATGTAATTTGAATATGTATACAGCTACCTGAAGATGATTCTGTGGAGCAATATACCAATGATTAGGTACATTCTATTGTTGACGTTGTCATAAAATAATTGTATATGACCGACTGAAGCAAGAGAGTATAAACCAGCTAATTTATTAGCCCCTAGGTCTCACGTACTCTTAGCTCATACAGGGTGCGGTGGGTTCTTAAGGCTAAGTCACACATATAGCAAAGTGCAGCGTTCGGCAGTTTTTCTAAATCTTAATCGAAAATCGATCGCTGAAACTTAGCTAGTAGGTATAACCGCCATCCGCTATAACTTTACTAGCATAGCTCACTATTTTCATAATTAAAGCTCACTGATCTGACCACCCATGCGCTATACCAAGCAAAAGGCAGGGACAACGCAGAAATCGGGCAACTAGTAACATAGGCGACTGTTTTATAAAGGTTCGAACTCTCAAAAATCGCCGTCAAACTGATGTTCTGACAAACATCTTAGAAGACGTACGAAACGTGATTGTTAAAGAACAAACAGTATGGGGACGATTGAATGAAGCTGGTTTACTATCTTACGGCCCTGCTAAAGCGCCCAAGCTTGAGCTTAAGCTTGAGATGGTGGTAAAAAGAATAGTGAAAAATTTTAAGCAACTTTTTACTCAAGTTCCTCCCAGGTGGCGTAAAAACTTCGACAGCAACTTGTTTGGCAAAATAGTTATTTTTCACAATACCTAAACAAACATTCCTTTAGAAAAAAAATTAGCTCTCCGTGTCCAGTGGGCAGTGGAGAACCAGCATTATACACTGGCAAAGTGGTACCGACGTCGTATTAATCATTTTATAGTCACTAATTAATGTGTTTATGTTATGCTAATCACATCGGCGATCAAGGCTATTTTCCCTCTATAAATACGTACATTTTACCTACTACTACTAATGCAGGACATTATCCACATCATCTAGACTAGACCATAGCTAAGCAGAGCTTGTATTATGGGAACCCCATGGCTGAACTACTTATTTACACTTTTTTTTGTAAATACATACAGAGAAAACACTCAGACCCAAGACAAATATGTGCAGGTCATACAAACATTTGTCTCGCGGCGGGAATCGAACCCGCAACCATCTGCGTCTCAGGCCTTCGCCCACTGCGACCCAGAGATTGTCTGTTGACAATATTGTTGTAAATGAAACCGATTTTACCTATTAAAGCTTGCTTTTCTGTAATTTACTAGCGACCCGCCCCGGCTTCGCACGGGTGAAGTTATATATAAACTTTCCTCTCCTCTCTATCTATAGGTTTAAAAAAACCTTAAATCCGTTGGACAAACAGAGAGCGGGGAGTGACATTGTTGTATACTATGTAGTTATAGTGATTTGATTTTACAAACATTTGTAATCAACCTAGACATAATATGTGATTGTTTCTGTTTGTGTAGGTATTGTAATGCAACTAACGACGTGTGCGCAAGTAAGCATTGTCAAAATGTTGAAAAAATCAGATAGACAGACCGAATTTCGTTGTCAAGATTTTACAAATTATCAACTTACGGGCTCTGCCGGAAGGTTCGGCTCAATGCTTCGTTACCATTGCCTACCTTTGGAATGCCATGACTTCGTGATCAGAAGAGCGTGTTGGTCCCTTCCAAAACTTAGTCCTCACTAATCAATAATCATGCAATCAATGATTATTGATTAGTGTAATAATGATTACGAGCATCGTAAACGAAGCCACGGTGAAACATGCATTTAATTTGTTAAAGTAATTATGAAAGCATATATAAAATGTGCAGTTAGTAATTTATCAGAAAGGTGCATGATGCCGGTACATAAATATTCGCACCATTTCCCCGAGCTATGGCGTGCCACGTCACTACTAGTGGCTCCATAAATTTGTTTAATACAACAGACCTGCCCGAGTATTTAAAAAAGGTTCGAAAAGTTTCAGAGTCCAATCCGACAGTTTTTTTCGATTTCATTTTTGTTCTGACGCATTTCTTGGATCTCAAAAGCTTCATAAGGAGATTTTGATGAACGCTACGATGGCGTATCCTAAGTTACACGACACAACCCAACAATGTTAAAATATCAGCTCACTCGTCACTGTGTCGAGTCGGAAACGTTTCGAAAGCTTTTGCTGGTCCTGTCAAGTTAAGGCATTAGTGAGATTTGATGATGCGAAGTTAGACTTAACACTGACTGACAGACATCATTTTATTTACCACAAAATAAATTTATAAATACATTTGAAACTACAATTATATATTTTTTATTTAATTGTATGGCTTGATCAAGACGTTCAAATTTCAAATTAACAAATTTTCAATTTTCTTAATTTATTTTCTTATTTTCAATTTTGTTATATTGTAGATTTAAGCTTTTAGATTAAATCAATATTACTTAAACAAAATACACTTTTAATACATAGGTATTATGTGGTACAGCAGCGCATAGGCCCCGACATGGCGCCGACTCAGCATTATTCCCACTGGAGCTCTACCAACAGACGCTGTTTGATTTAGCAACATTGATAGATAACACTTTATTGACCACCACGTACGTAGAAAGAAAAAGAAAGTAACTGTAAGCATTATCAAGGTAACACAATTTGCGGCGAAAGTGATCTTATGATGACACTGCTCTGTTTCTGTTTGGGAAATACGAAACATCCGGAATAGTCTGCAGTAGTTTTTTAATGAGCCTCTAGTCTATGATATTATTCGAGACCAAGTTAGTTACTTGTTGTGATAGATGATTGTATATTGCAAGATATCCTCTGTGATTCTGACAGCATATAATAAATTAATTAACAGATACAATGGCTTAACGAGTTGATGATTAAAGATAATTTTGCAGCATTTTCGCCTTTTTGCCTTTGAAAAAAGTCAAAGCAAAACTTAGCAAAGATCGATATATTGATCGTACCCGTGATTCTTGGATATCTTTGTGGCTTCCTTTTAGATAAAACCCTCTAACACTAACCCCCTTACTTATGAACGCTACAAAATTAACCAATGCTCAAAGTTAGCCCTGTCACTGTTTCATAATATCCAACGGTAAGAGGTGGCAATATGCCAAGCATCGTTTATCTTTTGAAAGATGTTCTTAAGTAAGGCTAAAAGTGTGTACCTACAGTTAAATCATATTGGAGACATACTCCAATATGTTCGGAGGTATTATGCGCGGCTTAAACCATGGTGACAACCCGGTACCACCCTGTCCCAAGACCCTAACCGACTACTCACAGCGCTCCCCTTCCTGTCCTAGGTCAAGGTCAATGTTAGGAGATCGATTTGAAACAGTTAGCTGTCATTTCTATTTCTAGCTTCCGTGACTTTAGCAACTCCATCATCAAGGTGTCTTTAGTTCTCTTATCTCTGAAAATAATTTGCTTTTCATGACCTAGAATGAAAGACAAAGTTTAAGCAACTACCGTTTTCCTTTCAAATTGAAAGTGTTTAAAGTTTTTGATTTGATTCTAGGATAGCACTTCCGTAATACCTAATTCATTACCCGAGTTTCCACCAGCCTAGAAACGGTATACCTTTCTGGGGTAAAATGTTTTTTGACAGTTTCAGAGTTTGACTGTGGCACAGTGGCCTGAGACGCAGAAGGTTGCAGATATGTTTGCATGTTCTGTAGATATTTGTCTCGGGTCTGGGTGTTTTCTATGTATGACAAGTATGTATTTACAAAATAAAAAAAAATTATATGTGTAGTATATCAATCATGTGGTTCCCATAATACAAGCTCTGCTTAGTTTGGGGCTACATGATGCTGTGCCCATCATTATTTATTTAATGTAACGTGTAAGGTCAGGCGTGTAAATACCCAGTTGGTAGTTGTGTAACGAACAAGTATAGAGACTTAAGTATAACAAAGCAATATTGCAAATATGTTTATCATTGGAATAACGAGCGCCTTCAGTGTTCATTAAAATTTCAGAAAACTAAATTGGTTTTAATAACATTAATTTGAGTAAATTTGGATTTAGATAACAGGAAAATAACTTTTGCCTCTGACAACAAAACGTCCTCTATGATTTAGGTATCTTGTCTCATCTGATATCAACTGGTGTAATAAGCAGCGCCGTAACAGCTATTGTCTAACTGTTTCGATTGCAGTGACATCAACGGCGCTACACGCGAGGTCGACTCAATCAAACATGCATTTTAAACATTAAACGGTATTCTTATTTGAGGATTTGTCTCCGTCTTTATTCTGCAAAATAATTTCATAGTAGGTAGTCCCGAAGGTATGAAATTTATTACCAATGGAGTTTTGTTATGGTAAGTCTGTATGCTATCAGGTATAAACATTTTGAAAAACTGTTCATGTTAAAATTCCTTTTCTTACAAATCTTTCTTTGTAAACTGATATTGCTGTAAACTGTGTTTGTAATTATTTCAGGCGTTTTTGTTGGTAGTACGAAAACATTATGAAAGATCGTATAATAATGACGACAAATAAATGTAAGATTAAGTGATGCATGTTCCTATAATGTGCTACGACATAACTTATGGTGCTTGTTTACCCCGTGGCGAATAAAATATGACAATGATGTCACGTTGAGTCTAGACGTCGCGCCCGAGGGTTGGACCCTCCCTTAATGTCCATCGGATGTCACACGTCTCTATAATATCCATGCGCTGGTTGCTTTGCACTTGTTTTAGATATCTCATCATCAGCGGCATGAAGAAGTTATTACGCAGTACTTATTGGTGTTGAGAAGGTAGGCCAAGAACTGAAGAACCTGTGCCAAGAACTGATCACCGTTGGGGTTAACGAGTTCTTGAGTGCAGACCATGGCTCGGTAAACGTAGTGTAGGACGTGGTGGAGGACAGGTGGAGTGACGATCTGCGAAAGGCTGGTAGAAGCTGGATGCGTCGAGCTGAGGACAGGGCGCAATGGCACTCATCAGGGGAGGCCTTTGTCCAGCAGTGGACTGCTATACGCTGATGATGATGAGGTAGGCGAAAGCCTACGTTGTCTAAGTGAAAAATATAGGCGTCACGGTAGTCCTTTTTTCTAGGTAGGTATAACAAGATTTGAACATTGATTTTGCTACTATTACAATGTTCTGTACTACACTTATCCTTATATTTTCGTATGTAGGGGTAGAAATGAAAGAGCTTCTGGAGCGAAGAACGCACAGCTGCTCTGCGTCAGCGGCGGCAGCCCACGGCAACCGAGCACGCCGCAGCTATTGAGAGTAAGGCTGCGTTAATAAAATAATTTACTTTATTTTTTCTCTGACCGTGACCCAATAACTAAGGGCTTTATGATGCTAGTGGATTGCGAGCGTCCTCAAAGCGAAGTGGGCGCGCAATGAACACGACGCGCATGCGCATCGAATTCTTTGCGGATGCGCAAAGAGATCGCCGCAAAAAGCAGCGTGTAGGCCATTTTGTACTGTCACGTACAAACGCCAGCCCGCCCGCCCGCCTCACTTTAGTCAAATCAAATCAAATCAAATTGTTTCTAGTCCGGCGGCGCAAGGAGGTTTCAATGCATAGATTTGCGTTGGCGCGCCCAGCGCCGCCGCCGCTGACTTCGTGACCGCGGCCTAACGAGACACGAAAAAACAAACTGAAAAATCTAATAGAAATTAAATGTTTCGTACAAAAGTTTTGATTGGCTATTTCGAATAAGATGTACCTACATAAAAACTCCTTTCATTCCTAAATCCCACAGATACTCGAAGAGACAATTCAGAAGAAGGCGCCCAAACCGATGTACTCGAAGCCGAGTACCAAAGACCCCGAACGTTACCGGATGACGTTCAACGTGCCGGACAAAACTGCCGACCGCCTGTTCCAGTACCGGACCAAGTTCGTCCAGCACATGCTGGCCAGCTCTATGTACGCGAACAGTGCGGTGGGCAAGCCCTGGGAGATGATATGCAGGTCGGTCAAACATTTTTTTATAATTCTGTCTTAATATTTAGGATAAAAGCTGCCTGTATTCTGTATATTGGTACACGTTTTCATTGACAATGCTGCTTTTGATGGATCGGCTTCATAGCTGCTTTTCTTTTTCAATGTTTTATGCTCCTGTTTTTTCATCCATCATTGCTTATGCTTGCTACAATTAGTTTTTCGGCACTTTTTCAGTAAGTAGGTATGTTTGTTCTTAGATCTCTCGACATAACCCAGATTTATTTATTATAAATTGATTGTCTTGTAGAATTATAACGCATTAACGAAGCATTGTGTTAAATAAAAACACATTGCCTATAATTTGTTCAAGTTATATTTCCACCAGGATTTTTAGTTTCTGAAATTATAGATCTTGATTTGTTCATTTCAGTATCTCAGACAAGTTGATCGACGAACTGCTGACGGGATTCGCGAAAGAAATGCAAATAAGAGATATTATGCAAGAACTGTACAGCTATGAGACGAAATGATTTTATGTGTGTTTATTTTTTAATCAATTTAAACTTTGATAATGAACGAAATAAATTTTGTATTTTTAGTAATATCATATTTCTTACTTCTCTCACTAGTAATAAAAACCAACCATGATAAATGCAGAATGTATAGTTTTGTGGGTTGAATGATGACAATTTTTATTCAGTTTCTTTAATAAAATTACAACACATTGGTCTTTTCTGATTTCAGTCACTATTTTTATTGATGAAATTAGAAAGTATAAGTTACTAAGAATAACTAGGTACTTAAAACTAACATCGCTAACATGGCACTCACCGCAATACCTACATTTTTCTTTTCACTGTTGTCCTTAATCATATATGGCTCTAGCTGATGTCTCAGTCTTTCTGACTATTTGATCATATTATAAAACATTTTCGAAACATGGGTTTTTACAAGACTTTCTAAACTAATAGTTCTAAGGGTAGTTAGTTGAACACTTAAAAATAAATAAGGCACTTAGGGACACGACTAGGTTTGGATACCTGAACACATCCAAATTGTTCTTCTAGACTTCTACACTACGTCGTCGTCTTTAAAACTAAGTCTACTGATCGAATTCAACACTGCACTAAACTTATCTTTCTGTCTTTTTAACGTATCATTTTTTTCCATTTTGGGTAGTTTGGGTATACTTTCGATGCTCGATGTGTCTGTTTGGTAGGAATCTTCAGGCGTAGGTACATTAGTCTTGATGAGCCTCGGTTTAATCAGTTGTGGGCCACCTGCGGCAAAAATACCCTCTAATTTCGATTTAAGATCTTGTCTAGTCAAAGTAACGTCTTCTTCCTCCGATTCTACTTCTGGTTTTTCCTCTGCGTTTACTGGACGCAAGCTCTGCGCTGCTTCTTTGGAATTAATCTCGTTTTGTAGCGCTGTAAACATGGCCTGCCTTTGAGGACTTGGAGAGAAATCCGTGCTTTCTGCTACGTTCCCTGTTGAATGCGACCGTTTTCTCGGTTCTTCATCCTCTGTGCCTGTCATTTTAGTTTGAAAAATGTTGTTCAGTTTGGACATGAAATTAACCTGTCTATCGCTTCCAAAAGTAATGTTATCATCGTATACAGTACTATTTGATTTGATGCTCTCTCGAGGTCTGTTGTCTTCGGCATCATTTTCAAGAGGTGGCGGCTTAGAATGTTTAGATGCAATCGTATAAGATTTTTTAAACTTTGGGCTCATTAATAATGCGTCCGGTAAAGGTGGTGGAATTGGTATATTTGGTATATCCTCTTTAGATTCCTCTAAAGATTCGCACAGTGCGTTTTTGTCAATGGTATCTGAGTAGCCCGATTCGTCGGTTCGAGAATCGCTATCGTTGAACGCTGTTACCTGTTCATCGTCGTCTTCTTCTACAATATCTTCTCTCTCACTCTTCTCTTCTTCTTCGTTTACTTTTGGCAAATCTTCTCTATGAACTTGAGCTATGACATCATATTTTGATAAAGCTGGGCTACCTAATGATGCTTCCGATCCGGCATCGGATAACTCGCTTAATGATTTCCTATGCACCGCAGTTTCATGTGAAGTTGAAACTACTTCTTCTTCTTTGACTTCTTTGAGACTTGTAACCTCTCCATATGTATCCTCTTCGGCTTGTAGCACTTGATCTAACAAATCGATTATCTTTGCTTCTTTTTCTTCATTGTTTTCTATGTAAGCTTGATGCAGTACAATCTCTTCTGTTTTGATCGGTGCAATATTTGTGATGATATTGTCTTGTATATCTTCTTGTATTTCATCTTCTTCTTGTATTTTATCTTCTGCTTGTATGATAGCTCCTCCTTTGTTATTAGTTCGAGCGATAGTATCCGGAGGCGTTGGTGACTCTACTACTATCTGTACTGGAACTTTTCCGTTCTCGCTCGAGTGGACTATTGTCATGTTTTCTTTTAAGTTGCTTTCTCGTTTACAGAAGCAACATTTCAACAAGTAGACTATTATTCCTGAAAGAAAGTATTATGTCGATTAATTAATCAATTTCAATTGTACCTACGATATGAACAACTTACCAATTGCAATCCAGACAGCAACTCGAATCCATGTGTTTCCGCTGATGATGACCATCAGGTGAATGTTGAAGTAAATGCTTAAGCACGGCATCAGTGGAACTAGAGGCGTCTGGACAAAATAATATTATAGAACTTCAAAAGCTTTTCTATTGTGTGTGTCATTTTAAAATAACAGAAACAACATTATCAACCTATTTAAGTCCACTGCTGGACATAGCTATCCCTTAATAATAAGGATGCTATGCGCATTATTACCACGCTAGGCATGCGGGTTGGGGATCGCAAGGGCACGTCGGCCGTCTTGAAACACTCATCTTTTATTGTGCTCTATCAAACTGCCAGTGATTCATTTTAAGTTAATATTGATACAGAAGTCAGTACAAGTCCAAGGATATGTTTAAGTTAAGGCTTTGCGACACTCCGACCTGCAGGTTCTGCAGAGGCGGATGAATCGCCCTTCATCTGCTAGGAGAGTGTAGGCCGCTAAAGCACAAACGTAGCGCCATTCTGGGCAATTTCACTTTAAGCCCAGAGGAGCTATGAGAATTCACACCCAAAAAGCTCCTACAGTTTCTGTCAGCAGTAGGGCTTAGTAGAGAACTATGAACGCCACGCCTCAAGGGGCGACCTAAAATAGAAGCGGCTATCACAATAGGTGTCTACCTTGAAGGGTAGTTCCTCGTTCGTCTGCGGCTGCACAGCCATGACGATGACGAGGATCAGTGCGACGACGTGCAGCACAGAGCTCGGTACCAGCGGACTCTCGGCTTGAGTTAGTGTCAGGGCTGCCGCTATGCCGACGCATACTGGAACCAAAACTCTTCAATTATCTTGTTTTGTTATTTTTTTATGATATGGAAAAAGTATAACATACCCCAGCGATGGAACGGAGCCCTTATCCCTATGAACAAACGCAAACGTAACGCGCCTCGTTACGATATCTGATTGTAATCGTATTATCTATGCCCTTGTCAAATTTCTTAACGTGACGCTATGGCGTGTTTTGAAAACGCGTTTGTGTTTGAAGCATGTTATGAAGGAATATTTAGTGTCATAGAGAATAAGGGCCATGTTTTGTTCCGTCCTGAGTAAAAACCAAATATAAAATACTACCCATAATTTTTGAACCAAATAGGAGTTGAAACTGCCTCAAGCCAACAAAATCAGATCAGGGGCCTGATTCTGACGATTCGATATATTTGATTCTATTAGATATATATATAGCGAGAACTATCAATTTTCATACAGTTTTGACAGTTTCCGCGATATATATCTAATAGAATCAAATATATCGAATCGTCAGAATCAGGCCCCAGGAGCCTGATTCTGACGATTCGATATATTTGATTCTATTGTCATTGACATTTGAAACCGTCAAAACTGTATAAAATTTGACAGTTCTCGCTATATATATCTAATAGAATCAAATATATCAAATCGTCAGACTCAGGCCCCAGTACTTCTAGATCTGGTTACTTGTGTTATAAGATTCGACTTACTGAATATCCCCAACGAGGTGTAGATGATCCTCGCGGACGCCAAGGTCGGGGACCTTCCGATGCCGAACACTTGCCGGAAGTACTTGGCTTTACCAGGAGTGTAGTCGGAGCGATATCTGAAATATATTAAGAATACTACAGAAATTGCCTCCAAGCAGATTATTTACTTTAAATAGATAGTTTAATGATTGAGGACTGATAATCTGCGAGAATCATTATCATAATAGTCTTACCATTATTGTACTAAAACATTGTTCCTAAAATCTGCGTGTGTCGTCTTAGATATGAAATTGGCATTTTTGCGCTCTATTTTATTTAGTACGTAGTCGTTTATTTTTTTTTTTAATTCAACAGTCATATACAAAATTAGTAAATATTCTGAAGGTAACATTATTGCAAATATTGAAAATCCAATAAATAGTATTTTTGAGAAAGTTCATCCCCAAAAAGTAAAACTTAAAAACAGTTAATTTCATGTTTTGTCGCTTTCAGTGCTTAAATTCGTTGTATTTTTAGTTTTAGTTAAGGCTACGCATACTTTTCACAATGTTGTCCAATTATACACAGAAAATTTTAGGGGAATGGGATTTGTAGTTCCAGAAAAAAAATACAAAACTTTACTTCTACTTATTGAGAAATCAATTTTCTGGAAATTCTCAATACAAAACGACAATTTCATATGGAGGCCCGCAACATAAGCCCCGTAGGGGCACTTCAATAGTACTAACCATTTTAGTAGTTAGGATTACTCTAACTTACTCTCGTGTTTGATCCGTTGGTACTAAACTAAATCAATGTTGTGTAATGTGTTCAAGTAATTTTTAGATATTTTTTTTTATTATGTGTGGAAAGAGGGAAAGAGTGAAGTTAAAAGTAGGTTTGGTAAAAATGCATTTTGGATTCCCGAAGAAGTACACTCAGTCTATAAATATGGTTTCATAGAGAAGGCAAGGAATCTGTTAAAATGTCTCACCTCATTATAATAACGCTCGATGCAACTGCGGTGTACGAGAACAGAGTTCCGGTGCACATCGTCGACACCAACACTTTCACTTCGAACAACCCGGCGACAGTCGCTGGAAACATGTGAAGAGTTGTGCAAAATAGCGATCAACTTATTTAAAATATTAAACAAAATTCCATTATATAACTTTTGAAACTATCATGGTTGAGAACATAATTATTAATATCAACGACTTCAGTTCTCCCGTGATCATGGCGCATGCAACTGCGTCGAAATATCGGGAAATAACAGAACTCACAAATCATGGTAAATATCCCGTTGATATTAATAATTAAAATTCCATTAGTAAATCTAAGTTTATAAAACTAAGGTACAGGCCACATGTAAATGGCGTTGGGCGTGGACTTAGCACGGGCGCCATTCAAATTTCATACAAAAAAAGAATGGAAATACAAGCACAATTTAGGTTACTCGCGGTAGTCATTGCTTGGACGTGGTTATGACATGGCGCGCCTATAATCACGTCGATCATAAATATTGTGTATTATTTTCATTCTTTTTGTTTGAAATTTGAATGGAATAGCAAACTGCCCGTGCCATGACCGCGCCCGACGCCGCTTACATGAGGCCTGCACCTAATGAAGCACATTGACAGACGGACCATCAAACTCTAAACGTAAGTCCTAAGTTTGAGATGTATTTGTCCCTTGAATAGTGTAGGGGTGCACTAAAGTAAATTTCCTGAAATTTGGACCCCGGAGGGGTGCAGCGCAGATAAATAAATGCTAAGTTTCCTCACCGATGAAGATAGTAGGGACTAAGGTAGCTATCAGTGGCGTCTGGCGACAGTCGGTGAGCTTGCTGAAATACTTGATGAAAAGGCCATCCGAGGACATGGAGTAGAGCAGGCGAGGCAAGGGGAACATGGCTCCGAATAGACTGAAACAAAGTTACAATAATTCTGAGAAAATCTATACATGAATAGTATACATTTACTGATTAGCGGAAACTGCAGGTGATTTTATGTGTTCGTTTTATTCGCGCATACCAATTAAATTTAACGCATATTTGCCTGCGTACACACATACCTCTTGAAATTCAGTAGTGTTTAAGAATATTAGTGTTCATATTGACACGATCATTATCATCACCCAAAAAATTGCAAAGAATAAAATAGACCTACACCCAATCATTGCTTAGCACGCTTAGTTTATCCAACCGAAATAAATATCGTAGGTGTGGGTTCGTACGTTGCTACTGTTGGTGTTGTTCTAATATCTCGGTCAATAGTCGTCTCATACAGGAACCAAAGATCGCCATACCTTGCATATAAGCCGAAGAGGGATCCAACGAGGACTATCCATCTCGCCCACTCCCAGCCCACGTAGGAGAAGGCGTCTGACACAGCCACGTAAGTACCCTGAAATCACAAACACAATAGCAATAGATTAGATAGGTAAATATTATATTATGTCTTTAGCGTAAGTTAAGAGTTAAAAAAATACATAATGTTGGACACTAAATGCGTAAGAACGGATTGAGAACCTCCTTATTTAACTTTTTATAAGTGTGTTTAAAAATATTAGCTATAAAAGTATTAAAAAAATAAAAGTATTAAGTACCCATCGTTTTTGGGGTTGTGAGTTCAAAAATATACAAACGAATTGAGAACCTCCATTTTTTTAAGTCTTAAAAATATTATCGGGATAACGTGCGTGAGTTATTGTAAGTGCTTGATAATGTTTAGTTATTAAGTTTGTTACCTGTAAATAATACGGCACCATCATGGTGAGCACTATGGTGACGCCAGTGTAGCAGAGCAGGGTCACCAGAATCACGAAGACGATGGTGATGGGGATCACTCGTCTCGGCTCTTTTACCTGAGACACAAAATAAAAATAGTATCAGTGGCTTCAGTTACCTTACTACAAAGTTTGCGTTAACTATATTTTTGTATGGAAATGTCAAAGCTTTACACTTTTTAACTTAGACTGCGCTAGACCATTTTTATACAAAAAATATAGATAACGCTCACTTTGTAGAAAGGTATGTTTTTTGCAATCGAGCCACAATAAAAGTTGTAGTAAGTATAGGCATAAGTATATTAAAAATATTTTATTGAATAAAAGCACGCCTACCACCAGCTTGTAAAAAACCACATGTTTGACTGGTAGAAAATGCTCCTAACATTAAGCACAACTTTCGCTACATTTATAGTGCAATAAAGTATAAACCAATAAAATAATATATCAAAGTGTATTCTTAACATTCCATGTTAAATTTGACAATAGGTACCTATCCAAGATGGCAAAGTTTACTTGACGATTAAATGTAAAGGATCATTAGGATCGCATACTTTTGTTATTAATTTATGTTTAACAATAAAGCCCGTCCGTGGTTACCCTTACATGCCACATGCGCATTTTCTAAAGCAAATAGTTCTTTAACCACTGCTTTGGATTGCACCTTCACTCCATTACTTCGATATGGACTGAACCAACTGTAGCGCTTCCAAGGACGCCTATGCTGCCTTATATCCTCTCACCTCCTCACCAGCGGCACAGATGCTGTCGAATCCCACGAAGCCGTAGAAGCAAACAGCCGCTCCTCTAAGCGTGCCCCAAACTTCAAAGGGGAAGAAGCCCCCTTTCCCATTGTCCGCCGGGATGTCCGCTAGCGGTATGCTCCAATTGCTGGAATCCGCTGAAATAAATTGTTTATTTAGCAGGTACCTATGTCAATTATAGTATCTCTTTGTCACGTCCATCCTTCATCGCCATTATCATCCGCAGCCAGACTTCACCCACTCCTGGGTAATAAGTCTTTGTGCATGACAACAATATAATAAGGACGATTTATTATATCTAAAATATATAGGGGTAGGGTAGGGTAGGGTAGTTGTTGTTGTTGTGTTGTTGTTTTATCCTTATTGATTGCTTTTCCCACTTCGATATACTTTTTGATTGCTTCTTCAACTTCTCCCACGCTTAATAGCTTCTCCCACATCGATTTCCTCTTTAATTGCTTCTTTAACATCGATATCCTCTTTGATAGCATTTTCCACTTTAATATCTTCATTGATTGCTTAATCCTCTTCAATATCCTTTTTGATTTATTTTTTCCATTTCGATATCTTTTTTAAATATCCTCTTTGAGACAGAACAACCGCTAACAACCAACTTTAATTTAGGGATCTAATTCTTGGGCCCTTATTCAGTAACCAAACTCAGCGACCAATGTATACCTGAATATTAATCTAAACTGATATTTTATTAGAAACTATCGAAAAAAAATATGAATATGAGTCACGATCACATTTGTACTTAAACAATACTCTTGAGAAATAATATACTATTTTTATACATAACTCCGTTCTTGAATATTTTACACCTTGAATCTTTTGCCTTTCTAATTACAAAATCAATTAAATGAAACATTTAGTGATAGTTAAGAGAGTAATCAGAATAAGAATGAACGTTATTTGACACAAACAACACACAGATGTCAAATACTGTAAAAATTAATAAAAACTGACCTGCGAAGGCTCCCACGGCGACGACAAACACAATAACCAGCATGTTGATCGCCGAGAACAGATTGTTTATCAAAGACGCCTCGCGCACTCCAAACGATAACACAGCTGAAAAACAATAGTGCATTGTAAACACCAAATAATAACCGGGTCCATTAACTTTGATGCTATCAATAATATCTACTAATGGCCGGTTCATATAATATACCGTAACTGATTATGCTTCGTTTTCCCTTGAAAAACTGTAAAATTTTCGACGCCTCGTTATTAATTTTTGACAGTTTTCGAAGAAAAACGAAGGGTCATCGGTAACAACATAAGTCGGTATATTAAAAGATTCCATGGTAAAAGAACATGTCATCAGAAACATCTTTATGCAATTGCATGAAACATGGTGCTTTAGCCTGCTCCAGTTAGTAGTTCGATTATGCTGTTTGTAGTCTGTTACAGTTTTTGAGTCATGATTATTTGCATGCTAATTGAATATTTATTTACCGGTAGATATGAAACTTGCAGTGCCTTCATTATAAATAAAAAAAATAAATAATACCGGACACTATCACAAAGCGTCAAGCCCCAAACTAAGCAGAGCTTGTATTAGGGGAACTAGTCATGACTAATGTACTACTTCAGTACTTCATTATTTTTGTAAATACATTACATATTATTCATAAAAAAGGCCGGGACAAATATTTGCAGAACATACAAATATTTGTCTCGCGGCGGTAATCGAACCCGCAGCCTTCTTCATCTCAGGCGGGCCTTTGCCCACTACGCCACAAATGTCATCGTTAGGATTTAAGTTCGAAGGCGGCACCTAAACCGTGTCTAGTTAGGCAATCTATATATTTATGATTGTGCATATCAACTTTAGTAGGTATTCGAATAAGAATACTTACCTCCCATCATAAGGACGACGAGAAATGCGAAAAAGTCGAAGTAAGGCGACATGAACGGCACATCGAGGGGTGCCACAGTCGCGAACCAGGCCGTCATGCTCGCGTTAACGATGTCGTCCATGTGTATGCTCAGACCCCGGGCTACACTAGCTGCACCTGGAATTACGAAACAATAACTAACAAATTGCACCCTTTACTGACCCAATTTTTACTGTTTGGGCCCTAAAAATTGGGTTCATATCTCAACATTTCACTTAGCTAATGATTTTTCTTAAAGGCACTATGGTAATGATTCATGTTTTGCAATTTTTTACAGTAAAACGATTAGCTATCAGTTTCAAACTCTTTTTCTCAATTGTTGCATGTTTATTTTCGATCATGTTTGCTGCATTTTGTCGAACACATCACAGAAAACAAATGACAAAACAATGAGGCGATTTCTATGTGACTTTCTTCCAAACTGCGGAATAGCGAAAGGTTATATTCACATGTCTAAATGCTTTATGTACGAGTAGGTAGGTAGGTAGATATTTAATCCATTTTTTTTTCATCTTGTGTTTTTATGAGTTAGGTGGCGCGATGTTTGCTCGTGGTTTCATTCTATAAACTTAACTATTTCTATTAGCGGAAACCTATAACTGGTCATCGATTTTTTTTTAATAGGATTTGTTAATGTATTCATTTAACGCTGTTGGTTTTCCTTGAATGAATAAAAAGAATAGCGGAATTATTAACCAATACTGTCTCATATTTACTAAATATATAAATAAATGTTTATTTCAGTCCAAGGATCCATATTGACAATAACGCACATAAAAACACAAATAGGGATATCATAAAAAATAAGCTTGCTATTAATTTCCGCAATCACGCATGATTGAAAACATTATTTTAACAGTGGTTTTTTTTCATTCATTGAGCTGCTCACCGATAACATATTCGAGGATGTTGCACCAGCCGATAAGAAACGCCACTGCTTCTCCGAGCGCCACGTGCGTGAAGCTGTAAGCTGCCCCCGCCTTCGGTACCCTCGCGCTGAACTCCGCGAAGCAAAGGCCTGGAAACATGAAGAAGGACACTCCTAAATTACTCTAGAGCTTTGGAACTGTATCATCATCGGCTTTGTCTCTCTGTCATGCCATAAAATAACAGGCGTATCATCATCATCATAATCGGCATATAGCAGTCCAATGCTGGATATAGGCCTCCCCTTATGAGCACCATTGCACCCTGTCCTGAGTTCGACGGATCCATCTTCTACCAGCAGCCTTTTGCAAATCATCACTCCACCTGGCCGGAGGGCGTCCTACACTACGTTTGCCAAGCCACATATACTTATACATAACTCATAGGAATATCTTCATCTTCAATCCATAGGAGACATGTCTCGTCTATGGATTGAATCGAAACTCTACAGCACTACAACCACACCAGCCTATATTAGTCCACTGCTAGACATAGGCCTCCGCTATGAGAAGGGGGATATACCCAACACATAATCCCCACGCTGTTCATGCGGGTAAAAAATCTCATCATCATCATAATTTTTTTGCCTTTTTCGACCCACTGCTAGGCATAACCCTTCTTTAAAGTTTGCTTCAAAATTTTATTTAAAAAAACTCCTGTTAAATTAATTGAGACAATGTGCTAGATATGTTCCTTTCAGTGAATTGCCATTGAATTCTGTGATTCAATAGACGAAATGATAAGGATCGGCTGATAAGTAACCCGAAGTTTCAAATCGTCTTCAACTAATTAAAAACATTCCGTTTCGTACTTTTCAAATATAGAGCCTTTTTGGCCGATCTATCCTGAATAACCGTTTAAATCCACAAAACACAAAGGTTAGCTGGTAGAGAATTTTTCTTAGGATTAAGCTCGCCAACGCTCATTGAATTTTATCTATATTTTTGCCGTGAGTTACCAACGCATAGTATAGAGTCTCATTATGTGATACATCGATCTGTTACCTGCGAACAAGGAGGCGACTGCTGCTATCAGGAATGACAGCACGACGGAAGGGCCCGCAATGCTCACAGCCACATGTCCCACTAGCACGTACACTCCCACGCCCAGCGTGCTGCCCACGCCCAGGGCGGATAGGTCCCAGCGAGACAGGCATCTGGAACATTTCAAGTTAATTCTTAACGCGAAGTCGGTTACGCGTGTCCTGGAACGCCATGTCCATACTTGAGCCGCCGTCAGTCAGTTGTTGGTGGGCTGCGTACGGACAGCGCGTTCCTGTGTCCATGGCGTTCCAGGACACGCGTACCAATGTACGCGCTGTCCGTACGCAGCTTTAGAGATCAAGTAATGAGGGGCAGTCGGCCATTTGAAATTGGATTTTTGACTAGCTTTTACCCGCGCTGTGCTAGGGCGTATGTAAGTAGAGTTTTTCAAATGTTTTGTTTTATGACAACGGGAACTGTTTTCTGAATGAATATATCTTTTGCTGAACTCCTGACAATTTATATATGCGAAATTTTATGATGATCGGTTGAGTAGTTAATCGTGAAAGCATACAAACAAAGGCGTACAAGCATCTTTCTCATTTATATTACTAGTTAGGATAGCAAAGCGCATTAATAATTTGAAGAGCGTTTAGTGCCTATAGCGGCCTCAGCAAGCCAAACACGCTCAGAACGTCAAGTCATGTCTCCATGACAATTGGATGAGAGACACATGCACATGAGATCTACATCCAGTGACGAAGGCAATGATTGACCAATGAAACCCAGCAGTGGACTGAGATGATCATTTTAATGGTGACCCAGAAGAGTTCTTGCATAGTCTTCGCTGAACATAATGTTAATAAAAAACCAAACTTTTGATGTTTTAACAGCTTTTCATAGTAATCTTTTATTACTTAAAGTAGTTTCGTTTATCTTCAATAGACATGATAGATAGAAAGATATTTATCTATTGGATACACGTTAAACAAACTCTGGTTAATAATGTCTTAAACCCTATGTTACGTTTGAAACTTGTTTGATAGGTCACTTTCTGCAGTTTCTGCACTTTGGCAATTCAAGAACGGTATTCAAACGTGGTTGTATCTCAAGGTTAGACTCCTAATCAGGGAAAGATTGGTCCCTGATCATGGTTCTTGACTCCGGGCCTTCAGCATGTTTTTTTTACGGTACTTGAAGAAGGAACAAGCACATGACCTTCCTAATGATAAGTGGCCATTACCTATCACAAAGCATTGCATCGTAGATCACGTTTTTTTGAACGTGCCCTACGATGCGACGCCCTTCTTCCATCAACTTAAGGCGTGGAGATAATAAACCTCTTGTGCCTGTAATTTCACCGGCACCTACACCCTTCAAACCGAAACACAGCACAGCTGCTTCACGGCAGAAATAGACATGGTGGCAGTCTTACCCCGGACGAGCCCTCCATAAAGAACTCTACTACTACTAAAACGTTTCCATGTTACCTTCTCAAATGTGTGTCCTCCACATGTCCAGGGTCGTAGCTCTTCCTCCTGAGAGCAGACTTGCGGAGCAGCCGCCACGTCCCGCTGGCCATTGGTCAGTGCCAGCTCGTACACATTTGGAATGTTGAATTTTTACCTGAGAACGTCCATCATAGATTTAAAATTGATACTTATTCGTTTCGATTTATTTGATACTTATTATAAGGAGCTTCATAAAAAAAAAAAATTGCCTGAATCCCATGGGAATCCTCAAAATATCTATCCCGTATGCTTTGTTCACTCTCATCTTGGATGACCTCTATGGTGCAGTGGGCGAAAGTCTGCCTGAGACGCAAGTTGCGGGTTCGATTCCCACCGGGACAAATGTTTGCATTATCTGCAGATATTTGTCTCAGGTCTGGGTGTTTTCATGCATAATATGTATTTACAAAAAAAATAGTAGTATATCAGTCATGTGGATCCCATAACACAGCTCTGCTTAGTTAGCGGCTACATGATGCTGTGTGATAGTTTCCACCATTTATTATTATTCATTCTCGTATTCGTTTTAAAGAAGGTGCCCTCTCTTTATCGCGTAGTTAGGTTAGCCAAGTGGCATTACTAGCAGATTATTTTTCACTGAAATCTTGTTAGTTTTTCGTTCGGTATCTTTATTTAACCACTACCTTGTTATCGCTTTAAGAACTGTTTCTGCAACTTATAGTAATCTCGGTGTTATCTCCTGGTTAGGTTAACCTTACATTCCGATTTATTTCCCAATACTGATGTGATAGTAGATGTTTATAAAATTGAAAATATGTAGTGAGTAGATTAAATTCTTAAATTGTTATCTTTTCGACATGACAGAGAATTGCGATTCTATTGTTAAAATCACAAAAATTTCATACATAATACATGCTGAAAACATATTAAAGATAAAAAGAAACTATAATTAGGTACTAACTAATACTAATTAACTATGAACAATTCAGTTAATATGAGTCAATGCATATGCGTTGGAATTCGTAGAAGTGCTCAACAGTTGGCACAACAGCAATCATAGTCAGTAGGTTTAAAAAAAAATCAATTCTAATAAAAACGCTAGCACTTACTAAGTTGTAAACTAAATACCTACTCAAAACTCATGCGGATAACATTCCACAGGGTTTTCCTGAACAAATCTTGGCTATAAAAACAATGATAACCCATATTGACTTACGACTACTCCGCCATGTGACTAACCCTTTCTACTTACACCTGTCTATTTAGACGAGACATTCTTACAGCTCAACATAGGCATGACACACTATCATGATCACGTCATGTACCAACAAATCTGTGGCTCTCTTTAATAACTAATACACTGAACTTACCGAATGTCCGCCCAAATCAACAAATTAAAGGATTTTTATCACATAACCATTTTGTTAAAACAATGTGAAGGGGTACTTATCACCGCGGTTGCCGTTGAGTAACTAAACATAGATTACATTGAGGTGCTTGATAAGATAAAAAAATAATCGGAAGATCTTTTCACTTGTTTAACTGAGATATATTGCGGTGAAAATTAAGTCTGGGGTCTTATTTCTTGAGAACTTACAGTAAAGTTTCACAGAGAGCATTAAAAAGTATTATAAGGGTGAAAGAAAGAAAGGAAAATCCTTGTAAAACTGCTAAGTTTCACTCAAAATTCGTGATTATTTAGGGTTTGTTTAATCTAGGTATTAGTACTGAAAATTGCACAAACATTTACTATGTAAGCAAACAAAAGATCATTTACAATTTTAATTCTGTCAGCACGATATTTTCGATAAGGATAACAAATGATCCGGTTTACGTAAAATTTACACAAAATAAACAATATGTTCTTACATTGAAATTATGTGCAAATAAGAAGCCTCTACGATGCCCGGGCGCACTGACTCTTTTCACACACCGAATGCTTATAATGTAGGTACTACAGTTAGCTTTGTCAAAAGTAAGCAAGTTAGCAGGTGTGCCGTTGTGTTTTCAGCACTCAAAGCGTTAAAACCGAGTGACAATACAAAATCTTAGCAGGAAGCCGAATTATTCGACTAGCCTTTTATAAATGAATCACATTGAAACAATCCCCGACCATGTATGCAGTATGAAGAGCCAAAAGCCTGTGATAAATATAAAATATCGCATAAGAATTATGTAAAAATAGCAATGAATCTATTTAAATCTTCGTTCATTTGGATATTGTTTCTCATTGTCTTTGACTTAGGTCTGATTATTTAGCGCAGGTAGACGCAGCCGTATTTTATCTACAGCTTACGTCATATCTAGTACATCTAAATGTATCATGTCATCTCCATTGTCCTAGGTGCACGTACGCATTGCCTACGAAAATAATATGTAGGTACTCTTTTCATATGTCTTAATTTTGAAGTACCTTTGTCAACGTGTTGAACGTAAAAGTAGAGATCCTGACCTGTGTCTTCCTCTCCAGGACATAGGCATTACATATAAACCTATGATATTTATTTCGTAGTTCACACAAACCTGTTGAAAGCATAATTCCAGAAAACTAGTCAATTTTATTATAGCGTACCACAGGGGTCAGTTCTTTGACCACTTCTATTTACTTTGTATGGTAAGTTTTAGTGAAATGATGAGTAGTTTAATGTAGGTAATCAGTCACTAATGGAATGCAACGTCGGAATGCTTATCAGATATCGCTAAATCGTTTGATTACTATTTGCTTATTATCAATGCTTTGTATCTGTTGTTTGAACAACATAATTATATCGAGAAAAAATATGTTGATTAGAATAGTAGGTAACTTAAAAGTATTCAATAACCACAGCTATAAAAAAGCTTCTGCTTATAAACTAAAGTAAAATGTCTTTGTCTAAATCTATTTATTTAGAGATTTAAAAAATCTAAAAACATTAACTTTAATGAAGCTGACTGACACAATCAACGCAAAGCAGGGTATGTTTCTACGCATAGTGTAGGGGTGCACGAAGAAAAATTACTCAAAATTCAAACAAAGCTTAAACTAAAAAAAACTGGCCAAGTGCGAGTTGAACTCCCGCACGAAGGATTCCATACCGTTGTATGGGAGCCCCGCTTAAATATTTATTTATTTTGTTTTTAGTTTTGTTGTTATAGCGACAACAATACATTATTTGTGATTTCAACTGTCTAATTATCACGGTTCATGAGATGCCTGGTGACAGAGAGACGGACAGTGGAGTCATAAGCGGGTCCCGTTTTTACCCTTTGGGTCCGGAACAACGAATACTTAGAAACAAAAACTTAAATATATATTACCTACATTAATACCTAATCGAAACTTGGTAGATATTTTACTTGAATCGTTCAACTACATTCTAGATTCAGATGTAACCGCTTTTGAAATTTTCATCAGTATCAAGTTCTTCCACTGCTCAACGCTTATCACAAAACGTGTTTAATAAGGGTTTACATTGCTCATGTTTAGCCTTGCTAGTGCAGGAACAGTATTTAATCTGAATAGCATCAAATAAATCATCAACAGCATAAAAATACGCCTCCAAGCATATACATCATAATCCACAGCCCGACTTTATTCGCTGCTGGCCTCACGATGTCGTGCCATCTCTCTACCACGGTCTGTGCTGGTGGCATCCACGAGCGCCCGGCGACGCATACTATGTTGTCGACACATCTCGCGACTAATCTTCTGACGCTTCTTCTACCTACCCTCAGCCACCCTCAGCCACCATTCGGTCAAGATCCTACTCCACCTGTCATCACCAAGC
This sequence comes from Horisme vitalbata, assembly GCA_951804965.1. NCBI lineage: Eukaryota > Metazoa > Arthropoda > Insecta > Lepidoptera > Geometridae > Horisme > Horisme vitalbata. Next base: position 33,771,853 of record OX638091.1, on the reverse strand, counting down.
CTCGCAATGAGTCCAAGCAAATTCTAATTCTAATTATTTATTGCTGTAATATTATGTACCGCAATACATAATTATATATTACGGTACATGTCAACATATCTACAACTTAGGTGGTAGGTGTCATAATTATGTACCCGGCAATGATCTAATTTACATTAATTATTAAAATAACATAAAATAAAGTGTCAATACTATAACTAAAAGTAAAAATACCAATAATAAAATATAATAACTACGTAAGCAGTCTTTGATATTAATTTACATTACACGTTGAGTTTAATGAAAGCAAACAACCGATAAAATTAATCCTTTACTAGCATTGTCCGCCTGCCAAGCGTATCCTTGCTAACCTTCCAAATAGAAGCAAGCGAAGGTGGACTTCTTATTAAAGACGCCTACTGCCAAGATATTTATTGCAAAATATTGAGGAAAAAGGGCTGTTAGGGATTTTAAACTCTTCGGATCCAATTCGGATTCGGATCTTCGAATTCCACACCAACCTTACCGCCTTGTGGCACCGTTATTACAAACGGGGTTCTGACTGCCGGCTGCTGCGACATAGCATACACTAACAACGGCGCAGTGCTTCCTTCTTCGTATGAGTTAGTAGCCAACCACCACACCACACCAGCCTATATCAGTTCACTGCTGGACATAGGCCTCCCCTAATAAAGGGGGATATGCCCATAATCCCCACGCTGGGCATGCGGGTTGGGGTTCGCAGGACACAGCTTCTCGCATCACAGACGCTGCTGCCCGTCGTTGGTCCCCTGACCAACAATTGTTGGCTATGCTATGCCGCAATCAGCCGGCCGCCAGAGCCCCGTTCGTTGTTTAGCAGGATGCACCACGTGCAGGTGGGGTTGGCTTGGGTTCCGGAGATAGGGATCGGAACCTGTAGTAGCCAACGGCGCAGTAGAATTCCCTGACCGCCGACGGGCAGTAGTGCTGGTTGTGCGAGAAGTTTTACCGTATCCCAACCCTGCGTGCCCATCGTGGGGATTATGGGCATAATCTCCTTGTTCGGGGAAGCCTATGTCCAACAAAGGACTAATATAGGCAGGTTTCAAAACTGTATACAACTTTAAATTATTACGTAAAATTTTGCAATAGCAATGCAATCACCACGGTTCGTTCTAGAAACGTATTTAACCATGCCTAGTATTACTGAACAAAAAAATATTATCAATAAGACTGATCATCAATCACTATTGGTTTTTATTGTGAACAATTGTTTTGTTCAAAATACGATTGATATTATTGGTAGAAGTTTTTCGATCGAACGCGTTGTGATTGCTGTCGCATTGCTATCGTAAAATTGTAGCTATGGTCTTTTGTATATATTTATTTTTGATAACAAACAGCATTAGACTTAGACTTGAACGTTTAGAAAACCTAAAGCCAATAGCAATAGCCAATAGCTACGTTGAAGGTACGCCTGTCAATTTCTGATAGCAATATACTTGTAACAATTGCTTTTCTAAAACACTAAAATACCATATATCGACATTAACCTTGGCTATCTTTACATTGTTTCAAAGATAAAAGTACTTTTCTGTAGATTATGTAGGCTTTACATATATTTTTTTAACTTCATCATATACCTATCTAATTAAGGCTTTCCTTTCTTTTCTACTATCTAAGTAGGTTTATCTTTACGTACACGTAGCATTCAATATGTAAATTTACAAGGTTCATTTTATTAGTATTTATTCTCTATTGCACAATAAATGAAGCAAAAACCTTTGGTTTGTTATTAGATGTTGGTAGACTTGCTTTATAATTCAATGAATCATAAAATTACAAAAAACTAAACTTTTTGACATAATGACCTACTATTTTAAAGATAAACTACTTACATATAACTTACATACCAAAATTCTTATTTATAAAATATTTACATAAGTCTCAAGATAATATATACATAAAATATTACAAACAGAACATACATATTAAAATAATACTGATGCGCAACTAAGGGTGAATAAGAGCGTTTTCCACAATTTATATATACATAAGTAGACTCAGGAGTCGTACTGACAATAATATAAAAAAGACTTTCGAATTAAACGCTATAACGCCACTTCAAGAAACGTGAATTTAATCATCTATTATCACAAATATATGTTTTCAAACACAATACCGAACATAAGATGCTGGTTGTTTGAACTCTCATTGTTACGTGAAGTGTGAAGCACCCGTGGAGTACCTCACTACAGTAGATCATCGTGAGCTTCATCCACCAGAGGCCAGAGGTATTATCTCAGTTGCACACCGAAATGGTCTGGCCCGGACACTTTTACATTTCATCTGTCATACTCATAACTCAAACAATGTAAATTGACAAACTGTCAAAGTTTGTAAAAACAGGACCGGTGCATAACTTTTGAGTGTGCAACTGAATTACTAAATGAGGCTTCTGGTCACCAGATGGCTGTCCGCCTGGCATTTAGATCTCAGCGCTTATGTACTCCAGAAGATAGTTATGTTATGACGGGCCCTTTTTAATCAGTCGTTATGCCAATTCTAGGTTACTGCGAATAAAGGCTTTTGCATAAAAACTCCGACAGCTGAGCTAACCACTAGAAGGTTATGCTTAAGAAAATAAAACTATTTTTCACTGTTTGATACAAGATGTCCGATACTGCCTTATTCTGTTCAACTGGTCAGTACTTAATGGTTGAGACTTAAACATGTACTATATAGGTAGGTAGATGGTAGTCCGAGTCAAGACAGAGGCTAACATTACATACAAAAAGAAGATAGATATAATAAAATAATACAATTATCTGACGCTGCCGCGCTGATAGCCACCTGTCCATATCCAAGTCGCAGGACATCATACGGTGTGCTTTGACCCAGTGCGTCCGCTCTCTCACCTTCAGCTGTTAGTGGCTTCTCTGGTTGCGCACGCGCCGGTCGCATGACAACCATTGTAGTTAGTATGGACGTACGCAGACAATAAAAAATATTTAAAAAAATTAAAAGTGTAAAGTAAAAAAAATATTAGTACTTATTGTGTGACCGAGGTATTTAATTGTAGTGTTTTGAATTTATCGGACTGAAAAAATAAGGTAAGCGAGAAAAACATAAAACTTATTTTACAGTTAAAACATTTACAGTTTATTTAAGTACGTTATTTTATTTGTATATAGATAGGTATTTTATGACAATATCCTTAGTTAACATTCATAGAGCTCAAAATATATAAATCTTCTTATGACCTATTTATCTCAACAAGTCACATCATATATATCAATATTCACTCAACAATAATATTATAAGGACATTCATGATAACATAAAAGGATGAAGAAAATCCTAATTTATTCAGTCGATTTTTTTTAAGTTCTCCTACGGGTGTCAAATTAGGTTGATTAGATATTAATTATTTGGGTCGTTAGAGAAAACTTCCTGACTGATAATAACATAACGATGTGGTAATTTCTTACACTTTCTTTAGGTGCGTAAGTTATCATCTCTCTATGCGATAATCATTTAAAACAGTTTAGCAGAACTCAACAAAAATATCGTAATAGTGGGTAGTTTCAAAATGATTTTCGTATACCTAAATCATCACATAAATCCTTAAATTCTAAAGTTGGCACTACCAACTACAACTACATTTTTGTATGAAAATGGAGCAGCATCCTCGGGGTAAAATCATCAGTTCATCTAGCAGGAAAATTTTCAAACTTCTCACATCTCCCTACAAAAATAAAGTTCACGCAAACTTTCTACTAAGGTATGGTTTTCACACTCGAGACACGAGTATCAGTAGCTATAGAACTGGCTACGAACATAATTGTTCGGCACTTGCAGAATTCTGAGCCAGTAGGTAATTGGTAAATCCCTGCAAAGTCGTCCGTCTCAACAATCCTCCTGGATTATTTTGGGTTACCAAGTTCCACTATCTATAAATTAAATGAAATAAGCTTCACATTTTCGATCTTAGTGTCATTTTGTACTCCTCCCAGTGTTGGTACCAATCCGTTTCATCCAATTTCACTAGAAATAAAGACACAGATGATAAATATAAGAATAAATTAAAATATAATTATTTATAAGTAAGATTTAAAATCACTTTGTAGCATAATAGTTTTGAAATGTTCCCCGATTCTGATCGCGACACAAGTGAATCGGTTCGACAAGATCTTCCCTCACTTGAACCAAATGCGGTCATTAGCATCCTACGTCGTAACGTAGTTTGGTGAACATGCAGTCTTTGTTGCCTTAGCCTTCTCAATTTTATGAATTTGAGATGTCCATGTAAACCGACAAACTAACCTGTCGTTAAACGGCTGATTAACTTTAGTTCTTTTTGCTTTTAGTTTTCATATATTTTCTGTCATCTTAAACAATGGTTATCTTTAACCTGCCCTTGTTTATGTCGGTGCACATGGGCCTTGATATAAAGGCAAATTTTCGGATCCGGTTTATTTTTATTACCGAATGCAAAATGTTTATCGTTATTTTATCGCAAACGAGGTGAAACTCAGTGTTTTTGGAAACATACCGGAGGACCTGGCTTCAAGTTCCTTTTGATATTTTCTGACGCGGATTGCGTTGAGGGAATACGACCACATACCACCAATGATCGTCATTCTTAAACATTCTAAGCACACCACACCACCACACCAGCCTATATCAGTCCACTGCTGAACATAGGCCTCCCCTAATAAAGGATGATATGCCCATAATCCCCAGCTTCTCGCACCACCGACGTTGCTGCCCGTCGGTGGCCAGGGGATTTAACTGATCAGGGAATTATTTTTCTAAGCATAGTCAAATGATTATGGTTCAAAATAATGGCAAGATATATAGCCTCTGGGTCTGGCGGGGTCTGGCAGTACCTACCCACAACAACCGCTTGGTTTGAATATTTATTGATCTCCTCAGCTAACTTACATAGTACGTAATTATAACCATCATTGGCGTTACAACGTTTATCATCATAGATGATTTAGGTGTTGTATAAAACAGCTGAAAGTTAAACACTTTCGTTCGTGGCTGGAGAGGCCTATGTATACCTAATGGGTAAATAACTGGAATTAGATAACACTAACATAAGATAAAACATCTACCATTATTCCACACTTAAACATATCAATTTTGTCTTTAACTTTAGGTAACACTTGGTAGTCGATGCGTGACGAAAATGTTTCGTTTTTCACAGTATATAATTTTCTTATGAAATGCTTGTAGATTTTTGTTAGTAAAATATTTTTCACGCTTGAGTGCAGCTGCCTACCTACTTTCGGCATAGCTTCTTAATTTTGGCATAGCACCATCTGGTTATATTAGGTGTGTCGAATTGGGCATGTCGCTATTTTAATTAGATTCTTTTAAAAACATAACTCAAGGTCCAATATCGAAACTATAAATAACATCGGCAATTGAAGTGCTGTTATATGGTGTAATTCCAAAGGACGCGATACTCAGCGATAGCGAACAAACGTTAAATCTATTCATCATTGTAAAGTATTTGATATAGTACATTTATATCAAAAGAATCATTTTAATTTCCATTAAAGTGAATGAATAAGCGGCGATGCTGGTGTGGTGGGGTTTATAGGCATATGCCTCTTCATATTAAGGAAGGTCTATTTCCAGAAGTGGACTGTTAAGGCTGGTGTATTTGTATATTTTCATTTATTTTCATGTTTAAAAACCTTAATATAAATCCGTTTAGCGTTCGATTCTGTGATCTTCGCCGTGTTATTATTAATCCCTCCTGCTCAACTTTCCTTTAGGTGTAGTGAGCTATAGTTCTTCCATCTTATTAATGTATTTTTGACATTTGAAACTCAATGCTGCCAACGTTCTTATCTAAAACAGTCCGAACCCAAAGCTAAAAACGTTCGTTTTGCAATCCGTTTTTTTTTCGTAATAAATAAATGACTTTTCATACTAAGCTATGATGCCCTAATAGATAAAGAGGTATCATACAGATGGATGACAAAAATAAGTTATTTGTATTATTTGCATATCAAACAACACTTTTTAATAATATGACAGGATGTATAGGAAAATAATCCTAAATACATTAATATTTTGTATAAAAATGTTACCAAATGCGTTGACAGTTGCTAATATAAGAGGATAAAAAGTCCGCCGAAATCAAATGAAGTCCGAAAACAGACCAAAAGTCTCCATTCAGAAACACTGATGGCAGTAGTGATTGCAGCTATCTAAATACTTAGTTTAGCGATTTGACAACGTAAAATCGATAGTCGACTATACTTCTCGGTTTTAGTTGTTTGACATAAAATAGGTATTTTGGTATTGGCGATGAGGCCTTATTTTTTTCGATGCCACTTTTGCCATGAACTTCGTTTGTAATATTCGTTTCAGTAGTAACACTGATGCCTAGTGCTTCTGCAACATGTTCATGCACTTTTGAAACAGGCAGAAGGGGTCCATTGTTTTGATTTTCCTTTTCAAAATACTCACGCAGGCGTATAACCAACTCCTTCGATTGTAATTTTAGAATGACCTACCAGAGAACAGACACTGGTCGCTCTATTTTGCCTTTTCTCTTACGCCCAACAACCTCCTGTGTTAGCAATCGTGAAAAGCATTTTTCCTTTGACGCATGCTGGTCACAGTTTCCAGGAACATCATTTTGACGTACCTATATTCAAACCTAAGTTATTTGATTAAAGAGTTTTCATGTCTTTTTCATTCAATACTTTTTACGCCATTTAATTATATCATTTTCTTCTACAGTATTAGCAATACAATTTGGACAATACCAACTTGTGATTAAAATAAAAATAATTCTAGTTCTTGATGAAATAATTAATTTGTTGAGATATTAGGACAAAAAATTATATCAGTTTTTTATTCGACGATGGTGTCAACAACCGATTTAAAAATCGTTCATGTTATGTTGCTGCAATCACTAGTTCTGGACTTTGACAAATACATATTAAGATGGAAATACTGTAGGCGGCTGAAATTTTTTGTCACAGATTAGACATTACATAGGAAGCCTAAATCTGAAATGGCGTAGTGCAAAACATTTCGTCGACCGAGGGTTATTATTTTTTTCATGGCCAAACAGCGAAAATAAGTTTATACTACACCTGCTCGGAAAGTACCTTGATACTTTATCAAATTTACGGTAGAAAGTACGTCATTGCATATCGAACAAATATGCGGGGAGAAAACGCATCTGAGCGGGAGAGAAAAGTGTATGAAAATCCATTTCGTACGTGGTTTTTCTTTTTTAATTTTGGGTAAGACTATGCGCTGGTAAGCTAAATATCAAAAGTCAAAAAGTTTTTACAGTGAGTTTTTATCTCCAAGTTCGCAAAATAACACTGGCCACTAGCTAAAAAAAAAGCACTGGCTAGTCAAAGTCAAAGTCAAAGTCAAGTTAGTTTTTTATTTTCCTCGTAGGTGTAGTATAAAGCACTATGTATCACTCGAGAGAAAGTGCGATTCCCGATCTCGGGTGTTTTAAAGCCCTCGCCTACGGCTCGGGCTTCAAACGACACCCTCGACGGTAATCGGTCACTTTCTCCTCTCGGTGAACAATGTACTATATTTTTGGTAATCTGACAATGACAATGACATTTGTCGCTGTTTTCCCGGCATAGACAGTAGGTTATTAGGTTTTTTTTTATAACCATCCGGAAATCCTTCCCAACTACTACGACTACCCCGACTTGAGTCAAAAGCTTCAAAAATAAGTAAATTTCATCCCAGCAAGCAAGATTTTGTGAATGTATCGCATTCACAAAATCGTTGAGATATCTTTCGAGTATGTTCATGTTGTGTCGCTAACTTTACACGCACGTTCAGACTTCGTGTTATATCAACGGCCACTCACCGGCCGATTCTAGTTGCGAAATTATAATACACTTGGAACTATTACTTCTATTGACATACTTATGGAAGTAGCGAAGTAATTTGTTTATTTGCTATGGCAATGAATTTGTGATATAAGTGGTACCTGCTTAACTATAGTTGTTCTCGTTTTGAACCGGTTGCATTATTAAATACAAGATATCAACATAACACAAAGTTACACCTGTTTCTAGGGTAGACGGAAACCACGGATTTACACTTTCCTCACCACGATCCTGAAAGTAATATACCAAAACAATGCAACAGATTTATCTGCTTTTGGTTAGTGATTATCTTGAAATCATCATCATAACCCTTCCGAACCCCTCGCGCTCTCATCACCATGACGACGTCCTTGAGGACCTTGCCTCATTCTTCCATGACTATAAATATGATACATACAATATCGAAGTAAACCGAGACAGTGGAGCATGTACAGCTGTGCTTACAAAGCCACGTCCGGGAATCACATCAGCGTGCTTAAAAAAATATTTTTGTCATTTTGTGTGAAAATTAAATATGGTGAAAGAATTCAGTCCGCTTCTTCATGTTGAACTGATAAGAACACGAATATTTAAAGTTTTGCAAACAATGCACGAACGGAAGCCGGTGTTTTTCTACAACGGCTTCCTGGCACCACGTGCCGATGTTGCTTTCGAAATGTCTTAATTCTTGTTTCAACAAAACCTCTACACCGTCAATATAGCACTGGCCAAAACATTATAAATGCTTTATATAAATTACAGCTCCGTAGGTATTTACAGCTGGCTAGTTCTTAATGTTTTGAACCTTCCAAAATATGGTTTTGTTCGATTATTTTCCGTTATATGCTGGCTAAGTGCGTATACTTGGTAGGTCATTTGATTTGTTTCCTTTACATTGAATCTCGTTTTGTTTAGTACCGACCGGTACCTAGCAGCCTTTCCAAGGTTTGTAACCTTATTCGTGATTACATTAACGGTTCTTTCCCTGATATGAGTGATACTTAAATTACCTATCTGAGATTTATTGCATACCAGTAACATGCTTCAAATTTTCTGCTTCAATTAGACAGATATAGTTAATTTAAATTAAATATTAAACTAAACTAAATAAAAAGTTATATAGAAAACTTACAATTTAATCTGTCAATGTTTTCCTTGGCATTGTCACTGTGTGACAAAACTCCTTTAAATTAAATAAAGATTTAAAAAAAAAAAAAACTGTCAATACCTAACCTAATAGTCCACCTACCTACATAGCCTAGAGTCTAGGCTATGTAGGTAGGTAATCGGCCTTGTATTCGTCTAGGCCCTAGACGAATACAAGGCCGATTCATTTTATCATTTGAGTGATCTTCCGAAACGAAATTTAACTCACAAATAGTCAGGGTACGATTGAAAGTTTACGATTAAGTGTTCGTATTTTCAAACATAGCAAGAATGGCATGCGCGTGCACTTCTATTTTTTAAACTCTGCTATTGTTCATCTGATTAAATAATCCTGACCTTATAACTACTATATAGTATACTAAATATAACTTCTCACTAAGCATATAATAGTGTTTCACCCTTTAGTCGAACAAAAACGGAATTTGCCCGTAGTACGGTTGAATGCGTCGATGCGTCGAGCTCAGGACAGGGCGCAATGGCGCTCATTATGGGAGTCGGAGGAATTATTATGTCCAGCAGTGGACTGCCATAGACTCATGTTGATGATGATGACGGTTGGGCTAACTTAACGGACGATGGAAAAAACAAAACTTTTATTGTTCTGTTGATTGACCGAATGTAGGTACATCTCAAAACTGTATAATCCGGTGGTAATAAAGCGAAAAATATTAATTCACCAATCAGACTATATCACTAAACAATTTTCTTCACGGAACCGTGATAAAGAGACTGCCAGACAGCGCGACAAGTGTCATGTGCAAAATATGCGAATTAGCATAACTACTTTCTATGTAGGCAGAAGACGAATTTAGTGGTCGAGGATTCGTGAAAGGAACCATAAAACAAAAACTTAGGTACATAGAAGGTTCATATATATTTTGAGAATAGATTTTTATATATTCTATTCGATAAATTGGAATATTATTTTGTTTTTACTTTAAAAAGCTTAGAAAGCTAACAAAAATCTAGCAAAAAAAAAAACTATGTCCTGACTACAATAAGCGTCTCGGTAAAAGTAGTGTAGGACGCCCTCCGGTGAAGTGGAGTGAGGATCTGCGAAATGCTGCTGGTAGAATCTGGATGCGTCGAGCTGAGGACAGGGCGCAATGGTGCTCTTTAAGGCCGCCGCCCAGCAGTGAACTTTCATAAGATGATGATGAGGATGATGCCGATGAGTCAAAATTAATAAATTAATTTATAATAATTAGTACGATTTAAAACTAGTTTAAACTGATTAATTAAGAGATTACTACAATGAGCAGAAATGACCAAAACAACCAAAAATAAAATAAAAATCAAATTAACAGAATATTAATCGTTATATAATATGTACCTTGGTAAGTATACTTGTTATACTTCCTAAAAGTCCCTACCTTCGACTGCTTCGACTTTCATCACAATCGATAAGAGAAAAGAAGGGCGCTTTGCATTGATGCAACAGACAACGTTGCGTTGCGGAATAATTTGTTATGTACATTATAAAATGGTATTACCGTTGTCCATTATAATTCTCGATGGGCAATGACACGGCACTTTCACTCCGCCTTTAGACTTCACCGCCTTATTAGGTTAGGGCACTTCCGTAGTCCTAGGCTCTTCCCTTACACACCTACGATTAAGTAAGGCCTATGTGTATTTATTGGCTTCCGCCCGCGGCTTCACTACCGTGGCATAAAAATATAATTTATAATATTATTTATGGTTTAGACCTTACTCTTAGCACAGGCTAGTGTTGTCCAACAATTCAATACGAAACCTACTCAAAGGTCTGCTGGAAGAAAACTCTTTAATGGTTTATCTCGCCTTTCTACATATTTTTTGTCATACATTTTGTTTTTATTATTTCTGTGTACAATAAAGAATTACAATTACAATAATGTTTGATCGATTCACCAGTTTTAATATTTGCAAAATTTCAGTTCAACTGGTTTAGTAGGTAGTTTTGCTTTGAAGGAGCAACATACGAGTAGATACCGATTGTGTCGTAGGTAGTTAAGGATTTTAACTTAGCTTTGACTAGCTAATAACTTCTGTATATATGATTGGTGCGATGATTTCTGTTGCTCTGTGATGATTTATGTTGTACTGTTTGCTCTGAGACAAACCCTACGGGTTTTACAGTGTACCTACATTTTTGAATATACTTCTGAAGTTAATTACGTCAAAGATTACAAAAAGCCAACGATTAGAATCATAATTCATAACCCCATGGATCATTCGTTTCCTAACCGCCAGTATGTCGGCTACACGAGCATTCTTACGTAATTATTTAATTTGTCTTACACACATCATTTTGTATGAATTATTTACTAGGTTTGCGTTCACTGCTTATATAAAACTATCTGTGTGCAATATATTAAATTGCGATAGAGCGTAGAAGGCAGCCCTCAAATAGATGCAAGCGATCCAATTTGGGTTTTATAAATTGTTTTTGTACAATGAAGTGACTTAATTGTAATTTATGTAAATCTTTTGCTTTTTATCCAGACAGTCTGACCCACCCTGATCTTGTCACTTTTGAATAGCTACTTCATCCGTCCAAGACTGGACACACCCAAACATTTCCTCTTAACTTAACCCTTACCGAAAAAAAACTAGTTACTACCAGTAACTACTAGTTCTTCCGGAGGCTGATAGATGTACTAACCTAAGTAATGATTGTATAATGTATGATATATTGATAATGCATGTATCCAAAAATACTGGACTCTCTAAGTACTAGTGTTTTCCATACTCAATCCAAATAGTCCAACGCGGAATTAAGTTATTCTTAGCCAATTGTGTTTCAATCAAGGAAATATCGCGGGCATAATCAATAACAAATGTTATGTAACCTAACTACGCTATGATCGCTTTATTCTTTAACGTTGACGATAGTTTATATGCATGTAAATGTGACCGGCTACTGGACATAGGCCGCCCCTTATAAGTAGGGGGACATGCCCATACTCCCCATGCTGGGTATGCAGGCTGAGGATCGCAGGGCACAGATTCTCGGACCGCCGACGACTGACGTAGGGAATTTAGCTTTGCCGATGTAGAATGCGCTGCTCACGACCACCAGAGCCCTGCTTCTTATTTAGCAGGGCGCACCACTGCGATGTTTATTTATCAAAAACGCTGCATCCTGTGCACTAGCAGGTGAGATTGGCTTGAGAGTTGACACATCCCAATACTTTCAGCGATCTGCATAAATGTTGACACACTTGATGGTGACACTTGGTTATCTGGCGTTCATCTAGTCTTCATAAGTGACCAGAATTTCATCAATATTCGAAGTAAGTTTACACCTGAGCAAACAAACAGGTAGCCAATTCTGGTTAAAGTCATGCTCGAGATGAACATCGCTGTATCACCAATGCCAAAGCTTTATTCGACATTAGGTTCAAGCGAGCCCAGTTTATTTTAGTCTTCCGCCTTGCGTCTCTTTAACTTAAAAACATATTTAAAACAAGAACTTAGTATATAAGATCAACATATTTTTCTCAAAAATTTACTTTTTGAATGTTAAGACAAGTATGTTTGACCTGTGATATGTTGTTTTTTTATCTCGAGGATCGCGTACCTACCTCGTGTTATGTAGACAGGTGATCTTCAGCAATGTAATTAGCCAAGCAAGGCTCTTTCGTTCTTAACGCCGAGGTCGGTCGGTGAGATTATTCGAAGATTTTCCTTTAAACTGTGGGAGTTGGTGTGAGGTATAAGGTATTCCAAATCCATCTTTGGTACCCAAGGCAACCTCACCGGCCCGGGGTGCACCCTGCTTTCTAACAAACGGGGCTCTGATGGCCGGCTAGTTCCCTGGCCAGCTGACCACCGACGACGTGCAGCAGAGTCAGCGGTGCGGGAAGCTGTAACCTGCGATCCCTAATCTGAATGCCCAGCGTGGGGATTATGGGCATATCCCCCTATTTGGGGAGGCCTATGTCCAACAGCGGACTGATATAGGCCGGTGTTGTTGTTCCTTTAGACGCGAATCTCAAACTAGTATATTTTTAACACTAGGAATTAAAAAATCCCAATGTGTGGAACCCCATCTCCACTCTGCAAAGCGAACCCCCTGTTATTAGGTATTTTCGGACTTCAAACCTTCTTTATCGTCATAATTTAATATAGGTATTCTATGTACTCGCAGGTATGAAAAACATAACCCTTCCTTTTTTTCTGCAGTAGTTGGGTAAAAACATGAAAAAAGGAGCATCTAATTACATGAATACAAAGTTTTTGTTTGTTGGTAGGTTGTTCAATTTTATGAAGCTAATTTAGTAGGGATTCTAGGTCATATGTACTCGACAGCAAACAACATAATTTACATTAGTTGCAGTGACGGTAATATTGTTTAATCTTAATTGTTCATGAGTTAGCATTGTAGATTACGATTCTACCTCCAATGAGTGGTCTGCCTTCACACATTCCTTCATCGTCATCAGTTCCGCCGGGGAAAACTACTAATCATTATAGATTTTGGTAAGTAGCTGATTGTAGTAAAAAAAAATTGACCAAATATCAACTTTTAAAATAAATCGGGGGGATGACTTTTGTTTAAAGTCCTCTATTTTTTTTAAAATATATAGCTTTTTGAGGTTTTGTTAATACATCTCTGAACGCGGTGAAACCTTCCAGATGGCAGCGGTATGATAAGAAAAAAACCTCGAACGAAGTCGCGGGGCATCAACTAGTCATTACTAAAAATTGCCGCGAAAAACCCAACAACAATACTTAAATGTGTATATTTAATATTCCGTTTTATTATTTATTGAAACAATAAAATGTTGAGGTTTATGAACTTATTGCGAAAGGAAACCAACCAAAACTTTAAGAATATTTTTTAAGTAGAAGCGGTTGGGTGTTATTTCTATTTTATGTTAGGTACCTCTTTTTTGTGCTTCCTTATTTGGAACCGGTTTGGAAATTAACGCCTGAGCTTTATTTAAAATAATTAATGATACCTGTAGCTGGTTATGTATTTTAAATAGACAATCATAATGTTATTTTTTGCTGTACTCCACCTAACCATGTGCCAGCACTACAGTGAGTCGATCAGTGATCAAAATGACCAGTTGCCGCTGTGTAAAACATCATTTAGATACAAAGGCCTCGGTTTTAGGGTTCCGTACCCAAAGTGTAAAAACGGGACACTATTAACATATTTTTGTATTCCTTAAACTTTTATGTTAATCGAAGTACTACCTATGGTCAAAGTTCACGCTCCGTTGATGGGTTTGCCTGCAAGAGCAGCTTTGGTAGCCGACTTGGCTTAAAGTTTACCTATGTTAGGTGGATGCTGATACCCCGTAATATCCTTGGTTTTAAAATATAGGTACACGATTTGCGGAATGTTTCTGTACTAAAATCGAGGCAGTCCTAAACATAGCTTTTGGCATCTTGTTATTTAATTGAATTCATGTAATTGTTGTCAACCGTGTTAATTAAATAAATAAATAATAATAGCTGTAATAAATAAGTTGGTCATGTTACATCATGGTATTGAATTATACTAAAAGAATGTGAGAACGAAGAAGAGCTGGATTGATTGTGTGAAACGGGTGAATACAGAATTGAAGGATACATTGCCGAACCCATCTAGTAAAGGACAAAAGCAGCCGTACATATTCGGCATACATAAGCTCCGTCAAACTGACAACCTAGACCTACTCACACCGATTTATTCATAATACTAATAATCCAGAGAACCTTACAAAACATATATCCTAATTTGAACATTACTAATAAGAATTGTCCAAACTAAAATTTGATTTGGACATCTATAGCTTCACAAAAAACATAAAAGTCTTATAAGGAAACATTTTAAAATAAATTGCGACTATGTGTGTTAAGGATATCGTGTTTTTGTCGGTCATCTGCCGGTTTTGACGATCATCGGGATAAAGTTCTTGTTCAAGATCTCGGATATATATATATTTTTATATTTATCTATTTGGTTTTCTTCCCGTGCATGTCGTTCCATATTATAATTAATATAGAAAAAAGAACACACCGACCTGCCTGTGTATGTACTAAACACCGATCCTCCTGCCAAGCGCGATGATTATTACAAACCTTTCTCAAATTGTCAGAGTTCTGCGATGAATTCTGAATATGACCAAAGAGGTTGGATTTTTTGTTATATACTAATTCTATGACTATGACCGTTCGAAAAGTTTCCGAGTAGAATCTGTTAGTTTGCGATCGATTCGACTTCGATTCTTGTACGGATTTCACTCCGACACAATTGCGGCTCAATCGTCACTGACTATTTGGTAACAGAGAATAGTTTATTAGTTACAAGTAAGTAAGTAAGTAAGTTTTTTTGTCAAGTGTAGAAGTCTCCTAAATCCTACACTATATCCTATATCCTACGCTATATCTATCCTTCATGGGGTTGTTATTTTTTCCACAGACTAAGTGCATACTTCACTTATTCTGTATGCTTACTTTTCAGATTATCAAAATAGTATGTCAAGTTTTAGGTACAGACAAAACGTACTTGTAACCCAAAGTACGTCGCGGTCGTTGTCCTTATCATTATGAATTTCGCTAACTCGTTCAAAGCCTTCACAAACAATCTGTCTTGTCTTGTTTGCTAGACATTGTTGATAAGTACTTATTGATGTCCTCTGATTTATAAGTACGAGTACAATGTCTTCAAGGAAAGTGTTTGTTGTTACCTCAAATCTTATAATGAAATTATCGTATGACTGTGCTGGTTGAGTGTGTCAATAAAAATTTCATGTCTTTATCTAAAGGCTAAAGCAGACGTGCTTCTTTTAGCATCGGCGATAAGCGCTCGAATTTCTGAGTTTGATCGCAGTTTTAGAGTTTTAGCTATTGTATCGATGCCGCATTGCGATGATGTCAAAGCCTCGCCAAATCATAGGAAATTGCGTTTTAAGTGTAGTGTGGAATGTTTGAACAGTTTGGTCGCTGCATCCAGCTTCTGAAAAGCTTAAAGTAGGATATCTGCTAGGGCCATAAATACCAATCTGTTTTATTTTTAGTAATTTAACGGTATTTCTTCAATAGCATTCTGGCTATTGAAGAAATACCATTAAATTACTGAGCCATTACTTATTATGTCCTCAGTTTTAGTTCCTCTCAAGTAAAGCTATTTATGATCATAATCACCAGCTAGACTCCCAAAACTAATGATCAGTTGTAGTTAGCAAGTATAACCGTCTAGCCATGACCTCTAGGCAACTCATGCGCAGAGCAAATCCTTGGTAACCCACCCAGCCCAACAACCGGTAATTTTTTCTCATGCCATTGTTGTCAAATTAAGAACACTCGGCTTGTTTATTATGATTGCAAATGATGCGTTAATTTTCAGTCACTATTATCTTTGTGTACATTAAATTCTTACGCTTATTCACATAATTAAAATTTATTTTATATTTGTGATTTCTAAATTACTTGGAACTCCATAAACACTCGGTTTTTTTTTATATCATGATAATTTGAGAACTAAAAATTAGATTTGTAATATAAACGGGGATCGAATATAGTAGCGTATAAGCTAAGTTAAAAATATTAAGGTGATAAATTAAGTAATACCTACAAAAAATAAAATAGGTGGTTTAAAATACTGGGGTAAATGTAACCGTTAAGAATATCCGGATTTTAATAATGGAAAAGAAAACAGAGGTAAAATAGGTAACCTTTTCGGTGCATTGTCTGACTTCTAAGTGACAGACAGTTTGCCTTATATTTCCCTACAGATGTTGACACATGTAGTGGAATATGTCATAAAGATAGGGGACAAACAGTGAAGGTGACGAGCGTTAAATTGTAATTATCATTGTTTAGAGCCAGTCACGGAGTGAGTGCGGCATTTTCATCTCGTGTGAGAAAAATTGATTTTGTGATTATTTAGTGTTTAATTTGTGCAGGGTAAGTTTTTGCTTATATTCTGGTTTAAGAATTTAGATCACACTTAAGTAGACAAGCAAGGCGGTGTTGGAGCTTGTCTTGTTTTTTTTTAAGAATGGTTTGGTTTTAAGCTTGACTACGTACTGAACGGCGACGTTGGAACGAGACGAATCAAGATGATTCAAAGCGATCCTAGATTCTTATTGGATATTCGAGATCGACTTAATTTCAATCACTTTTAGTACGATACCCAGCCCACGAAATGCGAAAATTTCAAGGATCGTATGTAGGTAATAGTTAAATATATCAACTCTCGCGTAAATACGTGCAAGAACCAAATGTAAACTGATAGTACTATTTTACAAATGAGATTTATCGTCATAATAATTATGTAGATTAGTTGAGCGTGTTTTCTCTCTTATTTTATTTGCAAATTTTGCATAAAAAAAATCATCAAGGCTGATGTTGTGTTGTTTTATAAAAAAAAACTATTTTTATACTTATACATAAAAACTCCCAGACCCTTACTTGCAGATCATACAAATATTTGTCCCGGGATGGAAATCGAACCCGCAACTTTCTGCGTATAAAGCGGGGCTTCGTTCAGTTTTAAATTAATTGTAAAGTAGTTTTAGAAGGGCTATAAAGTTATTCAATCATTCTATATCATTGCTTTACAAATATCCGTTTGCGTTACAATATTTCAATTGCACAAGCTGCTTGTGGTAGGTATATTAATGCGACTAACATTATTTAATGTGCGAATATTTTACTGTAGGATGAACGTAAAGTTCATCCTATTCCATAAAGTTCATTCACTTACCTACTTATTTATTTATTCTGTCTCTTATTTATTTTTAGAGTTTACTTATTATTTTTTCTACCATTTCACATAGCAAATTTGTAAGCACCACAAATCTCCACACTACATAAAAAATATCTGGAAGAAAATGCTACTTAGCATTAAGTTCGCCTGTGTACTTGTTTTATCTTGTGCAATCAAAAAAAATCTATCTATGTTCGTATCATACAGGATGTTACGGTATTACCACAGAAAAAAATAGTAAGTACCTACCTACTTATTACTATAACCGTGAACAAAATATCATATTTTAAAACTTTATAAAATTGCTTGCTCAGCACGTTGACTACGCGGGCGTCCGCCTGACGCTCAGTTGTGTTTTTAACAGGATTGGACAGGCTCATAAAGTCGTAAGATTAGGATGGATTAAGTTAAAGATGGATGATGATTATATAGCTATTACTTTTAATTAGACAGATAATACTTACTTGACGTCACAACACAAAGGAAACTTAGCACCTAACAATGGGTGAAGTACCTATCGTCGACTGATTTACAACATGAATGACCGATTGAAGATAGTTTCATGATTCACGTGACAGCCAGTAGTGGTGCCCTGTGAAATGACTCTCCGGACAAGATGCTGCCATGAGCCCTCGCAGACTGCACACTTTTTATCGGTGGATAGTGAATCAGCTGCTAATGCATAATCGGCCGGTACTGAATCCTTGTAATATGCGCACTTGCATCTTCATACTGATCAAGAGCTGTTATGGGGAAGTGCGTTTATGTGCACCAAGAAGTGAGTGTGCTTCACAGCTATTCTATTATTATTACTATTCATGGAAAATTGTAGTCAGGTTCACCGATGGCCTAAGCTGGGATACCTACAAGTTAGCTATCCTTCAGTGGTTAGCGAGTAGTGTCTGACTAAACTGCTCAGGTGCCATTCATGGACAAATGGTAGCGCCTTCAGCATACGAGTAGGTAACTAATCTCGGCAGCGAGACCCACTGCATATTGGTCCTAGTATTTGTCATTTTAACCGTCTGCTTCATAACCTACCGGTTGTTAACGGGAGCCCGACAAAACTATCGGCCGATAGAAAATCTACAGATTGCAATAAGTTCGTTGAGAGCCAGCCAGCATCACATAAGAAGATAATAATTTATTAATATATACATAAATATATATGGACCGACGACATAATCTGTGGATGGAGAGGGCTCAAGACCGTTCTTCGTGGAATTCCTTGGGGGAAACCTATGTACAGCAGTGGACTTCTATAGGTTGTTGTTGATGATGATGATGATACAAAAATAATATATAAATAAGTACAATTAACACTAATTAATTAAAATATAATGTTTCCACTCATTAATAATGCATGTTTGTCAAGTTTAAACTTAAAATGATGGAGATGAGATACCAACAGTATCTGCCAATTATTATTTTGGAACTTGAAATCACATTCAAATAAAAGTGGAAAATGTAATTAAATATCGTCCAAAATATAAGTCGTAAACAGATGGAGCGCGTTAATGTCTTTTGTATGGAATAACGGCTTCGATCTTATATTATGAATTATTATTAGCATCCGCCCGCGGCTCCGCTCGCGTGGTACCGGGATCAAAAGTAGCCTATGTGTAATTCGGGTCACATACTCCGCCGTTACAGAGTTGAGCGGGAACAAACACATCTACTGTCATCCAAACTTTCGCAAGTGTTTTATAACTTTAATCATAACTATAGTGGAATCACTTTATAACTAACTAACTTACTGACGTAGAAACGGCTAGACTAGTTTATTAAAGCTACTTATAGCATAGCATTATGTCGTGCGGCATTTTGTTATGGGGGAATGCTGCAGATATCAACACCATATTTATGTTGCAGAAGAGGGCTGTCAGTGCAATTTATAATATGGCCCCAGAGAATCACTTAGAACTAAGTTTAAAGAAATAAATGTTATGACAGTGCCGTGCCAATATATATATGAAAACTTAATGTATGTCCGAAAACATATTAACATGTTCAAGAAAAATAGCGACTATCATAATGTTAACACTAGAAATAAAGATAAACTAGCTGTTCCCACTGTAAGGCTCCATAAAGTTAGTCAATCTTTTAAAGGGATGTCTGTACGATTTTTTAACAAAATCCCAAATGATGTGATTAATCTATCTGTAAATAAATTCAAAAATGTTGTTAAACGTAATCTATGTAATAAAGCTTATTATAAAATATCTGATTATTTAGATGACAAAAAAGCTTGGGATGAAACTGCCTCCAACTCCATCAAAAACAATGTAATAGATATTAAGTACAATGACGTTAAAAAAATATAAGCCAAGCAGAGTTTCTTACCAATTCTTCTCTGTTTGGTCAAGTTACGAATTGGTGGTACATTAAAAAAAATTACGTTTCAAAGTGTACTATACAGTTCCTACTGAATAAATGAATTTTGACTTTTGACTTTTTGACTTTTATAAGCGACTACTACTATCCGCTTAATTTCCCCTGATATACTTGGATAGGTTATTGTCTATCTTTTTCATGCATACATCTTTCATCATCATTATCATCGGCCTATAGCAGTTCACTGCTGGACCTCCACTATTGAGCGCCATTGAGCCCTGCCCGCCCTGTTGACATGTGTGATGACACGTTAATATGTCGGTAAAACCCAAGTTAAGTTGTCAATACATTAACAGGGTGATCACGACTCAGCGGCCGTGACGGCCAGGGTCATCATGACGAAATGACGGTACGAGAAATTATTCTTTTCCTCCACTAGATCAGTAGGATATATAAATAAATAATGTCTCACATTTTCACATATCACATCCCCAATGTAAGCAGAGTCATTACACTAGTTGACTGTTATACTACTTTTTTTTAGCTTTTGTCCGTGACCTTGCCCGCGTTGTACCTGGATAAAGTATCTCATTTGTATGGTATTCCTCGTTATGCTAGCCAAGAACTACTTATGCACTATTTTGGCGTGAAGGAGGAACAACATATAGGTATCTTCACATTTCACAAACTTTCGCATTTATAAATACCTTTAGTATGCAATGCAAGCAAGCTGAAGTGGCAGTGGGCTGGCCATATCTGCCGAAGAACCAATAACGGTTGCGGTAAACGAGTTCTTGAATGGAGACCGCGGCTCGACAAACGTAGTGTAGGACGCCCTCTGGCCAGGTGGAGTGAGGATCTGCAAAAGGTTCTGGTAGAAGCTGGATGGGTCGAGCTCAGGGCAGGGTGTAATGGCACTCATTAGGAGAGGCCTATGTCCAGCGGTGGACTGGTATAGGCTTACAATGATGATGATGAAATTTCTTTAGAGTGAAAATAGGATAGGAAGTAAGATAAGAGCTAGATGGGGCGATTTAAGCGCGAATCAAGTCGCACGTGGCCTATCAGGGTGCTATCAGGCTTGCAAAATGACACGTGAAATGTGACGTGCGTCCACATGATTACGCGCGATTCAACTCGCGCGTAAATCCCATCTGAACTAGCTCTATCATAGGACTCACAATCGATGTCATTTAATGACTCAATTAATCATTAAAATATAAATATGTATAGTGATGGCACATTGATGGCATATAATGAATAACGGGGTGTACAGCTGCTATAACGGCGTTATTAACTAGGTTAGTTTAGCAACTAATTTGCATGTTAAAACTATCCTTATTACATTTGGTAAGAGAACTATAGCTGTTATTTTTTATTGATTTGTGTAAATTCAAAAACATCGCAGAGCGTCAGAATATTACAAGCTATAAAATGAAACAAAGAAAATAAAACTAAAACCTGATCGAAAGGTCTTGAATGGCTTGAAATTAATTAAATATTTTACGAGTATTACCTAATAATATAATACACGTTTTTGCTATAAATAATTATTTGTGTTGTAAAGTGCAAATAAAAAACGATAAACATTAGAGATTCAAATAACATAGGTACCGACTTATACAAAAGTATCTTCTATTGATTACGTAACTATCTAATTCGAACATAGCACACAAAGATTTTTTTAGCTCCATATCTATAAGCATGTGACAGATTTTTCCTTTTAAGTGCCAATACTTACAAGCTAAGAAAACATTAACTTAAGTCCCCTACCTACCTATTACAGGGATAATAAATGAAAAAGTACAAAATATGGTTTTTCAAACGAAGATAATTGTAACTCATTGGTAAAATAAGCACAGCGACCACGACCCTGAATCACTTTGTCAGTTGATATGTTTCAATCATGTGATCACTGTTCAATGTTCATTGAGTTGATTAAGCCTAGTTTAATGAAAAAACTATGTTGATTACGATTACGCAGGGAGGATTAGTTTTCATGCTAATAGTGACGAGCCTACTAGTTTAATAACTAGTAGACTATTTCTACTAGTGAAAACTATTTGGGCCTTTTTTTATTAACTAGAATGCAGTTTGTTTTGCAAATACGTAAAAAAACTGTAAAACACTTTATTTTTAGAGTTCTATGGTTCTATGGGAAATAATATAGATGGGTACACAGGGTACTTTAATGTATGTACCATAGAATTATGGAACTCTAGAAATTAAGTCTTGAGAGTTATTGTTTTTGTATGATAAATCCATACCTACTCAAAGATGACAAAAGGCATGCTAGGTATCTAGTTTCGTCGTAAATAAAAGTACGTGAACCACCTTATCTTATGTAGACAAGATACAAAAACCATTTTAATAACAACTAGACTAGAAAACTCCGGTCAGGACCAGTTTTAAGAATCTGCGCAAAGCTAAGAAGGCTAGGTATAATAAACCTTGCCTTCTTATCCTTTGCACTACTTATATAAATAAGTACCTATCGGGGTTTTACAGTCTACGTTACAACTTAATAACATTCCGATCAGAAACATCACACCATATACCACACGAACGAAACCGTAGGCGGAAGCTAGTTGTGAATAATCCGATGCAAGTGGCTTACAACACAAGAGGTTGTTCATTGTTCGACCCTTTCATTTTCGATCGAAAACCCAACACAAATATCTCATGAAAAGAAAATAATTCAACGTGTTTTAACGAATCCAAAATGTTCAGTCCACAAATCGATGTATTCTGTTACTAAGTACACATGACTGACGTAGAACGTAGGTAGACGTAATAGTTTGAGCCACGGCACGTGCAGTAGTTCTGCTTGCACCTTTGAGAATAGGTTGAAATTGGTAACATTAAAAACTGGGCGGGAACGAGCGGTTTTTCTAAAAGATAAAAAAAATGTTTATTGCAAAATCTTAAGTATAAGTATATAATGTAAAATTGCAATAGTAGTAGGAATTAGACTAAATTTCCTGTTTGTTAATTACTTACAAATAATTTCTAAAAGTTGTGTTAATAAGACCATAAGATTAGTCAATTACATTGAGTTCGCTCTAACTAAGTAGAAACTTGTATGTAAAGAGAGATCTAGTTCTGGCTAGCTCAAGGAGTTTTACACATTACGAAGTTTACCTACAATAAGAGACAGGACAAGAATTTTGAATGAGTTTCAATCTTTGATAATCTATGCTATTTTCTGTTATAGATGAGCGTCGTTCGACTATTATCCGCGCTGCGTCGCTGCAAACAGTTGCAGAGCGACGACACCTCGACTCCTCTGGCGAGATGCCTCGGCCTCACCGACCTCACTGCCCTCGGCATCGGCAGCACGCTGGGACTGGGCGTGTATGTGCTGGCGGGCGCGGTGGCCAAGACTGTGGCTGGTCCGGCTGTCACACTCAGCTTCCTCGTCGCGGCTATAGCGTCCGCATTTGCTGGTGAGTTCGCCTCGGAATTACTTTTTATAAATACATGGGAGACTTAGCTGTAACCAACACCTACATGCATTATATCACAGGCCATCTATTGACAAAAAGTAACGCCTTATGGTTATGGTAACCACCACAACCTCATTTTGCTGTTTTTTTTTCTAGCACACTTCAAACAAACCAGCATAAATAGGCATGCAAGGTTTAACTTTTCCTCTGGAAGAGCTCTTCACATAGCGCACTATAACAGCTAAACTGACTTGTTTGGTGTGACAAGCACCGAAAGTGCTCTTAATGGTCCTAATTGAATCAAGTGAAAACTAACAAAAATCGTCCAAGCGTATTGGACAGAAATAAACTTCAAAATGCCAAATTTTCACTAATTTAGACCTCATGTTACTTGAAAAGCGTTCAAATTCACCGAGTTTTGGTACATACGCTTTTTTCCATGTTTTCCTCTCTAGAGTATAAATATACAATGAATTGAATAAATAAATGATGAATTCTCGTCCAGCTTGTAGGCGTTTAGTCTTTAAAACAGTAAGATTTCGATTTCCTTGAAAAACTCTTTTTTTTTAAGTCGGGTTAAAACTGAACGAAGTGTCAAAAATTTACAGTTTTTTTCAGGAAATACGAGACGTCATCAGTTACGGTACAGTGATATAAATGTATCATTATATACCAAAGATTTTGTAAAAAGATAGGTTAGATACAGATATGCTGGTCTATTAATATCTGCCAATTACTTGTGGTCTGATTAACGG
Organism: Horisme vitalbata; assembly: GCA_951804965.1. Lineage (NCBI taxonomy): Eukaryota > Metazoa > Arthropoda > Insecta > Lepidoptera > Geometridae > Horisme > Horisme vitalbata. The sequence continues at coordinate 33,747,622 of OX638091.1, read as the reverse complement.
GACGTGCACGTGCGCGTCCAATCGACTTCATTCTAATATAAATGTCATTTCGACTGATGATTATAGTGTAATAACACAATACTTCATAAACTATACAATGTTATCTCTAAACAAGGCTATAGTTATGTTAATCGATCTTTGAAAAGTTGTAGTTTAGTACATTCTAGATCTAGTGAAAGAAAAGTCTGGGTTTTGTTAATTCTTGGCAAAGTGAAATTGGGCAGTTGTAACTTATGGTAGTTACCTAGCTACAGGGAAAATTCTTTAAGTGATACGAGGGTATTTTATGATTTGCAAAATTTCCTGTCTTTTTAATAACCAGCTACCTACATAATATATTTTCCAATTAGTCACCCAGACATGTTTCATATTTTTTGCGTCAACTATCTAACCTATTTCTACAGGATAACAAACAGGGTATTTTATGGACGTCATTCAAAACAGATCAAAGAAGTTTGATCAGTTTTTTTTTTAATATACTATCTCTATGATACAGACCAGTAAATAAATAAATAATAAATAAATAAATAATCCTGGACGTTAATCACACAGCATCATGTAGCCCCAAACTAAGCAGAGCTTGTATTATGGGAACCACATGATTGATATACTACATAGTTTTTTTTTTTTTTTTGTAAATACATACATATCATACATAGAAAACACCCAGACCCGAGACAAATATCTGCAGAACATGCAAACATTTGTCCCGCAGCGGGAATCGAACCCGCAACCTTCTGCGTCACAGGCGGACCTTCACCCACTGCGCCACAGAGGTTGTCAATTCAAATACTATTATTGACCTAGCAAATATTTTGTTACCTTCGTAAAGAATATAGGTAAACCCTGACCGCTTGGAGAGTTTTACCCTGAGGGTGCCTCAGGTAAAGTTTGTGGGATTGTCAGTTTGTTTGTAGAACTTGTGATTTGATTCTGAACATTCTTTCACCAGTATAAGTAGCGGCACGAATTTCTAGCGCTGACCGTTATTGCGCAGAAGACAAAAGTAAGGTGACTTAGGGAGCTAGATGCGAGAGAGAGCGAGAGACCCATGCGAAGAAGTTTTACTCACCGCTAGACTTGCGTGCCGCTAGCTATATGAAGTAACATTATCCCTTAGTGTTATACACTAGTACGTGTGGGATTGACAGGCAGGAGCGTGGTAACATCACAAACGCATTTCCAAACAGGTGGGCTAGTAAGTTAGGAAATATATCTATTACTTCGGAGAAGACTACGCAGCAGTGTTGCAAATATGTAATTCACAGTTGATGTTACTAGTGTTACTGTTGTTGTACCTATTACTACAACACTCTCAACGAATCTATGTCCATCTGAAGATTGATTATCTTACAACTCCTCGATGGCTCAGTAAACCATTCGACCAATCCTAGGATTTGTGGAATCGTTTGCTGAGCCAGGATTGGTCGAATCTTTTGCTGTGGTCTGAGCTTAACTTCCGGGGAATATATATTCGTAGAGAACACTGTACAACATATTCAATTTGCATCGTATTCCCTTATCCCCAGGTCTATGCTACGCAGAATTCGCCGCCCGCGTCCCTAAGGCCGGCTCAGCCTACGTGTACAGCTACGTGAGCGTGGGAGAGTTCATCGCCTTCACCATCGGATGGAACCTCATCCTGGAGTACGTGATAGGCACCGCCAGCGTGGCCAAGGGCATGGCGCTCTACATCGACAGCCTCACCAACAACACCATGGCGCGGACCATGACCGAGATAGCGCCTATTAATATCTCCTTCATGGCTGGCTATCCGGACTTCTTCGCGTTCACTCTGGTTATGCTTATCACTCGTAAGTTTTTTAACATAATCAATTATTTATCATTCTGTTTATAACTGAGTAGTTATGTGTATACCTACAGGTCGTGGCTAAATAAAAAGAGCGTGGTAATTTTTTTTCTTGGAATCTATGGGTTTAATTAATTAAATTATAAAAATAGTACTCACAATTTTATTGTTTATGCTACGAATATTTATAAAAGACAAAAAAAATAAAATTTGTAACATCCCGGCTATTCAAAGTAGGTTACATACATACATAAAAACGAAAAATCCTGTCTTAGACTTTTTGCGTTAACTGTACCTTCCGACAACTCGTGGCATTCACTGGGAAGAAATAATTATGTTGGTCGATTTAAATTCGTCGTCGCATTGCTTGGGACATGATGTAAGAAGTTTAAAATTCTGAAATCAATAGTTTTCGCATTGCTGGGACTAAAACAAAACACCGGACAAAACACCCAACAGCTGTTTATTATGTGAGTGTAGGTTAGATTGTTAGAAACGTACAATCTTACTTATGGGTTTCCGGAAATATGTACCTCCAGTCTTTTTCTTATATTATTCGTACCGGGGAACGGGGAATACATATAATATTTGCATTGCTATACATGTATGTATACGTTTAAGTGTACTAACTTTTGCTGTACAAAACTACTTGCGATTTGGGTTATACAAATAAACACATCACCTTGAAATATCTTCAATTAGCAAAGTTGTTACCATTTTAATCTTGCATGACAAAACGCACCTACATAACCTAGGCACTTAACATAACAAGTTGTGGCGAATTGTAGCTACCTATTACTCTGTTTTAATATATCAATGCTAGTTTGAAATAGACAAACCATGAACACCGGCAGTGCTTGAGAGACAATAAGCCAGTTGCAGTGCTCTCGCGTTTCTGCAGCATTATTTGGCAAAAGCTGCCAACGTCTGTCACAATATTGTTTTACGTTTGCTGTTCCTATCAGATTTAAGTTTGTAGGTACCGACCTATCTTTAATATTGATGATTGAATTGATTTTTGGTACAGTCACCTGTACTAAGATGTACAGTATACCTATACCTACGCTATAAAGTTGAATCTGTTAGCAACCGCTTTCTAGTTTGACAAAGTGCTAAATTGTATATCTTATTGCTGGAGACTGTACTTGTGGCTCAAATTAAATTATTTCAATCTAAATATTCTAATTTATTCAATCCAACCTACTAAAATTATGATTTTTGACTCTGTGGTTCGAACAAGTAGCTTTCTTAGAGGTCACCTTTTATTTGACTCATTCCAGTCCTGTTGGCCGCGGGTGTGAAGGAGTCCACTAAGCTGAACAATGTGTTCACGGCGCTCAACCTGATCACCGTCATCATCGTCGTCATCGCCGGCGCGGTCAAGAGTGAGTACCCACCTGACCCTTCCCTCCGTCATCTTAGCATTATCCTGAAGAAAGGCTTCCGATCCAAAGAATTCAAATCGAGGCCATTTCTACTCAAGTTTTAGTTAAATGGTACGTTTATTTTGTTCACTTCAAGTTATGTAATCATGACGCAAAAAATTGTGATGGAAAAAAATCACAGTATCAACAATAACGTACCCTAAAACGGAAACACGGGATCAAGACTCAATACTTCCGATCTGATACCAAATCTAGTAGCTGTGTCTTTACGCCATCAGTATACGGCTACAAATAAAATATAGTAGGTATTCTTCTTATTATCTGCGGTAGGTACAATTCAGATTTAAACCTACCTTACCTACAATCTTAGTAGACGCATTGTAAAACCGATTTCCAGTGAACTTTATCTAAAAATCCTTACACAAACAATGATGAGTGAAGACTAGCGACAATGAGAATAAACATACCACTCTCCAAGCAAAACTAATCCATTACATTTCAGATATAAGTGCCCACAAGAAAGACACGTGTAAACGATATATCATAGCCATTACCTATACTGCAGCTACGTAATGCAATGCTGTATTTTCACACATAACTTTTTAATAAGTAGGTACCTATTATAAATGCTGAAATGAGTTTGTTACTTGTTTATTTTTGACGCCTTAACTACAGGGGTATAGAAAAGGACCTTTAATCCAGAACCAAATACTATTCCCGAGGGATAACAAAATAACTTTTAACGTGAACGAAGCCACGGGCAATTGCTAGTTTATTTAGTTAGTCTAGTTAGTCATTATCAAATGGACCAGCATGGAGTCCAATTGACGAAGAAAAAAAAAAGAAAATACATTTATTTTTAATAATGCATAAAAAAAACAAGATGTTTTACATAACTACCTTACTTAATCACGAATAAATACCTAAGCTATTACTTGGGGTAAAAATAGGTCCCTGTCTCAGCTTTATGCCGCCACGTAAGTAGATAGCTACATGCCGATGCATCGCTGGTTTTCAGACAGGACCTTCAACTGTGAAATCACGATCACTGTCGCGAAAACAAAGCTTCCCGTTGTCTGTCCCTATGTATGCTTAGATCTTTAAAATTACGCAACGGATTTTGATGAGGTTTTTTTTAATAAATAAAGTGATTCAAGAGCAAGGTTTACATGTATAACTTGCACCCATACTATAATATAATTGCTACTTTTTTATTATTGACTTATTATAGGGAATCCTTTAACATTCTGTGCAATTGATTGTCAGGTAACCCAGCCAACTGGTACATAGACCTCAAGGACATCCCTGCTGAGTACCAGGACAAGGCTGGCGCGGGAGGCTTCATGCCGTGGGGCGTGGCCGGCGTGATGGCGGGTGCCGCTAAATGCTTCTTCGGATTCGTCGGCTTCGACTGCGTGGCCACCACGGGCGAGGAGGCGAAGAACCCCAAGAGAGATATACCGCTCTCGATTGTACTCTCTCTGATTGTCATTTTCGTGTCGTATTTCACTATCGCGACGGTGCTGACTATGATGCTACCGTATTATCTACAGGTGAGTGTCTGGCTTGATTTTTTGTACAACTAATTTATTTATTTTTTCGAAATATTATTTATGTACAAAAGAGGCTAGCTTCCCGCAACACAAGTTCTCCTACGCTGGTAGCTCCCACCGTAGGAGAACTTTAAATGTTATGTTTATTTGTAATTTCTGGTGTACAATAAAGTGAAATTTACATTCATAAAACTCATCACAATCACAAAAAATTACAATGTCATCAGCCTTTATCAGTCCTTTGCTGGATTTAGACCTTCTAATAATGGCGATATGCCCTTATTCCTCACGCTGGACATGCCCCTAACCGCTGTCCGAAAGCCTATTATATTTTAAATCGACCATATTTATGACTATAAATAAATAAAATAAGATGTCTAGCCCCAAACCAGAAAATAAGGAAGGCCCAAACTAAGCAGAGCTTGTATTAAGGGAACCAAACTGATATACCTACCTACTGCTTTTGTGTAAATAATAAAGTGCAAATACATACATATTATCAATTATAAAACACCCAGACCCAAGACAAATAAATCAAACATCCGTCTGTTTGTTTACCTACCGGTCGCGTTCATAACAAACAATTCTTTGCCCGCATTCTCTCGTTTTTCGTCACTTTATTTCCTGTTCAGCGACCTTTGAGGCAGGTACCTGCTACATGTAACGTAACACAACACAAGGTAGCTGATTAATTCAGGCCTATTTTCCGGTTGGCCTTGATAAGTGATTGAGGTAGAATTCAGGGTCACTAGTGATAATACCAGCATTCAAACAACATAAACTTTAAAATATTTACAAGGTGATGAGGAATGAGTCATTTCAAACTTCAAAAATAATTTATTCAATCAGATCCATAACAAATTTGAACTTTTTTAATTTACACTAATTCGTAACGCGACCAAACAGAAAAGAATTGTCAAGAAACTCTGCTTGGCTTATATTTATTTATAGACTTTGTTACAATTACTGTTCATAATTATAACATTGGTTTTGAGGGATTTATGTATTACCGCCCGTGGCTTTGCTCGTGTGGTACCGGGATAATAAGTATGCCTATGTGTTAACCCAGGTCACAAACTATGTATATACCAAGTTTCATTCAAATCCGTTCTTACGTGAAAGAGTAACAAACATTCATCCATTCATCGTCCATACTCACAAACTTTCGCATTTATAATATTAGTAGGAAGGATAGGATTAATAGGATAGTAGGATACCAGTCATTCGCTTCCCTTATTACAAGCTCTACTTAGTTTGAGGATAGCCTCTATAGATGATACTGTGTGATAGTGATATCACAGTATAGACGACTCCATTAACTTCTCGCAGTTTCATCTCGCTCTAAATGCGAGCATGACAAGTGTTGGGAAAAGAGCAAGACAGTTAAGTAGGTTCCTAGTTACCTGTTATTAGGTTAGTTAGGTACTTAAAAAATAGGTGACAGAATGTATAATCATAATAAAAATATAATAATATTTATGTCCAAAGTAAATGTCATAAAAGAAGTTGATGAAAATGTAGATATTTCTTTATGCGAGGACGACTGCGATCTCTTTTACAGCATAGGTACCTACAGTTTATTTCATTGAAACCACAAATTAATTTTTTTGTCATTGAAACCATAAATTAATGGAATACTTGATTAATAACTAAATGCTAACCTAATATCATTACTAAGAATTTTTATTCTAATCAACAAAAATATTTAATTTCCGGCATTTATATACACCGCCAGCGCCAACCCTGACAGTTATGTCCCGAGTTGCATTTTGAAAGTATGGTTCTCGGGAACGGCGAACGGCCTTCCCGCGTCTCGTCCCTCGCACATCGCGCGACCGCTCCGCCTAGCTAGACGCCTTCGTAGGATGAATCTATGGATTTACAGACGGTGATAGTGTCCAGCTTTATTGATGAAGCTGTGAGTGTATAATGAAGGTGTACGCGTGTGTTCAGGACGCGGACGCGCCGTTCCCGCACGTGTTCACGGCGATGGGTCTGCCGGTGATCAAGTGGATAGTGACGGTGGGCGCGGTGTTCGCGCTGTGCACGAGCTTGCTGGGCGCCATGTTCCCGCTGCCGCGCGTGCTCTACGCCATGGGCACTGACGGCGTGCTGTTCCGCCCGCTCGCCGCCATCAACACGAGGACCAAGACGCCGCTGCTCGCCACCGTGCTCAGCGGGCTGTTTGCGGGTGAGCGACGGACTTAGCTCGCGGACCAGCATTAAGCTGAGAGGAGACCTAATTTGGTCCACGCTTAACAAAGACAAAATCAGCTCCAAAGTATGAGGATTTTACCTATCAGTGTTTAGGCTACTATCCGGATGCCTACCCGAACCATCTATTTGTGTTGTTCTCTGATTGTATCTTGTTGCTTTGTTCCATTGCCTATACTGTTTGTGCTGTTATTTTTGTGTTAATATGTGCCAAATAAATACTTTATCTATCTATCTATCTAAAGCCGGCTTTTGACTATGGGATGTAATGTATATTACAATTTGAGCTTTAAATTACACGTGGATTTTTGACACTTCTGCACACGAACTTCAATTCTAACTGAGGGCGAGGCAAGGGGAGGCGCGGGGTCCGGGGACGAGTCTCGTACAAAATGTATAAATCAGCGATAAAATATCATATATCCCATAGTCAAAGCCGGCTTTATGTCAAATGAAGCAGCAGCGATAGCGTTCACGACGCTTGCAATAATGTCTGTATCGATCGGAATTTTCCTTCTTCGGCTTAAAACTTTTGGCCACGCGCATATTAAGAAGGAAGAATTAAGAATGAAAGAATTGTATCTCAATACTCTGTTTCATATTGTTATTATGGGATACATTTTAAGTTAGGTACATCTCCATATTACACCAATTGCTGATCTCATAAAAAATATTGTTTAGTTGTCGGTTTATATCTATACTTAGTCGTAATCCGACGGAGCGCGTAGTGATTGCTGTCGTATTGGGCATTGGTATCGTAAAGTTGTGTGTAACCTAAAGGCAGGAAAGCAATTAGAGTGTAAATACCACTGGTTGAAGGTTCGGAGATTACCTACTATTTAACTCGTTTGCTTAAAGTTTAGCGTCGTCGGCTTTTTGAAGAAATTAAAACTAAATAATAATTGCTCAATGTTAAAATACTTATACCGGGTACACCGAAGCACTTGTTATTTTGTTCTACTTCTACCAGCAGCCCTTCGCAGATCGTCACTCCCCCTGGCCGGAGGGCGTACTAAACTACTTTTGCCGAGCCGCGGTCTCCACTCCAGAACTGGTTTACCCCAACGGTTATCGGTTCTGGTAGAAGTTGGATGCGTCGAGCTCAGGACAGGGCGCAATGGCGCTCATTGGGGGAGGCCTATGTCCAGCAGTGAACTGCTATAGGCTGATGATGATGATGATGATTTTGTTCAAATGAAACAATAGAAGCGCTTGGATATTGTAAAATACTCGTAAATTGAAGTGAACACTTGTTGTTTCCAGCTACAATGGCAGCCATCTTCAACCTGAACCAGCTGATCGACATGATGTCCATAGGCACGTTGCTCGCCTACACCATAGTGGCTACCAGTGTGCTGATACTTAGGTATTACCATTTTATAGCTAGTTTACTAAACATAGTTTATGTAGTAGGTACGTAAACATACGTGGTTTTTGCTTTATACCTACTGGTACGGGAGCTAGCAACGTTTGAAAAGTAAGAATTTTAGGTCAGCTGATTATGTGATATGTTGTCCTTCTTGCACTTTCGGTTAGAGTCTGGGCTATCTGGCTGGCGGTAGCGGTTGCGTTCATTAGTGCGCATCCTACATGTCCAGGTAAGAATCCTGGATTTTAAAAGCATTTTAGAAGGCGTAATTTTTAATTTTTTGTTTTTAAATAAGTCTACCTGACATACTTTTTTTATTGCCAGACATTTTTGACAATGCTAACTATGTGCCATACGCGATTTTTTATTTATTTTTTATTAAAATTTCAAAGTATTTTATAATGTCTGTAATTTTAATATTATGTTATTTAAAGATAAGAAAAACTTAAAATAAATTTGCCAGACATTAATTCGATTGTTAAGTCTTGAATTAAAATTAAAAAGTCATGAAAAGTATTGCAGTATAATGCTAGTAGTCCGAGAGAGATAGTTGCAGAATAAGTCGAGAATGATACAGAGAACCATTACGAAAGTAAATTACTTTTCACTGTGCATATAATAACAAAATAATAATAATATTAATAATAATAAATTTTAAATGCCAAGATGCGAGGTGTGCAAGCTCAGAGAATACTTCCTCCATGCCGACAGTGAAATGCATCGTGATATCGTAGCAGTTGACAAGAACCTTACCCCGCTCTCACTGGCAAAGGAGAACTGGCACAAACCTACGGTGCTGAGTGCCCTCGACCGCAAGGTCGTATGGGAGAGTAAGGAGCTGCACGGACGGTTCTACAAAGTTCTTACAAGGCCTGATGTAGACCTACTCGCATCCGTGAACTGGCTACGATTTGGTGACCTCTTTGGGGAAACCGAAGGTTTATTCTGTTTCGATTATGGATGAGGTAATAAAGACGAACAACTACCGAAAGTATATCATGAAGGATGGAACCGTTGACATTTGCAGAGCTTGTCATCGTCCCGGTGAATCCCTCCAGACATATACTTTCGGGTTGTTCGTACCTCGCTAACACTGAATACTTGCACAGACATAACCAAGTAGCAAAGATCATCCATCAGCAGCTTGCTCTCCAATACGACCTTGTCGGTCCAGAGGTTCCGTACTATAAGTACGCACCGGTACCGGTTCTCGAAAATGGTCGTGCTACGCTCTACTGGGACCGCGCTATCATCACGGACAGGACTATTCTTGCGAATAAACCTGATATCGTCCTGGTAGACCGGTCGGAACGCCGGGCGATACTTGTTGACATCACCATCCCACACGACGCTAATCTCGTGAAGGCCGAGAAGGACAAGCTTAGCAAGTACCTTGACTTGGCACACGAGATTACCACTATGTGGGATGTCGACTCAACAATTATCGTTCCGATAGTCGTTTCAGCGAACGGTCTGATAGCGAAGAGCCTTGACCAATACCTTAAGAGGCTCTCGCTAGGCAGCTGGATCAAGGGTCAGATACAGAAGGCGGCTCTCCTGGACTCGGCACGCATTGTGCGGAGGTTCCTCTCTCTGCAGCCCTAGCCACTGACCGTTTGAGCCTTGCCCCGCGGTCGGTGGTCTCCCGTTTTTATACATTTTTTACTATATTGTTTTGATGTTATTTATGTTTAAAGTAGATAATATTACGTTTATAGTAAAAAATGTATTTTAGACGAGTTTACAATTAAATAAAGTATCATAATAATAATAAGTTTGAGCCTTGCCCCGCGGTCAGTGGTCCACCATTTTTTTTTTTGCGCGACTTGCCTGTCGCGCCACTGTCGTTGTCTATCTCTCTCGCACCTTCAGCTGTCTCTCTCGGACTACTAGCATCATACTGCAATACTTTTCATGACTTTTTAATTTTAATTCAAGACTTAACAATCGAATTAATGTCTGGCAAATTTATTTTAAGTTTTTCTTATCTTTAAATAACATAATTTTAAAATTACAGACATTATAAAATACTTTGAAATTTTTATAAAAATAAAATAAAAAATCGCGTATGGCACATAGTTAGCATTATCAAAAATGTCTGGCAATAAAAAAAGTATGTCAGGTAGACTAATTTAAAAACAAAAAATTAAAAATTACGCCTTCTAAAATGCTTTTAAAATCCAGGATTATTACCTGGACAGGTAGGATGCGCACTAATGAACGCAACCGCTACCGCCAGCCAGATAGCCCAGACTCTAACTGAAAGTGCAAGAAGGACAACATATCACAAAATCAGCTGACCTAAAATTCTTTCTCGAAAACGTTGCTAGCTCCTATACTATACGTCTTTCAGAGGAAATACCAAAGATGAGAATAATGACATCAAACGAATATTATAAATGCGAAAGTTTGTGTATCCCGAGAATAATGGTTGAACAGATTTTGATGAAACCTGGAAATAGTTTGTGTCCTGGAATCCCTCTTAGGTATTAGAAGTCTTTATAATATTGAGTCAGTCTTAAGATCATAATAATAATATTTTAAAAACGTCAATTTGTAAAAAAAGATCTTAGATGTGAGATGTGAAATATTCACGCTGAAACTAGTGAACGAATTGAGCTGAAACTTTGCCCATAAATATCTAATTGTAGACCGGAAAAACATAGCCTTTTTTTGATCCGGCGCCACACGAGCGAAAGTCTAGTGATATAGTGTTATTGGTGGTATATCACAGGTACGAAGAGGAGTCTCCGCTACAGCTAAACGGCAGTAAGCCGGTCCCGCAGACCGCTGTGGGCGTGGCGCGACAGACATTCAACCTGCTCGGCCTCAAGTACCCCACCTTCCTCTCCGCTACCATCGCCAAGTGCACCATCGTTATCTTCTGTGAGTAATCCATAAATTCACTGAATATAATGCATTTTTATATATGTATCAAACCCTAATAAAGCTGACCGACTCGTTCATTCCACTCGACACCACAACCGAAACCACCGGTGGTGACTTCATATGTGTACAATTTACTGTACTTAATTGTTGATAAGTTTGATAACTCTAAATAATACAGTAGTAGTGCTAGGTAAGTAGCTTACTATTCAAACTAAGGTAGTGTCGAACGGAATAGTGATCCCAAACTATCACGACTAACTATGTCGAGTGGAATGAACGGACTGACTGACACAATGACAGCGTATAACGTGTGCCGTGCTGCTGATGTAATGTTTGTGTGTGCAGTCGTGGTGTCGCTGGCGACGTGCTGCGTGCTGCGCTGGCAGACGGCGGGCGCGGCGGCCGCGCTCACGGCCGTGCTGCTAGTGCTGCTGATTGTGCTCTACCGGCAGCCACGGAACAGCACCAAGAACCTCTCCTTCAAGGTATCACCGAACACGAGCACGACGACTCCTACTACATCCCCCTTTAAAACTAAAGATTTTGAATGTAGGTATTTATGTAAATTAAAAAAGTAAAGGTCCTAATATTGTTCCCTGCGGAACTCCACAGGTTCAGATTTGCTTTGAGCTACAGCGATGTGCAGTTTCACAGGTACGGTTGAAAGGGACCACAGTACCTTTGACACCAATGCATTCTAATTTCTTAAAGAGCAGACTATGACTTACTGCATCGAAAGCTTTCTTTAGGTCTATAAATATATTAAGGGCAATATTTCTGTTGTCTTTAAACAGGAGCTACCGGCACGTAGTAGACGTGCTTACAGGCACGTCTACTAGTAATTAGGCAGTGCGACCTCGAGTATTATGCATTCGTATTGTACAAATTTTGACTAATGACAGAGCTTGGAAGTTAAAACGCTTTCTCATTGGGTATAATTAAAGTATAAAGGCTATATATATATGTAGTTCCCATAATACAAGCTCTGCTTAGTTTGGGGCTACATGTTGCTGTGTAATTACGTCCCGCATTATTATATTATTATTATATATTATATTTGACTGGAACACCATGGCGGCGCAACCAGTCGCCGATACCAGGTGAGTAACTGTACACCACGTAACATTAAGTTGGTAGCGGCGACTGGTTTCGCCGCCATGGTGTCCCGGTGTAACGGAGCCCTGAGGCTGGCCGTGCTCACGCCGCGAGTGGTCGACAGGTGCCGCTGGTGCCGCTGGTGCCGTACGTCAGCGTGTGCATGAACGTGTACCTGATGGCGCAGCTCGACTACCAGACCTGGGTGCGCTTCGGCATCTGGCTCGTCGTCGGTGAGTCTGCCCTCTGCCGTGTGCCGTGAGCCACCGCTCAACCAACCTACAACGCTTTTTACACCACGCGGTATTCAGTCTGTCTTACATTCAGCGTAGTGTAATAAGAGTAAGCCACTAACCATGGAATCTTTTAATATACAGTTATGACGCTTTGTGTAAAACTGTAAAAAATTAACAACATGGCGTCTAAAATTTGACAGTTTTTAGGGGAAAACAAAGTGTCATCGGTAACGGTATATTATAGGAACCGGTCATGAGTCGGTCTTAGGCTTGACTAATTAGTCGGTAAGACAGTCTTAGTAAGACAGACTGAATACCGCGTGGTGTAACAAGCCTTTACAACCTACTAGAAAACGCATCAAGCGTCGCCCCAACTAGTATTAGAGCGTTCGCTCTTCATCTTCATCAGCCTATAGCAGCCCACTGCTGGACATAGGCCTCTCCTAATGAGCGCCATTGCGCCCTGTCCTGAACTCGACGCTCTTACTGTAACACAATCGTTCGCTCTTACTGTTATACAATTTTGCCAGTTAGTCCAAGATTAGTAAAAGAGTTTTTTGACGTGCGGGAGTGTGGCAAGCCGCGTTTTGCGCATTTAGAAACTAAAACATAGGTTTGTAGAATTTATAAAGAAAGGAGAGCAAAAAAGAAACCTCTGACAACGGTTCAGATACTTATTCTCAAGTATTTTCCATCTATTAGTTGGTAGGTAAAAGGTTTACTTTTCTGTGGTGCTCTGCAGAACCCAGCAGCTAGGTGCAGAACAATCATGGCTTGACATTGTCTTTTCTGCTCTTGACATTAATATCATAACATTTATCTCGTCCTCGCCCCAACAAACAAGAGGATTCACAACATCCGCGACCGATGTCTTTCTCACATTTGACAGAGCACTTGGTTTATATGTGCCAAAGTTTGTGTATGTTAGTATGTTTATATCCACTCAACTCCGTAACGGCTGAACAGATGAAACTTGAATTGTACATAGGTTATTAGCTACCCGCTATTTTTATTGCAGTACCACACGAGCCGAGCCGCGGGCAGGAGACAATATAGTCTATAGTGCAGCTTCTTCACACCTACGAAGCGTAGACCACTCCATACAAATATTAGTCAGGAGAAGTAAATTATTAGTCCTATACCAGTTGGCAATGTTTTTATTGAATTCCAGGCTACCTCATATACTTCATCTACGGGATCAGAAACAGCTCACTGAACATGAAACAATTACCTAGCAACGGTCACACCGCCGGCGACGACAAGCGACAAGTCATCACCACAAAGTTCTAGAACACTCCAGTCGGTTCTAGCAAAGCGAAGAAAATATTGGAACCGTCAATGCTGGATAAAGGGCGCCCGCAGTTAATTTTTACTGTTCTGTGATCTTACACCTTCATCTACAGCTGTGTTTTAAAAACAACAAAGCCTTTATCAATCCACTGCTGGTCGGAGGCCTCCCCTCATCAGAAGGGTGTTATGTTCAATCATTGATTGTGTTCGCCAGGCACAGCTTTTTGCAGCCGACGGGCAGCAGCGTCAGCTGCCTGGACTTTTTACGTCGTAAATTGTAATACCATAAAGTATCTGAGGTAGCTACGGACGGGATTTCCTGAAGCAGGTCCTATATCCTTAGCGGTGGTCGGTTTCCAATACAACCTATAACTTGCCGCTTCTGGTACCAACGGATACTGTCATACTTTCTTAGTAATTTGCCGTACAAACGAAAAGAAACGTAAAAGACTTTGAGAGAATAGATTTTCAAATAATTTTAAGTTATTTTATTAAAGTTTATAGTGAGGGTTAGCGGTCAAATCGCTAAATAAGTCGAGTTTGTAGTTATTGACTTTATGTATGAGTATGTTTGTAAGATATTATAGATTTTGACATATTGACTTTTGTTGGACCCCAGATTTAGGTAGACAGATAGATAAATCAATTCTGTAATGTACACCAAAAAAATTCAACCATTTGCAGGAAAATTTATATTCAATTATCATTTTAAACACTCGATGAAAGATGTCTGTCCTTGTGATTTTAGTGTAAATGAATGGAGGGAAGGAGGGAACGACAGAATTAAATGGCTTATGTTATGTTATGAATAAGGGTGTTAGATTGCATTTATTTTATACAATTCTTTATAGCGCCGATTCAAATAGAATAATTAGATTTGATATATATTTGCAAACGATTTCCTAATATTTTGATGGATTGTACAGGGTTTTAAACTTAAATACAATGTAATTACGTTGAATTATATTGTTACCGTTATATTGTATTACTGTTTGTTTTCCCAATAAATAAAATAAAAATAAAATTAGATATATTTTGTGTTCATCACATCTTCATTAGTACAGAATTTTGACTCGTTTCATATTTATTTCATTTTGAATTTTTATGTAAATGACTCCATTTCATGATTGTTCTTAGTATGTGATATGCTTGTGTGATCATGCGAATTATGAGAATTAGATAAGTATGTATCAAGTGAGAATTTATTTTTGAATAGGCCTACCCGTATTAATATATATAGAAAATCAGCTATATTATCGAATTTATATTAGAAAATAGTTTTAATAAAACGAGGGAAACATTTTGTATAGAAATGTAAGAGAAGCTTTATTTTTTCACGACACGATTTTAGCATGTTCATCGTCTATAGAATACAAATACACCTATTGTACCACCCGTAACTGTAAAATCGTGTCGTGTCGTGTCGTGTCGTGCCGTGCCGTGCCGTGCCGTGTTATAATTGTAAATTATCAATGTATCGTCTTTTGACAGGTGTGTGAGTTGATGTGATGACAGATTTTATTTTCTATTCTGTTTGTCGTTTCTTGTTTGACTCAAAAAAAACTCTAAAAACGGTCCTTAGTGAAATAAGAACGGTTTAAAGTTGTATGGTATAATAATCCATCAGGGCCCTTATTCCCTATGACCAAACGCAAACGAGGCGCGTTAGCCTCGTTACGATATCTGCGTGGAATCTGCGTGTAATCGTATTCTCTATCCCCATGTCAAATTGTAACGTGACGCCATGGTGTGTTTTGAAAACGCGTTTGTGTTTGAAGCACGTTATGACGTGACGTTATCGGCAAGGAATATTTTATGTCATAGAGAATAAGGGCTCTGTCCTTTGATTTTGCGTTTCCGTCTCTATGTATGTCTATTAAATATCCTTGCCCAGTGAAAATGCACGCAGTGCCAGAATGTATGAAATATAATTATAATTATTTATATACAAGAATTAACAACCTGTGATTAATTGAGAAGTCGTTGATAATTACTTAATATTTTAGTGGTAATAAAAACAATAACAATAGTTTTGTTTCATTTATTGACAACTCTTACCTATCCTTACTTAATACATCGGTTTAATTAACAAAATATATCATAAAAGCACAAAACTTAAACAAAAAGTAATAACTTAATCATAGGGTCGCTGTCTCACAGCCAAATCATTCTAATACTGGTTATTACATTCACTAAGTACACGTCAATAAGTATCTAAATATCTCCCATACTCTCCAATTTATTTTCCAATCAATCCTTAAATAAATAATACATAAATAATTATATATAGAGATAAGCACACACTGCGCATACACAATAACGCGAATCTTATGAAAAAAATATGCGCCATTAATATTTAATCCAGTAACGAAACTTTTTGTTATAAGTTTTCACATTTGGAAAAATTAACACAACTCTGGCGAAAATATAAGGAACCAATTATAGAGATTCATAATTAAAATTGACTTGACTTTGACTTTGACTTAAATTAGATAAACTTTCAGTTAAAAATTGTATGAAGGTTTTTTCAATTACTGAATGTATAATTTTAATATTTGAACTTATCACTTGGACCCAACAAGCCAATATAGCAAACATTATTCTAATCTATATAATCTAAGTATGCATACCGTCTCATAACCAGCAATAGCATACTAACAATACTTTACAAATACGTAACGTGTAAAATGGTAAAACACTTATTTTCAGATTATTAGGTTAACCTAAAAACAAATACTAAATAAATACTTATGCTTAAGCATAAGTATTTCACTTCCAATCTGTCCCTGAACTAAGAATTGAATTTAAAACTGTCAGAAAGTCTGCTCAAGTCACGCTAACCTTTGAATTCAGTTCTTGGATTATGGGTTTGTCTAAGTTATCAAATTACATGTATCGCTGTTTTGAAACACAAAAGTAGGAACCCATTAAGTATTTCTTATTAAGATTGAACTCAACTCTTACCGCGTAATCCTATAAAGCATTTAAGTTACATAATTGGCCAAATCCAAATCAAAATGTTAATCGATTTTGTTTATCAATAAAGGTCTGAAAACTACTAAATGCTACTTATAAAAGAGACAACGGTACCGGTAGGGCTCAGCGGTCCGTTCGCGGCGCCGGAGGGGCTGGCGGCCCTATCGCTGTCTCCCTCGCGCGCGGGTCAGCCGAGCGCGTGCGAGAGAGAGGTGTGCGCCAGCAGGCCGGTCTGGCTGTCGTTGTGCAGTTCCGCCAGTTGTACGGAGTCGGTGGTGCGGCGACGCTCCGAGCTGTGCCAGGCGCCGTACGTCAAGTAGATCAGGAGACCTGACAATTCATTTAATAAACATTAAAAAAAAACACATAATGGTGTCACAAAATAGACAATGATGTACAATCAGGGTAGGAATAGGAATTTGTATGGAACTGTGCGATCGATGCCGTCGAGGGCGACGCCCATCGCCGCTATGGAGGATAGCTACAGTGCTTAAATCTAATAAGAGACATAGTGACACAAAAAGGTTGCCACTCAGCGTCAGCTGCAGAAGCATGGAATTAACTGCAGCGCTGGTTTTCAGTGGCTAATAAACTAACAGAAATAAATTAAATCCTACTGGTATATAAAATTTCTCATTATTTTAGATAACAAAAAAGCTTGGAATGAAACTGACGCAACGTCTGAAGAGATTGAAAAAGAGATTTAAAAATAGAAGCCAAGCAGTTTCTTGCCAATTCTTCTCTGTTTGGTCGCGTTACGAATTGGTCTAGAGCCTTCCCAGATAGGCGAGGCCAGATTCGCTCGCGTGTGTTGAGCGCGCGATTGACATGCGTATCCAACAATCAGGCTTGCTGAATGTCACGTGGTATGTGAAGAGTGTGCACGTACCACGTGACATTCAGCAACCCTGATTGGATACGCATAAATAACAAAGGCTACTATTTATAAGAAATAACAAAGGCTATAAGAAACAACAAAGGCTACTATTTATAAGGGTACATTAGTCGCAGTCAGTAGGGTGCTTTCAACGGAGTTAGCCAGTAGCTTACGCGAAGAAGGTAAGGGGCAAAGTACCCTGTCCCAAGCTTAGCAGAGCGATGTACCAGAGACTTATAAACATACATAGAGAGATACTCTTCGACACGCAAACACAGAACGAACATCCATCCATACAAATGTTTATATGAAACAGGTATGTAAGTATAACTCATCAGCTAACCCAAGTGTGAATACTAACTTCCAGAATGTCTGTACATTCTGAACCCAGATTACGTGTCGTCGGAATTAGTAAATAAAGCTCAACAACACCTACACCTTCACACAAAACCCAACAACAACAACACCCTCAAACCAACTCCGACCGGTGTGAATACTAGGATTCATGCAATGATTTATCACGCAGAATAATTGTATTTGCGGGTAGCCCACAGCGCTTATCCTAAGGCTCTCCGCAGACGACCGACTTTTTGTAGGACAGAAAATCGGACAGTTAGGGAGGAGCACGTCAAGGACAGAGCGTATACCACCCAGGTTGGATTAACGGAGGAAAGTAAGGTTTTAAGAGCTAAAATGGTTGGAATTTGACTCGAGGACTCACTTTCTGAATTACAACCATTCTAGCTCTTAAGGCCTTACTTCGTCCGTCAATCCAACCTGGTTGGTTGACGGAGGTTGGTTACCTGGTTAAGTTCTGTCCATGAAGTGCCCCTCCCTAACTGTCCTACAAAAAATCAGTGGAAAAGTCGGTCGTCTGCGGAGAGCCTAAACCTAACTAAAATTATAAATGCGAAACTGAGTTTTTTGTTTGTTAGTTTGTTACCTTACCTACTCAGGGGCACAGAAAAGGACTTAAGGTACCTTTATGAAGAAAATAAAGTGCTGTTATCGAGGGCAACTAACAAAACATTTGCAATAAGATGTCTAGATGAAATAAGGAACAATATTTGATAACGAATCCCGGTATTCCCGGTTATATGAGTTCAACAAAATGCAAAATGCGTCACCGTGGCCAACAAACAAAACACTCGACAAAATCTACAAAATCTAGTGGAATAACCGTTTGTTTATTTGTAATCTGGCTTTTTCCCCGAGGCTTCGCTTGCGTTAGCAAGCCAGATTACAAATAAACAAACGGTTATTCCTCTCCTTGGGTTTTTCCAATAGATAGGTAGGTATATTGATTGGCCATGATCCCATGCTATCCACGCATGTATTGTTTACTCGTAATGACTAAATTAATAATTATATATTTGTATACGTCATGTTATCCGAAATAAAAGTTCTATTATTTATTTATTTTTTTATTTATTTATTCAATTTTGGGAAAACTAACAGCTAGATACATACTAAAAGTAGTTAAATATGTATATGCAGGTACTTAAAGCTACACATACAGGAAGGCCAATTATAAGTTTCCGCAGACAGGTAAATACCAAATTAACTTTGATGAACAGTTACAGTAGACGACATATACAAAGAATAATAAAGGAAAGTGTATATAATAAACACACACACACACACACAAACATTTACACAACAGAAAAAAGGTGCTCAATGTCTGTATTATTAAAGAAGCTGTCGCTAAGTAAGTGTTTAAGTCTATTTGTTGAAGTGTTAAAGATATCTACTTCAGAACTTGCCCTTGCTAAGGAGTTAAATGATCTAGAAGCTCTTATAATAAATGAATTATATCTGTAATTTGTCCTAACTAAAGGTACAAAAAGAACGTTAGGCTTTCTTAATGCAGCTGTGTTTACACGCAACCCTAATTGCTCAAGTAGTTCAGGGCAATCAATAGTGCTATTACCGATATTTAATAAGTAGGATAAGTCCGCTATCTCTCTCCGTATGGACAGAGGGAGGAAGTGAAATTTACGACATCTTGCATAGTAGTCAGGTAAGAATAAACGGGCTCGAAATTGTAAGTAGCGTAGAAATCTCTTTTGTATGGATTCTAATCGTGAGGAATAAACATCATAACAAGGATTCCACACTTGCGAGGCGTACTCTAAATGACTGCGTACGTACGCACAGTAAAGTATTTTGAATGTTTTAGTACTCACAAATTCCGACGACATTCTCAGGACAAATCCAAGTGCTCGAGATGCCTTCTTAACTATAGAATTAATATGTTCGTCAAATAATAATTTACTATCGAATGTTATTCCTAAATCTTTGATCTTATCTACTCTTGTTAGAGCAGAGTTGTTAAATGTATAATTAAAAGATATTTTTATAGGTTTACGAGTAAAGGAACATACATAGCATTTAGAAACATTAAGGTCAAGTTTGTTAAGAGTACAATAATTTACGAATCTGTTAAGGTCATCTTGGAGGCGGCAAGCATCATCAATGTCACTAATCTGGTGAAGAATTTTCATGTCATCGGCGTATAAAAGTATTTTAGAGTGTTTAAAGCAAGAAGAAATGTCGTTAATAAAAATTGTGAAAAGTAATGGCCCCAGTAATGATCCTTGAGGGACACCAGAGGGGATGTTCATAGACAGGGAAGAGTAACCTCCTAAAACTACTGTTTGGCAGCGGTTTTGAACATAAGATGAAAACCATCTGAACAGATTTCCTCTTATACCTATACGCTGGAGCTTTTCCAACAGGATAAAATGATCAATGCGATCAAAACACTTTGAGTAGTCAGTGTAGATAATGTCGACTTGCGAGGGCTCAGACATATGTCGTGACAAAAACTCAGCGCAAAGTAAAAGATTTGTAGTTGTAGACCTACCTTTCAAAAAACCGTGTTGATCTAATGAAAGGCTGTGCTTGAGAGCGGAATATAATTGTGAATAAACAATTTTTTCTAACATTTTGGCAAACAAACACAACTTAGATATTGGCCTATAGTTTTCAACTTTGTTCTTAGGGCCTTTTTTGTGAATGGGAGTAATAAAAGCAGCTTTCCAAACACTAGGGACAATGCCTTCATTGAGGGAACGGCGGAACAGGAGAGAGAGGGGAATAACAAGGCTCTTGGCACATTTTATTATAAAAACTGCAGGGATATAGTCTGGGCCTGCAGATTTAGTTGTATCTAAGGATTTTATCAGCCGAAAAACATTTTCCTCTAGAACTTCGACTGTGCTAATATCGGCGGAAGACTCAAGGGGACAAACGGCATTATGACATGTGCTAGAGTTAGATTGGGGGTTATCTAGAAAAGTTGAATTAAAATATTCACCGAAGAAGTTACATATCTCATCACCTTGGTCAGAAGAACGGTTACCATATTTGAGAACAGAGGGATACGAGTTAGATTGATTTTTACTTTTTACAAATGACCAAAAGGCGCGAGGGTTCTCTTTAATGCAGTTTTCAATATTATAAATATACGAGTTGTACATATTAATTTCCATAGAGTGCGCTCTTTCTCTTAGTAAAATAAACGAGTCACGATCATAAATATTACCATAGGTTTTATATTTTTTATGAAACTTGGCTTTTTCTCGTAGTAGTTTGATCAGGGGCCGCTTATACCATATCGGATATTTACGGGAAGGGTTAACTAGTCTGGTAGTGACATAAGTATCACGCAATTTGTAAAGCGTACTATAAAAATAGGAGACCGAGTCTTCAATGTTTCTACTCCCAAATTCGGAGTGCCAGTCCACAGCGTCAAGACCAGTGCAAATGGAACTAAAATCACCATTGTGATACGAGTATGTAAAGTATGGACGTGGTTTAATAGTATGTAGCTGAACAAATTCAGCAGTAGTTATTAAAGACCGGTGGTGGGGATCTTCCGGCACAAGTGGACAATCACATGAATTAACGATAACATCATTATTTGAAAAAATTAAATCCAGGAGCCGACCATGACTGTCGTTTACAAAAGTATTGTATTGTAATAAATTACACGTATTAAGACTGTCTATCAATTCAAACTGATGCGTTCCTTGAACATTAATAGGGATAAGCGAAATTCCATCATTATTATCAATGCTCCAAGAAATTAGAGGCATATTGAAGTCTCCAAAAATAATAATCTTATCTAATGGGTTATCTAATGAGATTTTAGTCATATTTTTTGCAAAGTTCGATAATTGCACCGACATTGAGTTACCTAAATTCTGATCGCAAATGTAAACAACCCCAATGTGCATTTTATACGTGGATCTTGGTTTATGGCTTTTTAACGTTAAGGTAACCCATAGATCCTCAGCACTTGAGGACCATTCATGGCGGCATTCAGCTGCGAGCTCCCGACGGACGGCTATCAGCACCCCACCGCCTTTGTTCTGATCAGTCATCTCATAATTACGATCACGACGCCAGACTAAATACCGATCGTCAAAAAGCTCATTATTATGAAAACTGTCATTAAGCCAAGTTTCTGTGATACAAACAATGTCATACGAGCACAGGGAAATATTTCTATAGAAAGTAGCAGCTTTGGTTCGAAGACCACGTACATTTTGATAATAAATTCTAAACGGAATGAATTTTAAAGGAAAATAATATTAGGTCATGAATAGATATTTTATAAAGCTGCGAAACATGGATAAGGCTAGAAATAGGGACAATAGTATAGCAATCAGGCGATATAAGAAAAACAAATAGCGGCAAAAAGGCAGTAAAACGATTAGCACAACAAAGGAAATAAAAGTTATTAGTTGTGTAACTTACTAATGAGGGTAGCGCAAAGCGAGCAAAAGCAGCTGCATTAAGCAAATCACAACGAAAACCAGTTAGCGTGTCAGCGCTCGCCAACCGCTCCGAACATAGGCCCGCAAAGGCAAGGAATAGCACATATACAGAGATCAAGCACCAATCACTATTAATTAAAACTTTTTTAAATCGGAGTCCGTTTTTATATTTATCACTGGAGAGTTCGGATTTTTTCGTACATAAATTCGGCACCCTTTTACCCAGGTGAACGCGAAACCACGGTCCTTGGCCAACGTCTTGGTTCTATTAAGCAATATCTTGTTATCAATTGTAAGATGGTCGTTGACATAGATCCGGCTGCCTCCTTGGAGCCCGAGGTCAGCGGCAGTGGTGGTACACTTCTTAGCAGAGGCAACAAAATTGTCCTTGATATGCCTGCTATGCACAGCAACAATAATGGTTTTATTCTGTTTGTCATTGCGCATCGGAACTCTGGCAATGTAGTTAATTTGCTCTTTTGGTACCACACACTTAATGTGTGCTCCGAGCTTGTCGACGATGTTAAACAGGTTTTCAGAGTTTGAAACTGGGACTCCTTTGATTTCAATATTGTTGAGGCGAGACCTCTGTTCATTCTCCTTAAGTTGCACTTCTATGTTCTGCACACGCAACTGTAAGTGCTCAACTTCGTTCTTTGTCTTCTGAAGACATTGAATATCCTTTTCCATTTCAATGATCTTGTCGGAAAGAGCCCCGATCTTGTGGTCCACAAAGTCAATCGATGATTTGATGTCAGAAAGTTCAGGCTTGATGGTTTTTAGCTCAGACAATTCCGACTTAATGGTTTGAATAGTTGCATTAAGACCGGGGAGCAGAGCTACCTGGACGGATAAACGCTTTAATTCCGCAAGAACGGAGTCCATATCAGCAGGAACAGGTGATTTCGACGAAGGTGGGACTGGGCTTGCTGATCGCGTATTTTTGCAGGTAGCGCACTTCCAGGTTAATTTCCTCTCACCCAACCTGCGGTATCCTTTTTCTGTTATTCCTGAGCAAGCGAAATCATAGTGACTCTGACATAGGGAACAAAACGCTCCATCAAAGAACTCAACTTCGCAACTTTTGCATTTAAACATTGTTGATAGGAATACCACGCTACGGGCCTTGTTCAATAGGTGTTGAGAATCGCTGGTGTAGGCGAAGACAATGCGATACTGGTCAGAGTGCGTGCGTGCGGTTTGTCGTCAACCGGCTGACTGATTATTTATATAATTATCAGGAAAAATGTACATACATTCATTATCAGGAAAAATGTCTTGTTTGTTTGTAACATTGCAAAAAAGTGTGAAATGGATCGAAATTTATTTCAGGACATGTTAATAAGTCTTAAGTCGTTCTAAGGGTGTACAGGGTTCCAACCCCTATCTTCGGAACCCAAGCCAACCCCACCTGCACGTGGTGCACCCTGCTAAACAACGAACGGGGCTCTGGCGGCCGGCTGATTGCGGCATAGCACAGCCTACATCGGCACAGCTATATCCCCTGGCCACTGACGGGCAGCAGCGTCGGTGGTGCGAGAAGCTGTGCCCTGCGATCCCCAACCCGCATGCCCAGCGTGGGGATTATGGGTATATCCCCCTTTATTAGGGGAGGCCTATGTCCAGCAGTGGACTGATATAGGCTGATGTGGTGATGTGGTAATAAGTCTTGAACTAACTGGTAACTGCCAAAATAATATTTTATCTACTACTAATTTTCGGTAGAGTTCTAACAGGGAATTTGAAGGAAATGTCAACAGAGTGCAATGGCGCTCACTGGGGGAGCCCTACGTTCAGCAGTGTACTGTTATAGGTTGACGATGATGATGATGATGATGTTCATTAAAAAAATTAGTCAAGTCCAAACCAAAATCCAGGACACGCCAATGAAAGTAAATATAGCAAACTTTTAGGAGGCATTTCATAAATGGCTTACGAATTTAAAACCAATTGTACCTATCCGGTCGACGACATGTGCGCAAGCCTGTACGGCACAAAACCGAACCTATAAAAGATACAATGGATTTGAATTTCCAATTAATAGTCGCATTGTTTGTTTGTTGCAAACCCTCAAGATGTTCTCTAAATTATTAGCTCTCTTTATAATCGACATGGCACGCGCACAAGTGAATCTACCTGAGGATGGAACACTGAACTTCACCGGCCTGGCCGCCAAGTACGGACGACGAGCCGAGGAACACGACGTCATCACGAAAGACGGATACATCCTCAAACTGTTCCGCATCATAGGAGACAGGGATAGACCAGTACTGCTCGTACACGGAGCCATCGACTCGAGCGACGACTTCATACTCCGAGGCAATAGATCCATGGGCATCATGTTAGCGAACAGCGGGTACGATGTATGGGCGATCAACCACCGAGGGAACAGATACTCCCGAAGGCATCTCACCCTCAACCCAGACTCGGACACTTCGTTTTGGGACTTCAGCATGACTGAGTTCGGGGAGATGGATCTTCCAGCGACCATCGACTTCATACAACAATATACGACGGCGAAACTCAGCCTTATAGGATACTCAGAAGGTGCAACCTCTAGTTTGATCCTGGGTGCGAAGCGAACAGAGTACAATGAGAGGATCAATGTCCTTGTAGCTATTGCGCCCGTGTGTTACATACGCAACAGCGATCGTGTCACAACGTTTACGTTAGCTCCGTTCATCAACAACGCTCTACAGAGCACGAACGCCGAAGAGTTCTTCGGCTTCTACTCGCCTATCAGGAATATTCTCGCAGGATTTTGCTCGGTGATAGGATACGAAGTTTGTGTAAAGTTGGACATATTTCCAAAAATATTTTTCAATACCATGGAGCTGGAAGCGAGTTTCCTGCAGGTCCTCATAGGACACTTCCCAGCTGGCACTTCGAGGAAGAACTTGAACCATTTTGCGCAGATTGCGAGGAGCAAGATTTTCTCCGATTACGACTATGGCACGAAAGAGAATGTTGCAAGGTATGGTTCGAGGGAGCCGCCAGTCTTTCCACTGAGGAAAGCGACTATGAAAGTGGCTGTGATATCGGCTCAGGACGACTTGCTCTCGAGGTTGGAAGACGTACGTTTACTGAGGCACCAGCTGCCCAATGTAGTGGCCAACATAGTCCTAGAACGGCGGAACTTCAACCACCTAGATCTTATACTGGGACGGTCGTCGTTTAAAGTAGTAGCGCCGCATGTTTTAGATGTGGTACAGCGATTCAGTAACTGATTGACCAGACCATTGATTTATGAAACTTTGCGCCCAATACGGGTTAATGCTTTAAAAATTTAATTCTAGACTAGAAATATAACCGGTTTAGTTTTATTTTGTGAAAAATGCAATATTAATATGCTATTCAGTCCCCACCGACCGTCACGCAACGCTAAGTCTTACAGTGTTCTTATAAAAAAATCAAAACACGACCAGACAAATAAATTGTCTTGGTTACAAGGTGCCGGCTAATTTACTAATGATGTTTAGATCATTAGGTAGGTAATAATAAACAATCTCGTTATCAACAATTAGTTTAATTTTGACCTTGACACCATGCGGGCATTCAAAAACCACATCTAGGCGAATTCGGTCAAGAGCTGAATAGTGACACTGAAACTACAGGTTTGATAAGCCATTTCATATAAGTTAATTCATCGTACTCTGTGATTACAATAGCCAGTGTCGCCTAGACCAGTAAACCCATAAAAGCCCAATTAAGCTTATTTGGCAAAAGTTACTACGAATTCCAAAAATACCTATTTAGAGGACCGATCGTAGTACCAGAGCAAGATAATGGCTCTACTGCATTCACTGATAACTGCATTACTGATCAGTGGAGCGTCATCATTATCACAATCAGCGATCAACAACACATTGAGAGGTATCCCGGAGGATGGAATGCTCGACTTCGTGCAAATCGCCGCCAAACACAAGCACATGGCTGAGGAGCATCAGATCGTCACCGAGGATGGATACATCCTGACCCTGCACCACATCCCCGGCGACAGGACGCGGCCCGTGCTCTTGTGTCATGGGATATTCGACTCCGCGGATGGATGGATACTGCGCGGAAAGAGCTCGCTAGCCGTGCTGCTAGCCGACAAGGGGTACGACGTCTGGCTCCTCAACCAGAGAGGCTCGAGGTACTCGCGGAAACACACAACTCTGAACCCGGACAGGGACAACGCTTTCTGGGACTTCAGCGTTCACGAGCTCGGCTACTTCGACCTGCCCGCCAACATCGACCACGTGCTGAACGCGACCGGACAGTCGCGGCTCTCGCTGATCGGCTTCTCCGAGGGCACCACCATGGGATACGTGCTCGGCGCGACCAGACCCACCTACAACGACAAGGTCAAAGCGTTCATCTGCCTCGCGCCGATAGCGTTCCTCCAGAACACGGTCGGCCTCATGCGAGTTCTGATACTACTAGGCACATTTCTGGACAGCATCATCCCTATCAACGAGATCGCCGGATACAACTCCCTGACGAAAGCGATCATCAACCTCATCTGCACGCAGCTGCCGATTGGCTACGATTTCTGCTTCGGGGGTCTGATGAGTCCCCTCATAGGACCCGATATGGACGCCATCGAGCAGAGCTTCTTCGACGTGATCGTCGGCCACTTCCCCGCCGGAACCTCCAAGAAGAACCTGATACATTACGCCCAGATCGCGGAGCGAGGGTCCTTCGCGAACTATCACTATGGGACGAGGAAGAACTGGGAGGTGTACAAAGCCTCCGTACCACCTAGTTATGATCTGAAGAAGGTGAGTATGCCCGTGTGGCTGGTGAGCGGGCGGAACGACCGGGTGTCCACTATGGACGACGTGCGGATACTGCGCGACAAACTGCCCAACGTCACGTGGAAGGTACTCGAGGACCCGCTCTATAACCACTTGGATCACTTATGGGCGGTCGACGCTCACAAAATTGTCTACCCTTATGTGTTGGAAACTATGGAAAAGTATAATTGAACGTTTGATAAATGTTTCAATAAAAATGATTGTTCGTTCACTCCAAAATTCTGATGTATTTTTCAGACTGCGAGGTTTAATATTATTCCATATTTATTTTAATATTATCCCATAGAGAAGTTTTTGTTTTGATACTATTTAACTTAACTTAATCGCCGATAATGCCGCTATGATGATATTTACCTAATATTCTCATGAAAATCATTCAGGACATTTGAACGTCAAATTGACATAGTACTCAAAAATCAGTCGCCAATAAAAATTAAATTGGAACAACCACAGATATAGAAGAGAAATAGATGAAGTCTTAAAATTCACTATGTTCTGAACATCAACTCATTCGACTGATCTCAACTTTCTTATGTCCAATATCCACAGTTAGAAAGGGACGCATACATATATCAATGCGACTTCAAATTAGATCAAAAAGTTAATCGTTTCCTATTTATTGACTATTTTGTAGAGAGATAAAATAAATAATGCTGGACACTTGATGGATTATAAAATTTATAAAGTTTGGATTTGAAGATTCCTAAGGAGAGAGAGCTACGAATATCTGTTGGTAGAGAGTTCCACAGACGTATAGCAGGCACTGTAAATGAGTCAGTGTAGAAGGAGGTGTTGTGTTCGGGTCTTAAGTCTTAAGTCGTAGATAATGCTAGGAACGGGAAGGACGATCTGCCCAAGATCGTCCTTCTTTATCGACGACTTATTTGATTTTATTGATTATTTGATCGACGTTCTTTAAGGTAATGGGGAAAGAGTGGATTGGTGAGAATGCAGTACAGCAGACAGAGTATGTGTGTGTCACGACGGTAACGAATGTTTAGCCATTTTAACTGAGCGGTAGTATGTGATGTGGTCGTACTTGCGTAATCCATAGAGGTATCTGATACAAAGGTAACCGTACTAAGGCGCACGAACAAAGTTCTATGCAGTTTCATTGAAATGCATTGGTACGAAGTCGCAGCAATCGCGTTGAAATAAAGTATGGATCCCTTTCTAGCATATTATATAAGGACATAAGAAAGTAGAGATCAGACGTATGAGTTGACGTTCAGAACATAGTGAATTTTAAGACTTCATCTAGTCCTTTTCTATATCTGTGGGGACAACAAGCTCGTGGTATTTTTTTAAACGCTCTATAAAGTAATTCTATTCCTGTCATTCAGTACGGTAATCATGAATATTTCAACCATTCAAAACTTTGGTCTACGCTTTTCACAGACCAATATTTATGAGATCTCCGGCTACGTCAGGCGAGTGTAATGCTGGACACAGCAACATCATTGACGGCCTCTGTGCCGCAGTGGGCGAAGGATAAGATAAGATAAGATAAGATAAGATACTCATTTATTTTTGACATACACACACGTAGAATACATAAACTTCATTAGTGAGATAATGAGGAAGGAAAACAATAATAAAAAATAAAAAACTTAGCTTCATAGCTACACTACACTAATGCGGGCAGCGCTGGTTTTAAGGATACGATACGATATAAAAGACCGACAAACTCGCATCCTCGCGACGATGGCTCAAGCTCTCGAGCCTTGCTTTAGCAAGATACTCTTGACCAATGAGCCTCATGTGCTTTAAATAAGGTAACCACATGGGAACCAGCAACCAGCACTTGACCTTTGCCCACTGTGAAACAGAGGTCGGCGAATGAAAATCTATGGTGCGCCTTTATTTAGAAATACATTAAGTACAGCATTTTCTTAAAACATATACACATTGCCCTTTTATGTAGCTAGGTTAGTTTTTTCTCTCACAAGAGAGAGAGAGAGAGAAAGACGTACCGGCTGCGATCCAGACGGCGAAGCGCAGCCAGGTCATGTAGTCCAGGTTCAGCATGAGGTACACGTTGATGAGGATGCTGAGGCCGGGCAGCCACGGCACGAGCGGCACCTGAACAGGTGACCCTTGTTTTTCATTTATTCTTCAATGATTTATTGTCACTCAAAGAACTACTAACATTACGTTATGTATATTAATATTATTTTACAGTTATGTTACAGTTTGCCCGCTACAGGTAGGACAACTCCTTAGGAAAGCGCGCAGCGTAAAAAAGCGTAAAAATAACAAGAGTACACATGAGATCGATGTCGTCGGACAGGTATTACGATTTCGGATTACAATATTTTAAAGCTTTAAACTACTAACTGAAAATATTAAAATTCCCTCTATTAGGAATTATTATTACCTATATCTAATGAAATAATAGGTAAGTTTTATTACAATTTAATTTCATAATTCTTGAGATGATAATCATCAGGCAGATGATTTATACATAAATATGTAAATACCAGCGGCCCGTCCCGGCTTTGCACGGGTTAGGGCACTTTTTTTACACGACATTTTCATCACGACGATTATTTTTTTAGGTTACGTTACTTAAGTTTTAGTAAGGATTCCTAATCTTTTCTAGCAATAAATATAGCCTATGTTACTCAGGGTGTATGTAGCTTTCCAATGGTGAAAGAATTTTTTAAATTGGCACAGTAGTTTTTGAATTTATTCATTACGAACATACACACACACACACACAAAATAGTGTAGATGTAGATTTAGCCAGTTCAAAACTAAATACTTAACCAGTTTGTTTAAGGTCCTTGATATAACGAGACAACGCACGATACATCTCTGGGTATTTACTCACCTAATTTATTATATTAATTGTAATTGAATAATGTGTGTTCGACATAAAAGTACCTACCCCAGGGCCGCATGGGCTGTATCGGATAAAAAACGTACATTCGATTTTTTTCCAACTATTGCAAGTTTTTGTTATGCCAATCGATAGAACTTAATAACCTAAGTAGAAACTATCCGATTAACTTTTGCCATAAAAGTAATACAAAGCGAGAAAAAATTAACGTATGAAAACTTTGTATGGAATTGCTTGTTAGTAAAAGGCTTATTTATTAGACCACGCGGTATTCAGTCTCTCTTAGTAAGACTGTCTTACTGACTAAGTGGGTTTACTATGACAGACTTATGCCCGGTTTCTATATTCAACGGACAGTCATAGTATAAAAGCTACGACTGGTTTCCAGTTAACCATTAACGAGTAGTTACGTAGTGTTTCACAACGTTCACAACTCTCCGGCTAGCGACGAACAACCGTCCGTTAGCGCCTAACTGATGGCCCTCTTTACGTTTCATTTTTAAAAAAGAACATGCGTTTCATGGTCTAGAGAATACGATGTTTTTACAAAATAATAATATAATAACTATGTAAAATAAATATAGCTAAGAGTAAAATTAATTTTTGCTGTAGTAACAAGCATAACTTATTATTTTAGTGACATTTTTTAAGTTTTTTTTTTAGATATTGTTATTAATTGCCATAATGAAACGAAACGTTAGAATAACTCGCGTCATTCCAGCTGACAATATTGTTTTGTTTGTTTGTGTAGTGCAAAATAAACTTTGGAAGACTGGAAAAATCTTGAAAATAGGCATGGATAATACAACAGTGAGTTTTTATCATTATTATAGTCAAATGATAATAATAACTAACCAACCCTTTTGTTAAAAAATATAACGAAATAGAAAATTTGCATCTTGTGAATTTTTAAACAATTTGACAGTCTTATTTTCTGTTACAGAAGTGCAAAAAGCCAATGAGTAAGGATGAAGTGGCTTATTTTGTGGATCTGATCCAAAACTATACAGTTTTGACAAGCAAAGAGACCAATGCCGCCACCAACAAGCTCAAGGAAGATGCGTGGGTCTCGTTGGCGGCTGCCTACAACGCTAAAAATGGGAGCATCCCAAAGCACAAAGACCAGCTCAAGCTCAAATGGGACAACCTAAAAAAGGCAGCACGTAAAAGATCCCAACAAATAAGAATGAATAATCTTAAGGTAATGCACTTTTAGAAACACTAAACTTTTAGCATAATGGGACTGAAATAGAAGCACCTGTTGAGTCTGTAGACTACTTGCTTATGTAAAGTTTTTTGTTTCTTCCTTGGACCTGAGCTTGCATGGGCTTCTAAACCTATCAGTATTATGTTACTTTTTTTCAATATAAAGACATAATTTCAATGAGTAGCATTCTTTGTAAAATGCAAATTATATTTTGGTGCAGACTGGTGGTGGGAAGCCAGATTTCATTCCAGCTGATGAAATCCTAGACAAAGTGGCTAATATTTTGGGGGCTACATGCACGGGGTTTATGGTGCCATTTGGTGGTGATGGTGTAGTGGATGATGGCACTATATTATAATT
This sequence comes from Horisme vitalbata, assembly GCA_951804965.1. Lineage (NCBI taxonomy): Eukaryota > Metazoa > Arthropoda > Insecta > Lepidoptera > Geometridae > Horisme > Horisme vitalbata. Next base: position 33,715,936 of record OX638091.1, on the reverse strand, counting down.
TGAAGTTTCCCCTGAAGACGAGCTGGCTTCTGAACAGGATGATGTTGCAACAGTGCAACTGCCACTGGACACAACTCCAAATACAAGTGGAGGTACACAGATTACATTTGACACTAGCTTTTGCCTGCAACTTGGCCTGAGAAGCCTGCTTAGGATTATGTATTGATGACTGAAATTTGTAATTTTTGTGCAATTTAACTATATTTTCGAATCATCAATGGACCTATTGACAATATCATAAAAATAAAGGCTGATAAAAGATTTTATAAGAATAGTTGATCCTCTGAATAATTAATTTATTGTTAAATTTAATGGTACTGTTACATAGCATTTTATGATTTTAATTTGTTTCAGCAAAAAAGAGAAAATTAATTGCCACTGAAGATGGCTCCAGTGGGTGCCAGAAATATTTATATGGCATGCCTACAATGGCCAAGCCTCTACAAACCAAAGGTAATTTATACAAAACTTCTTTTAAAAATTAAAGTTTTTGGAAAAACTAAATTATTTTTCTTATTTCCAGCCAAAAGAAGAAAGGTTGAAGATGGCCGGCTTGAAAGAAATTTAGCGATAGCTAATTATTATAATAAGAAGGCGGAGCAGATAGATTTAGAAATACAAATATTAAAAGCACAGTTAAAAAATAATGAAAATTATGGTAATTAATGTTAGTTCAAAATTTTATTGAACTAACATTAATTACCATAATTTTCATTATTATGATTACATAATGGCATGCACTGTTGCAACATCATCCTGTTCAGATGGGAGCTCGTCTTCAGGGGAAACTTCAAGCTCTAATATATTGCCGTCATCCACTACACCTTCACCACCAAATGGTACCGATAAAGGCTGTGCATGTAGCCCTCAAAATATTTGCCACTTTGTCTAAGATTTCATCAGCTGGAATGAAATCTACCTTCCCACCACCAGTCTGCACCAAAATATAATTTGCATTTTACAAGCCTAAGGAAGAAACAAAAAGCTTGACATAAGCATGTAGTCTACAGACTCAACAGGTGCTTCTATTTCAGATCTTTTACGTGCTGCCTTTTTTAGGTTGTCCCATTTGACCTTGAGCTGGTGCTTGTGCTTTGGGATGCTCCCATTTTTGGCGTTGAAGGCAGCCATCAATAAGACCCACGCATCTTCCTTGAGCTTGTTGGTGGCGGCATTGTTCTCTTTGCTTGTCAAAACTGAATAGTTTTTGATCAGATCCACAAAATAAACCACTTTATCATTGGCATTTGGCACTGCTGTAACTAAATTTAACCATGGCAAATTATTGTGAATTAATATTAGTTCAATAAAATTCAATTTTTTGTGAAACCATAACTTTCTCTATAACCTTAGTAGGTGTTAGATTATAATTAGTAAGTTATAGTTAGTAAGGGTGCAAGGGATTTCAACCTACACCTTTGGAATTCAAGCCAACCTCACCTGCCCATGGTGCACCCTGCTAACTAACAAACGGGGTTGTAGCGGCCGGCTGATTGCGGCATAGAGCAGCCTAACGCCGGCACAGCTAAATTCCCTGACTGCCGACGGGCAGCAGCGTCGGTGGTGTGAGAAGCTGTGCCCTGCGATCCTCAACCCGCATTAGGGCATGCGTGGGGAATATGGGCATATCTTCCTTCTTATTATGGGGAGTCCTATGCCCAGCAGTGGACTGTTATAGGCTGTTGTTGTTGTATTATAAATTATTCTCTGTTAAATTTAACTACTATAACATTTGACGATAGTAAAACATGTTTAACATTTCTTTTAATAGTTGGTTTATATTCACTACCATGAATATATTTGGTAGGTAAAGTATATACATAGTATATATGTTATGGCCAATGTGATTAATTGGTCATTGTACATCATTATGTATATTATATTATTATTCATAATGCCCGGTCATTACCGGGCATTATGAATAATGACCAATATGTGAGGGCAATGTGATAAGAACTATCGAATTAATCAAATTGCCCGGGCAATATACAAAACGCCCATCACCTGTTGGGCAGAATAATAAAAGACACAATATTTAACTATTATTTTTATTTCAGACTTTAAATCAAAATTTAAAACACAAATTTCTTCCTTTTAGCGATGCCTTATGAACTTCGCTTTTCTTCGCTAGTCTTTCTTCACTTTAGTTACGAAACTGAATTAAGAAATTATCCGTCTGCGTCCGTCCGTATTCGCTTGGAAAGCAAAACTGATGGACGTTCGTACGCCGCCATGACGAGCTCTGATTGGTTAGCGCGTGTCACGCGTTCGCTTCCTTCCCCTCACTCCATCCCCAAAGTAGCTATATTATCACATTGCCCGATGATCACGTAGCATTATTCATAATGACCGGTCAATGTGATAAATAATGAAGTTTAGGTAATAATTAATCCCTTTGCCCTAAGTAGCTGGTCATTATTCATATTGCCCGGGCACTATGAATAATGCCCGCATTAATCACTTTGTCCATAACATATATAATTTATGACAAATGTAATTTTTATTGATAAATGCAGTCTTCACTCCAAACTGAAAAGGAAAAATAGTAGATTGTTTTACAAGGGACTAAACCATCCCATTATATACGAGGTTGTTATACTCCCGAGCTTAGCGAGGGAGGATGACAAGACCGAGTTATAATGGGTGGTTTTGGCCCGAGTAAAACACTCTACTTTTCACTTCGATTGCGAGAAAATAAAACAATTCCAAATTAGTCAATTTTCAGAAATTTTATTAAAAATTAAATGTGCAGTTAGAGCAATTTTGAATGTTTAGTGATATGTTTTTCCCGGGCAATTTTATTTCGGTTCTCTGTGATTGGGATGTGATAATATTTTGAGTTGATTGTTGTGGAGTAAAAGTTGGAGAGACTCGAATCATGCTTGAGTTTCCTGCGCGGCTTCAGCTGAGTTCACATATTCATCCAATCCCGCGATGTAGATGCTTGGGGTTCTGTAATGTTTGGTAGAATATTGATTCCTTCCATAATCCGCTGCGTGACGTGATACTTGTTTTGTATAGAGTCCTCTATATAACCTTCAGCCACTTGATCGGACCTCCATCCACCGTGGCGTTTTAATGTCGTTATATTCGCACCAGAGTCCGCCAACAGAGTCGCGGATGTTCTGCGGAAACAATGGCCCGTGTAGAGTTCCGGATTTGGTAAATTTAGATAAGTGGCAATATCTTTAGGCATGTTACCAAATTTATTTTTGCCTATGACTTGCCTTGTGCATTTACCATTTTGATAATTTAGAAAAAATCTTCTCGTTGAAACATTAGTGGGACGTAACTCCTGATAGGCTTTAACTATATTAAGGTATTCTCCACTGATGACAAATTTACGCTCTTTGTTTGTTTTCGTGTTCGGCAGACTCACAGCTTGTAGGTTTGTATCCGTTTCTACGTCTTCTAGCGTTATATTGGCAAGCTCTATTCCTCTGCATGCACCGCTGATTCCATAAATTAAAGCAACCTGTTGAACAAAAAAATAAGTGTGTTAATAATCGTAATAACCTAGGTACATAATTTAGGTATGTAGGTAGGTATCTATTTATTTAGTTTGAGTAGAGTACATAAGTAGGTTACCTTTGTTGCCAAGTATTGTTTATTTGGAGCGTTATTTAAAAATGTTTCGATTTCTTGTGTCGTCAAGACTTTAGATTTTTTTGCCTTGTATCCAGTGGACAATTTCTTCAGTAAAGCCGTTAAATTTACATATTTTTTAATATCGACGTCGTGTCTCGTTTTTAAGGTCATTCTTAACATTGAATATGTGCTCCAAAGAGTCGACGATTTGAATTTTTTCGATAATTCATCAAAATAAGTGAGAAAAACCCCTTCTGTAAAAGAATCCACACGTTTCTCATCTCTCCATTTCATAAAATTTTCGTAACTCTTTAAATATATTTCACGTGATTTTGTCGGCAACAGATTCATAATTATTTCTTTGCCCTTTTCTTCCATTTGCATATTAGCATCTTCACTATCACTTGATGACATTTTTCACGTTCACAATTTGAAAGTTAAAGTCAGGAAGTTAAACGTAAAAGTTTGTGATTTGGAATGAAGAAAATTCTAGAGATTTAGCGCCAATACCATCTTTTTTTTTAAATCTCTATACCTTCAATAACCCTCAACGAAACAGTTCGCATTCTACCGTGAAGGGAAGAATCAACCTTCATAAAACATCACCAAGACGGTTCTATTTTCAAAAAAAAAGATTGACGGAGCACCAAGAAGTCGAGTTTTTATATAAGAGAACGAATGCTTTGTACGGGCTGATGATTTTAGACAAAAATTAAAAAGAAAAAATACTTTTTAGCCCTAGGTATTAAACTCGAGTTTTAGGCCCGCTAAGCTACACTATTATGATACACTTTTTGAGCAAGAGAAGTGAAAAAACTATTTTAGGTAGGTATATACTTTTTTGGGTGAAATAACAAATTGCTTGGACAAAAATCAAGTAACTAGATAAAATAAAATAGCAGGAATTATAAGAACATTGTAAAGTGATTGAAGTGATGATCATTGTATTATCGAATGTTTTTAGGTTAAAATTCATAGGTGATCCTCACTTATTGAAATATTCAGCAATTAGTGTTTCTCTCTCTCTTTGATTACTTGCTTCTGTATTATTTGGTGTAGGCACTGCACCTATGTCTGGGATTTCAACTTCTGGTGGAATATCTTCCAAGCATTTCAGTCGACAAATATTGTGGAGTATTGCTGTCGCAATAATTACTGCATTGGCTCTTAAAAGGCTCAGACGCAATGTTAGGGCCACTACTGGGAATCTCCGTTTCCAAACTCCAAAACACCTACAAAAAAATAAGCACCAATAAGATACTATGTCTACCTAGAATACTAATAAACTGTGGTCTGAAATGTAAAACAAACCTTTCAATGGTGTTTCTTGTTCGGATATGGGCTTCATTATAAAGTTGCTCACCCCGTGACTGAGGGTTTAACAATGGAGTTAAGAGGTAAGACTTCAGAGGGTATGCACTGTCCCCTAGCAACCATTTATTTTCGAACATACCACTCTCACATTGTGCTAAAAAAAAATATTTTGTTAGACATAAATGTGAGTACTATTTCATTTTTGTAAAATATTTAATTCTGGATTAGTAATGTATGTACCTCTCAGTTCTGAATTGTTAAATATAGTGGCATCATGAGCAGAACCAGGCCAGCGAGCTACAACATTCATGAACTGCAATTTTGCATTGCACACCGCTTGCACATTTATAGAGAAGTACCCTTTACGGTTTCTAAATTCTTCTCCAGTCTGAGCAGCTGAAATAGTTGTATGAAAGGAAAATGTTAAAATTATTAATTTATTGAAGAAGGGAATAAATAGGCCAACAAGATGTACTAACATGGTGATTGTGTTCTAATATGTGTACCATCCAGTGCACCAAGTACCCGAGGAAATCGAGCTATGCAATAAAAATCTTGTTCTGTGTTGGTCTGCTGCATGTTTATATATTTGCCATTCAGCTGTGCTATTGCAAAACTGACATCACGTACAATACGACAAGCTGATGCTTTTGAAACCCCTATAAAATCTGCCACTGATAAAAGCATTGTTCCTAATGCATAGAACCTTAATGTTAACAGCAACTGGTGTAAAGGAGATATTCCATGATTTCTGTAACGAAAGATCTTATTTAGATAGAACCAACCTAAAAATGTTGATAGACCTAGGTTAGTTAGTTTTTCGATTGATGTTGATTATCTTTGTAGTGAAAGTTAGTAGGTGAATACTAACCTGGCACCTTTTACTTTTAAAAATGGATATATTTCCAGCAGCAGATCTTGCACAGAACCTTTATCGAGCCGAAATCTCACTTGAAATTCAACATCGTCCAACGTAGATAAATAGTTCACTCTTTGCCTGTAAACTCTATCACGATTTGAACTATTTTCTTCCGAATCGGTGTCACTCCAATCTGATATTAATTGCATCATTTCTTGATCACTTTCTGAACTAGACATTGTGATAATTTTTAGTTTTTATTATTGAAAATATCCGAAACCGTATCTTCTGTCACTGCCGAAACCGACCAAAATCCACCGGTACACAACTTACATACGAATGGTAAGTTTGGCAGATAAACTGACGGTTGAAAATGAATATAGAAACAACACAGAGTGCCATTTCCATACAAATGAGTAACGGAGCGTTAGAGTTTACCCTCCCATCCGTTAGTAACAAACTGTTGGTAGTTTATACTACGAGACGTATATTATAGAAACGGTTTACACTTACGCCTGGTATCTTAATTGACTGTCCGTAGGTAAAACGAACCGTTTTATTTTTATAGGAACCGGCCATTAGTGGCTTACTCTTATTAACTACAGTAAGTGTAAGTCAGTCAGACAAATGTTATAGAATAGTTTTTACGTTTAGGTTATTAAGTTCTATCGATTGGCATGAAAAACTTGCAATAGTTGGAAAAAATCAAATGTCCGCTTTTTATCCAATACAGCCCAGTCCATACGTGAGGAGTGGTGCAGCGGCACCGAGAGAACTATACTCGATAACGTGTATATATGTTGATAACTATTGAGTCATAATGAAATAAGTCAAAATCTGTAACTGTACAACACTGCCAGCTTTTGCCCGCGGCTTCGCTCGCGTTAATGTAGATTTTGGCAGAATGCAGCGTTTTAAAATTGTTATAGTCAGCAACGCGCTACGGGTACCGCTGACCATCAGGAGGACCGTATGCCTGTTTGCTAACTTAGTACTATTAATAATCGACATTATTTTTCTATTCCTTAGGAATAATATATTTTTTCTGAATGAAAGGTGGGCCTTAAAAAAGTAAAAATATCCTGTTCTTAAAAAACAAATATAGGTGTGACCACTGTCACACGCTATTGAAGATTGTCGACACTGACGTCACTCGGACCTGTCCACGCAATCGGATTCACCGATGGCTTTCGGCAAAGACGCAAGCTCGAGTCGAAAAGTAAGTTCCACTCGAAACAATCTGATCAAGAAATATCTAATTTATTGTTATAATGACTGACCGTGAATGCGAGTTTCTTCTCCGAGACCGGTTGTCTGGATATGATGTAGAGCGTGGAGAGGAGCAGCGTCGTGGAGACAGTGAGCGCCGCGACCGTACCCGGGTGCAGCGCTAGTATGGACTCCGAGTGAGAGTTGATTATGTACATCGTCACCAAGCACCACGCACCTGGCAACACAACATACAACATACAACATACCATATGGATATTATACGAACTACGGCCCATGGCCCTGCTAACTAACTAACGGGGCTCTGGGCATAACGCAGCTTAACACCGGCACAGCTCAATCCCCTGACTGTCGACGGGCAGCAGCGTCAGCGGTGCGAGAAGCTGTGCCCTGCAACGTGAAGCCCGCAAGCCCAGCGTGGGCATATCTCCGTTTAGTCCCTTTAAATAGGTCTCTATTATTGTTTATATGTCCAGCAGTAGATTGAGTTGGAGCTGATAGCGAGTATGGGATCGCAGGGTACAGTGACGCGAGAAATCACCGAGACTGCTGCCCGTCTCCAGCCAGGGGATTTAGCTGTGCTGATGCTAGACTGCGCTATGCCGCAATCAGCCGCCGCCAGAGCCCCGGCCCTGGGGTTGGCTTGGGTTCCGAAGATAGAAATTGGAACTGCTTACATTTACACAATGATACCGACAGTTGTCATAAACGAGGAATTACAATAGTCACGACGAATCTGTGTCCTTGTGAAGTTGCCTGCACGTGGCGACGTAGTCATATATTTGTGTCGGTCTGTACTAGGATCGGTCAAATCGTTTGCTATGGCTAACTTCAGAGGGATATGGATCTGTTGTGCTGCTTGTGAGAGACAACCACGAAATTGTATTGTTTGCGGATGACACGTAACTTTTATTTAAATTAAAGCGACGGCAGACCAATTTTGACGACGTGAACAATGCAATAGCGAAAGTTGTTAACTGGTTCGATGTAAATAATTTATTACTGAACGAGACTAAAACAAAATGTATGAGATTTATATAACCAAATGTTAAACAAGTTAAACCTAACATTAAAATAAAAGATGAAGATCTAAATCTTGTGGACAGTACTGTATTTTTAGGCATAACTTAAGATAATAAGCTTCAATGGGGCGCTCACATAGATGGGTTGTCGAACAGACTCAGTTCTGCAGCATACGCAGTCAAAAGAATCAGTCAACTTACTGACGTAGAAACGGCTAGACTAGTTTATTTCAGCTACTTCCATAGCATTATGTCGTACGGCATTTTGTTGTGGGGGAATGCAGCAGATATCAACACCATATTTGTGTTGCAGAAGAGGGCTGTTCGTGCAATTTATAATATGGGCCCCAGAGAATCACTTAGAACTAAGTTTAAAGAAATAAATGTTATGACAGTGCCGTGCCAATATATATATGAAAACTTAATGTATGTCCGAAAACATATTAACATGTTCAAGAAAAATAGCGATTATCATAATGTTAACACTAGAAATAAAGATAAACTAGCTGTTCCCACTGTAGGGCTCCATAAAGTTAGTCAATCTTTTAAAGGGATATCTGTACGATTTTTTAACAAAATCCCAAATGATGTGATTAATCTATCTGTAAATAAATTCAAAATGTTGTTAAACGTAATCTATGTTATTATGCTTATTATAAAATATCTGATTATTTAGATGACAAAAAAGCTTGGGATGAAACTGCCTCCAACTCCATCAAAAACAATGTAATAGATATTAAGTACAACGACGTTAAAAAAATATAAGCCAAGCAGAGTTTCTTGCCAATTCTTCTCTGTTTGGTCACGTTACGAATTGGTGGTAAATTAAAAAAAATGACGTTTCAAAGTGTACTATACAGTTCCTACTGAATAAATGAATTTCGAATTTTGAATTTTTTTGAATTTTGCTCTCAGCACAACAGATCAGCACTCATACTGACCGTACAAGGCGACGAGCACGGCCACGAGCCCAGCGCTGAGCCGCGTGGGCAGAGCGTGGCCATCCAGGTTGAGCAGCTGTCGCGCCGCGCTACTGATGGACAAGGTCAGGGGCTCCACCGTCCTAGTCTTGGTCTTCTCGTATCTGCACCGCGAGAATCAATTCTTATGTTATATATCCGATCCGGCTCGAAGGACCATATAGATGTAAGGAAGTTTAAATGATAGACGATAATAATGTTTTGATAATTTATTCTAGGTCAGTCTTACGATACTACAGTGATGATGATAATGATACATAGATATAATGAGCACGCGCCGGTTATGAGCAGCTAACGTGAAGTGAGCGCTGAGCGCGGCTCGCGACGATGCCGTGTACAGCCGACACGGGTCCAATGCACGCCCGCCGCCGCGCCGCGCCGCGCCGGGCGGGGCGGGGCGGGGCGACACTCTACCACATGGTACTAGTTCCAGTAGTTCTTTGGGAACGGCTCGTCTAGGAATGCACAACACCATGCCTATTTTATTGTTACCTACATTTCATTCTTTTTCATCATGTTGTAAGAATGCTACGAAGCTATCATATTTTATTAATAACCTTTAGATATATAGTTTAAGTCTACAACTTTTTTGTTTTTGTAATATGTACGTCCGTTCGTAATGTCACCAAAAGGGCTCTAACGGAAGAGCAGCGCTTGTTGTAGGTATTCGTCCACAACTAGCAACAGGCTGAGTTAGGGCCTTTTTGTAACATCGTTGCTATTTACATGTAACTAACTGAACTTTTATCTTGTAAACTGTTGTTGCAAATAAACATTTTCTATTTCTAAATTCTAGATACCTATATATTACCACTACCATACCATTTTTCTTAATTTTTTTTTAATTTTTTTTTATACCATTTTTTTTTTTTTTTTTTATACCATTTTTCTTTATTATTTATTTCTACTGTGAAACAGCATTCATGTGCTTCAGTTTGAAGGCTGCTGTGCCAGTGACATTACAGGCGAAAGAGATTCAACAGTATCAGCTTAATGCCCCAAGTTGATGGACGCAGGGCAATGCATCGTAAGGAATGTTACAAACATTTGTGAGCATCGATGCGATGTCTCGTGATATGTAATGGTTTACCACTAAAGGCGACTATAAGGGTCAAACCTCCCTCTCGCTCGCACTATTCAACATTTTTGAAGATATAAAATCACTGAATGTAGTTATGCAAAATAGCAAACCTTCACGGCCTAGAAAATAACAATACAAAGGTTCAGCAAGAATATCATGTGATCAACATTCAGTGATTTTATATCTTCAAAAATGTTGAATGGTGCGAGCGAGAGGGAGGTTTGACCCTTATAGTCGCCTTAACATCAGATGGGCCATGTGCTTTTTCCATTTTCAGGTAACATAAAAAAACAGGTCGAACAGCATCAACAGAACACCTGCCTGTCAGCACTATACATCATAAGTTACCTGAGCAGTAGGACACAGGAGGCCACCATGGAGTAGGCGAGCAGGGTGCCGATGGACATCATGTGGATCAGCTGCTCCAGCTCGAACAGCATCGCCAGAACACCTGGACATTGACACTATACTTTATAACGGCACACAACAATGTCATGAACGGATAGAGGCAGTCTTCCTCATCGACCATGAATAACTTTATTAGACAAAAACAAAATGCAATGTCAGCAGCCCGTCCGACGACATGGTACGTCATGTACAGGGCTAGAAGCACTCCTCACCGGTGAACAGTCCGGCGAGGATGGTGCCGACGAAGGGCGTCTGGTAGCGCGCGCTGACGCGGCCTAGGAACGCGAACAGCAGACCGTCCGACGACATGGTACGTCATGTACAGGGCTAGAAGCACTCCTCACCGGTGAACAGTCCGGCGAGGATGGTGCCGACGAAGGGCGTCTGGTAGCGCGCGCTGACGCGGCCTAGGAACGCGAACAGCAGACCGTCCGACGACATGGTACGTCATGTACAGGGCTAGAAGCACTCCTCACCGGTGAACAGTCCGGCGAGGATGGTGCCGACGAAGGGCGTCTGGTAGCGCGCGCTGACGCGGCCTAGGAACGCGAACAGCAGACCGTCCGACGACATGGTACGTCATGTACAGGGCTAGAAGCACTCCTCACCGGTGAACAGTCCGGCGAGGATGGTGCCGACGAAGGGCGTCTGGTAGCGCGCGCTGACGCGGCCTAGGAACGCGAACAGCAGACCGTCCGACGACATGGCGTAGATGATGCGCGGCAACGGGAACACGGCGCCCAGCAGACTGAGGGATTCACACAAACACATTAGCAACATTGTATCAGATACAGATAAGAAATAGTAGATTGTGTCACACGGGACTAAATAATGTATTGAAGGCGAGAGCGATTGTTTGGATCCAGAGCGAAGCGAAGGATTCTAGAGTAGAATCCTGAGCGTAGCGAGGAATCCAAAGTACGTCGCGTGAGTTTTAATAATGTTGGTACCGTGTGGCACACTCTGCTTTTCATCCCCTTCTATGAGAAAATTGTTTTGATAGTTTCTGCTTTAAGTTTACACTTTCTGGTGTTAATATTTCAGTTTCACTGCTAGATCTTATCTTTTATTCAATTTGTGTGAAAATGAAGTAAGTAATAAACAAATGAATAAGAAGTTCCCACGTATTTTTTTTAAATTTATTTAAACAATGTCGCGTGGGTAGGTGCGCTTTTTTATGACCGGCAAGGACTTTATCGAAGCGAATTGCATTAAAACTTTTAAATTATATAGTGTTCCAAACACCAAAAGTCATTTCGTCACTGTTAATAAGTACGCCGGAATGACCCATTTTGCACGCACGTATCGAGGAACCCTTCGCCTTTTTTTTGCCGCTTTGTCCGTCCGTCTGTCACACCTGATTATTTCAGGAACTACAGCAGCTACCGACTTGAAATTTGGTATAGATTTAAAATGCACTAATGAAATAAGATTGCCAGTAAAAAAAAATTTTTCATTTTCATCCTCAAAATGTCCAAAAACGTCAAAATTTCAAACTGGTGCCAATAGGTCGAGTGGCATATCATATGAAAGGGGGCAATTAGCCCAGTTTAAAGCAGTTTTTTGTTTTTTATACGATGTATGGTTTTTATTTATAAGTCCTAACTTAAAACAGTGTTTGAGAAATCTTTTAAAGCCCCCCTGGAAAATAAAAGGGGGGGTTGCTAGGTCGAGTGGGGTATCAAATGAAAAGGCTTGATTCGAAGAGTATCAAACAGTTTTTTTTATATGATGCACAGCATTTTATTACCATTTTTGAAAAAGCTAAATGTTAATATTATAAAGCAAGAAGTACACAGAAGTACACTCACTGACAGACCGGTCAGTGAGTGGAGATCTCAGAAACTACAAGGCCTAGGGATACGAAATTGTATTTACAAATTATTTCAGAACTACATAAATATTTTTTTGTGGATCCAAGTTCAGTTCACAACGTTGACAATGTCTTATAGTGTACTCGGTTTTTTTACAAAGATCAAACACATCCTCCTTTTTTTTTTCTTTAGCCATCAAACAGTTTCAACAAATTTCACAATTAACCTTCTTTAAAATGTGGCGTATAACGTACCCCGAAATATTTGATCAATTCTTCGATCCTTCACTTCCTAACGTATTCATTTGAATCATTAAAAAAGAATACTCACATGCAAAGATGGTTTTGCATTTTTGTTTAGCCTATTGTAACCTTTAGTAGTTGTATAGATGTCTGAGAGGGGAAAGTGTGCGGAGCATACAGACTTTTTAAATGGCTTGTTAGAAATATCATTTCGGGCTTTTGCTATATTTAGCTGTCCATTCAGAACACCTTATAGGGTTTCGAGGAAAACTAAAACAAAACACAAAAATGTTTGAAAGGAAATAATTATTATGATCACCACACACCACACCAGCCTATATCAGTCCACTGCTGGCCTTCCCTAATATAGGGGGATATGCCCATAATCCCCACGCTCGGCATTCGTGTTGGGGATCGCAGGGTACAGCTTCTCGCACCACCGACGCTGGTCAATGGATTTAGCTGGGCCGATGTAGTCTCTGCTATGCCGCAATCAGCCGGCCGCCAGAGCCCCGTTCGTTGTTTAGCAGGGTGCACCACGTGCAGGTGAGGTTGGCTTGGGTTCCGAAGATGGGGGTTGAAACCCCATACACCCCCATTATTATGAATTCGTAACTAATTTTTGTTCGGAAAACTAAAATTATTTCGACAAACCAATAATTTTATATAATAAAAAAATATAAATACTCCATACTCCATAACTTTTTGTTTGAACACGCTTTGGGCGTCACTCTCGTGTCAATTCATTGTGAATAATAAAATGAAAATTATTGAAATTAAATGGAAACCCTCGATGTAGGTACATAAATTTGCTACAATACGCACTTAAAATATGAAACACTGTCCTTTTTTTCAAGTATCTGCTGTTATTAGGGCAGCTTCTTACTGAGCACTTTGGCATCGCGCCGCATTGTAGTTGGTGCGTGGCAGCCTGACAACTAGTCAAAAATTCTGTGCAGTAGGCAGCATGCACATGGTTTTGGAACAGATATAATTTTACAATGTCTATCCCTCTTGTATGAAATCTCTTTGGCTCCCCCGCTAATTTTTTTTATATTATGGAAGTATATCTATAATTTACAGGAAAATGACTAATTTGTTTCGCAAGCCATTGACGTCACCGCGGTGGGCGAGTCAACACGCACTTAACCGGTCTTGTTTCGAATAGATGGGATGAAAAAGTTTATGAGTCACAAAATAAGTAGGTAGGTATACAAAATGAACAACAGTAAAGTGCTTTAATCTCAAAATGTCCAAAATAAGAAACGTCAAAATTTTAAACTGGTGCCAATAGGTCGAGTGGCATATTTTATTTATTTATTTTATTTTATTTATTTCGACACACCAACAACAGTTACATATAACACTTATGAAAATGGAATTAAGGTTTAAAATTCTAAGCACCTATCACTTAAAGGTATGTGCAACATTCTTGAATAGGTAACTAAAAGCTTAATTATATCATAATACTATCAGTGTAACAACGGAGTATAATTTTTTTTTTTTATTATATATATATATTACAGAAACAATATTTATTACATATGAACATATTATTTAAATGCAATGAAAACTAGACAAGTGAAGTAAATCTAGGAACTTCTGCCTTAAACGCAGGCAGGCTAAGACCAAAGATGTCGAGTCTGTAATTAACTTAGAAGAAGGCATTGTTGTAATTATTCATCATGCGGTTGAGAGGTGAATGGGAACCCATATTCGTTTTATGTTGCCATGGCCTGAATATTTTCCTGGTGTGAAGTCTAAAGTTACGACGTGGAACTGCGAGTGAGATTTCGCGAGTAACAGTTTTTTTTATATGATGCACAGTTTTTGATTTGCGGTGAAAAAGTCCAAAATTTAAAAAATAAGAAATTGTTTTAAACTGTACTAATTAAGGCCTTTCATAGGATATACCACTCGACCTAATGGCCCCAGTTTGAAATTTTGACATTTCTTATTTTGCAACCTTTGGGGAAGAAGAAAATAAAAATATTTTTTTAATGGCAATATAATATACTTCGTGCATTTTACATCTATACCAAATTTCAAGACGGCAGCTCTTATAGTTTCTGAAATAATCAGTTGTGACAGACGGACGGACGAACAAAGCGGCACCGTAAGGGTTCGTTTCACCGGTTCGGTAACTAAAAACCTTCAGCATCAACATTGTCTTTATACTTATTTTATCATAACTGCTCAGGATCTTTTGTTTAATGTAGGTACCGGATTTAGTAAAATTGTTACTTGTATCCTAGCATAAAATTACATGTATAGACTGTTCTGTTAGTTAATTCTCTTGGCTTTCTTTTTTCAAGACTGTGTTTTTGCTACGAATAAATATATTTGATTGTTGGGGCTCACCTACCCAGCGGAATGTGCTGAGACAAATGATATTGTAAGTAGGCTACACACGTAGCGGAGCGAGCGGGCAGTCCCCGTCAGCTCTCGATACCATAACGTTATGTAACAAGTGATAAAATTAATACAAGAACTGTTGTGCTTCCCATTTACATCATCATCATCACCTCGCATAGGCAGGACTGAGATTAGGAACCATCTCAACATTTATGGATATAAGAAAGTAGAGATACAAATGATATATGGACATAAGAAAGTAGAGATCAGCCGTATGAGTTGACGTTCAGAGCATAGTGAATTTTTAGACTTTATCTATTTCTTTTCTATATCTGCGGACAGGGCAGGAGCGAGCCCAGTAGAGTTCGGATTTTTGGAAGCTAAAGACGTGTAAAATGGTGGCGAATAAACCAAGGGCAAATTTTGAGAGTACTTTCTAGTTTTATTTTATAGCTACTCTTCGCCGAGCTTGTTGAAGGTAGGTAACGTTAACGGACAGTTCAAATATGTATAAAATATAAAATATTTTTATGTATCCTAAAAATTTCGACTCGGGCGGGATTCGAACCCGCGACCTTCCCATCAATACCGGGACGCGCTAGCAAACTGCGCTACCGAGTCAACTTCTCGCCTCGTCGTAATATTATAGCAGTTACGGCTGAGCGCCATCGGCTCCACCTACAGGGAAACGTTGCAGTTTGCGTCACGCCTGAGTCCAATTTTTGGGATATATAAATATCTTAGTTCAAATATTGTGTAGACAGTGTAATTGTATCGTGAGTGAGAGGCGGCAGGTAGACGTACCTGGAGCAGAGCGCGCAGACGGCGCCGACGCTGACGGCGTACTTGGCCCAGGTCCAGCCGAGCACGTCGTACACGTGCGGGAACGGCGCCTTCTCGTCCTGCGCACCAACAACCTTATGTACTACTTCACTTCCTTATTAATTAGCTTCTGAGATAGTTTACACAATTTCGCCAGTATCAAGTAAGTATAATAATCATAATAATATGAGGCAACGTAGTACGGTTTATAAGTCCAGTCGTCCAGTCTTCAGTCAGCTCCTGTTTTCTGCTATAGCAATGGCGAATATAACAAAAAACGATCGGCGCACAATTTTCTTCATCAGAGAATTCCCGTTCAATCTTCTTTTATTCCATTTCACTAATACTTGTGTCTTATAACTAACGTATAACGGCTATAATACCATGACTAATAAACGACATACATTAGAAAAACACTAGAAAATAAAATTTAATAAAAATGACAACCGTCGTTCAAGATGAAAAAAATGGTGTCCTTACGTACTACACCACGGCACTACCACTCCGACCAGGGTCGCCAGGGGAAGACTTTTCTATTGAAAAGTAGCCTATAATCGCAATTTTTTTATAATAATATGGCCTAAATTAGCTCAAATATTCATCCCAAAAGCTTTCAGCAAACATTTCAAAAAAGTTTTAAATACAAAATAAGATAAAAAGAAACAACATGAATCAAACCGATAAAATATCTAGGAAGGTAATAGCCTATTATCGCCGAATTATTAATTTAAAATAGCCTAAATACAATAAGTCAGCGATCGCTTTATTTGGTCGCCTCCACCTCCGAGATAGCGTAAAAGGCGAAAAATCGTTGAACCTTGCAGCACTGACACCGACTACCGACTCGAAGTCAGCGAGCGGTGCGGCGGCGGCGAGGAGCGGCGAGGAGCGGCGAGGAGCGACGCGCGCCAGGCTAGCGGTGCCCGCGCGTCGGCATTCACGTGCTGTTATGCATTATATTTTTTGCTTTTTAACGACCGTCGTTTCAAATATTTATTTTAAAAAGATGTCATTGCTGTTTAGACATTTCGTTCGCAACTAAAAACACTGATCTCTCATAACACAACACTGCGCCACGCGATCTGCCCGCTGGCTTCGAGAGCGGGTCTCCGTTGGCGCGCCGCTCCTCGCGACCGCTGAGCTCAGAAGCAAGCCCTCACGGCACCGGCATGTGCCGGCATGCAGGGGCATGTAGGGGCATGTACCTGCATGTGGTAGGGCAGCATGAGCGTGAGCACGGAGGAGACGCCGCAGTAGGCGAGGAAGACGACGAGCAGCGAGGCCACCACCGCGAACGGGATCGACTTCTGCGGACGCCGCGCCTCCTCGCCAGCCGTCGCCACGCAGTCGAACCCTAACCACGCCACCCACAAACAGGGGAGACATCACTTATTTCTGTTTCATTTATTTATTCGTAACAACTTCATTACAAATCGTATTTGAATCATAATAATAATTATTTAAAAACTAACATTAAAAAGTGGATTAAAAATAGAAATTATCAATTGTACACAAAATAAACGAGCAAACTTAATTAACTAACATAACGGTGATTCTTCGGCTACTCCTATGCGGGACTCGGATGGTCATTTTAAACACAGGAGAACGGTCAAAAGTTTGAGTTTATTTATAGAAACATAGACAAGAGTTTATATTTAGGCCACACACAAAGACTAGAGTTAGGGTAATATACTATGCTAGATACGTTAATTTTACAAGGGTGGCGGAGCCCGGCCGCGGAGGAGGGGGGAAAGACGAAGGCGCCTCTCGTACGCACTCCGCCATGAGACAAATGTTTGCATTATCTGCAGATATCTGTCACAGGTCTGAATGTTTTTTATGTATAATATGTATGTATTTACAAAAAATATGTAAATAGTATGTCAGTCATGTGGTTCCCTTATCTTAAGCTCTGCTTAGTTTGAGCGCTACATGATGCTGTGTGTTAGGTTACAGCATTATTTTATTATTATTATTAATAGCTCAAATGTTCCATTATAACTACGACAGAAACTATGAGTCCTTTATCTTACCACACCCTTATCTATCTAGATTGGAGCTCACTCACTCACCGATAAATCCATAGAAGCAGACGGCAGCGCCCTTGATGATCCCCGCTATGCCGTAGGGCGCGAACCCTCCGCTGCCGAAGTCCTTACTCCCAGACTTGGGCACTTCGGAGGCTGGTATACGCCAGTTCTTTGTGTCAGCTGACATGTACAAGGATACATACATATGTTACTCATCAGACTAGCGTCAATTAACTCACTCATATTGAAAAACGGGAATTTTCACGTACCGTTAAATCAGCACTGACACATGAGCGGCTAGACGGGACGCGGAGGGAGAACGTCGCGTTCACTCACCGTGATGAAGACTCTCTTAACGAGTCGTAACGCCGTTTCCGCCTTCACTGACGTAGCGGTACGTGAAAAATACCCGTTTTTTAATATAAAAAATATTCATATATTAGTACCCACAAATGACTGCATATCATTTTGGTCAAGCAACACTAAACCTGGTCGCTACTTGCTCAGAGGCCTTGGGGCGGCCTAAAAACTCCGACACCAGGGTTGGCCACTAGCTCATCCGAAGAAATAAAGAAAATAACTGCCAAATTTATAATAGAAGCAAAGGATACTTCGCTAGCTTGTCCTAAAATAAATAAAACCACCAAAAGAACACGACAAGAGGACTTACATCTAATATTTATTTATTTATAAAAAAATGGAAGACTATCAGCGAACAGCGTCACGGCACATAAAAACATTAAATTAATCCTTAAAACAAAGACATATACATGGTGTAATCGTTAAATGTATCCAGACGATTATTCCGTAACTATAACAAATATCAAACTATTATAACTGATATCGAAACCCGTTACCTAATCAATAAAATGACACCAAACACTTTTTGAAAATGAAACGAGAAGTATCCAAAATGTTCACATTAAACACTCCCATACATTTAGTATGAGATTAGTAGAAAGGTTTTAGTTTCCTTATTTTAAGTGGTCTAGTACTCATTTTACCTAAATCTCATTTTATAATTATTAATTACGTATGATATGATATTAATGATTTAAGTAGATACATGTGTAGATTAATTATCTTACCACTTCAAATGAGTATATATGAGTATATATGTACCTTGTGCAACATACTACAAAAATATATAAAAAAAAGATACTCTTTGGTGTTCGTTCTAAATTCAAAACCTTCATTGCGGGTTGTCATTCCCGCCATTGTTAATAATCGTGATTGTTTCATTTGTTGATTGAAAAATGGCATATTCCAATAGAGAGAAGAGGGATAAGTTAAAAATGTACTACAAATATGATTGTAACATAAACAATAATTTAAAATAAAATAAAAACGACTTCAAAAACATTTATTGAAAAAACTGTTAAACTAAAAAGTTAAAAATAATTGCTTATTTTTTGGTTCATCCACCTTTTTTCTATAAATTTATCCCTTACGATCTATGCGTTTACCACATAGGTAGATCTAGATACCTACCTGTTAGTTTTGGAGTCGGAGTCAGCTTTGGAGTACGACATTATAGCAACTACACTCTTCCCACCTCGGACATGCCCTCCTGCGCCGCCCACGCAATAGTTACCTACCTTGGCGTGCCTTGGCTGACACCGACTCCAAAAATAACAGGTAGGTATCTAGATCTACCTATGTGGTAAACGCATAGATCGTAAGGGATAAATTTATAGAAAAAAGGTGGATGAACCAAAAAATAAGCAATTATTTTTAACTTTTTAGTTTAACAGTTTTTTCAATAAATGTTTTTGAAGTCGGTTTTTTTATATTTTAAATTATTGTTTATTTCCGAAGTTTTAGTGAATCTGACTTTAAGACGATTACTAAAACTATAAATAAAATTCAAGCCCATAGAAATTTTATTCCCTATTGTCTTATCCCCGAAAAACACAACGAAAAAGAATTTTCCAAATTGGTTTTTATATGACGGAGTTATGAGATAACAAACAAAACATGAATAAAATTCGAGCCCATAAAATCTTAGTCCCTGTTTTTTAACCTTTAGAGTTGGTATTTTTTCTTCAAATTTTTATGGGACCAATCAAAAAGTATATCCTATACAAAAAACTAAGAGTTTTTTAAATCGGTTCATAAATGACGGAGTTATGAGGCAACAAACATAAAAAAACGAATAAAATATGAGCCCATAAAATTTTCATTCCCAGTTTTCTCACCCTTAGGGTTGTTATTTTTACTTCAAATTTATATTGGACCATTTGCAAAGTATACCCTACACTACGATAAAAGAATTTTCTAAATCGGTTCATAAATGACGGAGATATGAGGTAAGAAACATAAAAAAAATTATAAAATTCGAGCCCAAAAAAGATTCATTCCCAATTTTCTCACCCTTAGGGTTAATATTTTTTCTTGAAATTTAAATGGGACCAATTGGAAAGTATACCCTTTTCAACGAAAAAATAATTTTCCAAATCGGTTCATAAATGACAGAGCTATGAGCTAACAAACATAAAAAAAAAACCGAATTGAGAACCTCCTCCTTTTTTTTGAAGTCGGTTAAAAAGAGCGGTATTTATCACCTACAGAAGAGAGTACCTAGATAGAGAAGTCAGGTCAAGTCAAGTATCAGTACTAAGCTAAAATAACCTTTTAAATTATGGAAACTAAAACTTTTCTACTAATCTCATACTAAATGTATGGGAGTGTTTTATGTCAAAATTTTGGATACTTCTCGTTTGATTTAAAAAAAGTTATTGAGGACATTTTACTGATTAGGTAACGTACTTTCGATATAAGTTTAAAATTGTTTGATATCTGTAATAGTTACGAAATAAACGCCTGAACACCATTTAACGATTACACCCTGTATACAGGGTGTAACATTTAGAACATAATCATAACATAACAACATAAATAAAATATTAAGAATATCTTAGACCTTTCTTATTTTTAGTTATTTACCTTTGAACGATCCAGATATAATGACGAAAAGCACGACGCACAAGTTGACCCCGGTACAGAAGTTGTTGAACTTAGTCGACTCCTTCACTCCGAACGCAAGGGCCACTGTTTCAAACAAAAAAAAAAGTACTAAAATCATTTTTGTATTTTTTTGTTTCATGCAATTAAGGAGCTTAACTGCTTTGTGGATGTTTCAATTTCCTTTAACATGTTATATAATGCGCTCCGACGCGCGCCAGTAAGTGAGAATCGTACATAAGCCTGCCACTACTTGGATGGGTGACCGTTAACTGGCCTTTAGATCTGAGCGCTTCTGTGCTTCGGAATGCACGTTAAGATGTTGGTCCCCGCTTTTTCAGTCGTTAAGCCATGTCAGACGCCTTCAGGCGGCCTGAAGGCCTTTGAGGATGAATTTCCCCTAAAAGTTTATTTATTGAATTATCAATCTTTGCAATAATGTCACGTTGAGAATATAAATTAATTGAAATAAACAATTGAATTTAAAAAAATATATGTACAAAATAAAATATGAGTAAAAAAACGCCAATTTCATATGTAAGGACCCAATGCCTATACTACTTATATTTTACTAGATGACCTGCCCGCAACTTCGTTTGCGTGTGTACTTTTGTATAGTCCGTTTTCATGTAAAATGTTTTCTGTTTATGGTTATTTTACACGTAGCCCTAAATATGTACGGAATAAAGAGTACCAACGTACATTACCTACATTACCAGGTTAGGCCCGTCTCCGTTCCCGTTCTCGCTTTCGCTTCAGCTGCCTTTTCCGAGCCCGTTCTCACTCCCTTTTCCGTTAGCGACCCGTCGCCAAGTCACAGCCAGTTAAAAAGTATAGGTATCATGAGTTTTTGTATCCTTTACTTGAGAAATTATTGGTTCCCCGTGCAAACTTTGATCCCCTGTCTGTCCTTCCCGTCTAACTCTAGTAACACTTTAACACTCTCGTCCTAGGGCGCGAGCTGCTGCTCAATCTGCTGCTGCAAGGCCCACAGCCAACGTGCTAGTGCCTGGTGTATAATACTTTGAATACTGAATACACCCTTGCTCTAGGGCGCAAATTGCTACTCGACCCGCTCTGCTGCGAAGCTCACAGTTAACGCGCTAGTGTATAATGTATAACACTGAGTGCTGAAAACACACATTGTTAAAGCTTTTAGGCGTGAAACCGTAAAAGACAGACAGACAGTCACTTACTGTGAGCAGGCATATAATGTAGGTAAGTGTGCCATAATCACGTATATCTTGTTTTTTTCTGTTCTAACTGTGAGCACTAATGTGCACTTAGTGAGCAGGCATGTGTGCCAAACACAATATTTGGACTTGCCTCTGACTGCCACCAATGAACTTGGTATGTTTGGTTACGTTCTTACGTAGATCTTAGGTACTGGATAACTGAGAGCAGGTATGCGTGCCAAACACAATGTTCGATTGGACTTGTTTCTGACTACCCCCGACTAACTTATTATGAACCTGTGCCTAAAAAAAAAAGGAAAAATACTTCCCTCAAGCAGAAACACTAATATTCGCATTGATAGCGCGATCTATTTTTAACAGACTTCAAAAAGGAGGAGGTTCTCAATTCGTCGAAACCTTTTTTTTCGACTTTTTTTATGTATGTTCACGGATAACTCCGTCAATTGTGGACAGATTTTCAAAATTCTTTTTTTTTATTCTAAAAATATAACTGTTTCCGCACAACATATAAAGGCAAACAAAGTTGCGGGCGGGTCAGCTGGCATTGATAGCGCGATCCAATAATCTCGTCGCCCGCATAAGGCTAACCTGGGCCGTCGATTCAATACAAAAGTTAGTAGACCATGTTTTCAACTTACTGAACTACGATGTCAACGAAACTCTAAGAAATGGAAGGTCATGTTGTAATGGTTATTTAATTTTTCTATTTTTGACCTGTTACAAAAACTATACACTCTATAATTAAAATAAAAACCATTTTGGAATGTACAATATATATCAATATATTTGCATAAGTTTAATTTTTTTTGGCCCATTTTGTAACTCTTAAAGGTACTTCCCAGCAAAAATTTCATATTCAACTTATCGACCCAGCAGATTGGATCAACTGTTCGAGAATTATGCTCGGACAAACATAAATACAAACTTACAGTTCTACCTCTTTATATAATAGTATAGATAATTTTTTCTCTTACCAGAGAATATCATGATGACAGCGAACGCGAAGATATCGGGGTAGCGCGCCAGATGCGGCGTATCGAGCGGCATGGCGGCCGCGAGGTGCGACGAGATAGCCTTGCCCAGCAGAGAGTCCAGGTACTCGCTCAACGCCTTCACTACCGACGCTGCACCTGCAGCAAACATCACCATCAGCCTCATGGACCTATAGCAGTCCACTGCTGGACATAGGCCTGCCCTAATGAACGCCATTGTGCCCTGTCCTCCTGTGCAGATTTGAATGAATTGAGGTGGATTTTTTTTTTACGCTACCAAAAATACATCAAGCAAATGGCCCACCTGATGTTAAGTGGTAACCATTACCTATGACAAGTATTGCATTGTGGGTCATTCTTATTTGGATCGTGCCCTACGATGCATAAACTTGAGAAATCCAATTTTTAATTTTTAGACAGATTATCTAAAGGAAAACAATCTTAGGAGATTGTTCCTAACTATTGGAGATATTTTAAGCTTCTGTATCTTTTTTTAACCGTTCTCGTCCCACGGCCGGGTAAAGGTCTCCCCCATGGACTTATAAACTTTACTGACACGAGCTACCTCCCATCCCGCCGCCCTCTTTCGAAGGCGAGGCGTCCCGTCCAACACAAATCTAATTTTCACCCATCATAATATTATGAGGTGCTTTCAGATTTTTTGGAAATGCACACAAAGCGCTTCTCCTCCACTTTTATCATGCGCACCGCCAAGGAGTGGAATGCTGTACCCGAATGTGTGTTCCCTGATGATTATAATCTGGGTGTCTTCAAGTCTCGAGTGAACAGGTTTCTTCTAGGCAAGCGTGCTCCATCGTAGACTGCATCTTCGCTTACCATCAGGCGAAATGTAGTCAAACATAAGCCTATTTATTATAAAAAATAAAATAAAAAACAATTGATCTCCTTTCTTAGAATAATCAAATGAATATCGGACCTGAAGAAAAGAGTAAAATCATTCTATCTAATATTACTTTATTAATATTAGACCGTAAACGGGTTACTTTTAAAGCAATTTCTCATAGAGAAACAAATTTTCTAAAAATAAACTTATTTTCGTATACGCTTACGGAAGCTATATTTCGAGCTTCTCACAGCGGGTTCCGTGGTGTAGTGGTTATCACATCTGCTTTACACGCAGAAGGCCGCCAGTTCGATCCTGGCCGGAATCATAACTTTTTGCATGTTTAAAGCTTGTACGATGATATAAGGTAGTTTTAAATTATAAATTAGTAATTGCATATAGTTATTTGATATATATTATGCATCTGTCCAAAATCTGACCACATAGCTCAAAAAAATAAAATCTGCATTAGATTTTTTTTTATAATAATAGTTGAAAAAACACATGCTGATTTTGCAGTCTCACATTTTGTTCTTTTTTTTATTATGAACTTAAATTATGCCATTATGGTCATCCATAAAGATATTATTATAAAAATCTGATCCAACCTCTCTGATTTCTACCCAGTCAACTTCAAGTCGACCAAAAATAGATTTCCAAACTGTACCTACTAAATTAAAATGATTTTGTAGACCAGTCAATTCTCATAACGATCAAATTGAGTGTTCACTGCCTGAGTGACGGAAAGATCCGTATCAGTTATACATATTCATATAGTTTATTGCGTACATTACATAAACATTTAGTTTTATGTACACGGAGGTTGTTCCCTAACCTACACACAACCTTACATACCGATGATAAGCTCAAGTATGAGAGCCTGGTAATTATTTGTAGACCGATCTCAGATTTGAATGCGCTTGACTGTTGTCAAAATAAAAAAATAAATGACATTTTCTATAGAAAAGAGTCATTTCGACACACTATTTACTTACCTATGATATACTCCAGTATGAGGTTCCAGCCGATAATGAAGGCGATGAACTCTCCCACGCACACATAGCTGTACACGTACGCCGAGCCAGCTTTAGGGACCCTCGCACCGAACTCCGCGTAGCATAGACCTGGGGAAACAACATATTATATTACTAATGTAGACGAGGTTTTTCGCTGCTGCACCCCTTCAGGGCCTTTTTTGGAATTGTCTTATTGCAGGCCCTTACAGTAAGTACACTAAGATAAGAGATTGTACGTACACTAACACTATGTAAAAGATTTATTATAAGACAAACCTTTCACAAAACATTTACACACACATAATTACACCATTTCAGAAAAATCTGAAAAAATGCACTACAGTACATATACGCCTCTCCCGATTATTAACGTGATATTGCCGTTTTATTTGTTTAATTAGTTTACTGACCTGCAAAAACGCTGGCCACAGCAGCGAGCAGAAACGACAGTATCACAGCAGGCCCCGCGTAGTTCTTCGCCACGTCTCCCGCCAGCACGTAGACCCCCACGCCCAGCGTGCTGCCGACGCCCAGCGCCGTGAGGTCGAGCGCGGAGAGCACGCGGGCCAGTCTGGCCGCGCCATCCTCCGCTACCTTCCGCCGGGAGAGCGCCTGGTATGCGAGGCTGGCTGCGCGGGACGCGCCCGCTTTTATACCCCCTAGAACAAGACACGAGCATTTACCCTGAATCAGGTAGTCGATAGATGGAATGGACTATTGACCATACGGCGTGGAAATCTTTGGGAGACTAATGCTCAGCAGCGGACTTCAACAGACTGTTGATGATGGTGACGATATAAATGACCGAAAAACCACAATTTACTGAAATGATTCGAATGTATTTGTTTTTATTTACACCTGCCCGGTGTAAATAAAAACAAAATATTGCATGTAAATGTTTCATGTAGTCTATAGTAATTATCGAAGATATTTGATTAGATTTTAAGGTACTGTTTGTTTTCCGAATAAACAAAAAAAAAATAGATAGTGGGATCTGGAAACCGCCTAAGACGCGTGGAAAAGTTTTAGTAGCCTCTACACAGCCAGCAGTGTAGGCGACGATGAAACATTTGGATTATAATTTTAAAGGTTTGACACAATAAAAAGAATCGATTAATCAGCTGTTAAAGCGACCTTGGTGACCAAAAATGTAGTGATAACCAAATGCAACTTAGTAAAAATGTTAAGGAATCACGAAACTACGCTGGAATTCAACAAACAATAACAGCCTACATCAGTCCACTGCTGGACATAGGCCTCCCCTAATAAGAAGGGGGATATGCCCATAATCCCCACGCTGGGCATGCGGGTTGGGGATCGCAGAGCACAGCTTCTCGCACCACCGACGCTGCTGCCCGTCGGCAGTCAGGGAATTTAGCTGTGCCAGTATTAGGTTGCGCTATGCCGCAATCAGCCGGCCGCCAGAGCCTCGTTTGTTAGTTAGCATGGTGCACCACGGGCAGGTGAGGTTGGCTTGAGTTCCGTAGGTGCCTTTTGGTGTCCTTTCACCCCGCTGGAATTACAATGTTAGAATAATTTACTAGGGAATTTGAGATATCCAGGTCTCAATATCATAAATAACTGATCTAGCTTAAAATTATGATGCAAGTCCATGTGACAGTTGAAGGAGAAAAAATCGGCTAATGTTCTTCGATCTAAAGTAAACGGTTGATTGCCAACGTACGTTTAAAGAATGCGATTAATGAAAACGACTATTCATTTTCATACATCATTATCACATTCTTTAAATGGGTCGAAATTATTATGCCAGGATTATGGTAAAGGGAAACGCGTGGTTTGTCGACTCTCAAGCCCCTCATATCTTACCCTCCCAGAAAACAGTCATAACATTACTTAAGTTTAAACTAACCTGGCATATCGCGAGCAGTACAATCGCTAGTCACCCGATAACAACGTAAACCAATCGTTATTTATGTACCAACCGAGCCACTGTATTCCACTGATAAAATAACTACCTCGCATGAATTCCGCTTAGCCTCTGACCGACTGAACAGACGTCGTTATCCGCAAACGGTTGCACAAATGAAACGTCGGCGACAGCGATTTTTATTTTATTTGGCGGTGTTGTAGAAACGTGGACATGGTTTTTATAAGTAAGGTGTTTTTTATCGATTTTAAAGAATAATGTCAATCATTGGAAAGTAGAAACCTACAGAGCTATTTCTAAATATAGACTCTTCACCCTCTCTTCACCTTTCCCTCGGCAGATAGAGAGGCAAAACGCGAACATTCGCCCAAGGAACATTCATCATCATCATCATCATCAAAATAATAATTTTTACACTACAAGTTAGCAAAAAATTAGGCTTACACGGTCCTCCTGACGGTAAGCAGGTCCCGTAGCCTATAAACGCCTGTAGACCCATGAGGTATAATATTATTAGTCTATAGCAGTCCACTGTATGACACAAGTCTCCCCTATTAAAATCACTTATATCCTAATGAAACTACACGTCAAACTAAACTAGTAGTTTCCGTAAAAGATGCAGCGCGTGCGATACAACGTGAATCGCAAATTACTAAAATGTATGGTGGAACCGTACATCATCATCATCAGCCTATAGCAGTCCACTGCTGGACATAGGCCTCCCCTAATGAGCGCCATTGCGCCCTGTCCTGAGCTCGACGCATCCAGCTTCTACCAGTAGCCTTTCGCAGATCGTCACTCCACCTGGCCGGAGGGCGTCCTACACTACGTTTGCCGAGCCGCGGTCTCCACTCAAGAACTCGTTTACCCCAACGGTTATCGGTTCTTCGGCAGATATGACCAGCCCACTGCCACTTCAGCTTGCTAATTCTCTGAGCTATGTCGACAACTTTAGTTCTATGTCGGATAGTCTCGTTGCGGATTCTATCCTTCAGAGAAACTCCAAGCATGGCTCGTTCCATAGCTCGCTGAGCGACTTTAAACTGGTGGACTAGCCGTACTGTGAGTGTCCACGTTTCGGCTCCGTATGTCATGACGGGTAGGACGCACTGATTGAAAACTTTCATTTTCAAACATTGCGGTATGGGTGACGAGAAGACTCGACGTAGTTTTCCAAATGCTGCCCAACCCAGCTGAATCCTCCTCTTGGCCTCCTTCTCGAAGTTGTTTCTACCCAACTGCAATATCTGCCCGAGGTATGTGTACTCCGAAACAACTTCAAGAAGGTGTCCATTAACGACGACAGGACTCGGATCAATTCGGTCATTGACCATGACTTTGGTCTTGTCCAAATTCATGCCGAGACCTATCTTTCCCGAGGCTGATGCTAGGCCGTCCAGCATCCGTTGCAGCTCCTCCAGCGACTGCGCCATTAGGACTATGTCATCGGCGAATCGCAAGTGTGAGATGTGCTCGCCGTTTATGTTTATGCCCATACCTTTCCAGTCCAGCGTCTTAAACATATCCTCCAACGCGCTTGTGAACAGTTTCGGAGATATGACATCTCCCTGTCTCACTCCGCGGCGCAGTTGGATGGGTTTAGACTGCTGGTCCTGTACTTGGACACTCACAGTGGCGGCTTCGTACAGACATCTCAACACTTCGATATAACGATAGTCCACTTGGCATCGCTGCAAGGATTCCAGGACAGCCCAGGTTTCAACAGAGTCAAAGGCCTTCTCATAGTCCACAAAAGCCAGACACAGGGGCTGATTATACTCTTCGGACTTCTGTATAATCTGCCTCACTGTGTGAATGTGGTCTATGGTGCCATACCCTCCGCGAAACCCGGCCTGCTCCGGTGGCTGGAACTCGTCGAGTCTTCTGGCGAGACGATTCGTAACGACCCTAGAAAACAGCTTATAGACGTGGCTCAAGAGCGAGATAGGTCTGTAGTTTTTAAGAAGAGTCTTATCACCCTTCTTAAACAGAACCACCAAACTCTCGTTCCACGCCTATTATACCTATTATACCGAAGACGATGAATCAGTTCAATTTAACACAACGTTTGCAATATGAAAAAAATGGTAGTATAGACATAAATAATAAATAAACATTGAATATAAATATGTATAATATATATACAATACTGGACATTGTCACACAGCATCATCTAGCCCCAAACTACGCAGAGTGACGAAGTAACAGAGCCACATGACGCATATCTATATTTTTTTGTAAATACATACATATTTTATACATAGAAAATACCCAGACCCGACACAAATATTTGCAAATCATACTAATTCATGCCTCGCGGCGGAAATCGAACCCGCAACCTTCTACATCTCAGGCGAGTCTTCGCCCACTGAGCCACTACTAAAATGCAGGCTTATCTACATTAATCTATCTTTAGAGACTAACAAATGCCATAAAGAACGCTATTATTATCTAGTTCTAGATGTAGGTAAGTTGCGCACGCGATCCGAGACGCATCAGTGACATCTGAGGATCCGCTGATTCGGCGAATTTGATTAATTGACCACTCAGCTACGGACAGACCTAAGTAGACCAATGAGCTCAATTAAATTAGCTATAGTGAAAAAGTATTTAGCACTTGCGTTGTTTCGTAGCAAAACAAATCTGATACGATCCTACAATTCGGCTGTTCATTTAAAACAAGAGCGAAGTCGAGATAAGGACAGGGCGCAATGGCGCTCATTAGGGGAGGCCTACGTCCAGCAGTGGACTGCTGTAGGATGATGATGATTTAACACACGAGTATCCAAAAAAAATAGTTGAATGAACGTAGTAATCTGGTTCTTATGAAATATTGACATTTCAGCATGCCATACCTATAGGCACATAAAGACTTGGCACATGAGCACCAAACAGATACCTACTACTCAAACAACTCTTATATTGTACAAAGTAAAATTACTCACGGATCAAAAACAGCATTTCTTTTCAGTGGACAGGAGACAACTGAGGATGAACAACCTTAGAATTGACTCAATCGATGCCAAATCAATTGACAATCAGATGTACCTACATGGCGTACTACTATATCTATGGTAGGAATCTTACGTCAGTCGCCACGCCGATTATTTAGCACTAGTTACCGGCCGAGGGCTCTGATCGCGTTGACAACATGGTACCACTGGTACCATATTTAAAAATAGTAAGAATTTAATACAAAATAAATATATCTTTCAATTTCAATTGAAATCGAAAATATAATTTTGTAATTGTTTATGTTCTTCCTGGTGTTAAACTACGTAGGTTAGAAAATTTTAGGTCAATCCATTTAGTAATTTTGGCATGGAGAAGTAACAAACTTACAAGTAGCAGCACGAAACTCTAGCGCTGACCGTTATCATATGGAGGCTAGAGGCGAGAGAGAGCGAGAGACGCATGCGCAGAAGTTTCGTTCAGCGCTAGACTTACGTGCCGATAGCTACACATCCAAGCAAACTTTCACTTTTGTAATATTACTGAAAATAGCACATTTTTTGACTATGTGTTTAACAGCAATAAAACATTATAATTATGAATTTCAGATGATGCAGAGATTACATTTGAAAAAAGATAATGTTTCAAGTTCTTTGGAGATATGAAAGTACAAAAAAAAAAAACACACTAACACATGCCATGTTATCTTGCTTTTCTAGTTCTAATTTGAAGGAAAATGTTCTGACGCCATGCATTGGGGTGTCCCTAAAAATAACAGAGAGTCTGGATCGGTGGCACCATTGCTCTAGAATTCCCGATGCTGCCTGCATATGTGAGTTTTGCGTAACACAGTTTTACATCAAGCAGCTTTTGTAACACAGTTTCACATTCAAAAAGAATCTTAGTTATTTTTCTTATTAAATTAACCATAAAGTTGTAGAAAAATGTTATGAATACTAAAATAAGTTTAACAAGGAAGGTGGCAATATGATAATATTATTTCCTTGTACTCAGTATAGTAGGGGCAAGCTCTAAATTGTTTATTTTGAAACATTTGAAATGAGAATAAACTGTTTCTTAACAGCAGCAAGATTTTAGAATATTTTTTTGTATTCTTGAAGATGGAACAAGCAAATAGACGACCTGATGTTAAATGGTAACCATTGCCTATAACATGATGCAGTACTACCACAACATTTCAAAACTATTTAGCTTATTTATTATAAAATATTAATTTACCATGAACAAATGTGTGTTCTACCTACTTATAAAATATAGGTTTTTTTTACTTTAAATGCTTATGTTTGACCGCCATTTAAGCTGTTGGTAAGTGAAGATGCAGTCAACAATGTAGCATGTCTCAACGATGTAGAATGTACCTATTTACTCTTCCCTTGAAGACCCTTAAGTCACAGTGATCGGGTAACACTGACGCCGGAAGAGCATTCCATTCCTTAGCTGTTCTAAGGAGAAAAGTTGCAGCAAAGCGCTTCGTGCGGGCAGGAGGAATTTCCACCGTGTACAGATGACGAAATTCCGTGCGTCTGGTTAGTTAATGAAATAGGTAGGTATGATGTAACATTTTCTACATGAAGTATACAGATTGTTAACCTCTCTGACATAGTATTTTCAGGACGCCTGAAGCCTCCGTCGGGCATGGCTCAATATTCCTAACAAGAAAGCACCTTATGTTATTTTTTGATAAGCAACACATTTAGGCAATTTATATGGGATAAATACAAGAAACTTACCAACTTCATACGCTTGCCGCCAGCTGTAACCTTGAGCTACATTCCTTTTTCCATTTTCGTAGTTTCCTATCAATTCGTCGCTCGGAAAAGACATTTTTGTAATCGATACCGCTGCGTTAACCTATTCAACATTCGACTGAAAATACTGAATGAAATACAATGCATAGAACCTTGATATTTATTCTTGTTCTAAATTAGTTCAATTATTACTGATTGTAATTTAAAATTATTTGTTTGCAGCTCAATTTACATAGTCAACATTAAAATTTAAACCAACCAAAATCTTTCTTTCGATGGCTGGGCTGGCTGGCTGACTTAGTGTTGCCGGCAATCAAACAGAAAAAGGTCAAAATAGTCCGAAATATAACGAAATAATCCGTTTTGTAATATCAATAGCTCTTCACGAACTTACAGTTGAGGTATCTTGTGTTCGTTTCATAATCGAGGTTAATTTTAATCTCAATTGATCCTATCACAACTAATTCTATTAATGCGAAAGCGAATACTTTCACACTTTCACGCCTTAGTTAAGGTCCAAAGTATCATCATAGGCCTCAGGGGCGTATTTACCCTAGAGCCAAGAAGGCCATGACCCGGGGTGGCATGGCGCTCAGTATTTGCGCTTTTATCGTTTTGAATACTTATCAATCAGTCAGTGGTTACAAATGATTTTATCATAAAAAGTAGAAACTAATTTTTTAATTCGATGTTTTGTCTTTGTTTACTGCAGTGCCGTAAAAAGGGCGGTGCCACTGGTGTCCCGGCACAGGGCCTAGGCTCTAGGGGGCGCAGAAATGACAAAGTTTTGGGTCATGCATGGTAGTATTCAATAATAATTAAAAGGTTGATATCCAGATAAACATCGTAGTTTTCTTTTCTGGGGGGCGCAGAAATGACCAAGACTAGAACCAAGTTTCGGGTCATGCATGGTTGTATTAATTGATTTGTGAATTAATAATTATAACCTTATAATTGGTTAAAGTTTAGATACAAATTGTAGTTTGCATTTTCATTTTTTGATAGAAAAATTTCACGGCTCGCTCCGCTCGCCGTTTTTGTTGTCAGCTTTTATTTCTTAATAGCACATAACTACGGACTAGAATATTGACCAATAAGGTTGTTATGGCCGTATTTACCGTAACCCGTCCTAAAAAGTTAAAAACAATGTCAAATTAGAACACAATAGCGTTAGTAAGATATAATAAAAAAATCGCGGCTCACTCAGCTCATTGACTTCGTTTCTACTGTACTTGCTGCAGTTATCTAGGTGTTAAAAAAATTGCCATTGTTTTCTTTGTCTTGTTTCTCTTGAGCACTAAAAATTTCGCGGCTCGCTACGCTCACCAATTTTGCTTTTGACTTTGTAAGGGATGCACTGCACTGAAAAGTCAACCTAGCTCAGAAAAAAGTAACTACTGTTCCCGAGGAATATGAAAATAACTTTTAATGCGAGCAAAGCCGTGGGCAAAGGCTAGTAGGTTATATGGTGATCAGGGTCTGATGATGAGGCAGGCTACGCTCGGGAGTATAACAACCTCGTATATAATGGGATGGTTTAGTCCCTTGTAAAACAATCTACTATTTCATTTAAGAGCATGTTTAAAACAAAACCGAGTATTTACATAAATAATAGTTTTGCTAATTATTTATGTAAATACTCGGTTATGTTGTTTTTTCCTAAATATAAGTGGATGTATTCTCTAAAAAAAAGTAGCATTTTCATAAAATAAAATAAATCAATGTTGTATGTTTCGAAACCCACCAGCAGACCACAACGAACAGATGTATTCATAAGTTATTATTATTAAAAGAATATAAATTTCCCACTAATCCGCGATTAATTAAATATTATATAACAACTTCTTAAATAGGTGTGATGTTTTGAAAACAATTTTAGGTTTTTCGTTTTTCAAGCACAAAACTACTCTGGTTCAGGAACGGGCCATCTCCGTTAGCGTTTTTCACTGCCCAAAGTCTCCGACACCGGTAAAAAGACATATTGTAAGTATCTTCTGCAAAGTTAAATAATTACTGGAACATGCTTCATATTATTTTTTTAAGTTGACAACGAATGTATTCCCATGTCTAGAGCCAGTATTAAAAAAAATTTACCTAGTTGATAGACTGCTATTCTATTTACTGTCCTAAAACAGTTATGATTCGTACTCCAAGAGTCGTTTGTTAAGCCAATATCAGTTTTGTAGTCAAATCGTTTTTTTTGTCGCTAATACTCACGTAAAAGACGCCATTTCTAGTTTTAAAATTGATATATTGGTAACACTAATGATTGAGTGTCTGTCACAGAGTGGCTGATATTGACATTGACAGCAAGCAAGCATGTTGAATGTTGACGACAGATCTAGTGTAAAAAATAGGCGGGATTTTTTCATCTAGAACATAGGTATGTACTATGTAGTTATAACATAGTTTTTCTGATTTTTGTTGCGTATGTTGAGATTATGGCCCTTTATCTTCTATCTATCTATCACCTATGTTATTCATTATTATGTTATATTATCATTGGCATCGAGATATCATTGGTTTATATCAATGAGTGAAATGAACTAAAAACGTGGCGCCTATGGATATGCGCCACAGCATAAGTAGGATAGGAACACGCGCTGCCTTGTCTAGTTTGGGCAATCATTATTTTATGTATTTATTTATTTTAATAAAAAAAGTTTCAACAACAAGTTGAACACTAACACATACAATACAATTTTAAGACTTTATGTGAGTGATTTGATTATATTGGGACCCTTATAATTGGTCCAAGGCTTGGACAAGGATGTGCAAGCATGGAACATCGCAATTTTGTTTTTTTTTTTTTTTTTTTTGTTTTTTTTTTTAATTAGGTTTACCAAACTGGACGTTACACAAATAATCACTATTAGAAAATAAAGCCTAATACAAACAAAGTACAGGTGTATGACCTTCTAGAGGTAAACACAACATGCGAAATGAGAATGGATAGGTAGGTAAGTAAATAATAGAAAAAAAAAGAAACATTACAAAAACTTTTGGCAGCTATACAATAAGAAGGTTTGATGTTAAAACAGTTGGCATACGTAAAATTTAAGTACTCATTTTAGGAGCAACGCCTTTTTAACTGAATTAACCGATGCACCAAAAACATCGAATATATTACGATGGTTATTATAGTATAAACACAAACGGCGCATTGGTGAATGATGTCCGTAGTTTGTGCGACAGGCGTGATTGCAGAAAGTTTTCCTGTTCTCAACACGGCTATTGCAACCCGGTACAGTAAAGTCAAGTCGATGAAGTAAGTCCGGACAATCAATTAAATTTTGAACAATTTTAAGCAAAAATATGGCATCCGCTACTTCTCTTCTCACACATAGTGGAATGACCTTGTAATACTCGAGACGTAAGTCATATGAGGTTAAAGTTCGACATTTGTTGTTAGAGTAGGTGAGGTGGTATAGAAACTTTTTTTGCAGACTTTCTATCCGGTTAATATGAACAGCATACGAAGGACTCCAGACTGAGCTACAATATTCTATGTATTCAAATGTAACGATGTTCCATCCTACTAGGTAAAAGATCGTATAGGGATTCTTTCTAGGTACCTACTCGGTCCATAACACAATGTCCTATTGATTTTTTTGGTTTCTTAGCGGCTTTTATCATTAGCTAAAAAAATCCTTCATATGAGAAGTCCTGTTTACAGGCAGCACCTAGGCAGGAAAGAGACTAATAAACTGTTACGTTTGTGACCAATAATATGTTGAATTCTGAAAGAAGATTGCATTTCCTACGTTGTTCAGTCAGTTTCGTAGTTTCCAAAAAACGTATATTAAAAATTGACCTCTAAAACGGAAACTATGGACGTTTCCGTATCGTGCAACTCGTACTAGAGGTACAGGTGGTCGTATGTAACCTACCAACTGGCTATACTAACCTACCTTGAATACAATGTTCATCAATTAATGTACATAATCCAGAATCCAACATATAATAATCTTAGCATAATCCACCTCGGGTAGGTACAGCGCAGATTATACACGGGTTATGTAATACCTAAGCACATTACGTAGGTAGGTACAGGTACACCTACCTAATTATTAATGTTATGTAATGAACCCACCTGCCATTTCCAATCAAACGAATGTGAGTGAACCCGTTAAAATTTAATCAACTTGAACAAAACCTTTAAATTACAAGCTGTGTCAAACGATATTAATCGTAATTTAGTTTTTGATCATGGAAGCCCTGCCCTTTACCTACCTACCTATAACTACCATACCGATATATTTACTTCGACTACGTACTTAACCAAACAACGCCTATTAGTACCCATAGGGGTACTAATAGGCGTTAAGACATTTATTTTAGTATTTATAACAAAAAAGATATGAACCTGCAATCCATCAAAATAGCATCTCCTAAGATAGGAACTGCTTACTTAGATTACGTACACCGAAAATAAATGATAGATATTAGTAATCGCTCAAGTAGGATTAGTTTGGTAGCTGAATGTAAGTAGGTACTTTAACTACCTTGGCATAAGGAATAAGTAAAGCCTAGCTAATATACTCGTCCGTGCTAATATGAGTTATGCCACTTAGTGTTTACTAGGTAGGTTTGGTTAGGTAGGTATCTATCTAAATTGAGTAACGACCAAAGATTTGAGCCGTTTTATATTTTATCTTCATCCTCCGACATGGCATCACGATTGAAAAAGCCGGAATCAACATATTCACGTGCATTCCTAAGCATGGAAGCACTGAGATCTACATGTCATATAACGGTCACCCATCCTAGTAGTGATCGTGCCGAGGGTTTCTCTCAGATGATCAGCTAAAAATACGAAGTAAGCCACGCCACGGGGGCTTCCAGGATAGCCTTAAACCACTTATTTAATAGTACCGGATGAGCCACTAGCATAGACTAGCACTTGATAAATAAGTGATACTCACACTACTTTACCTAGGTTCTTGCCAGTTGCCTACACAGGTAGCTGCCGCTTCATTGCCTGTTAATTATTAGAAGCAATTAAGGAAATTTAATAGACTATACTAGATCTATTTTATAAATCGAGGCAATTAATCTATGTTATAAAAGTTTGGAGGGGTGTTCGTGGTGTGGTTTTATTTCGATATTCTTAGCTTAACATACCAGAGTTGGCCACTAACAGACCTCGCAAACACGACGCTTTGTCGTCGCGCTTAATCGCGAGCGTCTGTCATATTTTGCTGTCGCGATTGTGGCGTTTGTGGACTATGAGAAAGCCTTTGACTCTGTAGAAACCTGGGCTGTCCTGGAATCTTTGCAGCGGTGCCAAGTGGACTATCGTTATATCGAAGTGTTGAGATGTCTGTACGAAGCCGCTACTATGAGTGTCCGAGTACAGGACCAGCTGTCTAAACCCATCCAACTGCGCCGCGGAGTGAGACAGGGAGATGTCATATCTCCGAAACTGTTCACAAGCGCGTTGGAGGATATGTTTAAGACGCTGGACTGGAAAGATATGGGCATAAACATAAACGGCGAGCACATCTCACACTTGCGATTCGCTGATGACATAGTACTAATGGCGGAGTCGCTGGAGGAGCTGCAACAGATGCTGGACGGCCTAGCATCAGCCTCGCGAAAGATAGGTCTCGGCATGAATTTGGACAAGACCAAAGTTATGGTCAATGACCGAATTGATCCGAGTCCTGTCGTCGTTAATGGACACCTTCTTGAAGTTGTTTCGGAGTATACATACCTCGGGCAGATATTGCAGTTGGGTAGAAACAACTTCGAGAAGGAGGCCAAGAGGAGGATTCAGCTGGGTTGGGCAGCATTTGGAAAACTACGTCGAGTTTTCTCGTCACCCATACCGCAATGTTTGAAAACGAAAGTTTTCAATCAGTGTGTCCTACCCGTCATGACATACGGAGCCGAAACGTGGACACTCACAGTACGGCTAGTCCACCAGTTTAAAGTCGCTCAGCGAGCTATGGAACGAGCTATGCTCGGGGTTTCTCTGAAGGATAAAATCCGCAATGAGTTTATCCGACATAGAACTAAAGTTGTCGACATAGCTCAGAGAATTAGCAAGCTGAAGTGGCAGTGGGCTGGCCATATCTGCCGAAGAACCGATAACCGTTGGGGTAAACGAGTTCTTGAGTGGAGACCGCGGCTCGGCAAACGTAGTGTAGGGCGCCCTCCGGCCAGGTGGGGTGACGATCTGCGAAAGGCTGCTGGTAGAAGCTGGATGCGTCGAGCTCAGGACAGGGCGCAATGGCGCTCATTAGGGGAGGCCTATGTCCAGCAGTGGACTGCTATAGGCTGATGATGATGATGATGATGATGATTGTGGCCGTGTGTGCGGAGCTTTGAACAAAATGTATGAAAATTGTAAATTGTCCCCCGCTGCTTGTCGTAGCGTCTAATCGCTGACGTTTCGTTTGTCGTCCAATGTGCGCAGGCTGTAACTCATACGAAGAAGAAGAAGCATATCATTATTAGCAACCATCCTCCAGCAGGGTGATCGGCTAACTCTATTGCAAACAGAAATGATTGACACCCCCACCGATCCTGTTTTTACAAACGTTGACTTACATGCAATGAACGTCAGTTTGACAAACTGTCACAGTTTGTTAAAACAGGACCCGTTTCAATCATTTCTGTTTGCAACAGAGTTAGCTATTCACCCCGCAGGTCACAATTTGGATGACTGTTTATTAGATACAGATATATCTGTATTGCTCATCATAGCACATACCATACTTTATTGGCATTTATTTCTTATATTTCGTGCATCGGAAGGCTCGTTTCGCAGGCCTTACCTATATTGCAGCCAAAAACTCCGACACCAGAGTTGGCTACTAGCTCGTAATACAAAGAAAATTTTCTTTTTAACATGTAAAGTACCTACGTCTCCCACATGATAAGCTCCACATAATCTAATTATTACTAAACTTGCTTCCATTCGCGTGCACCACACACAACATCACGTTACGCATTCGTTCATTACGTTTTACAAACTTTATAAATATTAATATTTAGACGGCCTCTGTTGCGCAGTGGGTGAAGGTCCGCCTGAGACGCAGAAGGTTGCGGGTTCAATTCCCGCCGCGGGACAAATGTTTACATCATTAGCAGATATTTGTCTCAGGTCAGGGTGTTTTCTATCTATCGTATAATATTAATTTCGATTTAATGTGTATGTATTTACAAAAATAATAGTAGGTACTATTATATCAGTCATGTGGTTCCCTGCTTAGTTTGAGGCTACATGATGATGTGTGATAGTGCCCACCATTACCAGGTAACCCATAGGCTTACAGAACAAAATAGCTTACCTACAGCAACCCCAAACTCAACTAATGAAATGTTATTTCAACTATACCAATAAACTGGAACATCGACATGACCCTCGTTTACATTCAGGCTTACAAATGGATTGTTCAAAAACCCATCTCTCTACTCTCTGGATAGATTGGAAAATGTACATTCCTCTACCTACCTACATTATGTATTAGTGCGTAGCCGTACCTATGGTCTTTTCTGAACCCTTATTTACTTACACATCTATCTATTACTCTCTTCTGTGATCTACCCACAAAGACACGCTACACAGACAAGATGATAAACGAAAATTAATAATAAAAAACGGATTATTCTTTAGGCTTGGTCTACACACGATTAGATGTCATACAAGTGCCCCAATATTAAATGTAAAAAGATAAATTTAAATTTAACACTGCGGGTCCCTAGGTTAGGGGGGAGTACCTAACCTTATCATATCCATGGAGGAAAATAGGGGCTACCAATATTTATATCTAGGTATTGAAGTTATCATCATCATCATCATCAGCCTATAGCAGTCCACTGCTGGACATAGGCCTCCCTTAATGAGTGCCATTGCGCCCTGTCTTCACCTCACCGACGCATCCAGCTTCTACCAGCAGCCTTTCGCAGATCGTGACTCATTGAAGCTATGTAGGTAGGTATCTACATTTTCATTTTGTTTCAGGTATAAAATAATGGTTTTAGCATGGTCTTGGAACACGATAAACATTCGATTTCATACATTTTGCCTAAATAATATACCTATGACACCTATAAACTCATTGTTTACTTCTGAAATGCAAGCATTTCCAGCGCAAAACCTACAAGCTCTGTGTCGTGACGTGGGGCGGGCGGATATAAAGCCAGGGCGGGCGGGCGCACCGGCAGTCTGAGCTGCAACTGAGGGCGGGTGTGGAGCCTCCGTTATCCAGGTAAGAGGCGTCTACGTAGTAAACCTAGGGCTAGGGTTAGTCTAAGTATCTACTTATCTTTCTAACAAATTTCAAATCGTTCATTGCCACTCTCTTTCTGCTTTGAATTACATTAATTTTAATTATATTGTCAAAAATAGTTGGATAAAAAAGAACCTGGGACCTAGATTTTCTTGAGTCGTAATATTTTCGTACCTTTGCTGATTGGGGATGGTGCCTTCATGAGGCACTGGACGAAAGTGCACACTGTGCAATCGTGATCCAGTGATCCATTGAGGTATTGTAGTTCATCGATACCTATCTCTTTTCATTGTGTTTTAATGTGTCTTTAGTGTTTTTTGTTTTTTAATTTTGTAACCTTTTATTTTTTGTGTGTCTTAACTATGGCTGTAACATGTGAAAATCTATGTGAAGCTGAAATAAAATCTTTGAATAGAATTGAATTGAATAGAATTTGCTTCCCTACAAAAACAGTATTGATTTAAATATTTCACATCAGCTTCCACCTTCGGTTGCATAATTCGAAATAGAGATTCATCCTAATTGATCTGAGAACTGAATCTACTAAGAAGAAGACTACTGAGAAGTATTTACTTACATAACATATTTAAAAAACACCCAGACCCGAGACTAATATCTGCAGAACCTGCAAACGTTTGTCCCGCAGCGGGAATCGAACCCGCAAATTTCTGCGTCTCAGGTGGACTTTCGCCCACTGCGCTACAGAGGCCGTCGTGATAATAAATCTAACGTAAATAATAGATATTTATGATAAACTATATATGTAGTATATCAATCATGTGGTTCCGATAATACAAGCTCTGCTTAGTTTAGGGCTACATGATGCTGTGTGATAATAACGTCCAGAATTATTTATTTATTTATTAATTTAATTTTTTAGCTAAAATACCCGATTATCAAATCAGATTTTTAGGTTGCTTAGTATTACCATGGAATAAATAAGTATTACCTAACTTAGGTATAGAACGGTCTTAATGCTTATAATGCGCATGTTGTGATACCCTTTAATTACGGGTGCTCTGAGACTTTTGTCCTTTCGTATGTTATTTTGTGTCTGTAGTATTACCCTGTGTTGGGTGTCTTTATAAATAAAAAAAAACAAATTACACTCATCTCTAAATTATTTTAAAAAATGTGCAACAAATCAAAGTGGGTCTACAAATTATCACTAGATATCTCTTATAGAGACGGTAAAAAGTTTTTTTAGTATATCTACCAAATAAAAATAGGTAGGTACATAAATAACTTCCTGCGGGTTAAATTATTAATTAAACTCAGTTCAGTTAGTGTAATAAAACAGATCTCGGCTCCAGCCTTACAGCAAAGTGCAAACTAACAAGATTCTAAAAATAGCTTGAAGCTGAAGCTTAGTAAAAGCAGTAAAAGAACAACTTCCCAAGTTCCGTACGTCACGCGCCAGCGTCTGTCCAATTAGGTACTAAACTTTATAAACTTGCGCGCACTGAAGGAAGGAATATGGTAACTCTCTCAGCAAATTTGTTACGTAAAATAATAATATATCATACTGAATAAAATTCCGACATATTAGAATCAAATTCTATCATCAAACATTATTATTTATCGTTTAATAGCTCACGTGGTACCGGGATAAAAAGTCTATGTGTTAATCCAGGTCACAAACTATATAGGTATATTACAAGTTTCATCCAAATCCGTTCAATAGTTTTTGCGTGAATGAGTAACAAACATTCATGCATTCATCCATACACACAAACATTTTCATATATTTATTACATGAAAACAGCTCATGATCCGCCCAATCATCGCGTTCTGATGTCGACCCATCCTACGATACCATACACAATCATACATTTTGAGGACGACATCACTCTGTGTGCGTTACACCAGCAAATAAATTAAATATTTAAATAACTCCAAGCCCATATGCCTCATTTCTCTTTTCCACTCCATTGTCAGATCCCGATCACTTTTGTAAAACTTATTTATTGATATCATTGGAATGATATGACAGGGCGCAATGGCGCTCATTAGGGGAGGCCTATGTCCAGCAGTGGACTGCTATAGGCTGATGATGATTCCAATGAGCCCAAGCAAGATGCCTCCCTCTGAGTTGGTGAGGATTTGCCAGGTGATGCTGCAGTATCAAAGTATAATATAACATGGTATCCAAGGTTACAATGTTATTGCAAAAATAAAGAAGTAGGTAACAGGATACCTTATTTCCCTTAATTTTTAACCGACTTCAAAAAAGGAGGAGGTTCTCAATTCGGTTGTATTTTTTTTATTTTTTAGGTTTGTTAGCTCATAACTCTGTTATTTATGAACCGATTTGGAAAATTTTTTTCATAAGGTCAGACTTTAAAATGGTCAGATTTTCAAAAAGTCGCTCTTTCTAATCGTCACTCGAATCGATCAGACCTGTGGAAGTGGCCCACAGTCATCCCTTCATCAACAAGAAAAGAGCTGATGATCTTCAAACAGCTGAACAGATTTTCATGAATCATAGCTAAGAACACTCTTGATCCAGTCACCTTTCAAATAAAACAAGACCAGTTAGGTGCGAGTTGACTTGCCCACCGAGGGTGACGATAAAGGGTTTCTTCGTAATTAAAATTTGTACGTCCTATAGAAAAATAGAAACCGGCTTTAGAGCTCGTTCACACGGGCGTATTTTTACCGCACGTTAAAAATACGCTCAAATAGAACAAATGTGATTCCAAGTAGCTGTTCGCACGTCAGCATATTAAAAACCTGACGTATTTTTATCGCGCAGTGCTCTTTTTTTATTATATTTAAAATAGACCATACGAATCTTCGCGTTGCTGTTCACACGAGCGGTAAAAAATGACTACGCAGCGTTCAGTGTGTCCTGTGCTCCCTAAGCGGTCGGACGTGTTGCTTGTGTTGCGTGCGTCATCATACTTCTTACGATGTCGTGGGTTGTAGATCCAGAAGTGCTCATCATAGAATTGGAGTCTCGTCCCATTTCTCTATGAAAAATCAATGTCCAAGTCATCATCATCATCATCATCCACAGCCCGATTTCACCCACTGCTGAGTATAGGCCTGCCTTTGCTCCTGCCACTCGCCACGTTTTTCTGCGCTAGACTGATCGAAACCGCTACTGCTAGTAATTTAACTATTCATTTCAACGTCTTACTGAGGCGAGAGACGAGACAGAGTGATTTAAACGCGCTGGTATGAACACTCACATTGAGAGCGTTAAAAATCCGCCAACGCTGGGTTTTACCGCAACGGATATTTTACGCTCGTGCGAACGAGCCCTTAGTGGGCAAATTAGGTCCTTTCAGATAACAATATTTGACCGTGTAAATGGATTTATAGCTTGACCACAGCTGTCATTACATTTATTGAGGTTTCTACAAAAACATATTAGCTTGATACTTTGCTATAATTTTCCTGTAAAATATATACCTATGTATAAACAGGTTTTGATGATATCAAAAAAAAAAAATTATGGATTTATATTGTTC
Organism: Horisme vitalbata; assembly: GCA_951804965.1. Classification (NCBI taxonomy): domain Eukaryota; kingdom Metazoa; phylum Arthropoda; class Insecta; order Lepidoptera; family Geometridae; genus Horisme; species Horisme vitalbata. The sequence continues at coordinate 33,672,854 of OX638091.1, read as the reverse complement.
AAATCAAGCCTTTTCAATACTTCTATAAAATGAACTGACTGAATAAGATTGCCAGTAAAAAAAATACATTAATACAATAATATGTATAAATTTCAGGTTTCTCACTTCGCATATTTTTTTATTTTTTTACTGGCAATCTTATTCAGTCAGTTCATTTTATAATATAAACCAAAATTTAAAGTCCGTAGCATATGTAGTTCCTGAAATAATCAGGTGTGACAGACGGACGGACGGACAAAGCGGCACCGTAAGGGTTCGTTTGACCGATTCGGTAACGTCACCCGAAACGAAATCAAAATGGATTCATTGGTTTTAGTGCTGCGATGCCACAGACAGACACACACATACACACGTCAAACTTAAAACACCCGTCTTTGTGTCGTGGGTTCAAAAACATAATACGAGCCGTATGATGCAAAATATAGCGGTTACGATTCCCGTTGCGAGGAATATTTATGTTTTCATGATCACCACACCACACCAGCCTATATCAGTCCACTGCTGGACATAGGCCTCCCCTAATTAAGTGACATATGCATGTAATCCCCATGCTGGGCTTGCTTGCGGGTTGGGTTTCATGATCTGGAGATGTTTTTTTTTTCCTATATATTATTTTAATGTAGAACTTTTATACCTATTCCTAGTGTGAAGTCAGGCTATGTGTCTTTATTCTCTGGTTATGTGTTATTTATGACTAGTTGGTGTCCTATAACCTGGATAAAGTCGGCCTGTGAATGATGATGATGATAAATCAAAGTATGTTTCTAGCATGGCGATTACCAGTGTGGTGGTAGCGTTGGCGCTGATGGCAGCCGCGTGGGCACAGGTCATGGACCGGGAGACGTATGACGACATGCCTGGGGACATGGAGCTTATGTACCCGGTTAGTATACACACGAAAAAGTGGTTGGAAGGTCGTTTGGTTGATTAAACAAATGCTGACATCGACCAATGTCTACGCGGTTGATTTTTACACCAACTCTACAAAGGTGATCTCTGTTGATGGCTGGATCCGATGATGTGCTTTTACTTCTTATGTTGTTTGGCCAGAGATTACCAATAGTTGGGTCCAGACGTCCAGTGACACCAGACCAGACTAAATAACTAAACGGTTAACTATTTAGTCTGGTCTGGTGTCACTGGATCCAATTATTGGTCATCTCTGACCATCTATCTAATATCTGTCTATCAATCTAAGTATAGGATTTTTGTTTTATAAATAAGTTAATCCTACCTACCTACTAGACTAGGAATAAGAGTGATTTCAGAATTGCACGCGTTAAGCTCGTATACACGCGCCTCATTTCGCGCTAGTCTGAATCCGCTCTAACGTACTATTTACATACCTAAGATACTTTTTTACGGGTATGTAATATAAGTAGGTATTGAATACCCTACGCAAGTAGAAGAGATATGTTCGCGAACATGCTCGCATAAATCAAAATCAACTTTGTTATACAGGAGCAGAACTATGTAGACCTCTCAGAGCTGGACCCAGAGCCCGTTTCCAGTGACCCCCGGACTGGACCCACCAGCCAGCCGAGGAAGTACGACGACATCTCACGCAAGATACTCCTGTACAAGATGATGATGGCTTTGAGGAACTATGACGCCTCCCCGAGCTTACTCTCTGCGTGAGTACCTACAGATGTCAGTTACAATGAAAACAACGAAATTGCACACTTCACTTCTATATTTAATGGCTTCTGGGATAGTTCTCCACGATTTAGTAGTATCAAGTATTAATAATTGTTCATAACAATAGGAGCCAACGTAGTACAGTTTATATGTCCAGTCGTCCAGTCTTCAGTCAGGTCCTGAATGCAACACATAAATGAGTAGTTTTCCCGAAGGTACTGCAATGTCAGTGAAATTACCATGGAATGACTAGTAGTAGGCACTAACGTACAAGGGTATGCGCGCTTCAACAAAAAATCTTTGATGTCGGTTGAAAGGCCAAGCATTTTTATTGAGAGAAATCAGGCACAGATTTTTATTCAAAGTCAAGTATTGAGTTAAATTAAATTTTAAAACGTTTTTATTGCAAAAGCAAATAGAGGGTATTTGCAAAGCACTTCGTACGTCGAAAATAAAATAAAAAAAATCCCGTACATTACCTAGGTACATATTATTCATTGCATATTTGTATACTATTATTAAGAAAAAAATACTTCAATGTTTAGAATTCATGAATGCTATTTGCCACACAACCACCACTCCGATAGGAGTAATAGTGCTCTGTGACCATAGCTCATAGCTAGGTACGTACTCTACCCACACATTAATTTACGGCTCGTTCTGGTCGCTCTCGATCAGCTCTTGACTGAAAACCAGTGCACAAAATTTCACTGAGCCAAGGCCTTTTGTCGCGCTGCAACACACACAAACTTCATAAGTATTAACATAATTTTTAAGTTCTAACTTAAAATCTTAGAAAATGTATGTGATTAATGTTAACTTTTGTGTTTTTATTTTAAAATTGTTACAATTGTGTGTGTCTGTAGTAACAAATAAATGTTTTATTCTATATATCTATCTATCACATTGACTATATTTTTTTTAGTTTTTTCAGCTTCTTTGTGTTTTGTTCCTAATTTAACTAAATAATTACTCCAGTAGGTACCTATCGAGACGAACAAAACAATAAAATCTAATCTATCGAGCCAATTTCAAATTATTGCAAGACTAGCACGCCAATTAGATTGATACTCCATATTACTTATATATGGTGCAAATAAGTTTAAAGTTATCCTGTATTTGGAACAGCCCTAAATGGATTCCGAGCAGCACCGTCCTGGTGCCTCCAGACACGCTGAACTACTCCCACCTGAAGGGGCCCATGTTCAAGCGCTCCCCCGACGAGGCCTCCAAGCCACCCAGGGCCACCAGGCCTCTGCAGAAGTGGAAGATCAAGAAGGGAAAATCAGGTAGCTTGCAAATAGGTTGGCGGGAACAAGCACATGTCCCACCTCATGTCGCATAATATGTTAAATATAATAAATTATTGCATCTCAGATCACGCATGTTTAGAACGTGCCTATGTCCATCAACTTGAGTGAAAATGTTGCCTCGTGTACTTGTAATGCCATTGGCAGTTGGCACACACCCTTCAACTGAAACACAACAATGCTGCTTCACGGCAAAAATAGACATGGTAGTAGGTACTTCCCCGGACGAGCCCTTCACACTCTTCCAGTTTTGTGCCTAAAAATATTACTGACATAGGTTGTTATCACTGCAGAGCAGAGGATAACGCCCATTCTACTTTTTAACCGACTTCAAAAAAGGAGGAGGTTCGACTCCACAAATAACAAGCAGGCATCTAGAAAGATGTACGTACGTATACGTGGTAAACGCATAGATCGTACGGGCGCGGGCGCGGGCGCGGGCGCTTGTGCACTACAAGGAATTTTACTGTCCGGCAGAACTCCAGAGGGCTTACCACAGGTTTTATAGTTTTCGAAAACTTTATAAGTTTCGGCATCTTTCCATACATTTTCGTAGTTCATGCACGTTTCCCTAGAGGCGCTGTACTGAAAATGTATGGAAAGATGGCAGTCCGGTTATTACGGTCCGATATGACAGGGATAGTAGGAAAAAAAGGTTGATTGTAATTTGTAAAACCCAAAAAACGTGTTTATTTTTTACATTTTAGTACTGTTTTTGTTTTTGAATAAAAAAATTTGAAGTCGGTTTTATTTTTCTCCTATTTTATCTTTATAGTTTAAATTAAATACAAAATTACATTCCAGGACCGCCGATGATCTGCTACTTCAAGCTATGCTCCTTCCGCTCCTCATAGGAAGAGATCACACGATCAGATTTCCTCTAAGTCAAATAAACAAATAACTATTGTAAACGGTTTCTCACACTTAAAACTGTTATAATTAATTCAAAACTATATTTTTATGTTGATTAAGCTGGTTCGTAGTTATTTTTAGAATCATTAAATGGTTGTTTGTTCAATGGATCATTTTTGTTTTAATGTTACGAGCTGTTTGTCTTAGTTCTTTGTTTTACGTGCGTCATACATACGTGTGTTTTTTGTCAAATAAGCCGAGCCTGTACCTAGTATACATACCTACTTAGGTACCAGATACTGATATACATAAATAGATAATTAACGTACAACAAACAGACACAGAACAAACATCCATGTTCACCACACAAATATTTGTCATGTTGACTGCAAAAATGTTTGTCCTGGGCGGGAGTCGAACCCCCGACCTGCAACTCAAAAGGCAGAGCTATGGGGCCAGTTTATAGTCTCGGGGGCAATGTCTACGCGCGCCGTAGCATTAATACCTATGTGGCACTTAATGGGTTTTTTAGATTCTAGCTTTCGCTCACCAGCGAGGTACCCGGGTGAAAAGTAGCTTATTTCTTATTCGTATTGCCCTGTAGTGGGATCAGTCATGCTCATTAGATAAGATAAGATCAAGATAATATTGGCGTGAAGGAGGAATAGACACATTTCACATGTACCCACACATTGTACACTTTCACCTAATATTACTTAGGTACCTACTCATAGCGTACAACTCGTACGTACACCTATTATAGGAATATTATTAGTTATTAGTAATATCAGCGATAATTCACTATTTGGATAGTTGACCGTTTAGTGGCATTTAGATCTGAGCGCTTCCGTGCTTCGGAAGGCACTTTAAGATGTTGGTCCCGACTGTTTCAGTCGATAAACCATGTCGGAGGCCTTCGGGCGGCCGAGTACACTCCGACACCAGAGTTGGCCACTAACTCATACAAAGAAGGAAGGACGGAAGTAACATATGTAGGGTGAGAGATAGTGGTCTGCTCTAGAAGGCCTCCAACTCGGCTTGCCTACAAAACTCTCTCAACGTTTATTCTCATGCGGATGATGATAACTTTAACATAGAAGCTTTCATCAAAGTATTCGTAAACATTTGAAATTGATAATCAAACTAATAAATGCGAAAGTATGTTTGTTCAAGTTTTTTGCACTCAACTCTGAAACGGGGCTGAACAAATTTGGATGAAACTTGAAATATACTGCTTGCTTTGATCCGGGTATCACCTGAGCGAAGCCGCGGGATGAAGCTAGTGTAACATAAATGAAGGTTCTCGTAGGTAATTAAAAAAATAGAGTCGACTTTGCTTTAATCGGCATAACAATGAAACTTTCAAATAGATTACATATGCTAATTGCTTTAAGTGTTGCTTTCCAATTAAGTTGCGTTTGAAATTAATCATTTACGGTAGCAAAATAACCAATAATAATAATCATCATCACCAATCCTTCTTACCTCCGTTTCATAGGGTCGGCAAAAGTTTTCCTATTTATTTGCTACTGAAATTATTTGTCCTTTTATGACTTAACAAGTTACCTCAATTAATTTTGACTCAAACAACAAAGGCAAACTTTTCGCCTCAGCACAAAATATGAAAGGTAGCCTCAAACCTACTTTGTATTACGGATGGAAGAAAGATCGCGTTTAATCACCAACGTACCTACTCGAATAATATCCATAAATAATTTCCGCTTGGTAAGGTCAAGGTGCTAGTCAAGCTTGTACATACTTATATACTGTCTCATTTTGCTCCACTGTAATTTTGTAAAGCACCGTCGCACGAACAACACTACTAAAACTGATGGGCCCTGTGCTTCTAATCACCAACGATGAAAACAAATTCAGTGATATTCTACACAGCGATTTTCGTACTGACCAACCTACCCCCAGACACCTTACAAGGGCCTCAACGCTCGCCACTCTATATCCCTGAAGATGCAACCCTCAATTTCACTGGATTGGCCAAAAAGTACGGCATACAAGCGAGAGAACACGATGTCACCACAGAGGATGGATACATCCTGAAGCTGTTCCACATACCTGGAGATAAAGAAAAGACCGTTCTGCTGATGCACGGGATTCTCGACTCAGGTGATACTTTCATCCTCAGAGGAAAAGGATCCCTGGTCGCTGCGCTGGCGTCAGCAGGGTACGACGTCTGGGTCGGAAACTACAGGGGCACAACGCACTCCCGCCGACACAAACGACTGAACCCTGACAAAGACAACACTTTCTGGGACTTTAGCTTCCACGAGGTTGGAGCGTACGACCTTCCAGCGGTTATCGACTACATCTTACATGAAAATAACGTGGAACAGCTAAGTGCTATTGGACATTCTCAAGGTAATATGATCTTCTACGTGCTGGGTTCAGTCCGACCCGAATACAACGATAAAATCAAAGTGCTCATCGCTCTAGGACCCGCCTGCTACCTCAATTGGGACAATTTCCAGTTCCCAGTGACAGCGGTGGTGGAAGCGGCACCCTATGTCAACCAGCTCCTTCTAGCGATGAATCAGGAAGAAATCTTGAGTGAGATGTCGTTTCCAATTTATCTGCGGAACAATCTCTGCACGCAAGGGGTGTGGGGATACACCCTCTGCGCTGAAGGCTTGTTCTTTCAAATAGCCGGGGAGGACAAAGAGGAGTTTGGACCGGATATGTTCTACAAGCTGATCGGGCACTACCCGACAGGAACGTCGAGGAAGAACGTACTACACCTGGTGCAGATCGCAAATGGTAAAGAGTTCATGCAGTTCGACCACGGCTCACAAAGGAACCTGAAACTGTACAACTCCACAACACCACCACTTTACAATCTAAAGAAGGTGACGATGAAGACAGCTTTGCTCGTCGGTAGGAATGACAAGATAACTCCGATAGAGAACGTGAATCTCCTGAGGAAGCAGCTCCCAAACGTAGTAAAATACCAAATCATGGAACACCCTAAATTCAACCATATTGACCATGTTTGGGGCAAAAATATGCATAAGTACCTGTTCCCTCATGTTATGAAGATTTTAGGGAAATATAGCTGATAAATCTGCAAACATCATATGGTTCCGAATCAAAAATCGTGTGTTGTGCTTGGAAATAAGAATTCCATTTCCATTGTATATGTGGCAGGACATAGCGATAATGACTAGCTGTTTTAACTTTTCCTCATGAGACTTCTATTGGCAACTGTCGCAAGATAGCTAAGGTACAACAACTTTTAGGTGGTCCATATATTATAATCACAACAGTATTCATTAAATAGTAATAAAATAAATAAATATAATAAATGCTGCACAATGACTCAAATAGCACAGCATCATATAGTCACAACCTAATCAGAGGGCTTACCACGGGTTTTGATAGTTTTCGAAAACTTTTTAGGTTTTGGTATCTTTCCATACATTTTCATACAGCGCCTCTAGGGAAACGTGCATGAACTGCGAAAATGTATCTAAAGATCAGTGTTGCCGTTTTTTATTTGGAGAAAATGCTAAAACATGTTGCAAAAAATGCTAAATAACTTTTAAAAATGCTAAAATCTATATTTTTCTTTTGAATTCCTTAGGAATTTTGAATTTTTAGGTAACGTACAAAAAATGTTAATCATAAAAATATGCTAAATGCGAATTTTTCAAGCTAACAGACCCGAAAATATGCTAAATTTAGCATTAAAAATGCTAAAACAGCAACACTGGGAAATATATCGAAACTTATAAAGTTTTCGAAAACTATCAAAACTCGTGGTAAGCCCTCAGAGCTTGTATTATTGAAATCAAATGACTCTAACATAGACGTAGCACATACCTACCTACTTTTCTTGTAAATACGTACCTAAATTATTAAACGTAGCAAACACCCAGACCTGATACCAACACATCTGTAAATAATAAAGATTTGTCCCGCGGCGGGAATCGACCCCGCAACGTCTCAGGCGGACATTCGCGCACTACGCCACTTAAGTAAGTAGGAATAGGTATCTAATCTACAGTCCACCAAAATGTTTGCCTTTAAGTTATTTGTATATATTATCTAAATGTTTAAAACAATTAATTAGGCATCGATGTTCCAGCCCTGCCAACAGTGACAGACAGCGTGTAAATGAATTATGTATTTATTTATTGTTAAGTTCAACCTTTGTACCTACCTATATTTTATGGATGTAGGTATATCTTGTGAGTAGCTATTTATAGTAGTAGTTCCTAGTAGTACTTATTTATGTAAAATAACATAGGTAGGGCTCCAACTGCATACTCATCATCCATTTCAAGAACTTAGGAGTTAGTTTTAAAAAAAAAACCTAGTTAGATTCTTCATTACCATACCATACCTATAGCTTCTTTACCTATTACTTCCATTCGCCTCTCATACTCATTTATTTCGCCATAGGAACATTGTAGGACACTTGGTACCTCTGGTTCCTGATCTAAAGTGTACGGTCCAATCGTACAATAATGCCAACTTTGCATTCCCGTGCATCTACTAGCGAGGGATCCGAGTGGCTCGTGACAATGCGATTCAGACTATCTTCCCAAAAAATTATTATCATACTTAATTATGTTGGATATGTAATAAATCTTTTGACGTGGTTAAGCTAGCTTTTTATTGATGTAACCATACACGTACATTGAAAATCAGCAAGATTAGTAGTTTTGTCGTGAAGAAAGACAGATATTTCACACCTTCAAATCCTCACAAAACTATAGTCCTAACTAAAACTTGAGAGTCTTCAAATCCAGAGTGAATCGGTACCTTCTAGGCAAGTGCGCTCCATCTTAGACATCGTTACCTGTTTCAGGTGTGTTACTGGTCAAGCACTTGGCTATTTTATTTAAAAAAAATAGTCTCAAGATATTACAATTATTGTGACAACACAAACAGATTAATAAATCAAATTCATGACAAAATCCAGGAAGTAGATACATTTTTAGAATTTCCTTGGTATATTAAAATGCGAAACCTTCAACTAACCCAGTCTTCCGACCATGATTATTGAACCGGATTCTGAATTATTTTGCATGATTAGTATTAAAAACAGTTTTGACAAAAATGATTGTTTTGTTTAGAACTCAACAAAAAAAAAAAAAAAAATACAACCGAATTGAGAACCTCCTCCTTTTTTTTGAAGTCGGTTAAAAAGTGTAGGACGTAGCGTGGCCGCTTTGCATAAGCGTAAACCATAGAGAAATTAATAAAACAATAGGTCTTCATAGCCGCAGTGATATGAAAGTCTTGCAATAAATCAAGAGTAAACCATAATTAAATACTAGATTTAGATGTGTCCAAAACTTTGATGATGGCTATACTTTATTATTTTGACATTTTAATTATACTATAAATATATGACTAATTAATATCAATTTTACAATTTTATATGTTGATTAGGCACATAGTTTCTCAATTGATTTGACATAATTTGCATACCTTAAAAATGGTGAAGTGTGTAGATTTAATAAATATGTCAGACCTATTGTTACCATACTTCTGGCAAAATAAATGATTATGACGCCCACCGGCTACGTGTAGTGACGATCTGCGAAAAGCTGCTGGTAGAAGCTGGATACGCCGCGCTGAGGACAGGCGGCAATGACGCTCATTAGGAAAGGCCCATGTCCAGCAGTGGACTGCTATAGGCTGATGTTGATGGCGATGATAAAAATAAATGAAGGTTATATTTAAAATAAAGAACAACAAATATAAATCCATTGTATAATCCATTTATTCATTACAATCCATAATGGCACCGCGTCAAGGCACGTCCGAATCACAAAATAACAGTTTACATTAATACTAATAATAACGTAACGCTATTTCGTTGTAATAATAGCTAATACTGACCTAACAATAAATATAATTATATACAAATCACTGTGTTTGTACGTTATTATGTACATTGTTTTAATCACATTTTCAATTATTATAAAATGTCTGTCTGTCATAGACGGATCGGTTAAGTGTTACTTTTCAAAAGTATAATGGACATTAAAAACAAAATATTACAATATTTATTTTGATACATAACAGTAATACAATGGCCCCGTACGTATATCAAAATAAACAACACCTTTGAGGATGCAGAGGGGGTAATCAGAAGCAAGTCCAAACATGTTCATACCCACATTATTTGATGATTTATATCATATAACAATAAAATTATATAATAATGGTATTATTATCATTATTATATAATTTTAGTGTATTAACTTTAGTATTTGCTACTTGTATTATAAATAAATAAATTAAAATCATGGGTATATTTTTATAGAATAAAGTACTAACTATCATAAATATATAAATATAATTATTATTCAAACACGTACTAGCATTTCATTCGGAGGCACTAAGGTTATTATTACTATATTATAATATTTATATCTAAGAACTATTAACGTTCAAATGCAAAAAAGAAATAACAAAAATAGCTTTTATAACTAATAATAAATTAAACCTAATAAAGTACGTTGTTTTTATTATCACCTTAAATTGACTCAGTTAAATTAATAACTTACGTAATTAATATTTAAATGCCGAAATCTATATTTTATTATATATTTTAAAATTTTCTTTACTTTTGTGCGTAATTTGCTATAAATTATTTTTTTTCGATTGCTACAGGCACTTTTATTATATCGTTAAGGCACACTACATTAATTATCTATTTCCTGCTAAATCTCATCTTTAACTTACCATTTTTTTACAAATAACAATTTGTTTTTATAGTCATCATCAATAATAAATTAGGCTTTTTTTAATCTTTTCGTTTTTCCGACGGCGGGTAAAATTACTCACAATAATTGATGCCACTCGACAAAGATCACAAGCCATTCAATTTTGTATATTATATTCTCTAATAAATCGCTCAATAAGTAGCTTGAGAGAAATGAGGACAAATTCATTCTCCACAGAGTATAAAATATCTCATCAGATTGTATTCTACCGTATACTTAAAAGTTGCTCTTTTTAAACCTCGTACAGCACGATAGTTTTCCGTTTACACCGGTATTGTCGACGGAAAATTTGCTCTTCTATTGTATCACGATGAGAAAATTATACTACAATTGTATGCTTTCTGTAAAGAAGTTCAAGATCAAACTTTTACCATCAATACATTATTTAACCTCTTTCGTCCCACTGCGGTGCTAAGGTCTCCCCCATAGATTTCCCAGCTTCTCTATCCCGAGCCGTCTCCCACCACTATCTTTTGAAGACATCGAGCTCAATACATTTAACAAACGAAATAAGTAACCTTTCCGTAAGTCCTGTACAGCTAGCGGCACGCTAGTCTAGCGGTGAACGAAACGTCTGCGCATGGCTCTCTCGCTCTCTCTCGCCTCCAGCTCCCATATGATACGTTACTTTTGACTTGTGCGCAATAACGGTCAGCGCTAGTTTCGTGCCGCTACTTGTGGGGTGGGGTCCTACGCCCTCGCGGAGGCGGGGTGGTACGTGATGACGTTGTGTGCGTGCGTGAAGGGAGGGGGCGTGCCCGGGGAGTGGGCGGTGGGGGAGGGTGAGGATGAGGGTGTGGGGGAGGGTAGTTGCAGCGCGCGGCTGCGGCCGCCGAGCGTGCAGCGCGTGGTGGCGCCACTCTCCACCTCCACCGGGAGATCTGAGCCCGTCAACCTGCAAACGAATACAGGCATTAGCACAACGGTACTGACGATTGCGAATGATTTTCACTAGACCCACGTAGTATTCAGTCTGTCTCAATAAGACTGTCTTAAAATTAGCGTAGAATAATTAGAGTAAGCCACTAAGTCGGTCTTAGGCTTGACTAATTATGGCCGATTCCTATAATAGACCGTTACCGATAACGCTTCGTTTTCCCTTGGTTTCCCTCAAAAATTAACACCGAGGCGTCGAAAATCAGACAGTTTTTCATGGGAAAACGAGGCGTCATCGGTAATGATATATCATAGGAACCGGCCGTTAGTCAGTAAAACAGTCTTATTAAGACAGACTGAACACCGCGTGGTCTAATAAGATTTTAAGACCAACAGAATTGACAAGAAACTCTGATTGGCTTACATTTCTTTAAAGTCTTTGTTACAAAGTTTATTCTTAATGATTATATTGTTTTTTAGGGAATTGGAGACAGTTTCATCACAAGCTTTTTTGTCATCAAAATAATCAGAAATTTTAAAACATTACCAACAGAACCTTAAAGAATTCTTCAAATAGACCATTTGACGGCCCACCACGGCCTTCAAATAATAAGTGGTGAACAGGTCGTTCTTGTACGTAATATATGTAGTACTGACATGTAGTATCTGTTGGCCAGCACGCCGACCAGCTCGCCCACCAGGTCGCCGTCGCCGGGCGGCACCAGTCCCACCACCAGGTCGTTCTTGGCCGCAGGTACGCTGATCACCACCAGCTGAGCATCGTTGCTCATTATGCGGATCGCGCCGATCTGTACAATACACAATAAACGATTATTTGATGAACACACAGCACCAGAACGAAATACAAAACAAGGAACAACGGAATAAAACGACCCTCATGCCTCACACAGTCTATAATTATGTCGCGGCGGTGTTTAGCTTTTATATTTACGATTACGAAAGAAATATACATGGCGTCACCCCAGATAAAGCAGATTTACAAATAGATCTATTACCACCTTTTATAATATATTTTAAATAAAATTATGTTGTATATCAGTCATGTGGTTCCCATACAAGTTCCAATACAAGCTCTGCCTAGTTTGGGGCCATATGATGATAAGTGATGGTGACCAGCATTATCTATATAATTTGATTATTTACAGAAAGAGACAAACAGGTACTAGAGTCCTCTACTTAGTTTAGAACTCTCTCGTTAGTAGCCCTCTCAGTCCAATTGATTTTATACTCCTCTAGCACCACATATCGAACGCTTCTAATATCTATATCATAGTGACATCATCGTCCATATCTCGCACCCAAAGAAGCTACATTCTATCAAAACGTTAAGGAGGAATAGAGTTGCGCGTTAAATATAATACTTTGTTGTAATAGCTACTACTTCACATCAGGTGGGTGATGTGCTCATTCCAGCTTGAAGTATTAAAACAAATTGCTGTCGCGTCGCATGATGCCTGGCAGATATGAAACATTGGAACTATTTTGTATTGAAATACTACAAACCCGCAATCTATAGCGCAGATTTAGACGCATCTACACCATCATCGTCGATTATCAAACTCAATCTCAATCTCTCGCTCTTACTAACGAATATAACGGTAAGGTTCGCGACGCGTCGCCACCCTCAACAGCTGATCTAGCTCGCCGCATAAGATATTTCGCATCACAAAAGTGTCACGTCCTTGGCGTATATCGACACCGACCTCAGTGATACTGGTAGGCTTCTTGAGCGGCTTGAAGGTGTGTGCGTCCAGCTTGTAGACGTGGTGGTCTGTGAGCAGCAGGCAGCGCTGCGCCAGCTTGTTGTAGCGGTTGAACTTGTGCACGCGGCACGAGAACAGCGCGCGCCCCGCCGCCTGCCCGCGCTGCAGCGCTGCCAGCGCTGACTGGTACGCCGCTGGGGAGGATGAGGATTCATTTAACCTTTTTATATTAGACTTAGGTTCAAACAACAACGGAGGCGGCGCAGATGTACATAATGTACGGAGCGGCACTGACCTGCCGCGTCGTTGTACTTGTGCTGTGCCAGATAGTCCCCGCGCCAGCCCCGCTCGGCGCCCCAGCGCGCGCGGCGGCCGCGCAGTGCGGAGGCGGCGCAGATGTACATAATGTACGGAGCGGCACTGACCTGCCGCGTCGTTGTACTTGTGCTGTGCCAGATAGTCCCCGCGCCAGCCCCGCTCGGCGCCCCAGCGCGCGCGGCGGCCGCGCAGTGCGGAGGCGGCGCAGATGTACATAATGTACGGAGCGGCACTGACCTGCCGCGTCGTTGTACTTGTGCTGTGCCAGATAGTCCCCGCGCCAGCCCCGCTCGGCGCCCCAGCGCGCGCGGCGGCCGCGCAGTGCGGAGGCGGCGCAGATGTACATAATGTACGGAGCGGCACTGACCTGCCGCGTCGTTGTACTTGTGCTGTGCCAGATAGTCCCCGCGCCAGCCCCGCTCGGCGCCCCAGCGCGCGCGGCGGCCGCGCAGTGCGGAGGCGGCGCAGATGTACATAATGTACGGAGCGGCACTGACCTGCCGCGTCGTTGTACTTGTGCTGTGCCAGATAGTCCCCGCGCCAGCCCCGCTCGGCGCCCCAGCGCGCGCGGCGGCCGCGCAGTGCGGAGGCGGCGCAGATGTACATAATGTACGGAGCGGCACTGACCTGCCGCGTCGTTGTACTTGTGCTGTGCCAGATAGTCCCCGCGCCAGCCCCGCTCGGCGCCCCAGCGCGCGCGGCGGCCGCGCAGTGCGGAGGCGGCGCAGATGTACATAATGTACGGAGCGGCACTGACCTGCCGCGTCGTTGTACTTGTGCTGTGCCAGATAGTCCCCGCGCCAGCCCCGCTCGGCGCCCCAGCGCGCGCGGCGGCCGCGCAGTGCGGAGGCGGCGCAGATGTACATAATGTACGGAGCGGCACTGACCTGCCGCGTCGTTGTACTTGTGCTGTGCCAGATAGTCCCCGCGCCAGCCCCGCTCGGCGCCCCAGCGCGCGCGGCGGCCGCGCAGTGCGGAGGCGGCGCAGATCTTCATCTTGAGCTGCGGCCACTGCTCGCGCGGCACCGGCTTCAGCACGAGGTACGCGCGCCAGCGCCGGTACGCACCCTGCACATACAGGTATAAACTATAACCAGCTGCCGCTGAAACGTTGATTTCTTGTATGCTAGCTGACCCAACAGACGTTTTCCTAAGGTTTTCTTCCATCGTCTCGGCAAAAACATAATACTATCGGCAAAACGTAGACTGCATTTTTACGTCTTTCATTCCAAGACAGTCGTAAAAAACTTGGGAGATTGTAACTCCCTGTCGCACCCCCGCCATTGATCGAAATAGGGTCCGTTAAGCTAAGCAGCCGCACCTGCATTGTTGCCGAGCTATATAACTCCCGAAGTAGGTCCTACCGGGCGTCCATGCGAGTTGTATTCTCTATTTTATAGGTTGTCATCGTCTCGGCAAACAACTATGCAAAAACTTGAAGAAGATTTACGTAACATAGACTTTGGCCCAGTTTACGATTCAGCTGACCCGCAGTTTTGCATGTCGTTTGTTATAAATAAGGTACAACATGCAATTAAAATAAACACTTATACTGTTCGCTTGAAAAATAAAAATTATAACATAAAACCATGGATAACAGCAGGACTCATTCGATGCATGAAACATAGAGATAGACTACATAAAAAAGCCAAATCTAATCCAAATAATTTAACTTTGCAATTATCGTACAAACGATATCGCAATTTTTGTAATGACCTTCTTAGAAAAATAAAGATCAATTATGATAAAATTGAACTGGAAAATGCTGGAACAAATAGCAAAAAAATTTGGCAATGTATTAAAAATGTTGCACTTACCGCGAAACATCATGAGTCATCTTTATGTTTATTACAAAGTAACTCATCACAGCTGGCATCTGCTAACGCAGCAAATAATTTCTTTGTAAACATCGGTAAATGTTTAGCGGGAAAAGTTAAAGGTTATTCACAGGAGCTAACTAGCACTCTTTCTTCATGTAGCACAATAACAACTTCCTTTGCTTTATTAGATACGGATGAAACCGAGGTAGAAATGATAATTATGGGTCTAAAAGATGACTGTGATATCCACGAAAACAATAAAACAATTCAGGCAATTTTTAATCAGTCCCCTTACTCATATATTCAACAAATGCTTACACACAGGAATTTTTCCAAAGTGCTTAAAAAAAGCTGTGGTTGTACCAGTGTATAAATCTGGCTGTAAAGATGAGGTAACTAATTACAGACCGATTTCCTTACTTCCTGCGATGTCCAAAATATTAGAAAAAATTATAAATAAAAGATTGATGAAATATTTAGATGATAAAATGATTTTGTCAAATACGCAGTTTGGATTTAGACCCAAAATGTCAACTGCAGATGCTGCTCATCAATTGACTAACTATCTTGCACAAAATCTTGACGAAGGTAACCACACTATAGGAATCTTTTTGGACCTCGCTAAAGCCTTTTGTCAAATACGCAGTTTGGATTTAGACCCAAAATGTCAACTGCAGATGCTGCTCATCAATTGACTAACTATCTTGCACAAAATCTTGACGAAGGTAACCACACTATAGGAATCTTTTTGGACCTCGCTAAAGCCTTCGACACTGTCTCCACCCCAATTCTATTGCACAAGCTTGAAACCATAGGTATAAGAGGCACTCAGCTAAAACTTCTAAAAAGCTATCTAGAAGAACGCACGCAATGCGTTAGAATTGGTAATGTTCTCAGTGATGATCTGAATAACACAACTTTTGGAGTTCCACAAGGAAGTATATTAGGGCCAACTCTGTTCTTAATTTATATAAATAACCTCTGTAATCTATCCCTAGGTCATGGCATTATCATATCCTATGCTGATGATACTGCTCTGTTGTTTTCTGCTGAATCTGAAATAGAAGTCTACAAGCATGCGCAATTCGGATTCAATATTGTAAATAATTGGCTTCAGGAAAACCTACTAACACTAAACACTGATAAAACAAATTATATAAAATTTTCGATGCGCAAAATAAAGGCAACTGAAAGTTCACCAAAATTGTATGCCCACTATTGTAAAGTCCCCATTGACAACCAATGTAAGTGTCCCGTCATTAAAAGGTCAAATAAAATAAAATACCTTGGGCTTTTAATAGATGAAACTCTTTCTTTCAAACATCATATAGAAACTTTAAATAATAGAATTCGTAAGTTAATTTTTGTGTTCAAGAAGTTGCGTTATATTGCGGATCTGAAAATAATTAAACAAGTTTACTTTGCACTATGCCAATCAATTATAACTTATTGTATAACAACATGGGGTGGAGCTGGTAAAACTTTACTACTTACAACAAAGAGAGCTCAAAGAGCAATTCTCAAAGTGGCCACTTGCCGTCCCTTCATGTTTCCAACTAGTCTTTTATATGAATCCTGTGGAGTGTTAACAGTTAGGCAGCTATTCATATTGAGTATAGTACTAAAACAGCACGCAGCCCTTCCCTACAGCACTGAGCTTACTAATAAAAGACGGAAAGATATAGTTTGCCCCTAACAATCAGGGTCATACTCCTTTACATCCAAATTTTATATGTTCCTTGGTCCGCTCCTGTATAATAGACTGAATGCTTTAGCTAATATATATCCCCTTAATTACTACAATTGCAAGAAAATCCTTAAGGATGTACTGCAAAAAATGTCCTACGATGATACAGAGAAATTATTAACTGTGCTAAAATAAATTATAACGTATAATCTGTTTAGTTTTATTTTAAGTTTATGTTAAATAAGATTGCTCAAATACGTCATTAGCAGTGATCGGAATTAGGTGAGCTAAAATACCTAAAGTTCGAAAAATAACAGAGACTAAGTGGAGACGCCTTGCGACTAAATATTTTTCCGGGAAAATTTTCCCGGGTTTCGAGAAATTACTTAGGTCCATCTAAAATTAATACAGTAAAATAACAATCGAATTAATTTCCTCTTCTTATTATTGATAACAAGAAGAGGAAACGAATTCGATTGTTGTAAAAAACGGTAAGCACGATTTTTATTGTTTTCAACAAATAAAATGAACGATGTAAGTAAGCGCGGAAGCTAATGTGATTTATAAACCAGCTTTAGTAAATAGCTATAGTAATAAAAACATTTATTTAAGCAAGGGAATAAAAAAGCCATTTTATAGTTTTTGTACCATTTATTCATTTTGTACAGATAATGGAACTCAAAATCAATAATTAAGAAAGTAACCAGTCCTACCTAAGATACACAGTCGGAACTCTAAACATTATTTCCATTGATGTTGAATTTGTCCCTTAATCTGAATCGCTAACGTTTTCATCATGGACGGAGTATAAAGAAATATCTTCGTCCGGAGAATTAAAGAAAATCATTAGGAGTTTTTCCATATTATCTATTTTCAAACGATTTCTTTTTGTACTTAAAATCCATTTATACGTAGAGAAGGACCTTTCAACATCAACTGAAGTTACAGGTACATATTTATAGAATGACAATAATTCATTTTCATTATCTAATCCTTTATCTATATTTTCACAAATGTCTCTTAATGCATCTAGATCGGGATTTCTGTCCATAACGTTTTCTAATTTTTGTTTTACTGGTTCAGAAGAACACCAGCTTAGAACAATTCTTGCTTCATCAAAAATATGGAAAGATTCCGTCAACAATAAGTTAGACTTTTGCAATTTTTTTAATGAAATTTGAATTATTTTAAAATATTCGTCAATGTAATCTAAATCAGTTTTTAAACTTTCTTTTCCTAGGACAGTTTTAGCATGCCTGATAGACAAAGAATCAGAACTTCTTAGAAGTCTTACAATAGTTTTTATTTCTTCGTAATATTCAGCATAATACGAAGCTGCTTCTAGCCATGTACCCCACCTTGTTATGACAGGTTCAGGTGGCAATGGCAGGCTCGGAAATTTTTCCCTTAACAATTTTACTCTATTAGGAGCCTTTAAAAATATTTTTTTTACATTTGAAATTAAAGTATCCACATCCGCATATTGTGTCCGTATTTTTTCTGCAACGCGGTTAAGAGCGTGTGCTAAACAGGTAACATGTATCATATTTGGCAAGGAGTTCTTTAACATTCTTCCTGCTTTTAACATATATGCTACGCTATCAGAACATAAAACTAAAACATCTCCTACTTTGTCTTCATACGAGTCTCCCCACATATTTTCTAGGCATCCAATCACAAAATGAGCTATTGTCTCTCCATTTACTTTTTCTAACATTTTGCAAGCTATTAAAAATGGTTTGTTTGTTGCGAGATTTAAA
The DNA here is from genome assembly GCA_951804965.1 of Horisme vitalbata. Lineage (NCBI taxonomy): Eukaryota > Metazoa > Arthropoda > Insecta > Lepidoptera > Geometridae > Horisme > Horisme vitalbata. Next base: position 33,654,117 of record OX638091.1, on the reverse strand, counting down.
GGTTTTACAAGAAAATTTACAATATAACGACCTAAATAGTCGGTAGTTTCATCTAGAGATATCCAAAGTTTCTGATTAAGAACATGGTCATGGATTAATGCAATTTTTTTTTTAAAAACTACGTCTAAATAAACCTTTCTCAATAACGATTCATCGGGAATCCTTTTAACATTTGTACATTTACAACACATATATTTCATTAAAAAAGTTTTAAACTCTGGTCGATTTACTCGTGACCAGGGTATGTTACACAATATAAGAAATTGTATTAAATCTAAATAAAATTCTTCGTTCACTTGCCTAGCAGTACCTTGATGTTTTGGTCCGTCAATATGCCTCTGTATATTGCTTTTTTTGCATACAATAGAATTCTCACATTTAGAACAAAATATCGTGTTGCTAGCGGGGTCGTGGTACAATTCGGGGTGATCTCTAATCCACGACTGTACAATCCCGTCGGTAGGTTTGGTCGCCATTTATTTGCTAGTTGCGTTGAGGCAGAAAAATTACTGAAAACAATGAGACAAATATATAGTTTCTACACTTTTCCAGGGACGTCTTCGCGTAAAATATAGTTTGATGATAGAATTGCCAGTAGCTCCAACATTTGTGCACGAACTCAAATATAAAACACTGAATAAAATTCCATAAATAAATAGTTGCATAAAATTGTTTGAATTTGGTAAATTTATCAAAAGCAGTCTAATATTTAGAATGTTTTAAAAGTGTAGTACAAATCAAAGACTTACCAAGTAATTTGATTGCCGTAAAGCGCAGTAAATTTCTGGTTGCAGTAAATCGTAGTCCGTAAATTCAAGCCAAGGTAGATAGCTACAAGTAGTGATATGGTTGCAATAAATCGCAGTCCGTAAATTCAAGCCAAGGTAGTTATGTGAAGCAGATCCAATAATCGATACGAAAACAGGTTAATAAAATATTCACGAGTCTAAGATACACACGCTGCCGAGGTAACTACAGAAGTGATGCACGCACGCATACAAGTTATGACGCCGTTTGGATGCAAAACACCCTCACCCTTCAACCCTTTTGTCATTGTTTACTTAAACAATGATTCGTTTCCCAGAATAGCCAAAGCATGCTGTCCCTTTCTTAGCGTTTGTTGTTGTTGTTTATCACTGGTTTGCTGTGTATTGCTACAAACACTTAAAGGGACAGCATGATTTGGCTATTCTGGGAAACGAAAACATAGGCGAATCCAGTTTTTTACCTGAGTTAATAACAAAATAAATCTTATTGAAGTTTGTTAAAAAGGAAAATTAATTCAGTTAGTTTTCTGTATGAATAACATTAATATTAAATGTACTTAACTGATATCCTAAAACTTGGAACAAATTCCCAATTTCCGGGAAAGATTTCCCGGAAAAAAATGTTAATGGTAAGGAAGTCTCCATTTTTTTTGACTCTATTCTTTGAACTTTAGGTAAATTAGCTCACCTAATTCCGATCACTGGTCATTAGAGACTGTTATTTTGATTTAGTTTTAATTCACTTTATTATATAATGTACATACCTATTAAATTTTTAGTCGTACACAAAATGCAGTAGCTTATATTATTTTGTTTTATATTATTTTATTTTAATCACATATTTTATTTCCTATGTTCTATTTTCTAGCTCTCTTCGCCTGAAACACAGGATTACCTAGTTCAGGCTCTTGTTTTTATTATACCTATGTTTAATTAAGATTTCTGTACCCTTTAATATTTTTATGTTACCAATTTAAGAAATTTTGAATAAATTATTTTATTTTATTATTTTTATAAACAACTCAACCTCTTCGGCAAAGCGTAGATACGACAACTAAACACTATTGACATTTACACCACATTTGTACCAAAGAAGCGTTTTTACGACCTCCTCCAAGACAGCCCTGAAAAGCTAAGATGATATTGTATCTCCCTGTCGCGCCCCCCTTTAGACCGAAGCCATTAAGCTATGCAGCCGTATCTGCATAATTGCCGAGCTACCTATATGTATACCTCCCGAAGTAGGTCCAGTTACCGGACGTCAATGTGGCAGCGTTGTGGAGAGTTTCAAATACAGCCCAATGCTCGAGGCTGTCGAAGGCCTGCTTATAGTCAAACAAAAGGGCCGATTATACTCATGACTCTTCTCTAACAGCCGTTTGACTGAATGAATGTGGTCAATGGTAGAAAACTTACTTCTGAAGCCAGTTTGCTCTGCTGGTTGATATTCATTCCGCTTTGGATTGGATTACTAAGAATTTTGACAAACCGTTTATAGATTTGGGAAAGCAAACAAATAGGCCTGTAATTAATTTCACATCTTTGGAATATCACCTTCTTTATGGATCATTGTTACAATAACGTTTTTCCATGATTTTGTTGTTCAAAATATATACATAGCATCATTGATGAGCCTAACTAGTACATCGATAACTGGCTGTCTCCCTGCACGAAGCAACTCAATGGAAATGCCGTGTTGACTGTGGACCATGTTTTGTGGAGGCCGTCGACTCTTCGTCTGGCCAAGAGCATATTCAACCTCTCGAGATAAAATTGGCGGTGAATAGTCACTCGTATGTTATTAGTGAAGCTCATCCATCTTATGGTTTTTTGAAATTTCAAATTGCTGCCAACGTTCTTATCTAAAACAGTGCGAACCCAATGCTAAAAAGGTTCGTTTTGCAATCCGATTATTTTTCGTAATAAATTAATGACTTTTCATAATTAGCTATGATGCCCTAATAGATAAAGAGGTATCATACAGATGGATGACAAAAATAAGTTATTTGTATTATTTGCATATCAAACAACACTTTTTAATAATATGACAGGATGAATAGGAGAATAATCCTAAATACATTAATATTTTGTATAAAAATATTACCAAATGCGTTGCCAGTTGCATAAGAGGATAAAAAGTCCGCCGAAATCAAATGAAGTCTGAAAACGGACCAAAAGTCTCCATTCAGAAATACTGATGGAAGTAGTGATTGTAGGTATCTAAATACTTGGTTTAGCGATTCGACAACGTAAAATCGATAATCGATTATACTTCTCAGTTTTAGTTGTTTGACATAAAATAGGTATTTTCAATGTCAAATATAATCTTTGGACTTCCCCCTGACTACTCCAATTTACGGATTCCTCAATCTATTATAATTTATTCCGTACTATTGGCGTACTAAGCAATATCTGAGGATATTCATATTGGGAAAATTCATGATGATGTTTGATCTTTGTTTTCTTCTGTTATACGTAAATAGTACCAGCTACCAACCTATACTAATAAAATGTATTAATCGTCGACATACATACTGGCGTCAGATGGTGAGTCTTCGCCTAAATTTATTTTTATTTATTTTTGATTTATTTATTTTTGACGACCTCTGTGGCGCAGTGGGCGAAGGTCCGCCTGTGACGCAGAAGGTTGCGGGTTCGATTCCCGCTGCGGGACAAATGTTTGCATGTTCTGCAGATATTTGTCTCGGGTCTGGGTGTTTTCTATGTATGATATGTATGTATTTACAAAAAAAAATGTATTTATGTAGTATATCAATCATGTGGTTCCCTTAATACAAGCTCTGCTTAGTTTGGGGCTACATGATGCTGTGTGATAACGTCCAGGATTATTTATTTATACTTATTTATTTATTAGGATTGATTCTTGCTCTCTTATGTTATCGAAAGTCATCCCTTTCCCAATCCGATAATATTAATCGTTTGGTCTTTTCCACCACACTTGCCCAATTTTCAGGTGTCACTTGATTGCAGGCATTCTTTAGCAATTCGAGCAGCTGTAAATGGTGGGCTCGTGTTATTTCTGGCAGCATATCCTTTCACTTGTGCCCAAATAAGTTCTATGGCGTTATATTGGCAAGTCTGAGAACTGTGTGACCGTGTTCAGCTGTGATTTCATCCACAACGTATAAGGGTTTCTGTTTTTTAGTTTTTAAAATTTTTACCAGTTCACACTTCAACATAGATCTACCTACGTTTTCACCAATATCGCAAAGCCAGTTTATGATATCTGACTTTTTGTTGGCTTGCGGTGGCATTTTATTCAACTGGCGAGAGTGATATGGTGCGTTATCCATGATGATAACAGATGGTTCTTCTAGTGCCAGCACTAAGTCCTTAAACCAACCTTCAAAGACTTCGGCATTCATATCTTCATGGTATTCTACGGTCTTTTTTTATTTAAATGCTAGCAAAGCTCCATCTACAAAACCTTTTTTACACCCTGCATGACAAACGATTAATCTTTCTCCTTTTCCTATAGGTACTTTCGAGGTAGACGCAGCATTATCATCAGTCCTCTATTTGTTTTGCTTTCTTCAAAAAGTTACACCGGTCTAGGGCAATATCTGTGCGCTCCATCAAAACTTTTCTTCTATTCGCTTTTTAAAATAAAAATCCAATTCGTTTGAATTCTTTTGCCAACGAAGACTTCAGCCCACGAAACAAACCACAGTCCCGGAGCGATATTGTTAACTTCTTTAACGTTGGGAATTCATTTCTCAAGTAGTAGTTGTATATGCGACGTCGTATTGCATCAGCATCAAATTCATCCACACGGCATACTAGGTGCGGTCTCCTTTTTTTTTGGCGATGAGGACTTATTTTTTTCGGTGCCGCTTTTGCCGTGAACTTCGTTTGTAATGTTCGTTAACACTTTACTAAAGTAACTTACCTAATCAAGTCGTAAGATTACACGAAAATTAAAAAAAAAGTTTTCCATATAATTTGTACGAAGCGGCATTTATTGGTTATGTGTTATGTGTATGTTGTTTATGTTATATGTGTTATGTGGGGTGTAAGGAGTTCTCATCCGAATCTCCGGAAACTAAAGCCAACCTCACCTGCCCGTGGTGCATCCTGTTAACTAACAAACGGGGCTCTAGCGGCGGCTGATAGCGGCATAGCGCAGTCTGACACCGGCACAGCTAAATCCCCTGGCCGTCAACGAGCAGCAGCGTCTGCGGTGCGAGGTGTGCCCTGCGATCCACAACCCGCACGCCCAGCGAGGGGATAAAAGGCATAACCCCCTTCTTATAGGAGTGGCTTGTATTTAGCAGTGGACTGAATAGGCTGGTGTTGTTGTTATTATGTGTATATTCATAGTTTTTTCCACAAAACGGCACTTAAGTGTACTTCAACACAAAGTAATAAGTTTCTAATTCTTTTGAGGAGGGGGGAGAAAGTCCTATGACGTCTCGCATTGGGGTGTATTGTGCATTACCCCTCTGCCAACTCGACCCCAGCCAGCACAACTCCTTAAAGTAATGGAGTAGGACTCTGGTTTAGTAAGTAATGCGCTTGTTGCGTGCACACGGCAGGACTCGGCAGGCTCCATGGCTTGCCTGCGCGTGCAAGGCGGCAACACGGCCACGTCTGCGTGCACCAACTGTTGGTGCATGTTATATTGTGTATATGTAATATGAGTGTGACGCCGACCTGTAGGAGCGGCACGTGAAGAGCGCGCGGCGGCGACGGCCAGTGCCGGATGACGTTCCGGTTCCGGTGCAGCTCCGACTGCAGCGCCGCCAGGTAGCGCCGCACGCAGTGACGTCTGCAACACGACCACTCACATATACACTCACACTTATATAACTGGCCGGTCACGGTTTGACGATAGTGGATACTGAGGGCAGGTGAAACACTATTGTTTCATAATGTTTCTAGTCCAAGAAAATTAGTCAAATTAGGGCAAGAATCTCGGAATTAGAGATAGTCGGCTATAAACTTGTATAAACCTTTATTTGAGACCTTTAAACTTGTCTCAAAACCTACTTATCGTAGAGTGTTAGCTTCTACAGATATTCTATGGACAAAAGTAAAAAAAAACGATTTATTGCAAATATCTTGTTTCCTATGGATTTTATGCTATTTGTATCTAAATAAATATTATAAAACATTAAATTGTCTACAACTTATGTTTAAACATTTTTTTAATATCTTGAACCTTTTTGAGAAAGAGGGCAAAGCGCGCGCAATGTTTAACTGTTTGGAGTTTATTTAAACATTGCGCGCGCTTTGCCCTCTTTCTCAAAAATGGTTCAAGATATTAAAAAAATGTTTAAAATAAAGGTTTATAGCCGACTATCTCTCATTCCGAGGTGAAACCCCTAATTTTCCTGGACTATTGTGTTGGCACATAAAAATGAAGTATGATACAAGTAGTGCACTAACTTCCATGCGTTGTAGATGGTCCAGGCGGCCTTCATCTTCTTGTATCGCATCCTGGCGAGCGTGCCGCGCCACAGCTTCTGCAGCAGCACCACGATGGACGGGATCAGCTCCGCGCGGGACGCCTCCAGCCCGTGCAGGGTCTTCGCACTCCTGCGGGGAGGAAACACAATACGGATGAACGACTGGCTCACAAATCATAATTCTAATCAGTTCGTCAGATAGATCAACAAAAAATATTGGACACGTATTTTTTTTATTAAGCTATTGCATAGCTTCTATCGAGGGCCTTGAGCGCGGGGACCGAATCCAGAAATTCCGTAACGAAAAAAAACCTCACGCTCTCCACTCCGACGGGCACGGAGGTGTGCCTTGAAGGCCGTGCATTGTCTAACGTCGTTTCTTTTCGGCAGTCTTCGACACGGTGTTTGTATGCGTGCAACTAGACGTATTGTACGACTCTACGAAGCTCGCACGAATCGAGACGATCCCCACGCTCAAAAAGTTTAACTTGAATTAATATCAAAGAAAAAAAGACGTGTGGCACTCGGGGACTGCCGCGGTAAAGCTATTGCATAGCATTTTGTATCAACTTATGCAATTATAATTATTTATTTATTTTATTTATGCAGTATTTCTTTTTTTTTGATATTAATTCAAGTTACACTTTTTGAGCGTGGTGACCGATAAGAAAACAATTTTTTTTCTTTTATTAAATAAACGAGCTTCGTAGAGTCGTACAATACGTCTAGTTGCACGCACACAAACACCGTGTCGAAGACTGCCGAAAAGAAACGACGTTAGACAATGCACGGCCTTCAAGCCACACCTCCGTGCCCGTCGGAGTGGGGAGCGGGAGGTTTTTTTTCGTTACGGAATTTCTGGATTCGGTCCCCGCGCTCAAGGCCCTCGATAGAAGCTATGTAATAGCTTAAAAGAAATACTGCATAAATAAAATGAATAAATAATTATAATTGCATAAGTTGATACAAAATGCTATGCAATAGCTTTACCGCGGCAGTCCCCGAGTGCCACACGTCTTTTTTATCAAATAAATGAAAATTGACGGAGATAAAGAGCCTCAATGTTATTACATATTTTTTATTCCATATGAATTCAATACATATAAATGATTATCTATTTTATGTACATTTATTAACATTTAGGCTAAAGTTTTAGTCTATTTTGCTATATTTGTAAGTGAACCGGCCATGACTCGGCGATCATCTTTTAGGTTAGGTTAGTTTGTAACAGTAGGCAGATCGTGACTCACCTAATGAACAGCTTGGTGTGTCCGAACTGCACGTCCGTGATGGCGAGGTCCTTGAGGAGCACCATGACGGCGTCCTTGTCGTTTCCGGCGCGGAAGTTGGGCCAGGTGTACTGCGACAGCATCTTGTAGCGCTTGAGGAAGCGGTCGTAGCGCTGGCGCGACGCGAACCCGGCGCGACGCACGCGCACGTTCTCCACCAGCCCGAGGTACGCCACCTGGTGCCGGACCTGAACCACGCGCCCTTATGTACACACACCCACACCGACATGCCTTTATGTGTCTACAACTGACACAAAACTATATGCGCTGGGACTTTCAGTGATAGAGGAGAGTGCTGTGGAGTGAGATCAAAGCAGAATAGTATGTCAAGGGATAGGGGAAAGAGAGCGGTGTGGAGTGAGATAAAGTGCGGAATAGTGTGTTAAGAGATAGAGGAAAGAGAGTGGTGTGAAGTGAGATAGGGTTGCGGAATATTGTGTTGTAGAAAGAGAACGGTGTGGACGGAGATAGAGTGCGGAATAGTGTGTAAAGCGAGCTGTGAAGTGTGAAGATCTGGGTGTGGACTGTGAAGTGAAAGAAGATTAGTGACATGGATTGAAATTTCTTCAGATATCACATGTGAAAGATCCGAACAGAATGTATGGTGTGAACTTGCAGAATGTTTGGCGGTATGCGTGGTGTGACTTTCAGAGATAGAGTGCGGAATAGTGTGATAAGAGAGCCGTGTGGAATGAGCTTAGCTCCTGTGCTTCAGAAGACAAGATATTAGTCCCAGTTTCTTGAGTAGTTAAGCCATGTTAGATGCCTTCGGGCGACTTAACAATTCCGAATCTATGGTCACTAGTTCATACGAAGAAGATAGCCGTCATGAATGTCTGGCAGATGTGAAAAATCGAAACTATTTGGTATAGAAAATACTTAGAACGACTTACAGTGCACAAGGTTCAAGCAACACCATCTTCGTCAGTACTAAAACTTTAGAGTTTTAGTAGAGTTAGAGTGAAAGTGAGGAAGTATTAACTAATTCATATTTATTTGTAAATAACTTTATTTCGGTAAAACCTAACAAGGTCAAAAAAGTAAATCAAATAATCGATTTATTTATTTGCTTCAAATAGGTTTACAAGGTTCTTAAATTATATTTTCACCATACTATTTTACCAATTTTGGCATGCGATCTAGTCAGACGCGTCGCCACCTCAACAGGTAGTCTAACCCGTCGCATAAAAAAAAAATGTCCCGCACAAGTTCACTCGATGTAACACATCCATTAATATTTCATGTGTTTAAACGTGTTCCCACTATAAACAAAACTCATTCTTATACCGAGCAAGCAAGAAGTTCCAACAATATTTGTAAAGATAATAACTCCGTTGATTTATTCTGTACAAGCATAAACTCGGCGCGCCGGTTGCTGAGTGGCGATTTCTTTAACGAGCATGCATGAGCAGATACTTAGGCAATTACTACTTATATTATACTTAATTGTTTTTGTATATACACTATTGAAACCGTTGTTGTCGATTTAGTTCTAGTTTTACTTCTCTCTTGTCATAATATGTTTCAATATAATGACGTATTTGTACTGCTAGTGTCATATAACTTGACAATTATAAATCACTCCGTGAATGGTTACGCTTTAGTTAGTTATAATCTGTTGCCATACGTGAGGACCTATAATTGGCTTTCTGTTATTATTTTAAGATTTCCATGTATGTTAAATTAGCTGTTGGTCTTCCAATAAATATGTAAATAAATAAATAAATAAATAAATAAGATGTTAAATATGAAAAGGCTCACCAGCTGTTCGTCCCAGGAGTGCGGCGACTGCAGCGGGTTAGGCTTGACGCAGCGCACGTAGAACGGCTCCTTCGTCTGTAGCCCCGCCACCAGCGCCGACATCGAGTTCTTGAACAGCGACGCTGCCGACGGCGGCCGCTTCGACGTCTGCCGACAAGCACACATTGTAGCGCCAGCTCCTCTCGCGTTGCAATACGACCCTCTCGCCGCGACCTACCTTCTGTATGTGCGTGGCGCCCTCGGGCCACATGTCCCGCAGCGCGGCCAGCGAGGACGCGTGCAGCAGCCGCTTCAGGTCCTGCCACAGCGAGTCCTTGTTCTTGTCCATGAACCCGCTGACGGCGTACGTGACCGCGCCCGCGTAATGCCTGCAACAGAGGAGCTCGTCACCCGCACGCCGCGCCCTGTCCTCCCTCCGCTGTGGGTGTAGGCCTGCGCTCGCTCGCAGGGCTCGTCCCCATCACGCCACGACACCGCACCCTTCCACGATGACGACGTCAGGACGTGCTGATGGGGACGAGCCCATGCGCTAGTCTGATTGTTAAAACAATCCCGCCGATCAGCCTGCGACGAAGGCCCATACTCACAATTGAATCATTCCGAAAACCTTGATGGCGCCTGACAAAAAGTGATGGCAAAGATGATTATAGAAAGAGGTAATTATTCCTAATAATATCAAAAAAACCTACTACTGGGTGACACAGTTGTTAGCGTTGTCTGTATTCTTAACAAATAAATAAAATAAAATAAGTACGTGATCTTGAAGTCGACGCCATGTTTCATGGTCTTGTCCGCGGGCGCCAGCTGTCGCGAGGTGTAGTGCTTGTGTCCGCTCAGCCGCTTGTCCATCGCTTCGAGGAGTTGCTTGTCCGATATCTGCACAGTTTCATTCGTTATGAGCAGTCGTCGGAATAAGTATAGCTGATTTACCTAAGTTCGTGAAAAAGCGGTGACATTCTTAGAACTTAATTTTATTGGGGACCAAATAGAGATGAAGCCTAGATAAAAAATAGTCATTCTAATTAGTCCGTCAGTTAGATTAACAAAAAATATTAGGCACGTATTTTTTAATTTATCAAATCAATATATTATATTTATGTCTGTCTGTGTGTTTATATTTGTCTCTGGTCTGTGTGTTTTCTATGTATGATATGATTGTATTTACAAAAAAAAATATATGTGTAGTATAACAATCATGTGGTTCCCATAATACAAGCTCTGCTTAGTTTGGGGCTACATGATCCTGTGTAATTACGTCCCGCATTATTTATTTATTTATTTATTTATTTAATAGAAACTGACGAAGTTGTAGAACGTCAAAGACGTCACTTGTATGTAAAAAGTGTACTTACTCGTGACGTCACGCGGAACTTTAATACACTATTATATTCATAATTTTTTATTAAATTGACAAAAGAAAAAATACGTTACCAATATTTTTTGTTAGTGTAAATGACGGACTAAATATAATTTTTCAGGCATTTTGACCTCGGTTTTATGACAATTTATTCTGATTGAGCTCACTTGTTACACTTGTTGGTGCATTTTTTTTTATCAGTTTTATCTTAACACAAAAAACAGTATAACCGAAACATAATAAAACAAAATTTTCTAGTTCATGTCAATGTCAAATTCCTCCATTATGAATATCAACTTGAAGTTGCCTGGTACTTGATATCAATTATGCCCGTTAACATTGAAGCGTTAGATCTACAGGTTGTGTCAAAGACATGTAGACATATGTGTAAGCAGTAAATACAGTACAAGTTAATACTTGCAACAGCAGCTAAAAGGTAGTAAATAAAGGTTACAATTGATGTTCCCTTGAACGAGTGCGCCAGAAAGCGTTGCGAGATGAATGGCGAGGATGAGGATTGTGAGGGCACCGACACCGACCTGTCGTAACGAGCACGGCCGCCTAGTGCAGTGTTAGGACTTGCTGGGGTTGAGGCAGGCCTCGTCCATGATGGCGATGAGGCCGTGGTGCGGTGCCTCACCAGCTACAGATGACGTACCTTGCTGGGGTTGAGGCAGGCCTCGTCCATGATGGCGATAAGGCCGTGGTGCGGTGCCTCACCAGCTACAGATGACGTACCTTGCTGGGGTTGAGGCAGGCCTCGTCCATGATGGCGATGAGGCCGTGGTGCGGAGCGTCCACTAGTTCGCAGATGACGCGGTTGTTGAAGTACTGCACCGGAGTCCACGTGATGCCCTCGCGCAAGTACTCCTCCTGCTCCTGCTTCAGGACCAGCTCTGCAGAGGAACAGATCGCATGTCAGACGTGCGTTACACTCGCGATGCAAATGGCTGCGAATGTCATCTACAATAGTCCCTATGAAGTTGGTTGCAAGTCGCGACGTGGGTGCCTAGTATGAGTTTTTCACCGGCCCCATCGCGTTTCCCTTTACACAAATTTACATGGAATCGAGGTAGCGCCATCTAGTGAGAGACGCGTCGCACTAACTATTTTCCATATAAATTTGCGCAAACGGAAACGCGATCAAGCTGGTAAAAAAAATCGCACTAGGCACTAAGGTTCCTATATTTGGGTCGAATTGAACTAGGATCGGTCGAATCGTTTCCTGAGCTTAAATTCAAAGGGACATAGATCCGTTGTGTTGTGAGTATTGGATGGTACCGCTCGTTCGACAAAGGGTTCGCGTTTGGATCGCAACACTCGCCGCGCACGCATCCACACAGTTCTCCTGAAACAGTAGCGCAGTTGGAAGTGTCCTTGCGTAATTGATGGGAAACATCTTATATGTCGGGTTAGACCGACTGTTAAGGTGGCGACGCGTCGCGAACCTGGGTCACCACTGGTTAGAACCGCAAACTTTTAGTTTGAGTGAGAGCCTAAACATGATTTATACTTTCAGTTTGAGATGGATAGAGCATTCTTTATTGCACAAGATAAAACAAGTACATGGGCGAACTTAATGCTAAATATCATTATCTTCCAGATAACCTTGAGATAAGTGAAATTGAAAATAAAATACTGGTATACGCTCGTAATTAGAGGCACATTTCAGCATATTATCAATAAGATAACGCGACTCACCAATAAACAGCTGCTGCAACTTCTCATTGCAGTAATTGATGCAGAACTGCTCGAAGCTGTTAGTGTCGAATATCTCGAAACCGTAGATATCCAGCACGCCTATAAGTGTGCTTTTGTACGTGCCTTCGGGGACTTCGATCGCTTTGTTTATCTGCAAGGGAAACTTAACTGTAATACTTTGCTAACTGAATTTTATTAAGAATACGCTACGCCTTTTTGACATTCTTTGGTTTTCATCTGTCTTTGGTTTAATAAGTTCACAAGACAATGCCAGATTTGACATGCTAAACAAAGAGATGGCTTTGTTAACAACTATCCCACGGAGTCATTTTAAACGTTTAACATCCATCAGTCAAGTCACATACTTAGCCTTAATTACGCACTATTCTTTCCCGTCATGGGTATCAGGAACTAAGAGTACACCATGCCAGTTGTGGTGACACCACGAGAGTTTCGTTTAAATAGTCAATAGATGGCGCTCCCACCTGCTGCACGATCCACGTGAAGAGTCGGTCGTAGGCCGCCTTAGCGAGCGCCAGCCTCGTATAGTTGGCGTCGAGCAGCGAATGTTCCTTGGAGACGAGGTCGCCGCCCGCGGAGAGCACTCGGCTGACCATGGCGCTGCGGAAGGCATGCTCGGGCACGCCTAGCGCGTTCACGCACTGCTTCAGCGGCCCGCTGATGGTGAGCTGCCCGTCCGCCCCTTCCGTGAACTTTAGTTCTCCCTGGAAACAAAATTAGGAAATGGTTGCCTGAACTTCTGATCTGATTTGGTAGGGTCACTAAGGGAACTGTGACGGTAACTAATATTCTTTGGATTCTGTAGGGAAGAATTTCCTACCGATGGTGGTAGGTACATTTTAGGAGCGATTTATTTTAGGGAACTTTCGGTATCGGTCGGGGTATTTAATCCCGCCATTTCCGTGGATCTCGTGACAACTCAGAGATCTATGTCCAGAACTGGACTGCTGTAGGCTGATGCCGATGACGTTAGACAGCAGCATCCAATTATGTGATCACCAATCCGCCTACCAAGCATGGTGATTATCACAAACCCTGCTAAATTAGGGACAGGCCCATCCTACTGGATGGTGGTGGTGGTTGGAGTCTCAACTCTTAAGATGCTTAGTAACCAAGAATACAGAACTTCTATAACTTATCAAGAGGCACCATGGCCTAAGTAAAGTGAAGTCGGGAATCGGAGCGCGTTGAAATAATGCAGTTTACTGTCTTGTGGACTTCGTAGACAACAGTCCTATACCTAGGCACCAAGAATACATAACTTCTATAACTTACCAAGACTATAACCCCGGCCACAATACTCCAGATATCTTCTACCACTTGCGGTGGGAAGCCGAGCGCGTTAAACGCGCTGTTGGTCTGGGCATGCAGCTTGCTGTCCTGTGCCGTGGTCCGCTCGCTGCCGAGGATCTTGTAGTTAGCGCTTGAGCTCAGACCGAATTTCTTCGTATGGTTGTTGTTTGAGCTGAGGAGCTGAAGAAAAAAACCCGCGTCTTATTTAAGGCCCTTTCCTGCATAGTATTTCTGACCGACTTTTTGTAGGACGTGTGCGTTGCACTATTGCAATCAGTACGTTTCATTTTTCTCCTACAAAAAATCTGTCACCGATTATCGGTCGCGGGCGGGCAGCCTTAATCTGATTTCAAGATGTTTAAATCTTTTGAGAACAATGCGCAATGTATATGGCCACAAGATCGTTCATGTCCACGGTAGGTCTATGTCCTACGACTGTTCATCGCGGGTATTTTTATTGGAGGTCTATGAATGACCACAAGTCTGTTCGCATAGGAAAATTTATGGGGACCACAAGAACGTTCATCTTGGAAATCATCGCGGTAGGTCTATGACCACAAGACCGTTCGCCGAGGAAACTTTTTGGCGAGGTCTTTGCCCACAAACATCATGCCCGTTCATCGTGCATTTCTTTGGCAGAGGTCTATAAAAACAATACCATTTACATATCGTACATTCCTCATGTAATTAATTGGTAAATAATTAATGCTGGACATTATCCAATGTCAAATTTATGGTTACCACTTAACACCAGGTGGGCCATGTGCTAGGTCCATCAATATGTATACTAAAAAATAACAATTATCCACACAGCATCATCAAGCCAAAGTCTAAACAGAACTTGTATTATCAGAATTAGGGTACATGACTTATATACCTACTGTTTATATACTTTCTTCTTCGTAAGGTCATACATATATTTACACTAATCTACACCAATATTATAAAGAGGAAACATTTGTCGTCAGTCAGTTTGGACCTTGTGAGAATACGTCGCGTACTATTTTGCTCCCGCTTGTTTTATTCATGAATGTAGTTTAAAGTTATTAATTTGGCGTAAAGTTTATACCTGTGTACATATAAAAACGATATCTTTCTAGTAGTGAAGATAAAACCCACTTAAATTGTGATTTCTGTACTATTTTATGTGAAATAACTTCGAATAACTGTGTAAAAACTGTGTTTACTCGCTCGACTAGTATTCGACTACCGTCCTGCTAAAATTAATATTTATTTGAAGCCTACGCATATTTCGTCGCTTAATCTACCAAGCCCGTTGGTGGAGTGCAACCGTAGCCTTGCTCGAGAACATCGAGAACAGCTGAGCCGAGTTCGGATCTTCTAGGCCAGCTACGCTTTTTGCATTTTTTTTTTTCTTTGTATTTTTTCAAACTAAGCCCGCTGCTTAATAAAAATGAGCGAATACAAAAAAATGCCCTGCCCTGGTTGCTTAAAAGGGATTACCGGTAAGGAATATCTCAAATGCTCCTTTTGCAGTGGCCGCTACGATTTAGAGTGCGCTAATGTTACGCATCGTGTCTTTAGCACCATGAAACCGACTCAAAAGGACTCTTGGAAGTGCCATGAATGCAAAAATAAAGAACGCAAGACCGACAACACCAATACTCCGGTTCGTTCAGCTGTACTGCAGAGTGGGAGTGACGGTGACTGTAATGTCACCATGCGTAGAACAGCGACAGCACAATCCCCGGTTGTTGAGAATGTGGAATGGAGCCTGACCAAAGATAATCTTCGTTCGCTTATTAAAACCGAAATTACTAAAGCCATTGCCGAGTCTGTGGGGGATATAGTAAAGGAGCAAATGTGTTCTATAAATGATGTCCTCGGTGGTTTTCAGACCTCACTGGCATCTATCGACGCACAGCTCGAGGGTTTAAAATCTTCTCTCGCTGAGAAAAATAACGTGATCGCTGAATTACAAAAAGAAAATGGTCACCTTCGTGATTCGGTCCTTAAACTAGAAGACCATATACGACAGTCGGAACAGCAGGCTCTGGCCAATGATGTAGACATCGTTGGCGTTCCAGAAGTTAAAGGTGAATCAGTCGTCCACGTTGTCACGATTCTCGCACGGAAGCTGGGACTGACGCTAAATGAGAACGAGATCGTCAGTGCTGAGCGGATGGGTGCAGTGCACGATGAAGCAACAGGACGGCCCCGTGCGCGCCCGATCGCTCTGAGACTTGTGAGACGCGCAATGCGTGATGACCTACTACGCGCTGCACGCGTCCGCCGTGGCGTGACTACCGCTGATGCTGGCCTGACTGGTGAGTCACGCCGGTTTTACATAAATGAGCGCCTAACGCGCGAAAACAGGCAACTTTTCTCGCGAGCTCGAGAGATTGGTACACGCCTTAATTGGAGGTTTGTGTGGACAAAGGATGGACGGGTATATGCCCGCCAGCACCAGAGCGAAGACTCTCCGCGCCACCGGTTGCGCTCAGATACTGATCTTGTGCGGGTTTTTGGAGCTGCAGCGGTTGGTTCTTGTGCTCAGAAATCTGCGTCTTAAACATTCACATGTCTTAAATTTAGTTACTTTTGATGGTGTATGGTCTCAGGTGGTACCGTTTTCTCGTGTTTGGTGTATCATATGGTGTGCTGGTACAAAATTATGCTTAATCATTGTTTCAGTTATAATTTGTGTAAGAATTAATTCAGTGTTTAGGTCTTTTGTAGTGCTGATTATGTATCATTATGTATGTTGTTGTGTTGCTACAGCATCAATGAATGCTACTTTATTATTATTCAATCTACTTATTTTCCCTCCAGTAATTCAATTTTATATTTTACAAAGCAATATTGTGATTATTTTATTATTTTCAAAATTATATTTAAATATTGGTAATAGTATGTATTCTTACCTCTTTATACGGTATTATAATATCTTAAAGTGTTTTAATATTATTTTGTTTAACAGTACGTACATTTTTAACGTTTCTCAGCTTATATTGTATACCAAATATGGGTTCTAAATCTAAATTTTGTTCATTAGGCCTTTATAATGCGGGATCCTTAAACACGGGACACAATGATTTCATCATGGCTATGCACAATTTCAAAACTGACCTGGTAGCAATTAACGAGACTTTTATAAAACAAGGTCAAGAAGCGCGTGCGCCTAAAGTCCCTGGTTATAAGTTTATCTATACTCCCCGCCCCCTGCGCTTTAGTCGTAAGAAGGGAGGAGGCGTAGGCTTTTATATAAAGCGAGGAATTCGCGCTCGTCAAATTATCCACCCTGATGCCGAAATAGAACAGATGTGGATATCATTAACCGTGAATGGATCTCGCATTGCAATCGGTACTGCTTACCGTCCAGAATGGGTAAAGATAGATTATTTCATTGATGCACTGACGGATTCTGTGGCACATTTCTCAAACTTTGACGGCATAGTAATTTTGGGAGATTTTAACATAAATTTGTTGGACACAAATAGCGGTTTAACGAAGAAATTTGATCAGTTTTTAAACTACACTGGATTGTCTCAATTTGTTAATTCCGCGACTCATTTTACCAACAGTTCCGAAACACTCATCGATATTATATGCACTGACTGTCGTCTACGTAATGTTCAAGTCAATAAAATCACAGCTTCGTTTGGACATGCCTTTGTTTCAGCAATGCTTAATATAAAAAGGGAAAAGATTGCTCCGAAAACCATCACATATAGGCCTCTAAAAGACATCAGCCACGAACAATTTCATAAAGACCTGTCTAAGTATGACTGGAGCTCTTTCTTCGAAGCGGCCACAGTTGATGAGATGGTTGTAGTTTTTACGAATATTATTACCATTCTCCTTGATAAACATGCCCCTTTTAAAACAATAACTGTAAAAGATAAACCAGCGCCCTGGATAACAGACACCGTTAAGATGATGATGAGCTATCGTAACGCCGCACATGACAGATTTCGTAAAACAAAATTAGATAGTCATAAAAAATATTATAAAGAACTGAAAACACTCGTTAATGAGAGTATTTATAATGAGACGCGTGCTTATTATAACTTCAGAATCAATAATGTACATGACGAGAAACAACTTTGGAAAAATATCAAACAAGATGTTATACCTAGTTCAAATAATGATAATTGTCTTCCTGACCACTTCAATGACCCCTCAGCAATAAATGATCACTTTTTAAATGTACCTGGAATGGATTCGGTTCCTATATCTAAGTTAACATATTTTGAATTCAATAAATTTAATCAAGACATCATTTTTACTTTAAAACCAGTTGATAAGCATGAAATAGCCAAAATACTTCTATCTATAAAGACTAATGCTCGTGGGGTAGATGGGCTTTCAATGGATACGATACTGCTTACCCTTCCTTATACATTACCGTTAATTACTGCAATCATTAACAAGTCTATTATAACCTCACAATTTCCCAGCCTATGGAAAATGGCTTGTGTGAACCCCATACCAAAAGTTACAAATCCAACTACTATAAAAGACCTTAGGCCCATTAGCATTCTCCCTGTATTATCTAAGGTACTTGAAAAAGTTGTATATAATCAGCTTAGCAAATACGTAGAGCATTATAATGTACTACCAGACGTGCAATCTGGTTTCCGCAAAGGAAGAGGTACCACTACAGCATTATTAGATGTAGTTGACAATATTCTTGTTAACCAGGATCAGGGTCTGGGCTCAGTTTTGGTACTGCTTGACTTCTCGCGAGCTTTTGACTCTATAAATATACTGCTTCTACTTTCTAAACTGTCTTATTATGGGGTCGATGCCACTAGCTTGAGATGGTTTGACAGCTATCTAAGTAATCGTTCACAATATGTCCAGATCGCTAGGGAAGATGGCTCTTTGCTTTGTTCCTCACAACAAACCGTAAATCGAGGCGTTCCACAGGGGTCCATACTGGGTCCTCTACTTTTTATAATATACAGTGCCGATATATGTTGGAGCATCAAGCATTGTAAATATCATCTCTATGCTGATGATGTGCAATTGTACTTACCCATGCGTCCACAAGATGTACCCAATGAAATAAATAAGCTTAACGATGATTTAGGTCGCATAGCTTTGTGGTCTCATAATAATTCTCTTATGCTCAACCCATCTAAGTCAAAATTTTTATTGCTAGGCTCAAAAAAACATATAAATGACTTTGCTAAATTTAATATGAATGTCAACATACTTGGTCATGCCATAGAGCAAGTTCATGAAGCAAGAAACCTCGGCATATTATTCGACAGCTCTCTACGGTTTGAGAGTCATATATTGAGCCTGGTTAGGACATGTTTTTTCAGACTAAAGTTGCTCTATAAAATTAGAAATTATCTTAAAGAGGAAGTGCGCATAAAAGTTTGTGAAACCCTGATCTTATCCAAGCTTAATTATGGCGATCTAGTGTACGGTCCGCGCCTTCTTTCTAAAACTACTCGCCTTATACAAAGGATTCAAAATGCGTGCTGTAGGTTTTGCTACCACATCCCGCCGCGGACACACATCACACCATATTTAAATAATTCGTCTACATTGAACATGGCATCGCGACGGGCTCTTCACATGGCTGTGCTGGTTCATGGTGTCGTGTCGACTGGGACTCCAGACTATCTATTCTCAAAACTTGACCAGTCTCGGAGTAAATACAGTAATAGACCAAATAGGAATTTATTGCACTATTCTAAATATAAAACAGTGTCGTTCCGGGGCAGTTTTAGATACCAAGCAACCAAATGCTGGAATAACATCCCCCCACCTCTTCGGCTTTTGAAATCTAAATTCACTTTTAGAAAACGTCTAAAATGTGTTATTTTGGATCTTCAAAAGTCTGGGTTGCTTGGTTACAGTAGTGCCCCTTTCTCATGTTAGTTTACTGATTTTAATCTATATTCTATCAACTTTACTTATTTTATTTATATTAAACTATTTATATCATTATTATGACTATTATGTGTACCTTTTTTTTATTTTATATTAATTTTGAACTTGCATTCATGAACTTATCACACGGTACCTACATTAAGTATATCTCACCTATTTTATTCTCACAAGGTCTTGTGGCAGTTGTGGTCTCGACAGAATAACAGCGCCTACTGCCTTAACAGTAGGCATTATGCTGAGTCGAGGCCCTTTTGCTGCTGTAGCACACACATACATCCATTATCACCTTGTAATAATATTACCATATTATGTATTCTGTATTGTGTGTGCTAAGTGGTAAATAAATGATGTGTCTATGTCTATGTCTATGTCTACATTTGTATTTTGTGTGTATGTATGTTTGTAATGAATAAACTCAAAAACTACTGTGCGATTTCAAAAATTCTTTCACCATTGGAAAGCTATATTCACCCTGAGTACCTAACATAGGCTATATTTATTGCTAGAAAAGATTAGGGGTCCTCACTAAATCTTAAGTAACGTAACCCAAGGTGTAACAAAAGTGACCTAACCCGTGCGAAACCGGGACGGGCCGCTAGTTATACATAAAAAACACCCAGACCCGAGCCGTGATGTTAGACAAATCGTATGTTTTAAGTTTTTACGTTAAAGTTTTTAAAATTGACGTCTAATTAGTATCAATAACAAAGGAATATACAATGGTAGTTGATCAATTACCACGCGCCATGTTTGTAAACACGGACCGTTACCGTTACATGATGTTGTTAATAAACGTTGACAGTATAACGTAATCATAAATAGGAAGTGCGTGTAACAAAGCTTACGCTCTAATGACTTAGATGGAGTAGGCTTACTAGGCTTGCGCAGTAGGTATACCATCCTCCCAGTCGGTGGAACCATTTTTAGGGTGACGTTACCGAGACGGATAAACGAACCCTTATGGTGCCGCTTTGTCCGTCCGTCTGTCACATCTGATAATTTCAGGAACTACATAAGCTATCAACTTGAAATTTGGTATAGATTTAAAATGCATTATCTGAATAAGATTGTCAGTAAAAAAAAAGTTTTCTACAAAAAAGGGCCCAAAATAAATAACTTCAAACTGGGGTCGAGTCTCATATCAAAGGGCTTAATTTGTACTGCTCGAAACAGTTATATCATGCACAGTTTTTGATTAATGATAAAAAACGTCAAAAAAATGACCATTTCCCCCCCTTAAATCGGAAGTTTGCAAAGTGATAAACCGGTTTTTTTTATTTGTTTTTTGTATTTGTATTTGTATATATATATATATATACAAATATATATATATATATATATATATATACAAATATATATATATATATATATATATGTATTATATATATATTACAGGAAAATTATAGCGAAGTCTGTAATTATAACAATTATTTCGAATTCTTACAAAATGGGGTGGATGAAAAATAAAAGGGGGGTTGGCTAGGTCAAGTGGGGTATCATATGAAAAGCCCCCCCCCCCCCCCCCCCACCCCCCACCCCTCTGAACTTTGCAAAGTTAGAAACCTGATATGATATAGAAATATATCTATATTTTACAGAATAATTAATAGGGTGTTATATAAAAGGCCTTGACTTTCCTACTCTATTACAGGTTTTTAGTTTTTTAAACTACGAACAATACTTACTAATAACAAGAATACAACGGAATTAAGAACCTCCTCCTTTTTTGAAGTCGGTTAAAAAACTACTTGATAATTCCTTCACTTACTGTTTCAAATTATGGTGGTCAGCCACGTGGATGCCACTACCTATAAAAAGCGAAGTATGAAGAGTGAAGAGTGTTCATACATCGAGTGTGAGTGAGAGCAACTATATATTTCCCTCACTAGAACTCACTACTATACTACTCATGATATCAGCGAGAATACAATACTGAATGTATGAATTGGACGTAACTGACGTCACCCGCGGTGGGCGAGTTAACTCGCACTTTACCGGTCTTGTTTGTTATAGTCGCCATTGCTATAGCAGAAAACACATGACCTGACTGTAGACTGGACTCATAAACCGTACTACGTTGCCTCATATTCTTATGAATACATGCTTGATATTTGCGAAATGTGGAGAACTATCTCAGAAGCCTATAATAAAGAAGGAATAGAAGTGATCCTCCCAGTTCGTTTTGTCTTTATGTACAGGAAAGACATGACCGAAACGTGCAACTGTTAGTCAGTTGCCGCGCGTTTCCTTATTCTATTTTCCTCTACATCATTGAATACGTTACTTAATACGTATATATTAATGAAAACACTTTTATTCTTTGCAGAATTATGTGTGATCTAACTGAAAACATTCTAACAGGATGGCCGAGGAGCAAGACCTACGCATGGAGCTCAGTTGTGTTTTCAGCATTCAAAGCCTTAACAATAAAACCTAATAATGCACTGTTAATATATATATTAATATTGTTATAAAATGTTGTTGCACTAAATAACAACAGTGAAGCGGGGCGAAAACACCAAATAAAAAAAAAACAGTGACTATCATTGATAGTTCATCTACACAACTTAAGCTACGCAGAACACTAGCTTAGCTTAGTCATGTGATTCGTCGAGAACAGAATAGGTATTAATATTTGACACATTTCACAGATGGATAGGCCAACCTTTAGTATCTAACCTAGATGTTAACGTAACGTTCCTCCTTTAAAGTTTTAAGTGAATCCTTTAGTCAAATGTATAACCCACACATGATTTAATGGATTATAGAACTATAAGTACACTATTGTACCTCAACCCAGATCCGAAACATATCTGGAGATCATTTTTCCCGCACAAATTGGTCCCGCAGCGGGCATCGAACCCGTAACCTCTTGCGTTGCAAGCTATTGGCCTCTTGCATCAACGAGGATGAAATACCTGATCATAAACCAAGCAACTCTTGATTAGGTGGCGACTGATCTGTAATTTTACTCAAAGTTATAATAACGTAACACACCTATACGTTAATGAAGCTCACTGTTTTTTTCTTTTTCCTTTTTGAATTTTTCACTGAAGGTCAACTCACCTGATAGAACGCGTGGAAGTTTCTCTCCCCCGGCTGCAAGCTGACGACCCGGCTCTTCTCCAGCAGGTAGTTGCTGATGTGCCCCCCCACGGGGTCGCCCTTGTAGTCGAAGTGTATGTCCATGTATTTGCCGAAACGCGACGAGTTGTCGTTCCTGTTCGTCTTCGCGTTGCCGAACGTTTCCAGGATGGAATTTGATTGGATTAGGACGTTTTTTACTCTGGAACAACATTTGTGTGATATTTTCGGCCGAAGTGTTAGCTATGGTCACCGTGGATGACCGAATGGACGAGAAACCAATGGTCAGAGTGTGAATTAATTCAGTTTACGGAAAATTAAAATATTGTTAAAAGACACGTTGTAAGTTTGTTTAATCAATATTTTTGTATCGATATGGAACAACTCTTAGCGGAAAGGTTGTAAAACTTTGACATACCCATTACCCATACAAAAATATAATCAACGCAAACTTTGAAGAAGTCAACCTAGTCAGGATCGGAGGAAGTGGAGCTCCGTAGTCTCTGCTCTGTCTATCCCTCCGGGTAATAAATATGATTTTATGTATGTATGTATACACAGCTTTGTATGATGAACGGTTGAATACTATCAATGTTTTTCAGCCATCTGGAGTGTAAGTTAATTAGTAAACGCACGCCAAAGATATGTAGCTCATACCCCAGCAAGCGTAGAATTTTACCTGTCAATGTATTCTCTGTGCACCTGTGTCGTATTGGCGGCTATGTACTTCATAATATACTTGGAGGCTTCTGTCTTCCCCGCGCCCGACTCTCCAGAAATGAGCACGCATGTGTCTCTTCCCTGGAAACGGTAAAAAAACACTTATGATGCATGATCACTATCGATTTGATCGAATCGGTCATGCAATATACGAAAAATCTATGAAGTTTTACGACGGTCGAAATTGGCCTAGAGGTGTGGGACATTTGACTGCGTTGCTGTTTTGTTTCTAGTCGCAGGGTCACAGGAAAACTATTTTTAGCTTCTGCTTTTTCTTCTTCGTATGAGCTGAGCCTGTGATCCCCAACCCGCATGCCCAGCGTGGGGATTATGGGCATATCCCCCTTTATTAGGGAAGGCCTATGTCCAGCAGTGGACTGATATAGGCTGGTGTGGTGGTGGTGTGTGGATGAGCTAGTGGCCAACTCTGATGTCGGAGTTTTTAGGTCACCTGAAGGCCTCCGAAATGGCTTAACGACTAAAACAGCCTGGACCAACATCTTAACGTACCTTCCGAATCACGGTAACGCTCAGACCTAAATGTCACTAACGGTCATCCATCCCATCTGGGCAGAGTGTATGTTGCTTAACCAAGATGATCTGCTAAGAACAGCGAAGTAAGCCACGCCACTGGAGCTTCGTGCGCTTTGTCCGTTAAGCGAATAATTTATTCAGGATTTAGCTGTTGTGATGTCATAGTGCGCAGCTTTTCTAGTACCAGCACCGAGAAATCCGAGAGTGTTGAATCAGGACTGTTGTCAGGTGATATTTACTGACTTTCACAGAGAGAAACATTTACAAATTCGCCCAAATCGGCAACACGGCATGCTCAAAGCGACGAATGCAGCATTAAACACCCATAAAACGCTTTTACATTTCCTCTTCTCAAACTTGAACACAATGGAACTGAATGGAGAATGATAATGTCCCGTTGTTCCGATTGTCGGGCCCATTTTACGAGTGCGAAGACGAATGTTTCGACACGGCCCATCAAAGTATTATCGGAATGTATGGAAATAAATGGGTCGCGGTATTGTTCGAAAGCTTCATGACGATGTAAAATCATTGGCCAGGTTTCTAAATGCAAGTAAATGGCCAACTAGTGTCCAAACGTTTTTGGTGCTGGTGGGTTATTGGTACCCCAAAGGCAATATGGCTTCCTTACATAAAAACTCAAAATCTTGAACCCACTGTAAAGCGGGGGTTAGCGTACAAAAAATCTTCCAATATACATTTTTTGCTCATCGCGCAACGTATCTTGGCTAGAATACTAGTATTGTAACTAAGAAGAAATGGACTATAGGATCCGCGACTTATTACGAAGAACTTACTAGAAGACTAGAGGATATACCTTATTTAGTGGTGTTTCAGAAGAACTCGTCCAGGGAAGTACTACCAGCATGCCTATTTCTGCCGTGAAGCAGCATTTTTTTTAAATTTGAAGGAAATTACATACAGGCACATATTGGGCCTATCACCCTCATACCTCAAGTTGATAAGCGCAAGGTGTTGCATCGCAGAGCATATTCCTAATCTAAATAGTTATAGGTAATGGTTATCACTTATCATCAGGTGGGCTATAGGCTTGTTCCATATTCAAGTGTCATAAAAAATACCTGTTGTCTGAGCACTCTTTGGCAGGCATCAGCAACGGCATACACGTGGGGGGCGACCTCGAACATCTCCCGCCCCCGGTACTGCGCCATGTGCTGCTGTCCATAGATGTCGAGGGTCTTGTACGGGTTCACGGAGACGAGCACCTCGCCGATGTAAGTGTATATTTTGTTGTGCTGGAATCTAGGATCAAAGAAACACTAATTTAGAGAATCGTCAATGCATTTAGCACAGTTATAGTATCATTATCATCATCATCATCATCATCATCATCATCATCATCATCCTATAGCATTTCACTGCTGAGATAAAGATAAGGTATATAGGAGATGAATTTGTGTGCAGCGGCGTAGCGGTTGAAAAAAATACTCTTTAAGCTGGCTTTTAGCTTACAAAGGAACTCTGTGTATATACAATCAAGACAATCAAGGTGTGCACCGTGCACGTCTGTGACGGCGATCTTAGCAGTTTAATAACGGTTTTATAAAAAGGACTAATATTTCTATGCTATTTTTATAAATCTTCTATCACTCTTTTTTACCCCTCTTCTCAGTCTTATATTACTTTGGATGTTTTTTTTCCGAGGCATCACGATTTTTGTATATATGCCTTCACTCGTTTATGGCAAAATAGCCGCAGGATGACCGTCAAGAGTTTACTTAATTATCATAATGAATTGCTTAAAAATACAATGACATCCATCAGCCTGGCATTAAATCTGTGATGATTGCATTAGTTATGTCCATTCCGGTCGATTAGTGCTCGTCGCGGCTCGCGGCGCGGCTAGTTATCGTATTTAGCTATTGTTCACAGTAATCTATTACAGCACTCACGCTATCTAACCACCCCAAAGAAAACAATAGTTTGTCGAACCACCGTGGCGTATTAAGGTTCTCTTTCAAAGTTATTTCAGTATTTTTGTGTATTTGTTAGAGGACGTACTTTGCCTACCTAAAGATGAGTAGGAAATGTTAATAGAGGTCCTATTACAAGATGGGCAGAAGACGTGGGCCGTACATGTTTTAGACAGGATCGTGGTAGATAATACACGCTGAAGGACGCCTATACACAGTGATTAAATCAGGCTGCCGATGATGATGTACCTACCTACCTAAAAGATGCAAAGGGCGCAAAACCGGAGCCTGGAAACCTTTGAGAGGTTTATATTCAGCCGTGTATTTCTATACCGGAGCCTAGAAATCTTTGAGAGACTTTCAGCGGTGAACTTATACATAATGACGACGATGCAAGAGGATGATCATAAATTATTTAAAAAAATTACAGGTACAATTTGTCATTTCGCAAGGAAACAACAAATACTGGTTCAACGAGCTACTCTTTGCATAAAAGGAGGTTATACCGAGCCTTTGAGCCTGCAACTTGAGCAAGTGGGCCATCAGATAATTACCATCTCAAACCTCAATTTTCACAGAAATTGAAGTGACGCCACTGCAAAACGTAAAACTGGTTTGTTTTTTAGAGTCATAAAAAAGTTGCCCGCGTGGGACTGCGAATATTTTTTTTGTAAGTTCAAGTGGTTTATAACTCGTGTTCTCAAAATGAACAAACACTTGCACCTATTATTTTTCAATCCGTCTCTTAACTTAAGATAAGTCGTCCTTACACATCTCACAAGCTTTATGGCGCTTCGACTCGCCCTAAACAAAACACAATATCCCAAATTGTACATTCTGGGAACATTAACTTTCAGGCCATAAATCAGAATCGCGTGTGTAAAATCATAACTTCATGGGGTTACGAGGTCGGTGCCCTGAGAACTGGCGCAGGCAGCGTCCGTGACTAAACACTATCCGATGTTATGATAATGCCATCTGATATTATCTGTATGAAGATGTTTCCGATATTGTTAGGTAGAAACTAACCAGTTACAATTATGTATAATAGGAATAGAAATATTAAAGTCAACTCTTCAGTACAGGTTACATGAACATTACAAGCGTGGTTAGTATGATCAAACGAGTGTAACAGATGTACTGCATTGGCCTTATAGAAGGCCTTACAGCTGGAGAAGACTGAAATCGTTGATCTATCTAAAAATCGTCGGAAACTATCTGACATACAGTTCAATTATCATAAACTTTTCATAAGGCACAAGCTTTGAGAGGACTATATCCAGCAGTCGATAAAGTCTGGCTGTGGATGATGATGATGATGAAACCTTTAAGGTTCTGACAGTAAGCATTCGGAATCCGAAATATCGAGTGAGAAGCCTAAAGGTTTCAGAGGGCACAGAATATGCAGAGGAGTTTACAACCCAAAGTTGCCGAAACCCGCCGACCGACGCGACAGCGACTTTCGAGTCTGTAACTGTGCCTGTGGACTGTGCCGGCTTGGGTATGTAGACTGCTTAAATATGTTGTAATTGTAATGCCGGCATCTCACTTAATTGTTACAGCAACAACAACAACAACAACAACAACACCAGCCTATATTAGTCCACTGCTGGACATAGGCCTCCCCTTATAAAGGGGATAGGCCCATAATGAAGAAGATAACAAGGTTAAAATATCACATTTTTATGTACGTAGAATAAAAGTCTAAAGCGTTCACATTATTCTAGTTTTTATTTCATATCGATCGGTGCAATATTACCGAAGTTATAAGCATGGGAAGTTTACGTAGGTTTTTTAAATCTCGTCAGTGATCGCGAGTAGCGCGTGACGTCGTCGCTCCTATACGGGCGGCGCCGCGCGGTGGGCGTCCGCAGTACATTTCGCTGCTAAGTTGTTTGCTCTCGTGCGCTCTAGTTATTTATATTAATTCAAAATAATGCTGATTGAGTGAGTGTATCGTGTAAATTATTGTTTTATAACTAAAATGGAAGAAGGATTTCAAAAAGGCCAACCTAACAACCTTCCCATAGTTCACGATATGATGGTGGCAGAATATTATATAAAAAATAAAGAAATCATTAACCTTGGTATGGTTCAATAAACTGCGAGTCGCGTACCCTACATACCTACTCATATACATGTATCGGGGAGCCCCCCTTTATTAATTTTAATCAATTTAATTATTTATTTTTAAGTACATATATAAACAAAATATTCTGTGAATATTTCAAGCGTTTACCTGTTGCCGTTATTAATATCGAGCAAAAAAACGGCAAAAAAGTGGCAAGAGAAATACATCATCGGTGAACATTTCAACGGTCTAACTATCACGGTTCATGAGAGCTCGGTGACAGATAGACGGACAGACAGACATACAGACGGACAGCGAAGTCTTAGTAATAGGGTTTTCGTTGTTACCCTTTGGGTACGGAACCCTAAAAATCATATTACTAGCAAAAACCAAGTACCTACCTAGTCTACCTACTAGGTACTTTGTTAATACCTATTTCACATGGCAAGGTTAAGTACCTACTACCTAGTATTTCACATGGCAAGGTTAAGTACCTACTACCTAGTATTTCACATGGTATTTGAACAATTGACATCGAAATGATCCTCACAACAATATATATGCTGTTGTTTTTGGCCCTAATGGATGTGCTCTTCTCATAGCATTTGTCCATTTTTTCTGATTTTCAGATCCTTGGGAACGTAAAAAAAACAACTTTTCGGGTGTTTTTGTGGCCCTATTTTTACATTGAGACTCAATACAACATTTATTAGATATACTCATGTAGTTTTTATTGATTCTTATTTAAAATAAACAAAGTTGTTCCGTGCGCGACGGGTACATTCGGGTAAATGCTTCGAATCCCCGAGTCGCTCGCCCGGAGACAGGAGCGGTGACGTCATCAACGATATCACGCTCGGTCCGCGGCTTAGACCGAAAATGTTAACTTTGCACTTTTATATCTCGGTCAGTTTTAGAGATAAAAAAATAATAAAAACACAATTGTTCTTTTAATTTTTTGTAGAATATTTTGGCATATAAAACAAAAAATGGTTTTCTTCTTCATTCCCACGCTGGGCATGCGGGTTGGGGCTCGCAGGCAAGGCATAACTTCTTCAACCACGCTGATGCTGCTGCCCATCGGCGGTCAGAAAATTTTAATGTACCAGTGTCAGTCTGCGCTATGCTGCAATCAGCCGGCCGCCAGAGCCTCGTTTGTTAGTTAGCAAGGTGCACCTCGTGCAGGTGAGGTTGGCTTGGGTTCCAAAGGTGGCGGTTGAAACCCCTTACACCCCCTTAATTGTTAACAAGGTACCTACTGCCATCGATCAATTAAAAGTGACTTATGTCGAAGGTTGTTTGTTTCAAGATATCTTCCTGACTCCTGACACTATCAAGCCTTAGTAGACTTTTGTTTACAAGTTCTTTGCCCAGCCTTTTCTTTCAAGTAAAGGACAACGAAAATACTTGACATTATCAGTCTTGATAACATTGACACTGTATCTCTTTGGATCTACTTACTCTACATTTTGTTCGTACAAAAAGCTGCCTCAGAGGCCGATGACGCATCCCACATAACATAACCAATCTATAAATCAACCACCCAAGTAAGATAAACAAATACATTAGAATCGAAACTCTTTCAATGTGACAATTCCACATATGACGCATCATAGATACTGTCTTGGAGCACTTAAAAAATGCGTTATTAAATTAACGACGTATCCATGCATTGTGGTTAAAGTTACGAACGTTCTCAGCCTACAAGACCATCCTATTTCAGAACCCATCGCCAATTGAATCAGAGCTTTGTGAGCTTCTAAGCTTTGATTTAACATTTAGTAAATCTCGCTTCAATATCGATCGCATTCTCGCGGAAAACTATTCAAAAGTCAGATGCATGAAAATTTTGTGGACGTATTAAGTACGTAGAGATACGTCTTGCCTTGAATAGAAGGAAGTTTCACTTCTAACTCGGCATTACAGCTATACTGTATAAAAGGAAATTGTTAAAAAACACCACGAAACTGTCGGACGAATGCCATTATGCCTTGCGATGGAGTTTCGCATCTACCTCAGCATTACGTAGCTGTTGATGGAAAGGTGCTCGTGCGCTGACGTCACCTTGCAAGCCTTTTCTTTACTATGGATTATTCTGTGTCTGTTTCTGGTTCAAGATCAGACGCAGAGGTTGGCTAATTTGCACATTTGACCAGTTTGACATACTTGAGTTAATTGCTTTGCTAAGCGAACCATGTTATTTCCATTCTTCTGCTATTTACTATTTTTACCGGTTGATTGATTAAGTTTGACTTCCGTTTTGATCTACACTATTATTAAAATCTGGAAGCGTTTGTTTTGTACGTTTGTAGGGGTAATTTCAGAAAATACTGAACCGATTTTAAAATTATTTCACTAACAGAAAGCTACACTATCCCTTAGTGCTATAGGCTTAGTGCTATATTTATAATTGAATTGACAGATACGAGAGGCTCACGCAAACAAAGTTGCAACCAGGTCGTCTAGTCAGAATATAATATTTGACTTTATTAATTTGTGATTAATAAAATAACTCAGTTAATAGCTTATTAGTATAACACGCGTAGTGTAGCGATCTGGTTGTGCTCTAGGTTAATTAACGTTCAGCATGGCCATTATGATGGGAGGCGTTAAGAGCTTTATTTGGGTCACATCACATTTTAAGCTGTTGGTCCAGGTCCCGGACTCCAGGAAATTATAACTCGATAAGACATGTAACGTGTGGACAACCTTGAACTCTGATAGGAACCAACTCACCTACACCACACTTTTTGACCTAGAGCTGTGCCTAGAGAAAATAGAGACAACTAACAAGACTTAGCATGAACGTAGACATGCTTTCAGCCTTAACAGTATCCTGCAGGTTATTCCTGATCGGTATGATCTGTATGATCTGTCTTTCATTTGGTTCCTGATCAAATAGTCTTTTGTTAGAGTCTGTTTTATCGGGTTGCGAGTGAAAGTTTTTACTCACGGTGTTCCTATCTTTGACCGATGTATTTAGTTTTAAGATGTTAAATTAACTTAGAATAATTATTAATTTAAGGTACCTACTAACATAATTATGGACTTTATGTTGTCTGATTTAATAAATGATTTATTAATTATTTTGTAGACGGAAGAAGAGATAATTATTTTATTTTTGGATATAGATGTAACGAAATTTTAACACGTTGAGTGCGGGCCTTAGACACGACACTAAGCGCCATGCTCGAGGAGTATATATATATAATATATCAGTATATATATATAATATATATATATATATATATACTGAACACACGTGCTCTAGCCGGGCTGCTGCTGCTATATATATATATATATATATATATATATATATATATACTCAAAGCTAAAAAGACTAAAATAGAACCTAAGACGATAAACTATCCTGCCCTGCTATGTTAACCTCATTGCTAAGGATCCTTAACTTAGCATACAATAGCATAATAGATGGGATGACTAAGCATTTGATGACTCATTAAGCATCATGTCATTGTTTTTATTACAAAAACCTGTCCAGCATACTGCTTGAGAGGAAAACAATAAAATAGGCTCATGACGACTTTGACTAATGGACCGTGAACCAATTACTATGACTAAATATTTACTCTTATATTCTGGCACCTAGTTTCTGAATGAACAAGCTGTTATTTGTTGTAGAATACCCTTAGGCTAGATGCGTATTTTGGAGAAGGCAAGTTTAGTGTTAGATACATTATGTTTTTATGGTTTCTCAAGTAATTGCATCATCAGCAAATTGGAAATGATAATCCAAAATCTTCTAACCAGGCGGAACTTGAACCCGCATCTCTACATAATGCTAGCAGCGCACATATCCAATTGTGCTACAGACACTGCGTCTAAGTATTTGTCCATGGACAAAAATCGTGATTAGTCTATAGAGTGTACACTGTTATGTTGCGCCTACTCCTAGTCAGGTTTTGGCTCATAAGAGTTCTCACTCTAGTCGTTAGTCAGATTCAGATTTGACTAGCTCCAAAGCTCAACGGACAGTTGCTTCAGTCGATACGGGTGTTGTGTTAGATTGCAGTACCGCGATACTTGCTGACGTTACTACTATGCGGTTGGAAATACTCGTAGTAACGATAGTGGAGCAAACCACGCGAAACGACTAATTCATGCCAACGAAGTTATAATTATTGTGGTTTCAATTATTTTTAATTAAGTTCAAGACTGACGCAGAAGGTCATCAATTACCTTACGTAAACTGCACTTGTATGACTCACACTACTCATAAATTCTCATATATAACAAACTGCCCATCAAACTTATCTACAATACATTTTATCTCTTGATAAATAACGGAGCCGTCGATGATAGCCCGTTTCCAATATTTCTAAAGCAACGTGCTGGTAGATAATCCTATCCTACTAATATTATTTAAGGCAAAATTGTGTAAAAAAGATATGAAATGTTTATTCTTCCTTCATGCCAAAACTACAGAACGGTTTGAGCTGAAATTTTGCACACTCTAAAGTTTTCGATAACCACGGATACTTTTAGCCGAGTACCACGTGAGAAAGCCGCGAGCGGAAGCTAGTATAGGTTATTAAATAAATAAATAATGCGGAACGTAATCACACAGATCATTTAGCCCCACACTAAGAAAGAGCTTGTGTTATGGGAACCAAAGGTTATTAAATTTTTTATTAATTTTTTTATAGAGACTTTATAGATAGATAGTTTATATAGAGAGTTAATGTAAACAGTGTATTTATGTATTGCACAACCTAGCGCTTCGAAATCTCCCAAAGTAGAGATAGCAAAGCAACATAATTACCAAAAGATTATCATACCAATTATTAAAAGATTATGAGTTAATTATGTGCGACTGGTAGAAATACCAGCAAATTTCTAACCACCAAGAGCGCAGGCAAATTATGAAAGTGTTGATTGGAGACGAGACAGCTTCCAGTCGTCTTGACCTCTGAATTGACGACAGGACACAGGCAGCATACGAATGAGCTACTTTGCCAGTGTGAAAGCGTGTCTACATTGCGTATATAGGTACATAATACATGTATGATAAGGTCTATGGATGGGATGGACAGAGAAACGATCAATGAAAAACCTTGAAGATGTTTTCAAACAATAACAGGAAAACCAACCAATTTCTAGTTACCAAACTTTATGAGTCTGTCAAGGCGACGAGCTGTCTTGACCTCAGTAGCACACAGGTGGCATACAAATATACTGCTTATGCCATATTTGAGAAAGCGTGTCATTGCAGGGCCAATACCAAGACTATGCCGATTCCTCGGAGGTGGTCTTACGTCTCTCCGTAAGTCTTACGTGGTTTAACGTGGGTAGCACAAAGATGTTTAACAAAATAAAATATTTAGTACAAATCCTCCTAAACCTCTACTCTGACAAGTTCAACAATATACCTTTTCCCGACTAGAAATTCACATGCAAATCTCACGGAGCAAGAGACTAACGGCTACGTCCCGTTTAGTAAACATCCCATTTCATAAACACGAATTAATGTAACTATCAACTGTCATCCTTCAGCGAGTAAAACTCCCTTTTGTATACCACCAACTGTGCTGAGATGAGATATATATGAAGTATGTATATCTGAGAACATATATTTTGTTCTATGATCAAATTCTAACTTATGGCGAGGCCACAATACTGCGTTACGACGACCGACGCATCGCAATAACGACGTCACACCGCAATGCGATGCGTTGACGCAACTCCTAAATTTCTTCACATACGGCATCGTACAAGAAAATTCTGACCATCAGCTTAGTTGCAAGACGTCGAGACATTTCCACAACGCGTTGTGAGACAACTTAGATTTTTGCAATGCGACATTGCGCCTCACCTGAAGAAAGCACTGAAGCAGTGAAATGTTGAATGGATGAGACCAAATTCAAAAATATTATCAAGGTTTGTTTCCAGAGACCAAATTGACTTTAAAATGACAAAGGTAAGATTCTATAAGAAGTGAAGTCATTTACCTAATTGATTCGTGTTTTATGAACTAATACGTTTGTATCGTTATTGGTACTATCGTAACGACGCGCAACGCCTCATGAAAACCAAATAATAATATTACACGGTCCCATGAATTATGATAGGGGTTGGTCATGCCATACCCTATACTAATTTGATATCTATTGAACATTGCTAGAAAAATAAATAATTACTTATTTTTTTATGAAGCTAAACATAGCTAAAACCTGGGTTCAAATGAGTATTTTATGCTAATGAAACTGAATAAACAAAACGCTGACACATTTTTTGCCCATTAATTCTAGTAAACAGCAACGTAATGTAATATTTTTTGTCCAATCAGGATTAAGATAAAGCTAAATATGGCAGTGGTAAGCGTATTCACCTTGAGATACGACTCAAACCTAAGTATTCCAAGCACCTGGTTTATTTAGCACTTTTCATTATGAAAAGTCGTAACTGTCAGAAAAGGTATGGAATCTATGGAACTCCTGACCCACAGCACAACTTATCCAACAAAACCTTCAACCCATAATTCTCTTATCATTTCTTTCTTTGGAAGGGGCTCTCTAGCGAACTACCTACCTATGCAGGGAGAGACAAGTGTAGAGCAAGTAAACCGGAGCAAGGCTAGCTAATGTCAAATACCTAAGCCTTCTTCAGTCTGGGTACGATTGTCTATGTAATGAATAATAGTATGTAAGACATCGTAAGTTACGATACCAGCCACCACTTAAAATAATATAAATATTATAATTTTAACCACCAATCACATATAGCCTTGACCCTACACAGCAGCAATCACAGCTCAACAATCTACAGCTGAAAATCAGCGTTCGGTGTGCTTCGCACTACCAACACAGGCATGCTGAGCTGAACACCTGTTTTGGCACTCAAACAGGTTTGATGAAAACATGTACTTATTTATGTTACTTATTTTATTGTCTTAATTTTTTGTGTGTACCAAAATAAAAGTTTCATTCATTCATTCATTCCACACGAGGATTTCCTACTGAGTTGTGGGTATCAAGAAATGTACTCTATGGTACCGCATAGCCCGGACCTGGTACAAATATCTGGAGATTATGCAAACAATCCGCAGCGGGGATTGAACCCGCGACCCCTTTCCTCTCAACCGCCTTTTTGCTCAATGCCCCAACTAGGTCAAACTTGATCGACTTGGTCACTGTCTCCTCCCATCTTACAATACCTCAACAAGTGTTAAGTGTTTTGGACTTTTCCTATGCAATTTAAATACTGGAATTAAATCCTCAAATGACCAAATTACTTCCGCAGCCTCAACATCTGTGGACTAATTCATTAAGCAAAAGGGTAATTAATAAAATCAGCTGAATATACATACATATTTCGCTGTAAATAAGACCATTTATGAATCATTCTTAGTGGTGACGTAACTCGCCATGTCTGTCGGCAATCGACTAGCCAACAACTAATTGTATTGTGCAGAACTTCTTGAGAATTTTCCTTCATCATCTATGTGTACATTGCAGTTTCACATCAAAACTAAAATAGAGTAATGAAGATTATTCAAACGATTATTAAGCATAAAGAAAAATTAAATGGCACATGTAACTCTCATTGCTAGTACAATCTTGAACTTTAGTAGGCGCTAAAATGAAATTATTGCCACCATAGTTCTATTATTATTGACGACCTCTGTGGCGCAGTGGGCGAAGGTGCGCCTGTGACGCAGAAGGTTGCGGGTTCGATTCCCGCTGCGGGACAAATGTTTGCATGTTCTGCAGATATTTGTCTCAGGTCTGGGTGTTTTCTATGTATGATATGTATGTATTTACAAAAAAAAATTATCTATGTAGTATATCAATCATGTGGTTCCCATAATACAAGCTCTGCTTAGTTTGGGGCTACATGATGCTGTGTGATTAACGTCCAGGATTATTTATTTATTATAACAAAATAATGAAATATTATGCATGGATTTATTGATGTCATAATTAGCCTTGATTAAGATGGTACCTTATGTAGGTATGGTCAGGCAGGCCATGGCTATTAATAGCATTCTCACTAACCCACTTCATGTAAGTAAATTTTTTTTTAACTTTTGATACAGATTGCTCAAGGATACGTTACGATACATTAACGTTGAAGGGTGTGCTGGTGAAATGACAAGCACGTGAGGCTTATCACTTCATACTGAAGTTGATGGACAGAGCTGAGCTTTGCATCATAGGGTACGTTCTGAACATGCGTGACCTACAATGCAATGCTTTGTTATAAGTAATGGAAGCCACTTAACATCAGGTGGGCCATGTGCTTGTTCCATCCTTAAGACAAAACAGATAAAAGTCTGAGTATAAACATATCAAGAAAAAATCAGAAACAATAGTCCCAAAAGCTTTAAATGTGTTATTACTGGCCACCCAAAAGAGGCTCAATACAATATCACACATGTCCAACTCCAAATCAACAGTATCGTCTTTGTTGACACAACAAAACGACTTCGGCACGTGGTTTGAATTACATTACCTATTATACACTCGCGGGTCACCGGCACACTCACACTCACATTCACTCACAGTTCATACAATGAGGCCAACCGACCGTCTAATCAAAGGAGCAGTTAGACAGACAGCGTAGGGACGCTGACAAAAGCCCTATATTTTTTTTCATACAAAATGTATTAAAACATTCATAGCATAAATGCTTTTTATTGTGCGGAGAAAATACAGTCCTATTCCCGATTTTACGTTACAAGGCCAAGTGCGCGTCTTATAGTGACTATTGTCAGTAACCCATGCTGTATGGCTGTATGTATGTATGCATCTGGAGCTTCTTATCTCCCAAAGCCAGCAAACTTTGCAGGGTAGCGAATAAACGGCCCTAAATTCAAAGCAATTATTACTTTCCTTCCACCGGATATAAGCATGTCTGTATAGTTGCCGAATAGAACTGATGGAGGAAGGCGAAGACGTCACTTTATATGGGCCCCATTATAATATAGATATAATATGGAACGGCACAACTGCAATCGGGAAATGCGCAGTTTGAAGTCACGTACCAGGTAACTAGGAGTTGCATGGTGGAACTGATTGACCATGCAATTGGAATATCCCGTTATTTGACGAGACGATATCAAAATAACTTTAAAAGATCAGTCCTTCATGATTGGCGATATTGTTTCATATCGCCTGCTTACTAATGAAACAGAATGAAAGAAAAAAAAACAATTATTATCCAAGCCTTATACAGTATCCCATAAAGTGCCCTTTATCCATCTACGTCAATAAACTTCAATCAAACTGCATTACTTAGACTATAGAAATATTGATATGCCACAATGAAAAGCTATTTCGTCAAAACCATGGTGTCAAGCACCTCCATTCTATTTGCAGCGGCATACGACCGAATTTACGATGGTACTCAACTAAGATGGTGTGAATGTGTGATTCCATAGCGATGTCGTAAGAAACGTTATAAATAAATGCCACCTATTCAGCCCACGACTGAATTTAGATCATTTCTGAATATGTATGAAAAAGAATAAAGAGCAGCTACAGATACATTATAACATGGGTTTAAAGATGACAACGAATGCATTATTTTCGATTAGGGGATATTAGATAATGTCAAGTTGAAATTGCCAGTCCATTAAATAATTGCTGTTATTATTTTATTTCGAGTAAGAGAATTTAAACATTTTATGAGTTTAAAAAAATAATTCGCAGTGTTCAAGTCCATTTCATTCAACAAATCTAAGCTGGAATCTTTATGTTGGAATTTAGACCAAGCGTATGAGCGGAATTAGTTTAATTATAATAATACTTCCGCTACTTTATTAGTAATTAATAACCAGTCACACCATCAGTTCCGGCAACAACCAGTTCATGTTCTTGACATCATTGACTTCAACAGCCCA
Source organism: Horisme vitalbata (assembly GCA_951804965.1). NCBI lineage: Eukaryota > Metazoa > Arthropoda > Insecta > Lepidoptera > Geometridae > Horisme > Horisme vitalbata. The sequence continues at coordinate 33,616,423 of OX638091.1, read as the reverse complement.
TGCACAAGTACCTTTCTAATAGATGCCCTCAATATCTGATTGGTTTGATGACTATGGCACAATTGAGTTGAAACGGGCATCGCTAATGGATTCCACGAGCAGTTACCGTACGTTTCGAATATACAATTCATGTAGAGTCGAAAGTAACAAGCAAACAAAAGGTGCAAGAGTACCAGGTGTTTGTATGGACGAATTGTGTGGATCATTAGTTACACTCAAATCTTCACATCATCATTTGAATTTGAAATTGATCTGATTGGTGATTAAGTTGTTAGATTTGAAAAGTATAGGTTTCAGACTGAGTTCCTGCAGTGCACTCAAAAAAACCACAAAACGAACTATTCGTTTTATATATTCGTTCTTAACCTCGAACGCCTTAATTTACTGAAAATTCACATTAAAGTTCTAAAAGTACTTCTTCTTCTTAATATTCTTCGTATGAGCTAGTGACCAACTCTGGTGACGGAGTTTTTTTTTAATTTATAATAAATAGGCTTACGTTTGACTACATTTCGCTAACCTAGAAGAAACCTGTTCACTCGAGACTTGAAGACACCCAGATTATAATCATCGGGGAACACACATTCGGGTAGGGCATTCCAGTCCTTGGCGGTGTGCATGATAAAAGTGGAAGAGAAGCGCTTTGGGCGCATGTGAGGTACATCTACCGTATTTTTATGGCTTTATTCTAAAAGTACAGAGCGCTAAGGAAATGCCATTCATCAATATATTGTCTTGTAAAATATCTGATTCAATAACGCCCAGCCCTCCATATTGTCAGCATCTCACTGTGCTCTCAGTGATGATTAAGTAATCATCATTTATAAAAATTACGAAGACAGCCAAACCCAACCTTGCTACTTTTTTAAGAGAAATTGGGTTAATCTGAGCACGAGAATAGTTCCAGCATTCTGTTCTGAATACACAGAATCTTCACAAGGTCGTATGAATTCGTTACAAGTTGGAGAATTAAATCTTGGCAAAAAACTGATGACTTCATCGCTGAACAAACTTGTACAGGTATGATGCAGTAATGACAAATGCATGAATCAATATACAAATTAAAACAACGAATCGTCAATGTGACTTTAAAGCTATTTGCAGGTATTATAATTAAGATTTGGCACATTATAAAACTTATCAAAGTAAAATGAAGCACTCGTGGCGTGGCTTACTTCGGTGTCCAGATCAGAACCAGATCAGTGTCAGATCATCTTGGTTATACAACACTCTGCCCGGCTACTGCTTAAATGGGTGACCGTTTAGTAGCATTTCAATCTCGGCGCTTTCGTGCTTCGCAACGCAAGGCACGTTATGATGTTGGTCCCGGATTTTTCAGACGCTAAGTCATGTTCGGGCGGCCTAAAAACTCCGACTCCGACACTAGAGTTGACCACTAGGTAATACGGTTTTAAAGTTAAAGTAAAATCCCAGAGATTGAAAATTTGAGGGGTGTACGGGGTTCCAACCTCTATCTTGGGAACCCAAGCCAAACCCACCTGCACGTGGTGCATCCTGCTAAATAACGAACGGGGCTCTGGCGGCCAGTTGTTTGCGGCATAGCATAGCTAACATCGGTAAAGCTAAATCCCCTGACCAACGACGGGCAGCAGCGTCGGTGGTGCGAGAAGCTGTGCCCTGCGATTCCCAACCCGCATGCCCAGCGTGACAATTATGGGCATATCCCCCTTTATTAGGGGAGGTCTATGTCCAGCAGTGAACTGCTTCAACATTAACGTTAAACCATATCCACTAATTCATTTATTTACCTGCTTCTCTAAATGCTAGTCATAACATAACAAACTCATAATACTTGTACAATAGAATCATTCTTATGAAATGATTTACGCAACAGAAATTAGTTCCCAGCACGTTTCCCAAGACTCGCAATAGGGGGAACGTTATCACCACTTCCTGATCAAAACTTCATAAGCGATGGAGCAGATAGCAATTCGAACTGTGATTTTTCTTGCAAAAAAGTGTTCTCACAACTTGAATAGGCTGTAAGCGAAGGCTGTAAGCAAAGAAAATGTATTTACTGCAAGACATATTAAGATCGCTATGGTTACACTACTGTGTGTAGGTAGACTGTGCAGTGAGTGCTGAAATTTAGCACTCTATAGTCGTCAGTCGTAGCCAGCCGAATAATTAAGACGTCGACTGCGGGCCTTGGACATGGCGCTATCACGCTACGCGTTATGCCCGAAGAGCAGCAGCAGCAAGCCGGCTAAAGCAAGTGTTTCAAGCACTCAAAGCGTTAAAACCAAATGGAGAGAGCATCTATAAAGTGACCCTACGAATAATATTCATTTGCAATCTATCTCACTCACACTCATGAGCTAAAACACAATAAAACATTGTCACTGTTGACCAAAAGTGAAGTAAGGATAAGGTCATTATGGTACACAAGTCTTTTGAAATAATTCATCATTCAGATCAAATATTTTGTATTTTCGCTCTTATTAATCGCTTACACGTAAAATTTTGGGTAATATTTGATAGAATAAGACTACCAATGCAGATAATATCCTCGTTAGTGTCTTGGCACGGTTAACGAAGTGCTATAAGCATTAGCGGGGTCAGTGACCGAGACGGCTCCTCGGGTCACGATGGCGACTGCGAAATTGACACTATAATCACCGGTTTAGGCCTAAGACAGACAGGATAGGCGGTCATACGACTCAGGACGTAGGCACTCGTTATAACCAGAGACAACACTGCGATGTATCCCAAAACTACCAACATAAGGGTGCATTTAGCTGCATATTGCTGTTTTTATAGTTGATAGTTTTGGGACACCAACAATAGCAGCTCCATCACAAAGATTTTTGTTGACGGTGTCATCACAAAAAATGAGTACATCTCGTCATTTTGTATGAGCAAGAGCTCGTCTTTGACGAATTCTAAATGCTTTGACCGGATTATGATGAGAAGGGCCTTTATTCCATGATGATAGAAACCGACCTATCAGAGCGAAGGGGATCCAGTGCATCTAAGATTCCTTTTGTGACAGTAAATATAGCCTCAATTTAGTTCATAAGGCCAATTTATCTGTGACACCAATTTTCTTTCACCGTCAGTTTTAATTTGCTGAACGTTGCATCAGTTAGAAACAAACAACCTTGTAAACTACGTATTCCTAAAAGAATTCACGTGTCTAACAGTTATCGACAGGTAATCGTTAAGATAGGACTATCATTCTACTGCTTAGACACAACAATCTTATCTGACACTTAACGATTCTTTAGATAAGTTAACATTGGGTTTCCAATACATAAGTTACTTAAGTTTGCAATGATATAATATTTTTAAGATAATTGGCAATTAAATACTCCAAGGATTATTATGAGCTATTGTTTCTCGGTAGATAGGTAGGTGGTATAGGTAGAGAGACAATACCTGAACACCGGTTCGTTACGGTAATGTACATCTTATGAACGTGACCTTTTTGGGGGTAACAGAGCACGAAAATAACTGCGCAAAAAAGGTCCCCAAACTATAAAAGACAGGAACCCAGCGGTGGCTTTAATTGGGTCATCGTCAGATTCATACTGAGCGAATGCCTTGTTAATGCTTTATTAGAATTAGTGATATATAATTTGGAATCAAAATGATGTTGAAAGCATTATTTTGTTTGACCACCGGTTTTACAAAATGATTGGCAGAATCATTTCACCAATGGTTTAACAGATGTCACGTTTCAGGATTCAAATGTAATATTCTCCGATAAGACTGTAAATATGCGATAAAGAGAATATAGTTTAGCGTTATCTAGACATTGTTATACTATGAAAAAGCGCTTAATATCGAGACTAACACTAGTACAAAGTACCTAGCTAACTTGATATAATACTTGTTGTAGTATAGACCAAGCGAGGGTTATAGAATAGCAGAATAGGTACCAGATATACCAGCTAGGTATTACAGTTTTGCAAAGATAGTGGAGCTCATTGAGTTCGAGAGGCGCAGGACCGAATGGCGACTGAGCTACGTTAAGGCCTTAGCAATGAGTTAATGAAGTTAGATAACACCACAGAAGAGAATACCAACCTACTGCTAAATAGGGAATTGAGTGTCGCAGAGCCTTGTCCCAACTATGAGCAGACTTACTTTAATACATTGTTGTCTGTAGTTGTGTGCAAAGTTGCAAGCCTAAAAAAACTGAAACATGGATTTGTGGAAAGTATGGGTGAGAGAGGAAGAAACTAACCAAAATTCTCACGCATCGCATTACCCTTGTATTGGGTTTTCTTCAGGTTTACTTCTTGAACTACACTGCACTTTCGAATATAATTTTTACAAATAATTGTTTGTCATATTTTTGGCACCACATGATACATTGGCAGCTCTATCGGAAATCAAATCATTTTCAGATCTTGCTGATAAGCCTGAGATTCGTCGACTTATCATGATTGAATCTTCACTGCTGCGATACACCATGTACCTAGAGAAGAGGTGGCCAACTCAAAGCGTTCACTAACAAAACCTGTATTTATAACCAAATGTCATATTATAACGCTCGATAAAGTAAGCTTGTCCATAACATGTAAATAAAGAGTTAACATGATATTTTATCGTTATTTTAGCTATCGTGCTTGATAAACTTCAATAAGGCGGTCCTATTGCATGGTCCTTAGTAGCTATAGCTACGCAAATGCCCATTCATGCGATGCATGAATTTATGCTAAACATCATTGAACCGGTGTGCAAGTTTGCACGCTATTATTAAACAGTACCTGTGCGACCTATTTTGCGATGCATTCCTTCCCTTGTACACTAGAAGATGTTAGAATTTTTTGGTCCGCGATTTCAGTATTTCCACCTAGTAAGCCTCAAAGAAGATGAACACGAAATGAACGTGAGGAAAGTAAAGTGTAGGCGCTTAGTTCGGCTTTAGATCAGGTCAGGTCAGGTCAAGTCAATCGTTACTTTATTCTGTACCTTTTTCATGTTCAGCAAAACCCTACTATTAAAAGGGTAGTATTTAATAGAGCGACTGTAAATTCAAATTTTCAGTGTTTAATATAATTAATTAATTTATTAATTATTATTAAGTGTGCGACTGACTGCGAGTGACGAGAAATTAACAGAACAGCAACTTACAAACATGAATCATTTGAGTTACTTTAAATATAAAATGTGAAGCTTCATAATATTTGAACGACCTAATATTTGTTTGAGTGTCAACGTTACGTTCTGCATTTTTTTCAATATTTGGCAAATTATTTATTTGTACTGTGCAGCTTTTTATCTTTAATGAAGTGCTTCTAATATAAAACCCACTTTGAAAAATACTATAATGAGAAGAGTACTATGGACTCACATTTTTTTGAAAATTTTACTTATGCACTTATGCTTTTTATAAGCTCGTTTTGGATTTTATTATTAATTACTCCAATTCATACAGCTCAAGTTGCAAAAACAGTATCTCATCATCAGTCGCAAAGTTGTTTTTTATTCGATCGTTTTATAATTCCCTCTATTAAAATCGTATTGTGAATCGCTCGGACTTCGACTACTCAAAGTTTTGCTTCTTGAAAACAAAAAAAGAATTTTGGAAATTGGTTCAATTGACGGAGATATCGGTGAACATAGGGCGAAAATTACAAGTGAGGATAAGATTTTTTGAGTATTTCGGGAAAAGTACCAATCCCTCAGTAAAGTACTTTATCCTCATAAAATTTGAACGAGATAATCGGTGCAGTATACTTTTTCAAACAAAAAAGAATTTATAAAATGGGTTTACAATTGACGGATGAACGGATGACGGAATGTCGGTGAACATCCATAAAAAAAATCGAAAAAAGAAGGTTCCGACGAATTGAGAACCTCCTCCTTTTTGAAGTCGGTTAAAAACATTAATGATGCCTGCTGTTGACATTATCGTCTCGCCATGAACTGCCACTGTGCTGTGTAAAGCAAAGCATAAAGGTGGCATTGCAACCGCAATACTACATAATTATGTCGCTATGGCCGAAAAATTTAGCTTCCCCTCGCAATTCGTAGATCAACAAGAATACCTAACTCGTAACTCTATTATCTTTAACTGTTATCTAGAAAATGCGACTATTAGCGTTCCCGTGGGCCTTACGGAATCATTAAACTGCAAATTGGTGAAGCCAATTGCAGGGCTTAATAACGGCACTGTTTCTCCATTTGCACTAGGTTCGATGGTAGAAAATATATGTTGAGTTCGCAAGTGCAACTGTCGCTCTGGTGTAACCTTTAGCCGCCTGTTAGGTAGGACATATTCACGGGTATTCTAATGTTGCACATACCTTTAAGACCTGTCTCTTAGATTCCCCTTAGAATTTCAAACCTTAATTCAATTTTAATAAATGTTAATGTATCTATTGTTTGTGTGTCGAAATAAATTCAATTCAATTGAACTCATTTATTGTCAGATAACATGATCCATATTTTGTTAGTACATAACATAAATAAATTCTTGCCTTCTTTCTATCTTTGCTGAGGCCAGCACGGAACAACAACAAAATTAGCAATCTATTGCTTTCAAACCCACCGCAGTGCTGCGGTCACAAGCAAACAGCTTTATTAGAAGTGAATACTTTACTGCACCATAATCCATTCGCAAGGCACCCTTTGTCTCGTCAAGCCGCGATCATTTGCGGCGACGAAACGGCTCGGTTTTACGACTGTTCCGTACCTACAGGAATGGCGAAACGCTGATTAAATTAGTGTTGATGTCTTATGTTCAGCCTAAAGCCACCTTTTGAGTTGCCGACACTTGTTTGAATCCAGATAATTATACTCCTACAGTGAATACAAGGAATGCCGTTTACATAGTAGGTACCAACCTACTTCTTACTTTACTAAGTATTTGCTATGTATTTCTTTCTGTGCTATGTGCGTTGGTTAAAAAACAAACCGAAGTGTAATTAATGACCAGCAACATCAGAAGGAAGGACATAAATTCGTTCACTACTCTCTACATGCTTTTCCCTTTCGCCACAATTCCCGTAGTCAGTTTTCGCAAAGCCCCAAAGAATGCGACAACCAAAACAGAGCGGAGTTTCCCTAGTAACATTACCTACTAGGCTATGCCTTCCATTGTGGAAAAAGCGAAGACTATTTTTTCAGTTTCGTAAAAACTATCAGAGAAAGAACCAGTGTGTTGAATGAATTCATGCCCTTCAGTCATTCAGCCGACATTATAATATTCTGAATAGAAATGTTTTGAACAAGTATCTGATAGAAATAAATGAACAATAGCTTAAGGAAAATGTATGAAAGGACAACAGACACCTTTAGCGGTTGGTGACATCATATTGTGTGACTGAATATGTACACATGTTGTGCTGTAGGTACATACTATGTTTAAAAACATAACTTTTTAGTAGTAGAATGGTGTCCTTTTCTAGCTTATTAGAACACCCTTTTTTAGTAGTTGTAGTAGAGCTCTTTGCGAAGGGCTCATCCAGGTGTGAATTGCCATCATTATCTTTCTGTTGTGAAGCTGCATAGCTGTTTCCTTTTGAATGGTATGGGTACTGGTGACATTATCGCACATGAGTATTATCACCTTCATGCTTCAAGTTGATGGAAGCAGAGCTTTGCATCTTTGTTATATATTTGTAATGGTTAACACTTAATAACCTGTGGGGAGTGGGATGTTTATGATAAATTCAAGTAAATATTTGAGGTATCTAGGTTTACTGATAGTAAATGCTTTTGATCAGGTGAGCCATAAGCTTGTTCTATTCAAATGTATTATTGAACCAAGTTACTTTTTTTATTATTTCAAAGTTATTAACAAAGTTCTATAAAGAAAATTAATAAACCAAGTTGATAAGTTGCTAAGAAGGTAAATCACAAACAAATAAAAATAATCACGGCCATTTACTGATCTCATCAAGGCACTGGGTGAGTCATCAATGATATCATGAATCATAACTATTGATTATCAAAACATGCGGAAGAATGAAATAGATGTAGTTTTCAAATAAAACAGATTTACGTTATTTATTATTTTCAAGCAATTTATTTAATAAAAGTTTGTTGGTACTAGGCTGGCTTGCAATGATATTGGTTGCTAGCAGGTAAAAGACATTTATCATAATTAGATTACAGTATGTTGTGCTGAAAATGGAGTAAGTAATTGTACAATAATACAAGTTCAATGGACTGGCTGGCTTTTGTGAATATAAAATGATAATAAAATAAACCTATTTGGTCCATAGAAAATTAATTATTTATGCATAGCAAACATTACAGACTATTTCAAAAATATATTTAAGCAACTGGACTATATGTTGAAATGTTATAGGTACATTAAGTATGTGAACAGTTGCAGACAGCAAGGCCAGATATCATTTATACCTCTTTGGGCATTCATTACAGATATGTACCAAATTTATAAACTCAAGCTATATGTAGGTACAAAAAAAAATATTTTTTCTTTAATGAAAAAATGAACCAGTTTTAATTTTTTTTTTAAATAATGTTTCATAATCTATGAAACATTATTTTAAAAAGTTTAGTTTATGTACCTAGCACATAGTAATATAGCAACAGATGGTATCTATGTAATTGACATGCAAAACGACTTCCAACTTCGAGGTGGTCCTTACATTCGGTAAATTCTATTGTAGCGTTCTTACTTCTGACCCTACGTATGCTTAATCGAACGCAGTTTTATGATAAATTTTAAAACTTATACTAAAACAGGTAAAACTCACCTCAATTGCAGATTTTCGATAAACTTATCGGTAGTAAGATTGTCCAGCAAGACGAAGTCGGCAACTCCGACTTCTGGTTGTGTCGCCATCGCGGACTCTTTTATGCTAAAAAAACTGTTCACACACAATCAACATCAGTTAGCGACGTACGAGCTTGTAATATAATGTCAACAAACCGTTAAAAATATTGTAACGAAAAACACAACCACCTCCTCAAAGCATTCCATTCAAACTGAACCACAGAACACAATTACTCAACTAAACCATAGAGAAATTAAACGAACCACAGTTCACTCACAGTCACAGACTCTGATCACGTCACGATCAGCATAGACAAAGAGGTTATAATTATAATGCTACTCCTACTCCAACATACTCACTTCACTTCTTGGTAACAATGTAGCAAAATTAAGACAAGAGATGCAACGTCCTCCGTCAAAATCATTGTGTTGCATGATCTCGATTTTTTCCCGAAAATGATTTTTTACTCATTGATTATTGGATATCCCGCCCATACCAACAACAGCAACGTGATGTACGTTGCTGTTGCTGTTGTAGCGCAGTTGGTACATAGTGTTCCAGTATTTATGGGAGGAAGGTCACGGGTTCGAATCCTGCCTGAGTCGAAATTTATGGGATTATAGGCCGCTCGCCGCAATATCGAGCTATTTGGCTATAACGAGCGAAGCCAGTTTGGCGGCCGAGATAGGAAATAAGAGGAGGCGAAAGAAGGGTGACCTAACGAGCGAGCCCGATCGATGTGGCCCATACTCGCAAGGACCCATAAACGAGTCTACTGAAATGTTAACCATGGCCCGTGAGGACCGTCGTCAACGCATATGTGTGTTAATCCCTTTGCACGCTGCGAGGCCCACAGTCAAAAACTTCTAACTTAAAACTTTTAATGTAGGTGCCTGTGTTATGTTGCCATTACTGTTGAATCTATTTTAGAACGAAATTTTTGCTTTGTTTTTTGGCCTGATGCTTTGGGTATTTCTAGCGCCCCGGTACAAAATTTGATAATAATTAATTACTAAACTCAGCTTTAACTGTTATACATAATCAATACATGTTACACATTTTTGGCAAAAATTTCGTTTGGCTATCTCGAAAAATGATGGATAAGTTAATTAAGAATAGAGTATGTAAAATCAAGCCTTAACCTTAACATAACTGCTATTTCTGAACGAAAGACATTAGATAAATCCGCCATTTTCCTTGTTGTAGTAGGTGCATCAAATGTCATAATAATTTTATTTTACCTAAAATATAAAGTTTTCTTTCTTTTTATTGAGTTTTTTACTGTGTTACATTCCAATAATGCAATATATTTTAATATTATTATAATTTTATATCGATACGAAATCGTGCAAGTGCGTGGTGATAAGTTTAGCTTAGGTCGTCATTTTTCAAGGATCCTTGATGCTCCACAATGAGGATCGTCTCCGTGCAATGTGACAAATAACACGCCCAGAGTTACAAGGAGGGGCCTCGGTTTCGGTGCTTCTCGTAAGGGGAATGGTAACGCGCAGCGCAGGCTGGTGTTGGTATTTGATGGGACAATGAGCGAGTCTCCAGGCGTGGAGTGGCTGCCCGCCTACAGCCCGGGTCCGCCGCGGCACAGTCCGCTGGGTCCCATCCCGCGGTTCCTCTACGAGGATGTGCAGCCGCTGGCGCTCGCGCAGGAAAATAACAACAAGGAAGACCAAAAAGAGAACGCGAACAAAATAAAACACGCTAAACCCGCGTACAGGTAAATTATTTATATCCTTGGATGCCTTACGACTTCCAATTATGCAGATGCGTCACGCCGTGGGCTGTAGGTGACCCTTTACTGGCTGAGTACTTAATGCTTCTGATATGCTAATTTGATTGTGGTTTAGGTACAACATAGTTCTTTTGTTGTTTGTATTTTTTAATAAATGTAGGTATGTATATGATCAAGGTTCATATTTATATAGGACTAGCTGACCCGCTCGCAACTTCGTTTGCGTATATCCTTTCATGTGAAATGTTTCCTAGGCCTGGTGATTTGACACGGAACCCTAAATATGAATAGAATAAAAAGTACCCCGTAATGTAATGTTTATGTAGTTACCTGTTCCCGTTCCCGCTCTCACTCCTTGTTTCGTTCCTGTTTCCGTTGGCGACCGTCACCAAGTTGGCAGCCGGTATAAGTATGATGAATATTTATATGCCTAACTCTTGATATGATTGGTTACCCATGCAAATTTTCATCACATAAATCACTTCATTTTTGCTACAAAAAGCAGCAAGTCCATAGTTCAGCGCTTTAGGCGTTTATTTATTTTCGTTATAGGTTCTGTAAAAAAATCTCATATCTTTATGTAAAAAAAATCTTGCTGTCCTCGTGGTATTCAAATATCTAAGAACAAATGAATGAAATTGAAATTTCGAATTCTAATCCGATTTAAATATTATGTTTTATTTGACATTCCAATTTTGAAGGGTATTGCATTGCACCAAGCTTTTAAGGCTCCCCCACACAGGTGTGTTATTATCGGCGATAATATCGCATGCGCTACCCATTGCGATGATGCGTCCCAATTCCTTACACATAACTGCGTTATCGCAGCAGTATGTAACTTTTTAGCCGTCCTAATACATAATGTACTAAAATTCTACAGATGTCACACTACACGCTACTATCAAAGGCATTGAAAATGTAATTTAGAATTAAGCACACCATCAAATTTGACTTTATTGTACTTCAGAGATTGAGAGATTGTAGAGCAGAGTGGCTTCGCGTGTAAAGGCCCTTCTACTGCCTACAGTTTTTGTCTGTCTACCTCCTAAGATGGCTCAAGCTGTAGCTTAATTCAATCTCGAGATATATTTTTTCCGTTTCTTGAATAGCGAGGTCAAAAAAAGTAATTGGGAAATTCTCGATCCAGAAAATTGTTGAATTTTGTCAAATTTTGGAAAATCTCACAAAGTTAGCACCCGATTTAGGAAATTCAAATTGCAAATTGTGAACGATCACTTTATTCACCTACACATCTTTTTTTAATGCATGTGACGAATTTACTTTCAATTTATGGAGTTTCAAAAATATGACGAATCAACTTTGTGGAAAATGTACAACAACCCCTCTCCTAGCAGTGAAACTACAGGCAAATGTCAGAATTTCATGAATCGGGGCACTATACTCGATCAAAAAAAAGAACTTAAACATTTTCAATATTTGCGCATGCGATATTGCGATATATTCTGTTATATTGTCTGATATTATCGGCAATAATAACGGACCTACGTCCACGCACCTGTGTGTAGGAGCCTTTATGTGAGAACAACGTTCTTTGAATAAATTTGGAATGAGCTTTCAAATACGACAGTGTCAAAATAAAATGGCATAACATGTGTCACTAAGGAGTATTGATATCAACTTTGATGCAAATCACCCCTAAAATAACTTTCTACTCCTTTTTAACCACATTAGGCGACAAATTTAAATAATATACGAAACACGTCTTTCATCAATTTTGTCAAAGAATGTTTATGCAAAATTTGAAGTACATTGGACCAAGGAATCACGTTGTTCCATACAAACTTTGCCCACGTTTTTCACCCCTTTATACCCATAAATCTCGAAAAATCCTTTCTTATCGGATGCCTACGTCATACAAAGAACACGCTCTCCAAGTTTCAGGTCTCTACGATCAGCGGTTTAGGCTGTGCGTTGATCCCTCAGTCGTTCAGGACAAACGATTTTATAAGTAAAGAATTCCCTCCATTAAGGTATTTTTTTCAAAAACCTGGTATGCGGTCTTTTATTATTTAATATTCAAAGTGTTTTGACGAAGTTTCAAGAAAATCACACCACGCGTTAAGATTTTCCCATACAAATTTTACCACCCCATTGCAACCCTCTCGAGGACTATTTTAAGTTTTCAATGACACCAATCTTCATTGATTGTATGGAATAATACATGTCCCAGTTTTCAAGTTTCTAAGTTCAAGGAATACGATTTTTCATACAAACATTTTTACCCCTTTTCACCCTCTTAGGGGTTGAATTTCCAAAAACCGTTTCTTAGTGAGCGCTCAGACTCTTTAAAGATTACTTGTACCAAATTTCAAGCCTCTAGGCCCTGTAGTTTCTGAGATTTCGTGATGAGTGTGTCAGTGAGTGAGTGAGTATAATTCTCTTTTATATATATAGATTCCTAAGGTTTTATGATCTTTTCCCCTCTACATTGTTGTTCCTTTGTTTTAAACTGCAAAAATTAATGTCATTGCTCCATGACTTGTTAAACCTTATGACCTGGAGAGTCACAACAACTTTCTATATTCAAAGATATTAATGATGAAAATAAAGAAGAAAAACTGAATTGAGAGCTAAACTTCTTATAAACAAAGCCATTCGGCCACTAATTATGCCAAGATAATGTTTTATCTTTATGGGTAGAAGAGTTTTCAATTGTTTCTTTTTACAGCTACGCCAGTATGATCAGACTTGCAATAAGCAGTTCCTCAAAAGGAAAGATGACACTGAATGAGATATATACATACATTTGTAACGCATTCCCTTATTACAAAGAAGCGGGAAAAGGCTGGATGGTAAGTAACATCCTAGAATCAATTCTATTGTAATAAAAATCAAGTCGAAAATAATAGTCTGTTATCTCCATCTCATCCATGACTAAGACCGCAGTGTAAAGAGCAGAATGGAGGGAATTTTAATTCTAATTTGAGGTGGAGGGAGAAAGTTCTGCACTGATGTCCAGCATTGGGGTGTATTGTGCATTGGAGGGAATTGCATCACAACACTGACAAGAGCTGGGCCCATATATTTAACAATTGCCATCTCAGGCATACCTATGGCTATAGTCCTAAAATTGTTCCTCTACCTTTCTATCTCTCTTTCATACCTTTTTCCTTAACTTTGGACTTTGCTAAACAGTGGTGTAATCACCCTGCCTTTATGTTATTTGTGGTCTATGCTATAACTAAGTACATAAATGTGCAAAACAGCTCAATCCGTTCAGTAGTTTTAGCATGAAGATGGATCAATCACCATCAACCCGAAGTCCTCCGTTATTTTAACATGTTGGGTTTGCAGAATTGGTAGGATCAATCAAACATTTCACAATTCACTCACATACTTTGTCTGATTTTTTTATTTTTAACACTAAATGTATACAATCAAGTTATGCAGAGAGTTATCTTTTTCAACATCATCTTCCAATAATGATGATGCATCATTATCATAAATGGGCCATGAAAATGATCCAAATGTTTCAGAACCCTTGTTGGCGGTTCAAGTACTGATAGTTTGAAACACAAATACGTTAAAATAAAGCTCTATTTACAATTAGACAAAATAAATATTTTTTTAAATAATTTTTAGATTTATTTTTGACAACCTCTGTGGCGCAGTGGGCGAAGGTCCGTCTGGGACGCAGAAGGTTGCGGGTTCGATTCCCGCGGCGGAACAAATGTTTGCTGTGCAGATATTTGTCTCAGTTCTGGGTGTTTTTCTATGTATGATATAAATCATTTATTCAGAACAAGTTAGTGGTAACAGATTACATTTGAACGATGAGACCACAAAAGTTAAAAAACTGCGTAGTAGCCTCAGCGCCCGTCTCCTAGACATATTAAAGTAGTTCTACTAAGTAATACATAAGCTATAGTAATACATAAGCTAATATAAGATTTAGGTAAGTAAAATAATAAGTACAAGTAAATTGAGTGGTAAAGAAAAGACAACAAAAAATAAAAAACTTAAAATTAGTATTTGAATACTGAAGCTGTGAGAATTGAGTTGGTTTGTATGGGAATGTGTGAGTGTGGGGTGAGAAGGTGTGTTGTGTAGGTATATGTGGAATGTGGATTATCCTGTTCCCCCCAGTCTCATGAGAGTCTGGTTATTACAGGATAACCCACGATGTGAAAAGTGAGTGAGTAGAATAAGTGGGTGCGGGTGAGTATGTGGAGTGTGTTAGGATGTATGTACGGGGGTGTATTTTTGAAAGTGTGTGGGAGGTAATCTGGAATAAGATACTGAGTAGCACTGAGAACCTATTTTCACTAGAAAATGTGGATAAAATAGTGAAATATTTATCTGGGAGCTTTAAGAATATCTTCCGTCTCTCCATAAGAGAGAGATAAAAGCCATTCAACTAATTTTAGTTTGCATTTGTATTGTGGAAGAGGGTAAATATCAAGAATTTTGTTGACTCTATTGTAAAGCGAAGGGCTCAAGTAGTAAAAATGACGGCCAGCCAAGACGGTCCTACAAGATTCAATTGGACATACTATGTCAGAGCGACGCTTCGTGGCACTTAAGTTTGGATCATAAAATAATTGCGAGTGTTTCCGCAAAACAGTCGCTAAGATAAATAGTTGCCTCACAGTAAGGACTTCACAATGAGTGTATAATGAGCGAGTAGGAAAACGCCTCGGCTTGGATGACATGACTTTAAGAACAGCCCTTTGTGCTCGCTCGACTCGCAGGATTTGAGTTTGAATGGCTCCACCCCATGCAGTAGCGCAGTATTGTAGAATGGATTGAGCTAGGGCAAATTAAACCGTCCTAAGGCAGCTAAAGTCTGCAATACCTCGAAGGTTCTTGAAAACAAATATCAGTTTGCGCAATCTAGTGACAGTACATTGAATATGGGGAATCCATGAGAGGGTACTGTCCAAGTAAACGCCAAGGTATTTGATCGATATTGCACGTTCAAGAGACTCGCAGGGACATGTGGAGGCGGAAAATGAGCATGAGTGGGCACAGATGGAGAAAGAGGGTGGAGGCTGAGACCTCGGCGCCAAAGAAAAGGGAATAAATTTAGTTTTATTGACATTAAGTGTTAAAAGATTGTGAGAAAGCCAATTGGTAACAGTATTTAAGGCTATCTCAGCTCGATGTTGCACCTCCTCCCAGCTGTCTCCTTCTATGACAAGAGCAGTGTCATCTGCGTAAGTGAATATAGAGCAGTTAGGGAGAGACAGTTTGCACAGGTCATTGATGTACACTAGAAAGAGCTGAGGACCGAGAACGCTTCCTTGAGGAACACCGTAGGTTATAGGTTCCTCTTTACTTAGGGTGTTAAGAATTTTAACCATCTGCCATCTGTTGCAGAGGTAGCTCTTGAATAGTTCCCTGACACCGCCTCTTATACCGATTTGTTCTAATTTTGTCAAAAGTAAAGGGATAGAAACGGTGTCAAAGGCTTTAGACAGGTCGAGAAAGATGGCAGCGGTTTTGAGCTTACGATCAAGATTGTTAACTATTTTAGTAGTGAGATCAATGACTGCGTCTTCAGTGGACCTGCGGCTCCTAAATCCATATTGGTTGCTAGCTAAAATAGAATTTTTATTGAGAAAATCAATAAGTCTCCGATTTATGATTTTTTCAAAAACCTTGGAGAGAAAAGTTAGCACGGAAATAGGTCTATAGTTATTAACATTTTTTCGGTCTCCATTTTTGTAAATAGGATGAACAATAGCCTTTTTAAATACATCAGGGAAGGTACCAGTGGAAAGACAAAGATTGTAGATGTAGTTTAACAGAGGAATGAGAATATTTCTGGCTCCTTTGATTACTGTTGTTGGTAAGCCATCCCAGCCTACTGCAGATCCGTCTTTAAGACTGACAATGATATTTTCTATTTCCGTGCAGTCTGTCGGAAGGAGGGTCATAGAAACAAGTGGAGGCGGATTATTATTGAGTTGGTAGGCAGAGTGGGGGGTATTATATGGCAGGTTAATATTAGATGCAAGAGTTTTACCCACGTTTGCAAAGAAATTATTAACAATGTTAACTGAATTTAGGGCATTGTTATCAAGAGTTAATAGCTCCTCAGGAGATGACTGCTTGCATTTAAGATTAGCAATTTTTTTTACTAGATTCCATGTATCTTTTGGATTATTTTTGGCCATCTGGAGCTCATTACGTTCGTATACACGTTTAACTTTTTTTAATAAATTATTACAAAAATTGCGATAGCGAACGAAGGTGATTTTAAGAATTTGATTATTTTTATCTTTATAAAATTTTCTGTAGAGCTTATCTCTATGGCGCATGCACTTCACAAGGCCAGGCGTAATCCAGGGCTTAAGGATGCGCTTTTTGCTAGTTGTATGTGTGTTGGTATATTTTTGAACTATCGAGGAAACCAAAGATACAAGGGCCTGAGCGGCTAAGTTAGGGTTAGTTATTGAGAAGATTAATGAAAAATCTGTCTTTTGTATATCATCGATAATTTTAGGGATATCTAATTTTAAGGTAAACCTTTTCAGGTTTTTTTTTGGTGTTCGTAATGCTAAACAAAAAATGATTGGGGCATGGTCGGTTAACAATGTATCTAAAATCAAAGACACTGCCGAGTATGGTGATTTTAAAATAACATGATCTATACATCGATCAAGGCGAGTAGGTAGTATATAAGCAGGAGACATAGCATGAGAAGCTATCAAGTTTAAGTACTCATCGGAGTTGGCATCTGTGAAATTTGCAGCTATATTTATATTGATATCTCCTGTAATTATGATTGTAGGGAAGCTCTTTAAGTGAAGAAGGGTTTCGTCGAGGCAGTTAATAAAACCTTCAATATTTTTTTGAGCTGGTGAACGGTATAGAGCTATCACCGCTACTTTATTGTCAATATTCAGTAGTAAGCAATTGGCATCTATGAAAATAGGTATTTCGACAATGCAAGTTAATTCGATACGAACATACGCAACAACGCCTTCATTTTGTGTGGTAAAGTTAGAGGAATGTGAGTTATAACCAGGAAGATACGGAATTGAAGGGCATTTACTTAGCCAACATTCAGTTAGGATTAAAATATCAAACTGTGTATTTATTCTATGTAGTAGAGTAAGTAATCCATCAAAATTACAGTTAATGCTCCTAATGTTGAGATGTAAGAGTTTAAGAGAATCTTTACTGAAATCGTGCTGAATGTACCTGATAGATTCCTCAGGAAAACATAAGTATGAGTCTAATAGATTAGTGTTTTCGATGTCAGAAGCTATAGTGATTAGATCATCCATTATTCGGTTGAGAAATTAACAGTGGGAACAAGAGCGATTTGTTTAGTAGATACACAAAAAATTGAACGGTAGAGTTCACCGAGCCGTAGGTTTCTAAGCATGTACATATATTTAATATTGAAGTGATAATATTACTATCATTAGAGTATTTATTCCAGCTTGCGAGGTTGGGTATGTGTGTTTGTGTAGTATAAAAGTGGTATGTGTTTGGTCTTACAGTATTCTTACAAACTAAATTACAACAGCCTAAAACTAATATATACGTACAGTAAATCATATTAAGGTAAAGTCATTATATATGTATGTATTTACAAAAAAAATGTATATATCAATCATCCCATAACACAAACTCTGCTTAGTTTGGGTCTACATGATGCGGTGTGATAGTCCACCATTATTTAATATTTATTTATCTAATTTACTAGCATCCGCCCGCGGCTTCGCACGCGTGGTACCCCAAACATTCCACATTTTACATACTTCCACTTTTTTTAATATTAGTAGGATGAAGAAAATAATTTTACATAAAGTTTGACAAAATTTCGAAAACTATTAAGAAGATCGCATTGCTTTTGCTCTGGTAACCATTGTTTATATTTAGTGCCAGAATTGTAATTTAATTAATTACCTAAATAATAATCGTATATCTGAATTATTTCCTAACTTCCAGAATTCAATACGGCACAATTTATCCCTGAACAAATGCTTCATGAAAGTGCCGAGGAGCAAAGATGACCCTGGGAAAGGCTCTTACTGGGCCATGGACACCAGCCATAAAATGGCCGAGGTCACGCCAAGACGCCGTCGGAGTTTAAAGGTAATATATGGTTATTGAAGAAGTTGATCAGAAAAAAATTACTAGTCCCCAGTTTCTTCAGATTCCTCTCTAATATTTTTTCAAAGATTTAGGGAAATACAGCCAGTTAGGTAAACCACTTCGATGTTTTTTTTCTTCTGTTTGTTTATGTTAGTGAGAATACTTGAAAGTTTTCTATCTGTGTTGTGAGCGTATGGCATAAGTGGCGAGATTAACCTCTGGAGTGCCTGTTCTCTTTAAAGCGAATACATTTTTATGAACATTAAGCGCCATACTTTTTAAAGCGAACCTCGGTCTTAGTTTTCAGATTGGTGATTTTTACCTTTATATCAACTTATTTAGGTCTAAACTTGCTTGCAAATTAAATCAAAAAAATCAACATCAAAATAAGTTTATTCAATTCAATAACCACATCCAGTACACTTTGAAACGACACAGTACACTTTGAAAGCCAATGAACTAGAGAATGCGAGACCATTCCATTCATTCAAATTTGCTCTTGCTAAATGTCAATGTCACTGGTTTCAAAATTCATTTAGCTCTTTGGTAGAGTCAATGTACAATTATTTTCAGATTGTGTTTATTTACGAATGTAACTCTTTTATTTCATAAAATTTCTCTAAAACAATTCTTAGAATATCCATCCAAATTGCCGCGTCTTTGTTGGTGCAAACACTGTCCAGTTTTTAATTTTCAAATGGTGCTTTTTTATTATACTACTAAGTTAGCAAACAGGCATTCGGTCCTCCTGATGGTAACCGGTTCCCGTAGCCTATGGACGCCTGTAACATCAAGAGGTTACATGCGCGTTGCAGACCCTTTTAAAAATTTTAAAACGGCTTTTTGAATCGCTACATATTGTAGTCTATGGGGCAAACCTCGGCAGGGAGACCATTCCACAGCTTGATTGTTCGCGGGAGGAAATTCCTCTGGAACCTCGCAGTGCGGGAAGATATAGGTGGCATTGTATGTGGATGATATCTCTGCCGATGTCGAGCGGTGCGAAGATAAGAAGCAGCAGGCACCGAACAATTCCGAACAAGTCTCGAACAATTCTCCGGAACACTCCCCATTAGACAAGCGGTAGAACACACGCAGGGAGGAGAAGTCTCTCCTGAGACTTAAAGGTTCAATAGCACTTGTGAGGATGGGATCTTGCAATTGCTTTATATACAAGGTTTGAGTTGTAAGTGAATAAAATAACTACAAATACCGACGACATCATTACGGCCGGAGTGAGGGAGGGCACTCCAGAGGTTAAGCCCTCGTGATGTGGCTTACTACTACGGTATTCTAAGCAGATCATCTTGGTAAAGCAACACTCGCTCGCTGCATTCGATCATCGAACATTCGATCTGAGCGCTTCCTTGCTTTGGAAGGCATGTTAAGAAGTTGGTCCCGGCTTTTTCATTTGCTAAGCCATATCAGACGAAGAAATAACCAATATTTTGCCTCATGTGAGGACCATCAGTAAGGCCCTTCGTGCACAAAGATACTCAAAGTAATTAAATCAGTGCTAAAACAGTTAACTATGATGTAGACACATCAGCCAAAGCTGCTCATCTATAAACCAATAAATAAATCTTCGATAGTAATGGTGTATCGAGTAGTGCACGTCGTTACAGTCGCTAGTATAGAGTAGCGCACAGTCCGTACACTTGTTGAATCGAAAGACGCGAGTCGTCTATTCGGCCATTTGATACATGAAAAAAGAAGTAAAAAATGCTCCACCATTATGGAAGTCGCGGCGCGACTCGTTTGTCTCGACGGCCTCGCCCAACGGGTCTCGCGCGACTGGTCTGGCTGGTGTCAGACACGAATGAATAAAATGTCGGCAACGCATGCATGTGTACAAACCTGCATGAATTTGTATTGCGGTAGTTTCAGATACTAAAATCGTCGGGATTCGTACACGTATCGAAATTTTACGATAAGATTACGATACAGGTTGTAATATAGGTGATCGGTGCACAGATGGCGCCGTACAGCCCGGAGTGCAGTTCCAACAGCAGCGGCGAGGCGGCGCTGGCGGCGGGGCCGGACGCCGCGCCCACGCCCCCCGCCACGCCCACCACGCCCACCTCCCCCTGCGTGCCGCCCGGGGGACCCGTCAAGGAGGAGCTCATACCAGAGGAGGAGATTGGTGAGTTTTATGACTAGTATTTCTTTATATTTCAAGTTGGTTTAAATGCTGAAGTTGTTCAAATGAGTATTTCACTTCATGATACTGATACTAAGAGCGTCAAGTGGTAACTTTTACCCAACGCCTTTGTCTCGCGGTAAATGCCGACAAGTGACGCGACAGTGAAGGAAAGCAAGGGTTGTCACAAGCAAACGGTATCATATAAATTTTGTGAGCACCATCTTGTGTTTGCAAAAAATGAAGCCATTTTCATATTATTCAACCTGAGAAATTATGAGAATTGGCACACGATTTAAGTAAGTAGGTACTTAACCTACATACCCGAGAAACTTTGGCACTCGAGCCCTGCGACATACATAGAGCTTATGTGAGGTACGTACCTACACCTAGCGAAACGTGACGAGATGTACTTGTAAATATACCTAAGTACATTTAATAATGTACAAAAATAATATATTTACCTTTCTTCCGCGTGTGGAAATTGATGATATTGAAAATTTTTGTTGGCGCGAGATTATGATTTTCAATTACTTACAGCACACGTCGTACGCACCATTTTCAATGGAATTTATAATGTTTATTCAATTTATTATGTAGGTACTCGTAGTTTTATTATCACAATAAAAGTCTAATAAAAAGAACATTCCATGTAAAGCCTGCGTATTAAGCCTGCAGTATTTTATTTTGCTAATTATTTTCATGGTAATCGTATTTCCGCGCTATTCTACCATGACAGCTATGCCTTACATTCCAATAATATAAATATAATAGTTTCCTTTTTATCATTTAGGAACCCACCTGATCCTTTTCCGAATTACGTAAACTCGTATTTTTTGTACATACGATTCCCTAATTTCAAAAATTAATAATAATTCCTAAATCCATAAAATGGCAAATGCACAAACCGTGCGACGCCAAGAAGAAAAAAAAACATAAAATGGCAAATGCACAAACAGTTCGGCGCCAAGAAGAGAAAAAAAACGAACGTTGCTAGCCCTGAAAGTTATGTCCCGAGTTGCATACACTTTGAATGTATGCAACTCGGGACGGGCCGGTCCCGCGTCTCGCCCCGCACACCCCGCACGATTGCCCGCACTAGACGCCGCCACTCGAACGACTATTTCATTTATAGGCTGTGCTATTACTCACCGGGACACTGTACTTTAGTGCATGTGACATGGTAAGATGGAAGTAGGCTTAACCAGCACCTATACCATCCCGCCTAGCCAGCCGTAACCACAGCAAAGACATAGTCGATACGTGTGGAGCTGACCAAGCCGCGGGTTTCCTCACGATGTTTTCGTTAAATTTCTTCAATTATGTACGTCCTAATTCGCGTTTGCTTTTCAGATTCGCAAACGGACGATGCGCTGACTGCTCTTATGAACGAGGAGTTGATGAATGACGTCGATATTAGCAGAGGTAAAACTAAATAAGTAGTTTAATCAGTCATGTGGTACCCATAATACGAGCTCCAGCATTATTATTATTATGACACTTTATTAAACTTTAAAACTTGTTAAAAAAACATTTTTTACTATAAAGCTAATAACATAAATAACATAAAAAAACAATATAGTAAACAATGTATAAAAACGGGAGACCACCGACCGCGGGGCAAGGCACAATGCGTGCCGAGTCCAGGAGAGCCGCCTTCTGTATCTGACCCTTGATCCAGCTGCCTAGCGAGAGCCTCTTAAGATATTGGTCAAGGCTCTTCGCTATCAGACCGTTCTCGTGTGCCAAGTAAAGGTACTTGCTAAGCTTACTATTATTATTGTTATTGAGTTAAGATTTTATGTTTTAAATAGCAGAGACTGATGTTTGAATGTTGGTGTTAGTGTCGTTTTGCTAAAACTTTCTGACAATTCGATAGGTATTTCAAATTACTGATTTTTATCATCATCATCATCATCATCATTGATTTAATAGCTGTGCTCTTGTCGGCGCAACTGATGCAGCTCCTTCCATCTGCCTCTCTCCAAAGCAGCCTCCTTTACTTCCCTATACGACATGACATCTACCTTCTCTTTAATGTGGCTCTTATAATTTATCATTGGTCTTCCCCTTCCTCTCTTTCCTTCTACTTTTCCCTCTATGATGTTGCATGTATACTGAGTTTTGCATGAGTGAAAATGTATGTTTAGGCTGATCTAATTGGTTGAGGGCTGAGGGACTGAAACAGTTGCTTTTAGATGACACCAGTTGATGAAAGTACGATTGGAACTATCAAGACCTTGTCCAGTCTCCACATTCTGGCGATTTCGTTTTTTAAATCAATGTATTTTGAGAGTTCTTTGGCTACGGTATTCTGTAAATTTGGTGTATTGGGGATGGCAATATCTATGAGGAGTGCTGTTATGTTAGTGAAAGTGAAAATTTCTTTATTCAGTACGAACATTACAGTGCACTTTGAATCGTAATTTTTTTTATTTTACAACAATTCGTAACGCGACCAAACAGAGAAGAATTGGCAAGAAACTGCTAGACTTATATTTTTTAAAATGTCAGTTTGACAATATTTTCTCTTAACTATTACATTGGTTTTGAGGGAGTTGGAGACAGTTTCATCCCAAGCTTTTTTGTTAGTTTATCAGAGTGTTATGTCCAGTCTATTGTTATTATTATATTATTATTATTATAATTGTTGTTGTTGCGTTGATCCCGCACTAGGATTCTCCTGGGTCGTAGGGTATCAGGAACTACAAGCACACCAAGATACACACACAGGCTCGAGATAAATATTTGCAGATCATGCAGACATTTGTTCCACAGCGGGAATAGAACTCTGCAACCTTTACGTCTCGGCTCGAATGTTCTAACGAGGTTTTATACCACTGCACACAGAGCGTTTCTGAGCGTTGCATGGATTTGTTAGGTTACAACTAAGTAAATATTGAAATGTAATAAATGTAATTGTATTAGTTTTAGTAAGATAAGATAAGTCTTTTTTATGTAGGTATGTGTGTGTTTGTTGCAAATATAAATGTATGTAAATGCGTATGTTGTGGCAGAGCGATCGTGGGCGGAAGGGTGCCGGCGGCACGTGTGCGGCGCGCTGCGGCACAGCTCGCTCACCGACGACTACGGCAACTTCGTGGTGCAGCGCATCGACGACTGCGACTGTCCCGCGCTCGAGCCCTGCCAGCCGCCGCCGGAGCCCTACTGCCCGCACCCAGGAGGGGGCGGCTACTGGCACGCACAGATATTATAACGCATCGTCCTTGTGTCGCCGACCCTGTCACCACGATGCGGCCTCGTGTCTATGCTGATTGGTATAGTTTCTTGGAACTGCTACTATTTGCGAGTTCTTTTAGAGGGGTGATAGACGTACGCACTTTGAGTACGCGGTTTTTCATGTGAACTTACTCGGCTCGACGGCTGTGACACACGTAAAGCTCGCTCACACTGTATTGCGATGTCGGCTTGCTGCTTACTCGCGAACTTACGGCGAAAAAGGTCGTCGAGCCACAAGTTGGCGAACTCACTCGCACGTCTATTATCCCTTTTACCTACTGTATTAACGTAAGCAGATTTGTATGGAGAAAGATTTGTTTCTCAACTCTAGATGGCGCTGCTGACGGTACATACAGATTGGCGACGCGATCGAGTAGGTCAAAAACTCGCACTCAGCGCTCTGTAATGTTGTTTTCCACAAGTAGCCGTACGTAAGATTTTTCGGACTGCGGGTCGTCCAACTTTGAACCTTATGTACCTATCTCTCAAGTGAATGGTTATTTCTATGTCGCTAACGGCCGGTTTCTATATTAAACCGTTACCGATTACGCCTCGTTTTCTCTTGAAAAACTGTCAAAAATTAACAACGAGGCGTCGAAAATTTGACAGTTTTTCAGGCGAAAACGAGGCGTAATCGGTAACGGTATAAATATAGGAACCGGCCATAAGTTAGAAGAATCCCGGTCGCGGTATATTTTATCAATTTAGAGGACGATACCGGATGCTACAGTTTTCAGGTGCTTAGTGACGTGTGAAAGAACCTGCGCGATAGATGTTGTCAATACTTGTTACAATAAGGTTCAAAGTTGTAAGTCTCTACATTGTTGCGCCCGTTAATCTGTCGTGTTTTACATATGCGGGCCTGTTGAACCTTGCCACAAGGCAAGAAGTTTCAAATCTTATACCGTTTGTACAGAAATTCATAATTGTTTATGGTACTAGGTTCATAGTTCTTCAGTAGCGTTTAGCTACTTCATATTTTTCGATAGCGAACATAGAATTCTTAGAAACTTACTAAAAGATGATATTTTATATACACGTTTATTTTTTTTAACCAGGGTCTTTGTTTTACAATTTTATTTTCGAATTTAGACGCGAGTTTGTAGATATTCTTTTGCGATCAAACGACTGATCAAATTCAATTTAATGAGTAAAAAAAAAATAACATTTTTATCGTAATTTATTATTGAATTTTGTCACTGACTAGTAACAGAATTCAATGTTAAGTTAGTTGCGAATTATACTCGGCCGTTCGGCGCAAGTGTGTTCTTTATACAGTATGTTATATTATTCTAGGTTCTATCTATTGTAGGCTAGGGTTAGTTAGCTGGTACTTACGAGAGCAACATATCTGCCAATTTATAATCCGTAACTTACATCATTTTAACCTAGGGTTTACGATAACCCAGGGTTATTGTGCCGCTAAGAGCCTTTGCAGAAGGCAATATTTTTCGCTTGTAGTTGACATCGCTGCAGTTGGCACACTGACTACTGAAAATCTTCTAACTATGTGTCGTCGACTCTTTACAGTCAAGTGACAAAATGACGAACGCGGCACGCAACTGCAAGCGTTGCTTTAGGTCGATAGTTGTCGACGGCTACAGTTGCCTCTGCCGTTGGCATTTTGCCGCTCGTGTAAATGAGCCCCAAGTTCGTTTGTCTCGGTCGTGTGTCGTGTCAGAATCAGAACTTGCAAGCACAAAAAGCAAGTTCTTGCTGCAATTTCTTGAGCAAGTACTTGCTGTTCTGAAATATTAGAGAATACAGATTGCACCTGTTAACATGATGAACATTGTTTGAGCAAGTCAACTTCTCCAAGTTTTCCTTTCAGTTTAGACCTCGCTTAACATTTGCAGTCTTGAGGGCGTAAGACTGATCTTCAGCGAAAGAATCGCATGCTTTGAATGCTTAGACCTTTCTGACGGCCGGTGTGTATAGCCAGTGTTTTGCATGAGCTATTTTCGGTGAGATCGGTACTGGCTTGTAGAGAGGACTTCATGTTTGACGCTTCTTCATCTAGGTCTCCTCTGGGAGAGGAAGATTTATTTTTTAGAAACCGTTGTTAGATACTATATTCATCTATTCAATGAATAATTTCAATTGTATTATTTTGTTTAGTCTATGATTGATTGGAAAATGCACAATTCTATCACACGGTATGAAATGTGTAGTTTATTTAGTAACATTGTTGGATGTGACTTGATTTCATTGTACCATAGGGGTAGGGAACTTTGGAACTGTTTTTATAAATAATATAATAATTAATTAGTTATACCGGAATTATTTCAATATATTATCCCTGTGGTGCAACAAAATCGAATGAAGGAGTTTCAATGAAATATGCTACTTAAAGTGACTTACCTAACATACGGCCTTACTTATATGAAGGCTGCGGAGGCCATTGTTCTTATTCAACTGGTTTTATAAGTAAGGCTGGTAGCGCGTTTGTTGAGGGTTGTACGCTTACATACGTCAAAAATCTGCCTTCTTTGCATATTGAAGTATTGGCTAGCGAATGTCAACTTTAGGGTTACACAGAGTTTTTTTTAATCAAATGGAAAGATTTCTTTGCCGTATGTACACGTGATTGGCCGCTTTTTATATTTAACCGTAGCATGGCACTAGCACACGTCACGTGTTTAATGAGGAATACCATACAAAATGCTTTCCTATTGTACCGTATTGGTAAATAGGTTGTTGTTACACGGGAAAATATTAATGTGGCATTTGAATAACCAGCTACTTGTTACATTTGTGTCTATATATGTTTAAGCGTTTCATGTTGTTAAGTACGAAGTAGCGTATTTAATTAAGGAAATGAAAACAAACTTTGAGATGAAGCTACAGTATTGGAGCCATATTGGTGACGAAAAGATCTCAGAACGACCAGTATAGATTAGGTATATTATTGTAAAAGTTTTACTAATAGTGTGCTAATATTTTAATTTTAACTGTGCATAATATATGTTTATAATAGTTTAGTTGATAAATATATAATGAAGTTAGTCGTTACGAATTTATAATTTAACGAGAAATATTATGAATGTAACAAAACTCGCACTTATATACGTAAAAAAGCTTTTAGTGACGTGTAAAATTGGCCTATCATTATACAGATGTTAGGTTCCGCGCTTGCCTAAGTATCTATTACAATAGTTCGTTTGAGCTAGGTGCAAAGTAGTCTGCATATTGAGTTGTGCCATACAAGCCAGCGAATGAGCACTTAGAATGTAACAACTGTCCCATATCTTATTGAAAATGTGTTCAAAGTTTTTTAGAAGTTGTACCTACATACATAATTTAGCGTGTATATAAGTAAGGTAATATTTTAGTACGGCAGATTCTTGAAATGTTATATTGTAACATTTTTACCACTATTGAATGTCGACAGTATTGTAGCCAATTTAATGTTTACGTAAGTGCAAAGTGTTCACACATTTGACTGTTTTAACTATGCCAGTGGCTTTTCACTTTGACTGTGCCTGGTTTTTATGAATATATTTTTGGAAATCTGTTATCTTAATGCAGTAAGTTTCATGTAAATAAGAAATATATTCCCTTAAGAAGTTTTGTAACATTGTGTAATTTATTGGAATTATTCATTTGTGTGAACATTTTATGATTGCGGTTAAATGTCATGTAAGGTCTCTTACTGCGGCGTTTATTCGAACATTTGTAATACGGATAGATGTTTAAAAGTATTTGCGTAAAAAGTAGTGCCGTGAAAATTAAAATAAATTATTTCCCACAAATCGTGTACAACAGTATAACATAATATAAAAATATTACATTTAATTTTGTCCTTATTGGTTTGAAAAATCACATTCCTTATTTATTGATTAGTGAACCTGTATTTTTATTGATATTTTTTGTGTATATTGCGTTAATTTTATTTTTATTCAAGTACAGTACCTATATTGATAATTTCTAGTTCATATTTTTTTTATTTAAGGATACATTTTAAAAGTATTCATTAGAAATGAGACTAGTTTAATCAAATCAGGTATTTGATTTTTAAAATAAAGTATGCTAGAGTAATGAGTTACATAATTATATTCATTCATTGAAACGTATTTACTTGTACTTTCAATACAACAAATATATAATTCATAATACATCATAATGAATACTTATAAAATGACTGTTAATGTGTATGATTATAAATGGCAATGCTAGCATTAACATTATGTAAGTACCCGGAGTATAAAATATACATTTCAATCTCTAGCATTGCATTTAGATATTATGTAAATGTTTAGTTTAAAAAATAATAATTAACCCAAAATAATTTTCATAACTTTATTTAGTTATTATACCGCGGTGCATAATTTAAGTTGCCATCTTATTGTTTGATAGTATTTATTTGTTACTGTGATAAATAAAAAGTTTTCGAAAATTAGAAACGATAGATTTTTCGAAATAGATGCCTCAAATATTTTCTCTGTAACAGTTTATTAGAGAGATTTATTTTGTATATTTCGCATACTTACCATGTATACAAACAATATATTATTTTGTACAATCAATATACCTACATCCTTATAGTAAAGAAATATTTGACGCAGCTGTCATCATAATTTTGTTCAAAATGTTTTGGAAAATATTATTTAACTTATTTTGGTTACTCACTCCGCCTAAAATGATATTATCGCGGCAATTAAAAAATAACTATTTTATTATAATAGTAAACACGTTAGCCGTTTAATTTAAGCGTAGGATGTTCTACCTCTAAACAAATCATAGTTGATGTACAATAAAACTTTTAACAAAACACAATCTTCTATTATATTTCTAATCTACCTAGTAGCCATATATTTTGAAACTAGCTCCCGTTGGATTTTCGCTCGCGTATATTCCAAGTTTCATTCAAATTCGTACAGCAGTTACTAAGTGAATAGTAGGGGAGCCCGAGTGGGGATTTCGGGATTTACTCAAGCGCTGCAGATTTGTATAAATACCTTGTAACTGGTTAAGCACTTCCACCAAATATCGGCTCCGTATGTCATGACGGGTAGGACGCACTGATAGAAAACTTTCGTTTCCAATCATTGCGTGACGGTATGGGTGACGAGAAAACTCGACGTAGTTTTCCAGATGCTGCCCAACCCAGCTGAATCCTCCTCTTGGCCTCCTTCTCGAAGTTGTTTCTAACCAACTGCAATGTCTGCCAGAGGTACGTGTACTCCGAAACAACTTACTTTTTGACAATGTTCCACGATTTTTTGGTAAATGAGCTCTACCTATTCCAATCACTGATAAATACAAATACACTTTCGTGTTTATAATATTAGATAATAAAAAAATTGAATTCCTGCAATTGACCTAAGGTAAAAAAAACAATAAGGTAAAAAGGTAAAAGTAAAAATATACATAATTTAGTAAAACACAGATCGAAATATCAACAACTTTAATGATAGAATATAATATATACAAGAATAATATACATATTAATGTTTAACAAGTACATTAAAATAATCGCGGAAGGTGCATTTAAATTGACTCGAGTTCAAAAATAGCAACGATAACATGAAATCAACGCGAATTAACGAGGAAATATCTTTCGTGTAGGTGAATTATATGTTTCTAGGATTAGTTAGGTTATTCAGGGCGGGCACCCCTTTGCTAATAAAATAAATCACACAATGAAGTTAAAACTATTTCACTATCTAATTATAATTCTTGCTATTTTAAATAAAATAAACTCCACTCAAACTATAATTTGATATTCTGATCAAATACAACCAAAATTTTTCTTATTACAAATAAATTTCGTTGTTTTGGGCACACGAAAAGAACATTTAGCAATAACTATATCGTCTATAATCTACACGTACGATAAATTTTACAAAAAAAGATAACCCAAATGTACTTTTAAACTTAAAATTAAACAAAATAAAAATACCAACACAGGTTTAAAGCAAAGTTGCACACAATACAAATAAGTAAATCACTATTGTACGTTTGCATACAGTTTATGGTTGTTTAAGTTGAAACTAAATATTTGCCAGTGCATGGTGAAAGAAGTCAATCAATAGAATTAAGATTATACTTGGTATAATAGTCTAAAAGGTTGAGATAGACCACAAAACTCATTCCGAAAGAAGTGTGTTCCGTTCGAGAAAACACCAGGCAACACATATACCGATTAACTGAATTCAGCTGTTTGAATCTTTTCGTAGTCTCTCTAAACCTTACAATAAAAGTTTACGAACAGTTAACAAAGAGCATAAAAGAAGTGTCGCGGTAAGTAATGCGCGGTACTTCAATAATTCCATGAACACAAGGCTATTTAATCAATATTAGTACGGGAAAGCAATCATAAAGCTACCAGTTATCATATCGTAGGCATTGTTTACTAGTCAAAAAAAAAAAGTTAAAAATAATTTACATATTTTAAAATCTATTTGACGTTTTTTTCAACTGGACTTGGTTATCACACTACTACAAATATTGCGGAGTACAAACGCACTGGTAGTTATTTTGGAACATTCTTAATGCTTTCTATGCTGTCTTATCACAAAGCCAAAACATTGTTGAAGAAGGTGACATTTAGAGTTCGAAGCACTAGCGCGTTTTAGTAAAGTTCGTCTGCAACATAGTTTATCAATGTTGCCATTTGAATTTTGTAGTGGTGTGAAAAAAGTCTGAATAAAAAACGGTCATTCTATTCATCAACCGTGTCAACAGAGAGTAATTTACATATTCACAGCCCTAGCAACACCCTAACATATTCTTTATCATGGCTATTTACAACGAAAGAATATAATATAGTCAAATGTTCGATCAACGTTGGGCTGCACTTGGTTATAAAGGGAGTATGGTCCCTTTCAGACTAATCACTTATGCCACTCCGAGACTGTCTGTGGCGAAGTCTTTTTTATAGACAGGTGCAATGCAACTATCCTTAAAGGACGCGTGCCATAACAACTTGAAGACTTGTATTGGGTAAGGCACCTATCTCAATGACATTGTTGACATATTCTCATACAAATTGTGAAATAACAAACGGTTAGATCTTGACTCATATTCTTAATAGATTTATTAGATTAGTTCTTTGAAGAGATCAACTCGGATAATCACAATAAATTCATCGTAAAACTTGACCCATATTTAAATCTGAAGTCTAATCATTATGGGTTTGAATTAGCACCTACCCCGAAAAAATGTAACAAAATCTACCAAAAATGTTTAGAATTTAAGGCTAAGATTCGTCGAAAACATCTCAAACTACATAGTTTTAATAATGACAAGATTGTCAGAGTTCATTTCAAGGTATATTTTTGAAAAAAAAAAATACATACATGTCATACTTCATTTGGTGTTATAAATTTCAGTCCTTTCGTCTTTCTTAGTCACAAAGTATACTTTTACATTTTATCTGCGTTCGGGTGTAAGCAAATCGGGTGCTTTAAAACAAGGTAGCAGTAATTTTCGTCAAAGATAACTATTTAGAGGCCTAAATTCAAGTACATAGCGAATTCAAAGAGTTTTTGGTAACAAAACTAACATTCATTAGCTGCGCTGGATTTATGAAAAATTTAGGTTGAGTAACACACAACACGGTTATTACGAGTTTAAACAAATATTCTTTGGCATCACTCGAGCTCCTGAAATCGAGATCCACCAGCTGTTGTCTTCAAAAAGAGCGCTTATAATTTCACATTTTAATTTAAGGGACGCTTCGATTGCGATCATTGAATATAACTCAAAACACTTCGGTAGCTTCGACTAAGTTTTGTTTAAGCTCAGTGACGTAATTTCACGGGGTGTTTAAGCAACGTGATAGAAATAGGTCTAATCATCTACGCAAGATGGACTACAGGTATAGTGATCAGCGTCGTCCATTGTGTCGCTTGCAGCGGTCAGAGCGATCCGGTGCAATTGAGCAATGTAGATTCGAGGGATGTTCAAGCGAGATGATGATGGTGTAGTCATCAAGTATGCGGTATGCAGTAGAGATGGTTCAGTCATCGACATCGTCCAGCGGAGGGTCGGCTTGCAGCGGTCAGAGCGAGTCGCGGTGCCAGACCCACGTGCGCTTGGTGTGGTCGAAGCGGTGCGCGAGCCACTGGTCCTGCAGCAGCTCCAGCCGGTCCTGCGACAGGTACAGCGGCTTGCCGCGTCTGCCGACAGATATCACACTCAAACCATCTTCCTATGGACCATTATATAATCAGTCGAGTCGTGGCCAAATCTATCAAAATGCTGTCATCACAAGAGAACTTGCTACATATTATAATAATTATAGTTATTTGAGAAATTTACATCAACCATATAATTAATAAAAACACAACCTGACATTTAAAAATAACAGTATCTAATAAATTATAATATTATGTGAAAAAAATGATACAATGACAAATGATAGATCACGTTTTTTGGAACGTGCTCTAGGACAACTTCCTGCGTCCATCAACTTGAGACATGAAGATGATAAGCCTGTAATGGCACCTACACTCACACCCTTCAAACCGAAATACAGCACAGCTGCTCCACGGCAGAAATAGGCATGATGACTGTACCTCCCCGGACATATAGGCATATTACAACACGCGGTATTCAGTCTGTCTTACACTTAGCGTAGTGTATTATTAGTAAGCCACTAAGTCGGTCTTAGGCTTGACTACTTAGTCAGTAAGATAGTCTTACTAAGATAGTGAATACCGCATGGTTTAATAAGCCTTTTATAGTTGTGAACTGACTTGAGATCTCGATCCTCCTCGTCGTAGTCGTCGAGATAGAGCGAGCCCCACAGACAGGCGCGGCGGCCGCGGATCACGATGATGTACGTCGACGTCACCACCAGGAAGATGCCCGTCCCGCCGCCGCACTCCATCGCGTGCTACACGGAACACGACACAACAACACATTGCTAGCACAATACTTTACATTTTATCATATTTAAAAAAAGGGTAAAAGTGTTCTTGAGTGGAGACCGCGGCTCGGCAAATGACGCCCTCCAGTCAGATGGAGTCACGATCAGCGAAAGGCTTTCGGTAGAAACTGGATGCGTCAGGAAGACAGGACGCAATGACGCTCATTAGGAGAGGTCTATGTCCAGCAGTGGACTGCTATAGGCTGATGATGATGATGACAGGTAGGATACAGGTTCGAGATCCCCTATGGGTCTGAACCCGTGCGATCGTCGTTAGCAGCGGGAGCGCGTGGTGAGGTTACCTGCACGGCCTCGGCGACGTGATGCGTGCGGCAGCAGGGCTGCTTGAGGCAGACGAGCGTGCCGCACAGCAGGCAGACGGAGGCCTCCTTGGGCACGGCGCCGCACTGCAGGCACACGCGCTCGTGGTAGTACGTGAACAGCCGGTCGTAGTCCCGCGGCAGCGCCAGCAGCGCCGGCTGCGCCCACTCCACGTGCAGCGACACCAGCAGCCGCCGCACCTGCGGCAAACGCAGCAACCTCACACACGGACTATACGTGCCGCAACCGAACTAACCCACCTGCGGGGGACATTCATTCGCATGCTGGCTTCTCTTCTAGCTCATACAATTGTGTTTGTTTTATTTATTACTAGTTTTTAGTTTGTCTGTAATATAGTGTAATGAACAGTTTAGGAATCTTAATTTGAAAAAAAAAACAAGAATCACTAAGTTAGACACAGAGTAGGTCAAATTGTTACATGCAGACACCTAACTTAAAACTATCCACGAGATGTCAGGTAAAGGTATACATAGGTCAACCTCACTACCAAGAATAACCCTGCACAAATTGAAAGTAGCTCAGCGAGCTATGGAGACAGCTACGCTTGGAGATTCTCTTAAGATAGATTAAGAAATGAAGTTATCCAGCAGAGAACGAAAGTCACCGACATAGCTCATAGGATTAGCAGGCTTAAGTGGCAGTGAGCCGGCCATATATGTCGCAGAACTGACAACCGTTGGACTGAACGTGTGTTAGAGTGGAGACCGCGTTTAGGTAAGCGTAGCGTGGGGCGGCCCCTGGCCAGATGGAGGGACAATCTGCGTAATGTAGCTGGCAGACGGTGGATGAAAAGAACCGAGGATAGGATTCAGTGGTGTACCTTGGGAGAGACCTCCAGTTGTGGACTGCTACAGGTTCACGATGATGAGGTTTTGCATAACTGTATGTATGCATTTCAAAACAAATTGAGACTAACTTTTGTTATAAAATGGAAGAAAATATTTAAGTATACTATATAAATGGCGATTCAAGGAGTACTGTAATACTCGTAATGAATAAAGAAATTTTCACTTTCACTTTAACTTAAGTTTAAATTGCAGCGCCTCTACGGGGTTCATTTTGCAGACCTCATCAATTGTAAGAACTAAATGTACCACATGAAACAATAACGGTTATTATTATGGATCTGGGTATTACAGTTAACTACCATATAATATGTAAAACCTCTGTAAAAGGAAATTAATAAAGTAAAGTAAAAGGTAGGTTAGTTAAGTAATGTTAGTTGCGATAGTGTAGTGGTGCATAGTTACCGCGAGCTGCGACCTGGCGGCGGCGGCGCCGAGCTGGCGCGCCCAGCCCCACGCCGCGCCGCCCGCCCACGCCGGCAGCGCGCGCCCCGCGCTCCACTCGCTCCAATCCATGCCCTGTCACATACAACAACATCACTTTATTTTATTGTAACTGTTACTCGTGGATCGCCATACTATGCACTGTGAACAAAACTGGCAGAAATGACATTATTAAATGGTTGACATCCATCAATTTAAAAATAAATTTAATTAAAACTTATGTTTTTAGAAACAGGGATATTCGAATGGAAAATATTGACATAAAATACTTAGGACATAAAATTGAGCACATTAACAATATTAAATTTTTAGGAATAAGTATTGACTGCAATTTACGCTGGAAATCGCATATTGACAACTTTTGCCTTAGGCTAAATCAACAGTCATATGCTTTCAAAAGTTGCAAGCACTTCAACGGTTATCACTGCATATCACGGGTATACAGCTTCTATTCTGAGATATAGTTCTGTTTTGGGGTAATTCAACAAGCAAAGAAACTGTTTTTAGAACACAAAAGAAATGCGTCAGGGCTATTTGTAAATTGAAACAAATTGATAGTTGTAAGCCTTATTTTATCCAACTGAAAATATTGACATTACCCTCTATGTAGGTACATCTAAGAAGTCGTAGTTTTTGTAAAAAATAATATGATTCTATTTAAGAAATTTAATAATAAACGCCAATTCTTTGCCCAAGGAGTAAGACAGCTGTGCTAAATGACCTCTCGTCAATGGACTAAATATTTAGTCACTGAGCAGGCTTGGAAGCTGCAACGAATCCCCCTGTAGGTGGAGCAAACGGCGCTTAGCCGTGACTGCCCGAAAATTTCGACGAGATGAGGAGTTGTGCAGCTGGAGACGTACCTCTGTGACGAGCTCGAGGTAGTACGCGAGGCGCACGAACTCCTGGCGCGGCGTCTGCACCGAGGGCAGCTCCTCGCCGTACAGCTGTGCAGCTGGAGACGTACCTCTGTGACGAGCTCGAGGTAGTACGCGAGGCGCACGAACTCCTGGCGCGGCGTCTGCACCGAGGGCAGCTCCTCGCCGTACAGCTGTGCAGCTGGAGACGTACCTCTGTGACGAGCTCGAGGTAGTACGCGAGGCGCACGAACTCCTGGCGCGGCGTCTGCACCGAGGGCAGCTCCTCGCCGTACAGGTGGTGCCGCAGCAAGGCGCACAGCCGCACGAACGGCAGCAGCAACGTTTGCAGCTGGGGGTACAACGCACCATCAATGGAGTGAAGCGACCAGGAACAATCATAGTGTACAGGGTTTCAACCCAAGCCAACCTCACCCTGCGTGGCGGCACATCCGATCGTCATGTCGAATGCTGTTCCGAACCGGTCCAGATAGCCTAGAGGTGAGGAGACGGTAGCAAATCTCTTTTATATCTACACTCTATTTTATCATTATTTTTTATTTTTCTATCTTTTATAAGTAACTGCTTTATCCTTGTACCTGTCTTATCTCTCACTTCACCTGTCTTTGAACTGTACCTGTTAATGTGTATTATACTAAAGTAACACAAGTGATCAACGTCGTATTACTCAACCGCCCAGCAGTAAGAATCCATACCTTGCTGTATAATAACAAAAAGGTATAGTGCGAATGTGCAAAGACTTATATTCAAGTCACAATAGAAAACATAGTTG
Source organism: Horisme vitalbata (assembly GCA_951804965.1). Classification (NCBI taxonomy): domain Eukaryota; kingdom Metazoa; phylum Arthropoda; class Insecta; order Lepidoptera; family Geometridae; genus Horisme; species Horisme vitalbata. Next base: position 33,580,347 of record OX638091.1, on the reverse strand, counting down.
GTATCGGTAATGGCACCAGGGAAACATAATTTATAAGAGATTCAGTCTTGTAGTGTAGTAAAGAGCGGGACGAAAGGGTCTAGCGAGGAGTGTCGCGGAAGTGGGAAGACGTACCTGCTTCTCCATTTCCATGAGATCAGGGTTCTCTGTGTTGTCGCCGGGCGGGCCGTCCTCCGTGAAGAGGTCGGAGCCGGCCAGCGCCGACAGCAGCAGGCGCGCCGCCTGGCGCAGGCCGGCGGGCTCGGCGCGTCCACCGCCGCCGCCGCCGCCGCCCGACGCCAGCGCCGCGCGACCCTCCGCCGTGGCGTTGGCGCAGAACTGACACACTATCTGGTAGTAGTTGAGGGCGTACAGCGATTGGACGATGCACGTGAACTCCTCTGCAACAGATACGTTTCACATTCTAAGTGTTGCAGCGCCATCTGTGCTGCTACTGCTGAACCACAAGGTATGAAGCTATTTACGATTTACATATTCCTTTCGAACTTCTCCGATAGAAGCGCTGTTTCAACCTATAAATGGCGAAGATGGCGGCTATGGGTGTTCTCTTTCAGACCAGCGACTGTCTACCTACTTACACAACTAAATACAATTACTCTGTTCTAATTTTTGCGAAAATTTATAGTTGTATTTTGCAGGAGCTGGTTCGATCTCCGTTTTCTCTCGAGAATGATAAAGGCGACAAAGGGATTCTCTCCGAATACAATAGGCACAACGGATCTATGTCCCTCTGATGTTAGGCTCAGCAAACGATTCGATCAATTCCAGATCAATCCGACCTAAAAATAAGAACTACTTCGGTACTTGCAGTCAACTTCAGCCCTCTGATATAGACACAGATACATTATGACTCTCTTTACAAGCGTGCCTGGCGATCTCTCCTCATATCGAGAGAAGCCAAATATAAATATGATATAGTAAACTTTTATACAGAGGTGTATCTATATATATAAAAGAAAGTCGTGTTAGTTACACTATTTATAACTCAAGAATGGCTGAACCGATTTGACTGAAAATTGGTGGGGAGGTAGCTTAGAACCAGGAGATGGACATAGGATACTTTTATCCCGTTAATATTCAAAGTAAGGGTAGGGGTAGGGGTAGGGGTAGGGGTAGGGTAGGGGTAGGGGTAGGGTACAAGTAGGGTAGGGTTAGGGTTGGGTAGGATAGGGGTTGGGTAGGGTAGGGTAGGGGTTGAGGTAGGGTAGGGTAGGTGTAGGGTAGGGTAGGGTAGGTTGTTGTTTTTGTTGTTTGGACCTCATTGATTGCTTTTTCCACTTCGATATACTCTTTCTTCTATCGTTATACTCTTCGATACCCTCTTTGAGACAGGACAACGTCTGTCGGGTCGGCTAGTTTCTTATAAAAGAGCAATGTATCAAAAATATAACATCTAACTTTCTTTACCGTTTCATTCACCGTCGGGCTAGCGTTGAGACTGGTGGTGTTACAGCTCCTTTCCGAATAAATCGCTCTCATAATTCGCCAATCGTGTAAAATTGAGCCAACTGGTTGAAGAGTCTATCTCCCTCGCACTTGCATCTTACGCGTAGGTGGAAGTGAGACGCCAAAGCAAAGCTACGTTATCGTCACAACAAAATGGCTTCTACACATCGCACGCCGCCAAACAAATTTTCGCTTGCATCAATTTCCGACACGAACATTCCTGCTTCAGTGGAAGGCGATCTCTCACATAACCGTAAACGTAAACAGCCAGATATCGAGTGCACAATTGTCGAGAATAAAACGAAAAATTTTGAAGAAAAATTTAATTCCTTGTCCACAAGTATCCAGTCCGCGATCTCGAGTGAACTATCCAAATTCACGACTTCGCTAGCACAACTAAACGAAAGCATCTGTAAACTCAATTTGCAAAACGAAAAACTAAGTGCGTCGTTGTTTGAAACAAACGCGAAAATAGACACAGTCGAGAAACAAACCAATACCATGGCGGATCGTCAAGAAAAATCCGATGGTCGCGTGCGCGCGCTGGAAAACAAGATCTCAGCAATGGAGCAGCAGGCCAGGCAGTGTAACTTGGAGATTTCTAACCTGCCCGAAAGACGAGGAGAGAACCTTGTCAGCATTATCTTATGCCTGGCCACTCTCATCAAATGTCCCATAGAAGCGACTAGTATCGTGGCTGTCCACCGCGTACCCCACGCTGACATAAAAAATGGAAAACCCAAGAATGTTATAGTCAAGTTTCCAAGTAAGAGGCTGGTGGATAATATGATAGCCGCCTACCGTGCAACCAAGGGCCTGGACTCATCCAAACTATCTATCAGTGGGACACCTGCCACCATATACCTGAACGAGCACCTGACACTCAGCAACAAGCTGCTGTTTCGACAATGCCGGGAGGCAGCCAGAGCCCAGGACTTCAAGTACGTGTGGGTCAAGCATGGGACCATCCTGGTCAGAAAATCTGACACTGCGCCAGTCATGGCTGTGCGGTCAACCCAGGATTTATTAAAATTAAAGTGATGTGTCGCTCAATTCTTATATAATTATTGTGTAAAAAATAAGTATAATACCATGAGTAAGGACTGCTACAGGGAACAGTGCATAAACTTGCTCAAGTATAACCCTATAACTAAGTTTATCAGTGTGACATCTTATTTATTCTCAGGTAATTACCATCATCTTCTATGCAAAACATTCAATATTCTTTCATATAATATTAGTGAGCTAAATAAAGATGATAATATAGAATTATGTAAATTTAGTAAGTTAAAAAGCGCTAAACAGTTGATAATAAGTGGTTTATATTATTCAGGTAAAATAAGTTATATAACTAAGTATATTTGTTTTTTTACAGTCATTATAAAGGCTATCTTTATTTCAGTAAATAATGAGGTCATGCCAGTTTCTAAGTTTGTATACAGCATTAAAATACTTATCTGCTGGTCACTAAACATTTCCAAATGGGCACAGATTCCAATAGTTAATGTACCAATTATAAACATTAGTAATTATGAGCCTAAAGAAATATTTTCTTATCTTTTATCACTACAATTTAGGTTTAGCTTTGAAACTTTATCAACAAGAACCATACTAACCAGTCTTCAGAGGGATTATTGTACTTATATTGAGATATTAAATAATAGTACAGAAATGAAGCAGGATCACATGCAAATATTACTTCATGTAACGGCCGTTTATGAATATCATGACTGGACTGAGCCCTCACAAGTTAATCATAGCCTTATATACACTTGTTATGTATCTGCATGCTCTGTTAGGTTACTTGCTGACTACAATAATGGAACTTTCGGAATTGAGGTGTTAAATAAAAATCATACTAGTACTAGACTAACCTTGTACTACGGCTCTGTTCCAAAAAATATAATAATAAAAATAATTTTAATTTTAGGTTTGTTTATGATTATACATATGCAGAAATTGGTATATAAATTAATGTTCTATCTATGGAAAATTGTATATTTAATATTCTCATTATCCTCTATGATTTCTAAATTGTTTTTCAGTTATGAAGACATTATGATAAATCAGGTATGCCTGCGACAGAGGATAACTTATTGTGAAAACTTACAACATAATTCAAATGATTTTTTATCAAATTTATCTGAAACTCTATTATTGCGCATATTTAATTCACAATATTACTTTTGCCATACATGTATTTATAGTTTAATTATTGAAAATGTATAGTTACACCCTTTCGGTATATTATCAAAATTGTCAAGGTCTCAGAACTAAATTGCACACTCTATATATGAATATCTTATCCTATGACTATGACGTAATTGTTTTAACAGAAACATGGTTCCATGATGACATCTCAAACAATCAATTTATAGATGCGCGTTATAGAGTATTCCGATGCGACAGGAATCGTGGTGGATGTGGAAAGCGTGACGGCGGGGGCGTCATGGTGGCAGTGCGGCAGGAGCTGGGTGCGACACAGCTGACGGTGCCGCCCGGGGCGCCCAGCCCGGACCCCGCCGCTGGCGCCGCCGCCGCCGCCGCCGCCGCCGCACCCACCGCACCCACCACTGCCACGCACTCGCTACTGATCGAGCATGTTCTCATTGAGCTGCGGGCGCGCAACTATTCCTGCATTCTGAGTGCTGTATACATACCGCCAAGCTTAAAACCAGATATGTATAAGGCCCATTTTGACTTTTTAACTTTTATAACTCAGTCCTCCAGTGCGAATAAATATATTATTTTAGGTGATTATAACTTGCCCACATTACAATGGCGTGACCATGCTACACATTCTGAACCTATATTGCTTGAAGTTAATAACATTAGATTAGAGAATAGGTATTGTTTAAATTTTATGAATTTACTGAGCTGCTTTCAAATTAATAAGTTTCCTAATGACAATGGTCGCACATTAGATTTATGCTTTACAAATAGTAATGATTGTATCGTCTCAATACCAACATTACCATTAGTTCCCCCCAATAAGAACCACCCCTATCCTTTCCTGGCATTAATACCTGTCACTGACAGCTTCTCATCCCTTCCTACCAAGTCCAGGACACAATTTAACTTTAATAAGGGAGACTATGTGTCGATTAATCAGGACATAGCTAATATAAGCTGGGATGAACTATTTCTGAATAAGGACGCTGAAAATTGTACATTAGTTTTCTATGAAAAAATATTTTCGCTTATTAAAAAATATATCCCAACTAAAATTGTTAAGCAGTCTCAGTTTCCTATTTGGTTCTCACCAGCGCTGATTCACATATTCAAAAATAAAAATAAATCTTGGATAAATTGGAAAAAATATCAAAACATATCTGACTATGAAATATTTTCCCTCTATAGAGAACGTTTTAAAACTGAATCAAAAAAATGCTATAACTCTTACATAACATCAGTGGAGGATGTTATCTGTAACAATAATATTAAACACTTCTGGTCCTTTGTCAATAATATGAAAACCAAAGCTGAAATACCTAATAGGGTCTACTATAAACGATCATCATCAGACAGTCCTGAGGGTGTCTGTCATCTCTTTTCCAAATTTTTTAGCTCAGTCTATGAACCGTCCTGTGTTCCTGATGACTATGATGTATCCAACATCCCTGATACTAATCTTTCCTCTGATGTCAACCTGAGTAAATTAACCATAACAGAAAATGATTTGTTAAGGGGGTTGAGCACCCTTGATATAACAAAGGGACCCGGTCTTGACAACATTCCACCTAAATTCCTTAGAATCACTGCCTCCGCTATTTACCGACCCATACATTACATATTTAACCTATGTCTAAAAGAAGGTGTCTTCCCTAAAATCTGGAAAGCAGCTCGTATTGTACCAGTTTATAAAAATGGGAATAAGTGTAATGTTGAAAACTATAGACCAATCTCAATACTCCCAGTTCTTGCGAAGCTTTTTGAAAGATTAGTACACAATATTATATATCCATCTCTACATGTTACTATTATACCTCAACAGCACGGATTCGTAAAACAACGATCTACGACTACTAATTTAATATTGTACACAACAATACTTTTTGAAGGGCTAGACTCAAATAGACAAACTGATAGCATTTATACTGACTTTGAAAATGCTTTTGACAGAGTGGACCATAAAATACTCCTAGACAAGTTAGCTTATAACGGAATAAGAGGAAATCTATGGCGATGGTTTAAATCTTATATCTCTAATCGCACGCAAAAAGTGGCATCTAACGGCTTTGAATCAGATTTCATTCCAATTAGTTCTGGAGTCCCGCAGGGATCCATTCTAGGTCCTCTGCTTTTTATCTTGTTTATTAATGACATAGGTCAATGTTTTGATTTCTGTGATTTCTTGTTATATGCGGATGACCTGAAAATATTTCATACAATAGCCGATGCAATCGACCATGGGAAGTTTCAAGAGGATTTAGATCGTTTTACTATATACTGTACCCATAACAAACTTAATCTAAGCATTAGTAAATGTAAAGCAATTTCATTTACAAAGAAAAAAAAATTAAACGTTTTCGCCTACAAACTAGGTGGTGTAGAACTTGAACGGGCTAACACCATTAGGGATCTAGGAATTACACTGGATAGCAAACTACATCTGAATATACATATAGATAACATTGTAAGTAAAGCACTTAAAATGTATGGGTTCGTTATGCGCTGTAGCAAACAATTCACCAGATCATCAACCTATCTCTATCTTTATAAAGCTCTCATCCGCTCACAATTGAAATATGCTGTACCCATTTGGAATCCGTTTTACGATAAGTATAATGATGCACTTGAAACTGTTCAGAGAAAGTTCCTGCGTTGCATGCATTACAAATGTACTCGTAGTCGTTTGTCCTATGAAAGATTGCTTGAGAATTATAAACTACTTAGTCTTAATCTTAGACGCTCACAACTAGAAACAATGTTATTGTACGACCTGTGCCATAATAAATATGACTGTATCCCTATAGTTAACAGATTATGCTATAGAATCCCTACTAGAACGCACTGCCGTAATCCTTGCCGCCTATTCTACACTTCACGCTGTCGTACTAACGCTGGTAGACGCTCGCCACTATTCCGTCTAGTTGACTCATTTAACACAAATTTTAACAGTCTTGATATTGCGGCAATGCGACCTAGTAATTTTAAAAAATCATTACTCGAAAACTTAAAAAAATAAGATGGTTCATAACCTAGCTGTAACTACCGGCTCACTTCTCAATAATAGCCTAGTTAATAGTAAATCTTTTTAGTAATGTGTGGTAAACGGTGTTGGTACCACAATTAACACTTTATTAACCAACCCTGTTCTTGTTAACCAATATTGTATTGTGCTACTGTTTGTTTACCCAAATAAATAAAATAAAATAAATAAACTTTCTTTACCGAAGAGAGAAGAGAAAGAGATCCTGGGATGTTCTCACTAATATCGAATGCGAAAAAGCGAAAGTTTGTCGTTACTCTTTCACGCAAAAACTCATTGATTCCGCTTATTTTCTGTAGTATACTGAAAATCTTGATTTTAAATATTCCTACATATACCGTTTGTATTATCTCTGGTGTACAATAATGAATTTCTATTTCTATCTATGTGTAGTTCAAGACCAGAATAATCAAAAACTCACATCAATACATAGTTTAGATGTAGATGTTAGATGTTTAGATCACATGTAGGTTCCTGCCGGACCAACTATAGACGGAATTCTTACTTCATTAGAGTCTGCAAGAGTTTCAACTCTTATCCTTGTGACGACTTAGAGATATTTACAGGGAAATTGAACTTTTTGAATAAATTTGATAAATTAATAGGTTTTTTCATAAAATTATGACAAAGTAAAATAATAATGAATTATGTATTCGGCGTAGTTCATTAAGTAGAATATTCCTTATTCTTGAATCTGGGAGTTATTCTAAATTCAATAAGTGAAAACTTTTAAGGTTTGCTTGTTTTTAGTCTTGTTCTATGATTTTTAAAAAAGCTGTTTGTTTTTTATGAAACAAATAAATAAATAAGTGCACTCACGCATGTCTAGATGCGGCGGATGCGGCGGCGCGAGCAGCAGGAACTGCATGAGCAGCGCGCTCGGGTCCTTCAGCATGAGCGGCAGCGGCGCGGCGGCGGGATGCGCGGGTACGGGCGCGCCGGGCGCGGGCGTGCCGGGCGCGCCGGGTGGTGGCGCGGGCGCGGGCGCGGGGTGCAGCTGGCGCCAGGTGTCGAGCGCGCCGAGCGCCGCCAGGTTGTCGCTGGCGCTGCACAGCACGCGCGTGTGTGCGCCCGCCACCACCATCAGCGGAACTGCACGCACACACGCACACACATCATTATCGATACCCTTCTTACACCACGCACGCGGTATGCACTCTGTCTTAGTAACACTCCCTTACACTTGGCGTGCTATTTATATACAGGGTGGGGCAAAATGTTACCTCATCGAGGGCAACTCTACCTACGTTTTCTTTTGTAGTTAGAAGGTTTTGGTAAAGTACTTTGGGAAATAGAATCGATTGAAACCAACTTGTTTTATTGACAAATGAAGACCTCACGGAAAAAGACGAACAATGATTTCGAGATCGCGTTTTTAAAGTTTGAACCTTCTGCTTCAGAAACCTATAATAAAACATAACTATAAGTCAAATCAAATCAAAATCAAAAGGTTTTATTATTCAGGAAACGAAATTACAATTAAAACTCAAAAAGTTTTCTAACATAAAAAATTAAAAACAATCTTAAGTCAGATTTTACAGGGAAAAAGTGATTTATGTCACTAGTTTTTTTTTTCCTGGACTTTTTAAGAATGTTTCAATTTTTTGAAATATCATTAGCTACAAAACTTTGATAAATCTTGAAGATCTTTGTATTTCTTTTTGGAGTTTGCCATATCATCTTCATAACATTGATCTGGTAGGAAAAACTCTTATGATCGTGTTCTTCCAGGAACTTCCTTTTTCAATCATTTTTAGTCGAATAAGTCTTGTTGGACAAAGATATTACATATGCAGGAAACGTTAAAGAACCTCATTCAACTACTATGGTAAAAGAGAGTTTGACGCTAAAAACGTTTACTACTTCCACTGAGTCGTCTGGAAGTTGAGAGGATAACATGACGCACGTTGCCAGCAACAGAAAAGAACACAGGAAACGAAAACACTAAAAATATTACCTAAAATTATCACACAGATGTTAATTTGTAAACAATAACAATGAGCACTAACAAATTTGCCAGCACAAAAAATACTTCGTTGACTATACCTATTTTTCCCTGTACAACACTGACTTATGCTTCTTTTTCCCTGTATGCGAATTTTTAAACGTCAAGAACTCTAAGACTAATTCGTGTTTTACCCTGTTCGGTTTACTATCATATAGTACCAGAAAATCCCTACAAAATTGTATTCACAGATTAGTTTCCAAAAAAAGTGACTAGTTCGTCTTTTTCCCTGGAGTCTTCAAATGTCATCTGGGCTGACTGTTTTGAAAAATCCGAAAATGCCATTCTTTCTTCTTCAAAATAAACCTATAATTTCTTCAGAACAAAACCTTACTACAAAAGAAAAGGTAGCTGCCCTCAATGAGTTAAAAATTTGCCTCACCCAGTATAATTAATAAAAGACTAACTGCTAATTAAGTGGAAATTTGGCCTCACGTATGGCAACAGATTACTAACTAACTAAATCGTAACCATTCACGGAGTGATTTATAACTGTCAAGTTATATGACACCTACAGTACAAATACATCATTATATTTAAACATATCATGAAACAAGAGAGAATTAAAATAATAAACCTAAATCGACAACAATGGTTTCAATAGTGAGTAAAGTAAGAGTAAGCCACTAAGTCGGTCTTAGGCTTGACTAATTAGTCAGTAAGACAATCTTTATAAAACAGACTGAATTTCGCGTGGTCTAATAATAAAGCCTTTTAAGCTTTTGCGGCTACAACCTGCAGGTTCTGTAAAGAGGTGGAAGAAACGCCCCTTCACCTGCTAGGAAGGTGTGGGCCACTAATGGAAAAACGTAGCGTTATTCTGGGCAAATTCTCCCTAAACCTAGAGGAGCCCCACGCCTAAAACACGTCCCACAATTTCTTCAGCAGTAGGGCTCAGGAGAGGTTGAACATTCAGTGTGTACGATCGTCCAATAATTATGTGACTTAGTTATAAGTGCAGACTTAACGCTTCGTGGCCGCGCAATGTTCGACTCATCTGATCTAGATTTGAATTGACATGTTTATAATTAGAGTTAAGTTAGTTTCGAATCCGAAGTGTTCGGGTACGGTTAAGATATTGTAAGAGGTGGTGTTACCGACCGATGCAGTCGTTCCTCGGCTTGTACCGGTGCGGCGTGGAGGAGAGCAGACTGCCGCCGCGCTGCACCAGCTCGCACTCGAGGTTGGTCCGCACGAGCGAGGCCACGAACGCGAAGATGGCGGCGGGCGAGGAGCCGTAGCGCTGCTTCAGCTTGCCGCCCGCGCACGCCGTGATGTCCTCCATCGCCTTGCCCATCGCCTCCGACAGCTTGCTGGCCTCCTGCACACACACAGATAACATTCTACATGTCAATTATATGAACATTCATTAAAGGAAAATATTACGCCACTCCGCTAAAACAAGAACGATTTCAAAGATTTTTTTAAATAGGTGTCGGCATACGGGGCGTAGACAGTGGTGGGACACAGGTACTCACCGGGGCACAGGTACTCACCGGGGCGGGGTGCGCGGTGGCCAGCATGTCGTGCAGCGCGGCGGCTGCGGGGACGGCGGGCGAGCGCGGGGCGCGGGGCGCGCGCGGCGCCAGGGGCAGCGCGGCGTTGGCCAGCTGCCGGCACACGGGGCACAGGTACTCGCCGCGCTCCACGCCCGGCGCGCCGCGCCCCGCCCCGCCCGCGCCGCCGCCGTGGATGGACCGCAGGTACGCGTGCAGGCAGCGCAGGTGCAGGTGGTGTCCGCACGAGCTCACGTGCACGCCGCCTGAACCACACACCACCGCTCATACACATTCACTAACAACACTGAACTAACATACCAAACATCGTCTGCTGGAAGATCTATTCAATATTGACATTATCCGATTGAATACAATCTAAAGTACATAAAAAGAAAGTTATCGTCGGATTGTTATTTTAGCCGGAAATGAGGGTAGGTTTGTATTGTAACAAAATGTTATAGTTAGTTAGTCGGTAGAGGGATAGAGAGTGCTGACCTTCCTGTCCCAGACTCATGGCGAGCAGCGGCGCGTCGGGCCCGAAGTGCGCGGCGAGCTGTTCGTGCACGCGGTAGTGGTGCGCGCCGGCCGCACGCTCGCGCCGCGCCGCCAGCCGCGCGCGCGACGCCTCGCACAGCGCCAGCCGTCCGCCCTCCGCCCCCGCCCCCGCCCCGCCCTCCTGCCCGCCAGCCTCTGTGCCGCGACACAATACCACTACTAGTACGATATTTTCTGCTTCCTGTACATATCGCAGCCAAGTCTTACTCTCTTACTACAGGCTCTTTCATTGAACAACGCCCTTCTATCGAACAACTAGTTTTCACTAAATTTCTAATAGCAAATCAACTGTTACAAATTTTCTCTCATTCATCAACAACGCCACTCAAGCTGTAAGATAACAGGGTTCAGACCGATGCGGCGCTCTCCACTGATTTTTCTATAGCTTTTAACAAGGTTGACCATATAAATAGGTACATATCCTCAGAAAGCTACATTCATACATTTTTTAACGACATGACCCGGTACTGGGTTGGTTTCAATCATACCTTTTCGGCATAGATTTCTAAGAGGAAAATCTACAGTTTCGAATCTCATTCTTCTAAATGACTATATTACTGAAGCTATGGATTCCGGTCAACAAGTGGACGTTGTTTACACCGATTATAGCAAAGCTTTTGACACAATAGATCATAATACCTTATTATTCAAGCTTGCCAAGTCCAGTATACGATGTGATTTGCTGAGGTGGTTTTCATCCTATATTGACAATAGATCCCAGGCTGTCGTTGTCAATAATTATATATCTAGTTGGTTTCATGTCCCTAGCGGAGTTCCTCAGGGATCTCTCCTAGGTCCACTACTTTTTATCAGTTATGTAAGTGATATAGACGCCTGTTTTAGATCTTCTAATCTTCTGTGTTTCGCAGATTATATGAAAATGTATTCTACTGTATCATCTGATCTGGATATATTCTACATTCAGGAAGATCTAATTAGTATTGAAAATTACTGTCGTATCAACAAGTGGTGATGTTATTAGGGTCTACTTTGAATGTTAGCTTAATTGTAAGAATAGAAAGACGTCCCGTACGTAATGTGGTTTTATTGCGACTGAGTGAAATGAATGACACGAAATAGAATGGAATGAGTGTAGGCTTTTTTAACATAATGATCGAATGAATATATAACTAGGTACAACAACAAGCTTGAGCTAAATCCCACTAAATGTTTTGTTATGACCTTCACTCGAAAATTCAAAATTGTTCCCACAAATTATACCTTACATGGCCAAGTTCTTTCTAAACTTGAAAGTATGCGTGATCTTGGGGTGTATCACGACTACAAATTACTCTTCGATATTCACGTTGATAAATTAGTCAGTAAAGCTTCTAAATCGTTAGGGTTTATAATGCGACTGTCTAAGAACTTCATGGACATAAAAACCATGAAAATACTGTATTGTACCTACCTTCGTCAGGAGCCATCTGGAGTATGCTTCCCAGATATGGAGTCCTTGCTACGATAAATACATCGATCGTATTCAAGCTATTCCAAAGCGGTTTTTGAGATACCTATGCTTTCGAACAAGGATTCCATATCATTCTGGGAAGAATATTGATCTCTGTAAGAAATTTTATTTTCTACCCTTGCAAAATCGGCGCGATAATGCAGACTATTTATTTATTTTAAAAATGTTATCTTATGATATCGATTGCCCTGAGCTACTTAGTAAATTAAGCATTAACATCCCTCACAGGGTACTTAGGCTTAATCCTCCTCTTTATGTCTCTAGTGCCTCTTCTAACTACAGGCAGAATTCATACATGGTGCGAGCGAGCAGAATTGTTAACAATTTCAGTAAGTTGTTGGATATTGATCCCTTCTGTATCAGCATTCCTAAGGCAAGGCGGTGCCTATCCCTTAAGTTCTTTTCCGGGTAAACTATGCATATTTTTTTATTACTATTTTCTCCATTCCTATTATATGTTTTTTTCGGATTTATTTCAGTTTAAGAAGCACGCAGTATTTATATTAACATTAAGTTTTTTGTTTTGTGTTCACATTTTTAATCACAATTATGTAGCTACTAGTGAAGACCTGTAATTGGCTTTCTGTTACTAATCATTTATGTTACGAAATTATCTTTAGCTGTTGGTTTTTCAATAAATAAATAAATGAATAAATACCTCATGGATAAGGTTCAACGTGTTGTTATGGGTGGATATAATTCCTCATCTTTTAAAGCTACTTCGGGCATGCTACAGAGCTTCCATCTAGGTCCTACTCCCTTTCTAATCTTAGCAAAAGACAAAAACTCTTTACAGGGGCTTCAACATTACAACTGACTGAAAAGCTGTCGTAACATTGATTTTGTTGTGACTTGACCTTTTACCCACGATAATCAAGTAACCAAAGTTATAAATGGACGCTTCGGTGGCCGCTACCACGGCAAGCTCACTCGCCTCGCGCTTGTGTATAATCACAGTTCAAGCCTAACCTTATCAACAGATTTAGATCTGAGAAGGGGAATAGAGAGTCTTTACATAAAATGGTCTTTAGAAATGTTGTTCCCCATCACACTTCCTATTATTACTACAATAAAGAGGGGGGGGGGGGGGGGGGGGGGGGGGGGGGGGGGGGTCATCTAATCATAAATTATAGTTGGCTGAGTGTCGTCTAGCTGTACTATTGAACGCTGTATTCAGCACTAACCGAGATATAGCCATTTGGTTAAATGGCGTTGTTCAATGAAAGGGCTAATCGTCCAATTGAACGGCTAGTCCAAAGAGTATTTACATTCTTTGAAAAACCATCTAGCTCATAAACCTGTTTTTGTATATTTTAACCAATTCTTAACCTTATTGTATTCTCTTTTGTGTAATAAATAAACTACATTTTCAATATAATACGCATCAAAACTACAATCACTTCTAGGTATAGGCCTTCATTTATGCGTGTCTATCTCCAGGGATCGTTGCTCGTCCACTTTCGACGATGGATGCAGTATAGTCCAATACGTCCAACAGCCACATACTCGTACATTATGATTCTCACTTGTGTCGTGCTTTAACTATGAGTAAACAAATGGCTGTACGACCGAAGCTGGGACCAACATCTTAACGTGTCTTCCAAAGCAAGGAAGCAAATCTAGATGCCGCTGTTTAGTAATGATCGTTTGATTACCTATCCGAATATTGACAATCAAAGTGTATTGCTTTTAACAAAGATGATCTATTAAAAACACCGAAGTAAATCACGTAAATAGCGAATATGTTGACATACCTTCAGAACGTGCACTGGGTCGATGCGCTAACACCGATGTGGATTGCAGTAAAACTACCAGACCCTGAAAATAACAAACACTCAATATCAAATAAATAACAACTCTAAATATAGCCGAGATTCATTATAATTGTTACATATTTGAAGCATCTTGGCTATGTGGTCGACATAAACCAGGCATTGAAGGAAACTGAGGTTCACATATGTACAGATTTATAAATGGCTTTTTATTTAGTCAATTACAATATATTAGACAGAAAACTTGGGATAGGCAACCATAATATTTGTAGAGTACATGAAATGTACTCTAAGGGTGGTTGAATGACAATGCACAAAATTATATCGCTATAGCACGCCCGCTCGCCTCGACCGCTGCGTCCATAGTGAGCCGAGCGTGTCGACTACACTTTATTATTTATCAGTACACTACAATATTCTTGTCAGAAAACTTGGTATATCTGACTCGCTTATGTATTTGATTTAAGTTGTCAGTCAAGGTAATGCTATTCGGGGTACTACAGGGTTCAAATGTCAGCCCCATATTTTTCTTCTAAAATCTAGTGAAGATACTTATAATTTATATTGAGAAACGAGAATTCGATTATTTCAAGAGAGATGAAACGACATCGTATTCTTGGTCGATGTAATGGTACGTAAAACATCCTGTTTTTCAATATTGTAATGAGTAAATTCACGCTAGTTACACGAGTAAAATACTTCTAATTTTACTAGCAGCGTGGACAAACATGTGTTCCATATCCTACGACACAAATGTAGCACTTCCTAGTATTGCTATGGGCGCAGCTAACCTCCTTATTTTGGGAATTCATACTAGAAATGCTTATCAGCTAGTCCAGTCACCTAGCGCGCAAGTGTTGCATATGACACATTATGTAGTATTTCCGAGTACCAAGATGGATGCGGCAATCCTCCTTATTTAGGGACTCTATAGACAGGCGTTACGCGAAATAATAAGCAGCTTCACATACCATGGAATCTTTTATTTTACAGTATCAGATGACGCTTCGTTTTATATTGAGAAACTGTTAAAAATTTGAACGAGGAGGAAAATTTGTCAGTTTTACAAGGGAAAAGAAGCGTAATCAGCAGTGATCGGAATTAGGTGAGCTAATTTACCTAAAGTTCAAAGAATAGAGTCAAAAAAAATGGAGACTTCCTTACCATTAACATTTTTTTCCGGGAAATCTTTCCCGGAAATTGGGAATTTGTTCCAAGTTTTAGGATATCAGTTAAGTACATTTAATATTAATGTTATTCATACAGAAAACTAACTGAATTAATTTTCCTTTTTAACAAACTTCAATAAGATTTATTTTGTTATTAACTCAGGTAAAAAACTGGATTCGCCTATGTTTTCGTTTCCCAGAATAGCCAAATCATGCTGTCCCTTTAAGTGTTTGTAGCAATACACAGCAAACCAGTGATAAACAACAACAACAAACGCTAAGAAAGGGACAGCATGCTTTGGCTATTCTGGGAAACGAATCATTGTTTAAGTAAACAATGACAAAAGGGTTGAAGGGTGAGGGTGTTTTGCATCCAAACGGCGTCATAACTTGTATGCGTGCGTGCATCACTTCTGTAGTTACCTCGGCAGCGTGTGTATCTTAGACTCGTGAATATTTTATTAACCTGTTTTCGTATCGATTATTGGATCTGCTTCACATAACTACCTTGGCTTGAATTTACGGACTGCGATTTATTGCAACCATATCACTACTTGTACCTATCTACCTTGGCTTGAATTTACGGACTACGATTTACTGCAACCAGAAATTTACTGCGCTTTACGGCAATCAAATTACTTGGTAAGTCTTTGATTTGTACTACACTTTTAAAACATTCTAAATATTAGACTGCTTTTGATAAATTTACCAAATTCAAACAATTTTATGCAACTATTTATTTATGGAATTTTATTCAGTGTTTTATATTTGAGTTCGTGCACAAATGTTGGAGCTACTGGCAATTCTATCATCAAACTATATTTTACGCGAAGACGTCCCTGGAAAAGTGTAGAAACTATATATTTGTCTCATTGTTTTCAGTAATTTTTCTGCCTCAACGCAACTAGCAAATAAATGGCGACCAAACCTACCGACGGGATTGTACAGTCGTGGATTAGAGATCACCCCGAATTGTACCACGACCCCGCTAGCAACACGATATTTTGTTCTAAATGTGAGAATTCTATTGTATGCAAAAAAAGCAATATACAGAGGCATATTGACGGACCAAAACATCAAGGTACTGCTAGGCAAGTGAACGAAGAATTTTATTTAGATTTAATACAATTTCTTATATTGTGTAACATACCCTGGTCACGAGTAAATCGACCAGAGTTTAAAACTTTTTTAATGAAATATATGTGTTGTAAATGTACAAATGTTAAAAGGATTCCCGATGAATCGTTATTGAGAAAGGTTTATTTAGACGTAGTTTTTAAAAAAAAAATTGCATTAATCCATGACCATGTTCTTAATCAGAAACTTTGGATATCTCTAGATGAAACTACCGACTATTTAGGTCGTTATATTGTAAATTTTCTTGTAAAACCTTTAAATCTCGCAACAAACAAACCATTTTTAATAGCTTGCAAAATGTTAGAAAAAGTAAATGGAGAGACAATAGCTCATTTTGTGATTGGATGCCTAGAAAATATGTGGGGAGACTCGTATGAAGACAAAGTAGGAGATGTTTTAGTTTTATGTTCTGATAGCGTAGCATATATGTTAAAAGCAGGAAGAATGTTAAAGAACTCCTTGCCAAATATGATACATGTTACCTGTTTAGCACACGCTCTTAACCGCGTTGCAGAAAAAATACGGACACAATATGCGGATGTGGATACTTTAATTTCAAATGTAAAAAAAATATTTTTAAAGGCTCCTAATAGAGTAAAATTGTTAAGGGAAAAATTTCCGAGCCTGCCATTGCCACCTGAACCTGTCATAACAAGGTGGGGTACATGGCTAGAAGCAGCTTCGTATTATGCTGAATATTACGAAGAAATAAAAACTATTGTAAGACTTCTAAGAAGTTCTGATTCTTTGTCTATCAGGCATGCTAAAACTGTCCTAGGAAAAGAAAGTTTAAAAACTGATTTAGATTACATTGACGAATATTTTAAAATAATTCAAATTTCATTAAAAAAATTGCAAAAGTCTAACTTATTGTTGACGGAATCTTTCCATATTTTTGATGAAGCAAGAATTGTTCTAAGCTGGTGTTCTTCTGAACCAGTAAAACAAAAATTAGAAAACGTTATGGACAGAAATCCCGATCTAGATGCATTAAGAGACATTTGTGAAAATATAGATAAAGGATTAGATAATGAAAATGAATTATTGTCATTCTATAAATATGTACCTGTAACTTCAGTTGATGTTGAAAGGTCCTTCTCTACGTATAAATGGATTTTAAGTACAAAAAGAAATCGTTTGAAAATAGATAATATGGAAAAACTCCTAATGATTTTCTTTAATTCTCCGGACGAAGATATTTCTTTATACTCCGTCCATGATGAAAACGTTAGCGATTCAGATTAAGGGACAAATTCAACATCAATGGAAATAATGTTTAGAGTTCCGACTGTGTATCTTAGGTAGGACTGGTTACTTTCTTAATTATTGATTTTGAGTTCCATTATCTGTACAAAATGAATAAATGGTACAAAAACTATAAAATGGCTTTTTTATTCCCTTGCTTAAATAAATGTTTTTATTACTATAGCTATTTACTAAAGCTGGTTTATAAATCACATTAGCTTCCGCGCTTACTTACATCGTTCATTTTATTTGTTGAAAACAATAAAAATCGTGCTTACCGTTTTTTACAACAATCGAATTCGTTTCCTCTTCTTGTTATCAATAATAAGAAGAGGAAATTAATTCGATTGTTATTTTACTGTATTAATTTTAGATGGACCTAAGTAATTTCTCGAAACCCGGGAAAATTTTCCCGGAAAAATATTTAGTCGCAAGGCGTCTCCACTTAGTCTCTGTTATTTTTCGAACTTTAGGTATTTTAGCTCACCTAATTCCGATCACTGGTAATCAGTAACGCAACCGGCCGTGAGTGCGTCAGTAGTCAGTGATGAGATGTTGCATATGACGCAGGCTTGCACTAGTCGGTGTCCTCGTGTCCAGTGCATGGTGCAGGAACTAACACTAGCGACGGTACCTGCGGGTCCTGCGGCGTGGAGCGTGCGCACGTGTTGCATATGACGCATGCGTAGCACTTGTCGGTGTCCTCGTCCTCCCAGTGCATGGTGGCGGCGGGGTCCATGCTCTCCATGGCGGACAGGAACTGCGCCTGTTTGCGCGCGAACTCGCGCATCAGCTGCTGCTGCCGCTCGCGCGCGCGCCGCGACCGCTCCTCCTTCTCGCGCCGCTCCCTAACACCACCCGACCATTTTTAAACCCATTTGCATACATTTTTATTATAGCTTTATCGTAATTAAATCGGTGTCAAACTAGAGCTCGTGGGACGTTCGTACTCTAACCTTCCCACTACAAAATGATGTTAAAACTGTTAGACACTCCAGTGTGTGTTCCTTCGAGCCGGACATGTAATGAGTAGAGAGACGCAGCAGCAGTAAGTACCTGGCCTTCTGCTCGGCCTGGCGCTCGCGCTGGTGCGGCCAGAGCGTGGTGCGCACGTGCGCCACGGCGTCGGCGCAGCGCGCGTCCAGCGCCGCCAGCTTGCGCAGCACGCCGCCGATGTAGTACGGCCCGTCGCCTGCGACACATACACCATACTTATACAACACTAAATGTACTGCATTCACCTCTATCATCATTCGGAGCCCGACTTTATCTACTACTGCCCGCTGGCTTTTTCAACTATGAGAATCCACCTTTCTCTCGTCTCGAGAGACGAATCATAGCAAAAAGATTTTTTCACTTCTCTTGCTCAAAAAGTGTATCATAATAGTGTAGCTTAGCGGGCCTAAAACTCGAGTTTAATACCTCGGGCTAAAAAGTATTTTTTCTTTTTAATTTTTGTCTAAAATCATCAGCCCGTACAAAGCATTCGTTCTCTTACATAAAAACTCGACTTCTTGGTGCTCCGTCAATCTTTTTTTTGAAAATAGAACCGTCTTGGTGATGTTTTATGAAGGTTGATTAATTTTTATTAAAATTTCTGAAAATTGACTAATTTTGAATTGTTTTATTTTCTCGCAATCGAAGTGAAAAGTAGAGTGTTTTACTCGGGCCAAAACTACCCATTATAACTCGGTTTTGTCATCCCCCCTCGCTACGCTCGGGAGTATAACAACCTCGTATATAATGGGATGGTTTAGTCCCTTGTAAAACAATCTACTATCTAGCTTCAATTGTGTCATAATCAATATTCCTGGCCGGCCAGAGACCAGAATTTTATGAGTGAGTGGCCAAGGTTACTGCAACACGATCGAAACGCCATTCTACGGTCCAAACACCTCGGGATGAGGATTGATGAAATCAGTAAAACTATAAGATACATTTTAACTGATTTTTTAATTGATTAACTATGATCATTATTATGATTATGATATTACAATGATAATGAGACGCGCAGTTTGATATATTTCCGATCGCGAACTGAATGATGACTGGCGTAAAGTGCTGAGTTGGCATTGGCACTTTACGTAGGCAGTGTATCGAGATATTTATACTCGAGAGTCTTCTCCTTTCGAGTCAATGTGCTTTCAAAATATTAGTTAGATCTGTTTCGACCAGAAATTTGGCACCGCTATAGCGGCGTCCGAAGCGATATTGAGGTCGGCTCTTGTACAGGTACTGGGACAAGTGAGTCAATCCAGTAGATGCGACATTGTTTGGGACGAAGCACAACAGTCAAATTGCGCATGGGACGAGTCTAGCATTCCCCACTTACACATATACGTATTTAACTCTGCCAATTGCGCGGACTTTGAATACTTTTCAAGCGACAAAGGTCTAAATTAGTGCAAATTTTATTATGTCTAACACGCTTGGAAGATTTTTGTAAAATTCTGTCGAAAACTGTCACTCTATAGTGTTCTATATAATTAACTTAATGAGGCAGTGTATGTAATCGTAAAGGCTTATGGTATGTTTGGTTGACTTACCCCCTTGTTCAGGCGGCGGCGGCGGCTCCTCCAGCGAGAAGGCGTCGAGCCGGCCCGACAGCTGCGAGTGCAGCTTCAGGAGCAACGATATTATCGACTCGTTTATCGGGAACGAGTCGTCCGACGGACTCGGTACTTGCATCTATAACAATGTACACGGTTAAGATAAATTATACTCTAATAACTCAATATGAGCGCGGCTAAAATTCATATTAAAGTTCTATAAACGCGGCGCTGCTATCACAGAAGTATAGTAAATATAACAAATATTTGGGTGTTATATCATTTTTATTTAGTCTTATTCCGGAGATTTCGCAGACAAACTCGCTCGTATATATCCATTATTTCACTATCGGGATCGAGTTGTAATCCTTTTGCCGTCGGAGTTGAGTCGCGGCGCGGACTCATTTATTATCTAATCTATTGTTGCTGCTATTAGTGCTGAGCAGTTAAAGTAAATAAAAATTCCAGAACAGTATACCGCTGCTAAGTGCTGCCCTTATACGCAATTCATTGATAAAATTGACTCGACTCATAAAAAAAACTCTGAGTGTAAAAGGTTTAAAATAAGTCGGGGTAAGACAAAACAAAACAGGATCTAGGCGGGACTAGAACCCGTCGTTAATTATTAAAAAAACAGATATAACTATGCAAATTGCTAATTTATATGCAGTGTGCGCTATGGATAACGTTATATCATTGACACTTTAACTGCTTCAAATGCATATCTGAGGCGACGTCAAGGCGCACGTACCGGATACCGCCACGTACTGACGCCTGGTTCTGTTGTACTGTAAAAATGAGCGCGCGCGTTTTTGGCACGCGTCGCCTTGACGACTAGCGCTCACCCGCGTACTGACGCGTAATGCGGCGCGATGTGCCGACACTAACCTTCTCACGGCATAACACAACGCGCCATTATAGCGCCTTCTTTTCATCCAAGCTAGAAAATACTTATTAGAGCACGCGGTACTCAGTCTGTCTTAGTAAGACTGTCTCACATTTAGCATAGTATAATAAGAGTAAGCCACTAAGTCGGTCTTAGGCTTGACTAATTAGTTAGTACGACAGTCTTACTAAGACAAATAATGAATACCGCGTAGTGTAATAAGCATTTAAAGGAAGAATTGAATCGGTTGTTCCCCCATGCGTAGATAGCTGTAGTTACCTGGGTGCTGGTGGAGGGCGTGGCGAGGTGTGCGGGCGCGAGGGCGGGGTGCGCGGGCGGGGCGGGGAGCGCGGTGCTGTCCATGTGTGCGACACTAGCTGTAGTTACCTGGGTGCTGGTGGAGGGCGTGGCGAGGTGTGCGGGTGCGAGGGCGGGGTGCGCGGTGCTGTCCATGTGTGCGACACTAGCTGTAGTTACCTGGGTGCTGGTGGAGGGCGTGGCGAGGTGTGCGGGTGCGAGGGCGGGGAGCGCGGTGCTGTCCATGTGTGCGACACTAGCTGTAGTTACCTGGGTGCTGGTGGAGGGCGTGGCGAGGTGTGCGGGTGCGAGGGCGGGGTGCGCGGTGCTGTCCATGTGTGCGACACTAGCTGTAGTTACCTGGGTGCTGGTGGAGGGCGTGGCGAGGTGTGCGGGTGCGAGGGCGGGGAGCGCGGTGCTGTCCATGTGTGCGACACTAGCTGTAGTTACCTGGGTGCTGGTGGAGGGCGTGGCGAGGTGTGCGGGTGCGAGGGCGGGGTGCGCGGTGCTGTCCATGTGTGCGACACTAGCTGTAGTTACCTGGGTGCTGGTGGAGGGCGTGGCGAGGTGTGCGGGTGCGAGGGCGGGGAGCGCGGGCGGGGCGGGGAGCGCGGTGCTGTCCATGTGTGCGACACTAGCTGTAGTTACCTGGGTGCTGGTGGAGGGCGTGGCGAGGTGTGCGGGTGCGAGGGCGGGGAGCGCGGGCGGGGCGGGGAGCGCGGTGCTGTCCATGTCTACGGACGCGCTGCGCACGGAGACGCTCCACTCCGCGCCCTCCATGTCTGCACAAACAACACATGCTCTACGATACAAATCACGACTGGGTAAAACGATTATGATTCTTATTAGTCCCTTAGATGATAGATCAATAAAAAATATTGGACACGTATTTTTTTATTTAATAAATTAATAAAATTTGACTACGATAAAGAGCGTCAAAGTTCGGGAGTGGGGGCTCGTGACGTCATGGCTATGTTAAAAGTGTACTAAGCCGTGATGTCACGCGGAACTTCAACGCACTATATCTTTATCGTTTTTTGTTTAATTGACAAAAGAAAAAATACGTGTCCAATATTTTTTGATAATGCAAATGACGGATTACTTTTCATCAATTTTTCATTTGTCATCCCTGTTCCATAAGTATGAAGCCTTGGCCAGGCAGTGCCCCACTTTGCATCAAACTAGAAAATGAATGTACCATGTTTCTCTTAAACAAATTTTAATCACTTTCGACAATTTGAAACCCAAATGATTCGCAGATTTATCACAATGTTGTTGTCCGTAAACTACCACGCGTCAAACATAATTTCAGTTTTAGTTCCTAAAAACGTGGCACTGTACGTGGCTCAGAGGCCAGAACGAAGATAGTGCCGGGACATGAAGCTTAGGTTTTGACAAGGATGAACTACCTAGGTAGTAGGTAGTAGGTAGTAGGGGTTCCAACCCCCATCTCCGGCACCAAAGCCAACCTCACCTGCACGTAGTGCACCGTGCGAACTAACAAACGGTACTCTGGCGGCGGCTGATTGCGGCATAGCGCAGTCTAAAACCGGCACAGCTAAGTCTGCCAGAGACGGGCAGCAGCGTCGGACGTCAACGAGAAGTTATGATTCGATCAAACTACGATACAATGCTAATGGGGTTTTGACGTGCGTAACTGAACGTTGTTTGAATAAGTCTCTATATTTGAGTGCAAATCAATGCTAGTGCCGCGTTTAGCGCAAGAAAAACTAAAACATTGATTTGTCGAATGTATGCGTGAGGAAGAATTAAACTGGCGATAGGAATTTTGATATCAAAATCTTTTTTTTTTTTTATAGTTTATAGGCTTTCGTTTGGCCGCCGTCTCACCTGTTGGTAAGTGAAGATCGACGATGTAGCACGCTTGCCTAGAATGTACCTATTTACTGTACGCTTCAAGACCCCTAAGTCATAGCGATCGGGAAACACTGACGCCGGAAGAGCATTCCATTCCTTAGCTGTAAAAAAAAGTTAAGAAAAGTTGCAGCGAAGTGCTTCGTGCGGGAGGAATGTCCACCGTGTACGGATGACGAAACTCCGTGCGTCTGGTCGTCAAATAATGAAATGGAGATGCGGGAATTAAATTGTGTAATTCCTGCGCACATTTTCCAAAGTGTATCCTATAGAATACAGACAGGTGAGCGATTTTACGACCGTGTTCTAGAGTATGGAGTTTAGTCGTCACCAGCGAGTTATCGCCAATGAGCTTTATAGCGCGTCGTTCAATTGAGTCCAAGGCTTCCAACTGGTACTTCGGCGAGCCATCCCACAAGTGACAGCAGTACTCCATACATGTTCGGACCGAACAGTAAGCAACTGTCCTGGAGTGAAGTAACGCCTCACCCTACTAAGAACGCCCAGTTTCATGGCCGCAATTTTGGCCTTGGATTCAATTAACGAAACGAAGTTTAGATTCGCCGTGAGGTGGATGGATACCCAAAAGCTCGAGATGTCTGTCACGGGTAAGGACACATTTTGGAAAATAGGAGAAAGCTCCTTTCCGCAGAGAACAAACATACCTGTGTTATACCAGCATTAAATCGGTCTAGATTGGCCTCTCTCCATTCATCTACAGCCACAAGAGCCCGACTCATGCGGTCGACCATATCTCTATGTTGAGAATCGATCTCCACTCTACTTGTGCGTGAGTGAGATAAATATCTTTCTACAACTGTGCTGTAATCAGCATACCCAAAGATGCCGGGTTTGAGCAGATCATTGATATGCAGCAAAAAAGATTTGCAGAAAGAACAGACCCCTGAGGTACCCAGGCATTAATAGCCAATCGATCGGACGAGCAGCCATCAAGGACGACTTGTATCGACCTTTCCCTCAGAAAATCAGATATCCAGTTGCACAGACGAGTAGGTAATCCAAAGGAAGGAAGCTTGCTTATAAGGCTGTCATACCAGACCCTGTCAAATGCTTTAGAGATGACGAGCGATACGGCCAGAGCTTCCCCGTGCATCTCAATTGCTTCGCTCCATATGTGTTTGGCATATACGAGAAGATCCCCAGTGGACCGATTTCGGCGGAATCCGTATTGTCGGTCACTGAGGAGGTCGTTGTTCTCGAGATATGCCAAGAGCTTGCAGTTCAAAACACGCTCCATTGTCTTACAGAGAATGGAGGTGACTGAAATGGGTCTGTAGTTTGACGGGTCGGCTCGACTTCATTGCCCCCTTCTATTGGGTAGCAGGTTCACTTTTCTGTGGTTCACATCAACAACCACTCAAATATCGCAGGAGCCTACTCAGTTACGCGCTATGAAATAACAATAACTACATTAACAGACAAAAAGGGTTTCAGAGGGATGAAACGAATTCTCCGCGGTAAAGAAGGGATAATTTAAATCAGTCATAGTATAGTCATTTATTCACAATATTCACAATATATTATAATAGGACAATAATGAACACACTTCTTATAGTTCAATTTTGGTTACAGCCAGCACCTATGTCGGAAGTCTTCGGCTGGCCACTAGCTTATATGAAGAAGAAGAACGCAATAAAATATTATCAAACGCGTAGTCGCAAGTAAAAAAACACATTAAAGACACCAGGATGAGCGAGTACTTACCGTAGTCAATCGGGATAGGCGGCGTGTCCAAGTCAGATGTCAGCGCGAGGCTCATTTCAGTGTCGAACGTTTGTAGCGCTAACGCTTCACTGTCTACTATTGCGGCCTGAAACACAATTACATCAAGTAATTTCCTGTCCGAGACATCAACCGAATACAATTGTAAAAAATATTTTTGCTGTGGCAACCCTGCGTGGTGCGTACGATCTCGCATCTCCGACCTAAAAAGGTGTACATTGTGTCGTGTGTCCCTCGGCCTTAAATTCTATATAGTCACGCCTTTTTCCCAGAAAGGATCCTGACATACCTTTTTTGCTTCATTCACTCTCATAACCTTCTTCATACATGCTCGTCGGCTTAGAATACTTCTGGCCTGGCCTTTTTCCAGTACGTCTCCGATCTGATCGCAAAACGTACGTGGAGGTCTTCCCCTTTCAACTATCCCATTCACACTCGCCTCGTATACTTTATTCGTCAATTTTCTTTCGTCCATCCTTTCTATATGTCCAAACCACCTCAGCATACCTTTCTCAATCCTTATTACTATATCTTCATAATATAAATAATAAATTCTAGTTCTACAAATAAAAGGGAGTTTTACTGTACTTATATTTTCAGACTTTCCGATCGATCTAAATGTTACACCTTGAACTGAAAAATAGACTGGTCTGTGAAACTTTATTCAGATAAAAAGGTAATAGAAATACAATAGACATTCACCTCTAAAGCTCGAATCTGCGGCGTGTCACCGCCGGTGTCCGACTGATCGTCTGGCGTTGAATCCGTTCTTGCAAGCTGTGGGAAAATTTATCATTATAACTTGAATGTAGCTTTAATTGTAGATTTTACAACAAGTGCACAAAACGAACCATTTTTATCCGAGACGGCGAGGGCTGATAGTAATGTCGAGGATGAAATGGTTTTGTGGACGCGTTCTAAACTCTGCTTTTCACTTCGATTGCGAGGAAATAAAACAGTAGTGTAACATAACATTTCTTTAATTAAAATTCAAAGTAAAATTATTACAGTTTTGGATACTGAAGGAAATTGTTTTGTCTTAAAAACACATAAGGCAAATAAGTTAAAATAAATATTATAAAATAAAAAATTCTAACTATGAAGTTCTTATTGTGTTTGGGTGTATAGCTCATTTTCTTTGCCTTAATATAGATACAAAATCGAATTTTGTACAAAAGTGCATTAACATATCTACTCATACATGTATCTATATTAAGGCCTACCCTACACAAATAAGTACTTTCAGAGCATGAGAAGTGAAAGATTTTCTATTAGGCAGCTGATTATCAACTTAACTTCACTAGTTCATCACAGATGCATGCATGTGCGAACAATGAATTGTAAATCCTAAAGTTGATTAATTTTTGAGATCCCTTAGGTCATCTACTTCCTTCCTTCCTTCTTCATATGAGCTAGTGGCCAACTCTGGGTTCGGAGTAATATACAAAATGTATGTTTGAAACTCACTTGTAAGGGGGGAGGTACGGCCAGAGCGGTGCTAGTGGTGGAGCTCGGCAGGGAGACGGACTTCGTGAGCGTCGGCAGTCTGGAGCCTTCCGACTCGGACGGCTCCCATTCTGTATCGCCTGGACAACACAATCAAACATTCATTTCATATGTCACATCCGGTCATTAATAGTGGCTCTAAGCGGAACGCAAGCGCGCCCGCTGTCGTGCGCTCTGACAGAGTCGTGACGTCATCGCTGCTCGGGTGCGCCCGCGACGAAACGAACACTTGTTGTCCGGTCGCCAACGAGTAAACACGTCTCGAAACTGTCCACGTTACGTAGTGTC
Source organism: Horisme vitalbata (assembly GCA_951804965.1). NCBI lineage: Eukaryota > Metazoa > Arthropoda > Insecta > Lepidoptera > Geometridae > Horisme > Horisme vitalbata. Next base: position 33,553,692 of record OX638091.1, on the reverse strand, counting down.
GTAGCTAGAGCTATACTCTTAGTTTAAAGTCGTGATAGTTCAATCAATACCAACCAACCTATAGGTTATATGAACGCACTTATCGTGGGGCTCAGTAGTCAGCATATCGGCTGTCATGTTGATGGGGTATGTGTCAACAATCTCAGTTATGCAGACGATATGGTGTTGCCGAGAGCCTCGGTATGTAGACTGAGAAAACTAATAAAAACTTGTGAGGAGTACGCTTGTGGTCACGGGTTAAAGTATAATGTGACAGCAAGACAGTTCATCGTTTTTGAGGTCAGTTCGAAGCGTCCTCAAAATGTTCCACCTATCACGCGGAACACTATCAAGGCAACTCAAAATGTTACTTTGATAGTGTCCCGCTGAAGAGGGTTTATAACTTTAAATATTTAGGACACGGCCGATCTCAAGGACAATGTGGACATCGAACGGGAACGGAGGGCTCTATCGGTGAGAGCTAATATGATAGCCCGCAGTTTTGCACACAGTTCACAAGAGGTTAGGCTCACATTGTTAAGAGCCTATTGCACTTCACTCTGCACATGCAGCCTGTGGGCTAAGTACACTAAGTGGCGTATGGCGCCCTCCGCGTCCAGTTTAATAACGCGTTGAGAGCGGTGTTGGGGCTGCCCCGCTATTGCAGCGCCTCCGGCATGTTCTCGCAAGCACACACTGATTGTTTTTACGCCACTATGCGGAAGAGGTGTGCATCCCCCGTGCGAAGGTCACGGGCCAGCACCAACACCGTCCTGGCGATGATACGAATAGACAGCCCCTATATACAACGCTGATGCGACAGACATGTCGTGTATAGGGTCCACCTCATTAAACTTGTAAAATGTTAAATTTCAATATGAGCCCTGTTGCTTGAAATAAAATTATTTTATTTTATTTTATTTATTTTAGTGTTCAGTAAAACCTTTGTCTTCTTGACGTGTTATTATTTGAACCGGCATTACCCACCATACGCCCGCATATTTTAGGTCTGCATTACGGAGTGACAGCTGCTATGAGTTGCAACGTTGCTCCATCATAACTCATAAGCCACCCCTGACTCCAATAAATTTAATAGGTCCTTACGTATGAAATTGGCGTTTTGCATGAAGAATTTCGGGAAAAGTGATTTCTCAATACATACATTTTTGTATATTTTTCTGGAACTACAAATCCTATTCCCTAACATCGAAGTAATGGTGTTAGAATCTTAAAACAAAATGTTACAGAACAATGTTGGAACATTTTCTGTTTGTACTATCTATCAGGGGGGTTTTAACATTTTGGCCTAAAAAAAAAGGCAGATTTCATTTAATTGCTCGACCATATTTACTAGTTGTATCGGGGTGTATTATACATAGGTACACGTCACATTGTTTACACAGTAACTTACGAACCTAACAGCTTCAAAAAGAGAGTTAATAGGGATCATCATCTTCTCATCTGGGAAAGCTCGCCCCATCGTCGACCTCATCCTTGCCTATGCAAGCCGAGCAGGTCAAGAGCTGGCCCATAATAAAAAAAAGGTGTAACACGTCACATTTTATACAGCGTGTACTATGCATCGGTACACGTCAAATTGTATACGGGGTGTATTATAAATCGGTACACTTCACATTGTATACAGGGTGTACTATGCATCGGTACACGTCACATTGTATACAGGGTGTACTATGCATCGGTACACGTCAAATTGTATACGGGGTGTATTATAAATCGGTACACTTCACATTGTATACAGGGTGTACTATGCATCGGTACACGTCACATTGTATACAGGGTGTACTATGCATCGGTACACGTCAAATTGTATACGGGGTGTATTATAAATCGGTACACTTCACATTGTATACAGGGTGTACTATGCATCGGTACACGTCACATTGTATACAGGGTGTACTATGCATCGGTACACGTCAAATTGTATACGGGGTGTATTATAAATCGGTACACTTCACATTGTATACAGGGTGTACTATGCATCGGTACACGTCACATTGTATACAGGGTGTACTATGCATCGGTACACGTCAAATTGTATACGGGGTGTATTATAAATCGGTACACTTCACATTGTATACAGGGTGTACTATGCATCGGTACACGTCACATTGTATACAGGGTGTACTATGCATCGGTACACGTCAAATTGTATACGGGGTGTATTATAAATCGGTACACTTCACATTGTATACAGGGTGTACTATGCATCGGTACACGTCACATTGTATACAGGGTGTACTATGCATCGGTACACGTCAAATTGTATACGGGGTGTATTATAAATCGGTACACTTCACATTGTATACAGGGTGTACTATGCATCGGTACACGTCACATTGTATACAGGGTGTACTATGCATCGGTACACGTCAAATTGTATACGGGGTGTATTATAAATCGGTACACTTCACATTGTATACAGGGTGTACTATGCATCGGTACACGTCACATTGTATACAGGGTGTACTATGCATCGGTACACGTCAAATTGTATACGGGGTGTATTATAAATCGGTACACTTCACATTGTATACAGGGTGTACTATGCATCGGTACACGTCACATTGTATACAGGGTGTACTATGCATCGGTACACGTCAAATTGTATACGGGGTGTATTATAAATCGGTACACTTCACATTGTATACAGGGTGTACTATGCATCGGTACACGTCACATTGTATACAGGGTGTACTATGCATCGGTACACGTCAAATTGTATACGGGGTGTATTATAAATCGGTACACTTCACATTGTATACAGGGTGTACTATGCATCGGTACACGTCACATTGTATACAGGGTGTACTATGCATCGGTACACGTCAAATTGTATACGGGGTGTATTATAAATCGGTACACTTCACATTGTATACAGGGTGTACTATGCATCGGTACACGTCACATTGTATACAGGGTGTACTATGCATCGGTACACGTCAAATTGTATACGGGGTGTATTATAAATCGGTACACTTCACATTGTATATAGAGTGTACTATACATAGGAGCACGTCACCTTGTATACAGGATGTACTATGCATCGGTACACGTCAAATTGTATACGGGGTGTATTATAAATCGGTACACTTCGCATTGTATACAGGGTGTACTATGCATCGGTACACGTCACATTGTATACAGGGTGTACTATGCATCGGTACACGTCAAATTGTATACGGGGTGTATCGGTACACTTCACATTGTATACAGGGTGTACTATACATAGGAACACGTCACCTTGTATACAGGGTGTATTACAGAAAATTATACGTCACCTCGTATACAGGGTGTATCGTACATAGTACTCACTGTCGGAGGCGGCGGGGTCCCTGTGCGCGGGATGCGTGTCGGGTCGCGCGGCGTCGGGCGGCGGCGCGCGCGGGCGCGGCACGCTGACGAGCAGAGTGCGCGCGTTGTATCGTACATAGTACTCACTGTCGGAGGCGGCGGGGTCCCTGTGCGCGGGATGCGTGTCGGGTCGCGCGGCGTCGGGCGGCGGCGCGCGCGGGCGCGGCACGCTGACGAGCAGAGTGCGCGCGTTGCGGCACACGTCCCCGCGCAGCGCGCGCAGCAGCGGCACGCCCGACACGCGCGCCGCGTGCGCCCCGCCCGTACCCGCGCGCTCCGCCACCGCCATGCACGTCTGTCCACAAACAGAACAGTTCAATATACGAGTGCTGATATGCCAGGCTATCGATGCAGATTGCGAGGCGGGCCGGGTAATTTTTTAATTTTGTTTTGGATTTATATAAAAATTATTATTAACGGAATTGATAATAATACAAAATCATATCATTGATGTCGATTCTGTTGTGCATTTTCCTAAAACTTAATTTCTCATTCCTAAAAGATATACTATGCCTTGCTTTAAGGTTTAAATGACAAGGATAGCTATAACTTTCGAGCTGTCAAATTTAGTTAAGTTTTAAAAAGTGAAAAACGAAGTCGACACTCTGGACTAAAAAAAATCACATTACATACTTGATCATTCAATCTATACACAACGCAATTTTTTTTTTAAATTCAACTCTAAGTCACCCTGTATACAAAATTATTAGACTAAACTTAGAATCACCAATTCTTGTGTAGGAGTTTTAAGGCCGCCCGAAGACGTTTTCAAGGAGTAATAGACTTTATACAATCGTTATTCAAAGATACGAAAAGTTCATGTAAGTATAACAAAAAATGCACACAAGTCAAATCGAACAATGTGTTACCTTCTCCTGCTCGGCCTTCTCGGCGTGCGTGTCGCAGGCCACACGCAGCAGGTACACGGCCAGCGCCAGCACGTGGTCGGGCGGCGCGTGCGGCGCGTGCGTGTCGCCGCGTCTGCAACACAAGCACGCAACGTCCTATACTCTGTGTGTCCACCAGTTACACACGTCATCACATCCTGTGGCAGTGCCACGATTACGCTAACGAGCGTACGGTACTCCTGGGTGCATTAGTGCGGCCTGATGCAGTAGAGGGAACGATATACTAGGAACACCTTGTACACGGCGCGGCCAACTTCAGGCGTCGCTCGAAGCTGGCATTACTATAGGCGTAAGGAGGAGTATTCGAATTGGGACGAGGGGGATTGGAAGCGGTACCCAGCCGGGGTGGAGCTGGCCGGCGATGAAGTCCGTTTTGTTGCTAGCATGTCCTAGAAAGGGGACAGTGCCGGGACAGAAGCGTAGGTAATCTGTAGATGGATGAGCCACCCGAGTAGTGCATCCATTAGCGACACGGTGTATAGGACCATGGGAAAGTTGGAGGGTTGTCCAGAACAGTACGCACAGCGGTATGTGTCTCTGAACTTAGGCTCAGCCAACGACTCGACAGATCCTAGTACAGTCCGACACTAATACATTGAGGATAGCCACCTTTTTTTAAAGTTAGAAGGTTTTGTTCTTAGGAAACTATAGATTTTATTTTGAACAAAAAAAACTTTAAATTGTATTTGAATGGCATACATGGACTCAATGTTGTGGCTACTGACGCTTGATAAAAATTGTATGGAAAAGTTTTTTGAATTTTTGCAAAATCTTAAGATTTGATTTGATGTTACTTTAGGAAAGGTAAAAAAATACTGTTGGAAAATAGAGTCGATTGAGACCAATTTGTTTTTTTGACTAATATAATTTTTTAGGCTGACAGTACAATTTTTCTTAAATCCAAAAATGCATTTGTAAAATGAATCTATAGTTTTCTAATAACAAAATAAAAGGAAGCTGCCTTGACTGAGATAAAATTTTGCCCCACCCTATACAGGAACTACCTTGCTACTTGCAGACAACTTCAGAGGAACATAGATTGCCTGATTATTGTACTGGGTACCCACGATACTGATTTTATAAATGGTTTTTTGTATTTTAAGTATTAGTCCAATCTTATTATTATATTTTGACAGCATCTGTGGCGCAATGGGCGAAGGTCCACCTGGGACGCAGAAGTTTGTGGGTTCGATTTCCGTTGCGGGACAAATGTTTGCATGTTTTGCATCAATCATGTGGTTCCCATAACACAAGCTCTGCTTAGTTTGGGGCTACATGATGCTGTGTGATAATCCACCATTTATTATTATTATTATGTTTAATTTGTTTAAGTTTGGTATGTGTTATCGCTTTTTTAATATCCGAAATATAGGTACAGTTTCAAGTGGTAACTTTTACTCAATGCCCGGGGTACTGTGGCTTTGGTTGCCCAGCACCTATATCATCTTAGTAAGAATCAGACACATAATGTTTTATTTACAAAAGAGTATGGTTGTAAAAGTCGGCGTTACACACAAGAAATACATGATCAATACGCGTGGGGCTGTCGGTCGTAACGGGCGCGCTATACAAAAGATTGCAACATACATACTTATGCAAATACAAATACAAATAAATTGAAAAAAAAAAGAAAACAACACAGTAGTTACAGTAAGCGGATTTCACTTTCAAAAACAAATATGTATGCGGTGCAGCACGGTGACACGCTCTGCCTCACGTGCCTCTATGTGTCAAGCCACGCCGTGGTTTGTCTATGGCTGTGCGTGGAAGCCTGGCTCAGTCGGGCGTGTGTTCCACCCTCCAACCTGACTCTGCTGCGACAAGTGCGGCACGTACCTGTGTACGCCGCGGTGCAGCACGGCGGCGAGGGCCCCGTGCAGCACGCCCGAGGCGCAGAGCGCGCGCGGGTCGCCGGCGCCGCCGGGCGGGGCGCGCGCCGCCCGCAGCGGGGGCCACAGCGCGCCCCCACCTCCACCCCCGCCCCCGCCCCCGGCCCCCACACCCTCCGCCTTCTGCTTCTCGCGCATGCTGCAACGAACACACGTATACAATACCCATTACGTGTCTATGTCGCTACAAAGCTGGCTGCAACTAGACAAGTAAAGTCCGCGCCGCGACTCAACTCCGACGGCAAATGGGTACCACTCGATCCCGATTGATTTTGATTTGATTGCAGCGATTTTGACTGCGAAATGTCTGGAATAAGACCTCTCAGACCAGAAGAGCATAATCATTGTAAATAAAAACAAAACAAAAATATTTCTTATAATGACCACAGTTCTGCGATAGCAGCGTCCCGTTTATCGGTCATGAGTCGTGGCGCGGTCTCTAGTTCCTATATTTGGGTCGTCTCGTTTGCCACGCCTAACTTCAGGGGGACATAGATCCGTTATGATTATGATTATTGTACATAGTTCGGCGAGCCGCTTTTGATGTAAATAGTAGTATTAACGTAGATAATAAACATTATGAGAGAAAGAAGATGCATTCCACAGGCTAATATAGATTTTATGCTAATCATTTCCAACAATGATCCATTTTGACAATTTAAATAAAAAACACAGTTTTATTCATCATTTTTTAATATAATAGCTCAGTGCACCAAACTAACTGAATTTTAAAGTAAGTCGTTGATGCCTTAAAAAAGTATTTTATGCGCTTTTACAAATTCAAGTACACATTCTAATATGATGCCCTGACACTACCCAAATGAAATTTCCAGGGTTACTTCTCCATGAAAGGTAATAGTTTTTAATAAATTCTAAAAAAAAATATTTACGTGCCATTCCAAATCTAGAGGCCTTTTAAGTTTTTAGAAAAATTTAAGTTTGCAGCTTTTTTTCGTAAATACTATTTTTACATGATTAAAAAAAAATACTGCTACACTTGCGATATCCAGCCTAAAATAGGATTTCATCCAACATTTCTTAAAAATCAGTTTAACTTTAGATTAACATAGGGTTTAACATAGGGGTCAAATCCAGAGGCATTGAGGCCCCCACCACTTTGATCCTGCCACCGTTGATCCATACCTCCGGTCACACCCTGTATAGAACTGTTACCAACCCATATGTTATGACGCATTAAATAGCTTTGACTTAAAATTTTAATACCTTTAAGTTTTTACTTTTTTAACTCATTAAGCTATTTGTTTTCAATATAAAATAAAACTAGACAGGAATTTATAGAATTTATAGTTATTTATATATAATATTTTTAATTTTATAGGCATTCTAAATTTGACTAAGGTATTACAAAATATGTTGTGAAAAAGACCATACTCAAATTAAAAACTTATTCGGGGAAATATTTAACTAAACGTGAAAAGAAAATTTAACACGCAAACGTAGTTGCAAGCGGGTCAGCTAGTCTAAAATAAAATAAAATTAAACATGTTATGCGGCGGGCTCAACTGGCTGTCAAGGAAGTTGCGAGTCTGGTTCCAACCTAACAATCTTAATCTCAGTCGGGTTATGGACAAACCCGACTGAGGCTGAGATAATAATAAATAATGCGGGACATAATCACGGTAATTCATAATAATTTATTGGTAAAATAACAGGACATTGGTTTAGATCAAAAACAGGGTCTAGTATTAATGTAATGGGCCCTTACTTACTAAATAATGTTCGCTTCAGCTGCCTAAACTAGACTAAAAAGCCTGTAATATAGGCAGTTATGCTCCTCCGGACATAAAATAAATTATAAACATTACATTTAAGGTAAAGATTGATATACGGTCCCAATTTATTAATAACATGTGAGTGTGAACAATATAAAAATGTGTTATTTAAAATAGCTAATTAAATCGAGAAAAAACAGTAAAACTAATAAAGAATAATGAGATGTTGCTTAAACCTTCTGCGCTTCTATATGTTAAAGTATTTTCCATACAAAATAGTTTCGATGTGTCACATGTGCGAGGCGGCCTATGCCAATATTTCTGGATTTAAAGGGCCTTATCATACTAGGGGATTGCGAGCGTTACAGAGCGCAGCGGGCGAGCAACGAATACGTAGCGCGACTGATAATGGATCCTCACAAACTCGTCGATGCTTTAGTTTTTGTCGCCGGCGTCATCGAAGTAACAAATTCAACAGCAGTTTTTCCTCGTCCGAATCCATTTTGTTACTGAGTGTATTGGACGTCGATAACTCGCTACAAGCACGCGACGAAAACGTTGAGTATCTGCAACGCGTTCGCGACGTTCTCGCTGTGCGACCGCGGCGTGTTCGCGACGCATTCCCTGCGCGCAAACCGCTCGGCTAAGGCCCTTATAGATCCAAATACTAAGTTAAATATGGAGCATGTCATGGTAAATGAATAGTGTTGGTGTTAGTTAGATAGCAGTACTCACAAGGCAGTATATCTCTCCATGGAGGCGTGAAAGTCCCTCCTGTGAACAGCGCGGCGCAGCACGTGCAGCGGGTCGTAGTACTGCTGCCACACCACGCCGCGCGGCACGAACAGACCCTGCTCCAGGTTCTCAGAGCCCTTGGGCGGCGGACGGTACGTCGACAGCTACAAAATAACAATTAAATACCTGTATTTGATACCGATTTGCTACAATAATGCGCGGTTTATTAAGCACTGTTGGGGCTTCAAAACGGAAAACGCCAATCCCTTGTTGTTAAAATGATTTTATACATACAGTTTACAATTAAACAATGAAAATTCGAAATATCTTTTTTTAACGGTGTTTTATCGCTGTAACGAACGTTGATTGTCTTTTTTCGATATACGTCATCAAAATTCTGCAAAGTAATGCCGGCTGTCATCTGTCAGATTGACGCCGACATGACAGTGAGAGCTCTTGATTATTTGAATTGTTGTGGCTTCCATAGCGCTGCTCCAACAAGCACGATGCTACGATCTGCTGGTTTGGGTCGCTAAAATACCTTATTTATTTTAATTGTATCGAAGACTCCAATAAGGTTTACTTAAGCAGCAAATTAGCATACAAAGAATTGCAAAGGGTGGTCTCAATCAACCAGCAATCCAGTAATACAAAGAGAGCATACCTCCTTGAGCACCTGCTCAAAGTTCCTGGTGTGCGCGTTCCCAGATCGTTCCGGCATCAGCTCGAGGAGTTGCGAGTGCGTCTTGTCGCCGGCCGCCAGCAGAGTGCTCACTTCCAGCCGCGACTGGGTCAGCTCGTCGTTACCTGAATCAATATTAACGCTTTGAGTGCTGAATAGCACACTGCCGTACCTTGTGTAGCATGTGATCGAGGCCAGCGGTCAACGTGTTGAGTGATAACAGAGGAGGCAGGAATAACAGCTCCCCGGGACGTTTTATGCTCGTTTGTCGCCAAAATATTATGCCCTGGGAGTATCAGAACTTGCGAATATATATCTATTTATTAATGTTAAATCCAAAATCTAAGGATGTTTTTTTCAAATTTATATTTATAAGCAGAAAACTTCTGTTTTAATATCATACATTGTATATTTTTTATGTATCCGAACTTATAACTTGATGAAACATAACTTCCACTGTAAAAACTTAAACCATAGGGTTTGTCTCAGTGCCCGCACTAACAGCGTATCGAACAAAGCATTAAACAAAACTTATTAGCTACTTAAATTTTATTCTAAATCCTGAACCTACTTAGGTCCAGTGTACCACGACACAAAAGGGACGGTAAATGGTAATCATTATTTAAAATAACAAACAGTAGCTGAGATAGCTTATAAAACTGTGTAAAAGTATGTTTATCGATGGTGATAATACGATACCGTGAGAAAAATGTCTTTATCAGCCGACTACTTAACAAAAAGTAATAATTTCATTTAAAAACCCGACATTTAAACAAATAATATTATTGGTATTTTATCTTCAAATTACATGGGACCAAACGGGAAGTATACAAGTATACGCAACCGAAAAAAGGGTTTTTCTAATCTGTTCATAAATGACGGAGTTATGAGGTAAACATAGGGTTCGAAATTATCAAGATAATTATCGCATAATTATCTGACAATTTATCGAATAATTAAGTGAAATTAAGGGAGTTTTTCTTGTAAGGGGATTAGGTGAATCCCCTCGAAGCATTTAGATAGACGCAAGTACGGAAATATACGTTCGCATACACTTCACTCTTATAAGTGCAATTTTTTGTTATTATCGACCGATAATTATCCGTTGGTTATTTATTATTACAAATAATTATCATTGGTAATTACCCTTTCGAACCCTGAGTAAACATAAAAAATACAAACAAATTTAGCAACTCCTTCCGTTTTTTTTTAAATTTGTTAATAAAATAAAAATATAAATAGGTAAGCAGTGAATGTGTTTTGGTTCCAGCACTTACCAAGATTAGTCCTAGAGGAGACCAGGATAGCGAGGAATGTGAGGAGACCCTCCACCATCGCGTCCTGTTCAGCCGCGCGGGACGGCGACATGGGCAGCATACTCAGCCATTCTCGGACTCCGAACCTGACATTCAATAACATATTATTTGTTATACATAGGCGCTGATATATGTTATTTGTCAGTACACTTTAAATATCTGTCCAGTCTATTTTTGAAAGATGGAACACTAACTACCTTCTCTCAAAGTTGAGCAAAATGTGAAATGAAATGAAATGATAGTATTTATTTGCATAAATATAGGTTCACAATGATGGTTTTACAATAGAGTATCACTATATTTGATGATTTGACTTGTTACTTGATAGTTATGTGCTTTTTTAATTTGGATAGGTAGCCGCTTAGTAGCATGTTCTGGGGAAGCATAGTGTACTCGTAGTTTCTGATACTCATGAGTCATATGACACAGGAGAGAACTATTGAGAGCTCTTGTTGGGGTGTTATTTTATGTTATGGTCGCACGGTATCAACGTATAAATAAAAAAAATTAAACGTATAATAAATAAACGGTATAAATTCAGTAGCAAAAAACAGCGCATGCTTTACCGGCGATTTAGAGTAGTCCTACGATCTCTTAATGTATAAAATTGAGTTACTAGCTTTCGACCGCCGCGCCGTTTCACTTGCATGGTATCCGGAAATTAGCCGATATGTTACAGGTCTAAAACTGCAAAACCGCTGTAAAACCGTTCAATCCGTATTATAGTTTTGGCGTGCAGGAGGAACAAACATTTCACAAACTTTCTCCTTTGCAAACTGGAGGGTGAGGAAGAATCGAGCTGGTGGCTGAGCTGGGTGCCTAGTACGAGTTTTTTACCAGCTCAATCGCGATTTCGTTAACGCAAATTTCTAACGAATCAAGGAAGACGCGTGGCATCATTGACCAGGTACAACCATACCGGCTGCGCTGGCCCGGCCAAGTGCTACGAATGGAGAAGGATCGGGCAGCATCACGGGCTTTCCTGGGGGTGCCGGTCGGCTGACGACCAGGCGGGCGGCCCAGATACCAGTGGAAAGACGAAGTCGAGAAGGACCAACATTTGATTCTTGAATCTTGTAAACTCACATATCGATGCACATATCCATGAACTGATCAGCTGGTAGATGAGCGGCGCACACTTGCAGCCAGTAGATGTCCATGTCGACCATGGAGTTGCAGAAGTTAGCCTGGATGTACGTCATCGCCTGCCCTTTGATCTGGAGCCCGTTGCGCACCCAAACACCCGCCAGAATCTCGTAGAACAAGCTCTGTCAACAACATTAGAATATTTTATAAAAAAAAATCACTAAGAAAGTTAACCTAAGCTGTCCTACTACTGCTAGACAAAGGTCTCCCCCATCTCATTCCACTACTTACGATCGTTTCCTGCCTTACACCAGTCAGTACGAAAGGCATCGATACCGTTTACTAATATAACGTTTTTTTTTATTTACGTATACTTAAATGCACATCAAACAAATGTTCCAAAAGTATGGCTTAATGCTTGCAGCATATTTTTACACGTTGATAATTTTTATATACATTAATACGTTGACCGTAGTTATGTTTTCAGCACACAAAGCGAGAGAAATGGGAAATAATGATAATACTATACGGTCCAAAAAAAGGGAGGCCTATGCTCAGCAGTGGGCCGAAAATGGCTACAATAATGATGGTGATGATACATTTTTAACAGGATTATCAGAAGATATAAGATTCAGAATTAAGAATTAGCATACCTAATTTATGCCGTGAAGTCAAATATCTATAACGTTAAGTACCTAACTACCTACCTAAATATTTACAAATGAAGCTCTTGTAATATGCAAAAAATATACGAAATGTGTCCTACAAACATTTTTTCGCCGTTACAAAAGTTGACAAACACGACATACCACAACAAGCGAGGTAACATCCCAGGATTGCAGCCAACATCAACAAACAATGTAAAACGAGCCATTATTTTATTGTTTTGTTATTGAACCGAAACTGTATAAAAACACGCAATCATGTGCAAAACGACCATTCATTCTTATGTGAAGCATGAACGGATCCTACAAATAGTTATTAGATACGTAAATAAATAAATTCTTGCTCAATTTAAGAAACAATTGTTGCTAAATTTAACGTACAACTCTCCAAGACATTATTATATAACAAATGCAATTCAAGTTCAACAAATTTCCAGCAAACTAGATTCTTACAAATTCTTCAACTTCATGACTAAATTAGGATACATATGTTAAAATATGCAGGAATCCATTGCTACCCTTATTCAACCCCAGGCTGGCAAAAAACGAAACCCAAAACCCAACTAAATAGAAAGTAGGTACATTCACAGTGTTAGTCGATCAACAGCAGTGGGGCAATTTGCTGAAATTGTGTTGCCAACTTTTAGGTTTTGCTTAATTTCTGTTTTTATATTACTAGCACGTGCCCTCTGATCTGGTCTATGTAAGAATTAAATCAGCATAGAAGTATAATACATAAATTCTAGGTCCCGAAAATACGAGTAACGTTCAAAGTTTTGTCTGAATCGTGTCAGTTAATTAATAATCTTTTATTTCATATATACCAACATCCCAAGAATGCTTTCGTTTTAATTTCATAATGCAGAAAATGAATACCCGTTTCTGACATAATATTATTTTGAAAAAAATAATTGAAATCTTTGTAGCAACTGAAATAATGTTTACCCAGCACCGCCTCTAGATATATTTTTACAAATGATTCACATACGGTATCCAACTAAATCAATATCATTGTTATGATTATACAGTTATAAAGATCGGTATTGCTTATTCAATTAACGCCGAGTTCAATGGGAATATTTTGATGAACAAAGATTGTGGTAGTTTTTTCTTGCGTTGGGCACACCAAGACCTCGAGCTCGGTATGTCAGTTAGCGAAACTCCGCCATGAAGGTCCGACGCGTGCGCTTTTTGTTTTTATACGCGCTCGCGGCGACTGCGCACGCGCTAGTCGACGATGTTATAGACGTGTTAAAGCTAACCAAAGAAGTAGGGGAAGAGGTGCTAGCCTCCTGGGATTTGATAGGGAAACCTTTCAACGTGTCGGCCGGTGTAGCGTTGCCGATCATTCGGAGACGCGAGAGGGAGATTTTGGAGCGTCTAGCGGGGGTTACGAGGGCGATCAGAAGGGTGGAATTGGACGTGGAAAAGGTGGGGGCAGTGGCTGTATTCCTGGCGAAGAACCGCGGGAGGGGGACGCGGGTGGAGCTAAGGTTGCACGAGTTGTCGGATTTGCTGGGGAGGGTAGCGACAGCTGATCGGGTTATGAGGGAGTACGTGGGGCTGCAGGAGGAGTTAGAGAGGAGTACGCTGGAGAACTTCGCGCAGTGGTGTGTTTCGCCAGAGCTCGGGGCACTACCAGGACTGATAGAGAGAATACACACGCTTATCGTCCCGCCGCACAAGGAGCTTTTCGGAAGGGGGTTGCTTTCAATGATATTGGAAGATCTATTACAGGTTTGTTGTTGGCATTAAACTTGAAATTTACGAATGAAATAGTGTAACAGTATGTGTCAAACAAAAGACTCGTCACAATAAGACCTACCCACAACATGCTGTCAATGACGAATGTAATCCGGTACAGGCTCACAATGAGTCAACGATCTGCTCAGTTTCGTTTCCTTGTTTTATATATTCAGGTTAAATTACAGTTATTTTTCTAAGGTTAAAGTGAATCGATGATTTTGTAATTTAGTAAACTTACTACTAATAAATACGAATGCTACCAAAGAGCCCATGATTTTGCTCTATTACGGAATAAATCGCCTCCGTTTTTCTAACCGAAAATAGATGAATTAGTTATTTATATCAAATCAAAATATATATTTTTGTATACTTTTCCTGTAACTGACAAAGGAAGTAATACAACGCTAGTTATAGCGTTGCGCATGATGGATGTGCTGTAAGTTAATAACACTTTTTTATGTATCGAATAGTAAAAAACCAAGTCTTAGTCCAACATATTTGAGAAAACACTTATACCATTAAAATATCCAACGTAAGTGTTCTACAATCATTCTGTAAGCATTTCCATAAAACCACAGATGCGATAATCACGGTAATAAAACTAAGTAGGTAGGTATCTCAGAAAGGCCAGGGCATTTTTAACTGTTGATATGAGTCATAGGGTCAAGCAACTTTGATTGGGTGGCAGACGGCTCGACTGTCGCTGGTTTGTCCTTGATAAGCGATTCATGACAGCATGATTAGCACATGTCACCAGTGTAAGAGGAGCTCTCACACCCTACCCAGTTAAATTGTGTAAATCAGTATTTTAGGGTCAGAAACTGGGAAGCAAAGTGGTCCAAGAGAAGGTTAAGATAATAAAGCCTACTATAATGAGGCCAATATAATGGCCAAATTAAAGAATGATTACAATTATCTATATAATTATAGTTTTTCAGTAACATAATTTTTATACATATAAATCAGTTATAAGATCCGTAGCGATTTTGATTTATACTACCAATAATAATACCATTCATAGTTGCAGTTGAATTTCAAAAGGGTCTAACTCTAAACTGTCTAAAAATTTGAGATGTGACATGTTTGTTCCTCATTCACGCCAAAACTATTTAATACCGTATCTAGCTGAAGTTTACACATAATGTGACGTGTAACGCTTCGTTTTCCCTTGAAAAACTGTCAAATTTTCGACGCCTTGTTGATAACTTTTGATAGTTTTTCAAGGGAAAACGAAGCGTCATCGATTACGGTATAACATAGGATATATATCCATGGATAGACTACATTTAAAAGCTTTAAGGAAACCGCGGACGGAAGCTAGTACCATATATTTTGTGACTCAAATAAATGTTTCTTTATCTTTACTTTAATATGTTTCAAACGGTCTCACAGTAGTATAAAGGAGCATAATTTACACAACAAAAACACAAAAATTATTACACTTTTTTTGATTTTTCGCCTATAATGTGCTAGCGACCCGCCCCGGTTTTGCACGGCTGCAAGTTATACATTAAACCTTTCTCTTGAATTACTCTATCTATTAAAAACCGCACCCAAATCCGTTGCGTAGTTTTAAAGATCTAAGCACACATATTGACAGACAGACAGTGAGAAGCGACTTTGTTTTATATTATGTAGTGATTGTATTGTTTTCTGTATCTTTCATTTTATATTTTTAAAACGGTTTCATAGTAGTATAAAAACTTTACACATATTTTTTAGTTTTTGCCTATACTATAACTTATTGTATTGTGTAGTACTGTCTAAATACAGATAAAAGACAGTATACTATACAATACAACGACAAGGTAGGAGCTTGATAGTTATTCCACGAAACGACATCAGTGGCGAAGTGTCTGTTACGTATGATTGCATTAACAATGGTACCGGTTCTCATGTTCGCAAAGTAATGGTCCTGTAATGTAATCGTTCAAAAACAGCCACTGTGTGATTTTTCAAACGTGTTTGTTTGTCACGCATGAGTATCATAGTACTATTAGCTCTGTATATTGGTATTCGAGCCGATGGCGCTCATTAGGGGAGGCCTATATCACGCGGTGGACTGCTATAGGGTGATGATGATGATATTAGTGATAGCATAGGAGTGGGCGAAGGCCCGCCTAAGACGCAGAAGGTAGCGGGTTCTTTACCCGCCGCGAGACAAAGTCAACTACTGGACATATGCCTCCTCTATAAGACAGGGGATATGCCCATAATCTCCTCGCTGGGTATGCGGGTTGGGTATCGCAGAGCACAACTGCTCGCACTGTGCATGCTGCTGCCCGTTGGCGGCCACGTGTAGCTATGCCAATGTAAGGCTTCGCTATGCCGCAATTAGCCAGCCGCCATCCAGAGCCCACGTTCGTTAGTCAACCGGGTGCACCACGGGCAGGTGAGGTCGGCTTTGGTCCCGAAGATGGAGGTTGAAACCCCTTTTACCGCATTTTTTATATGATTTGCAAACATTAAAAATTATAAATAAAATAATAAAATATTTTTCTCGGGTCAAAAAATTTACAAGTAGTATATCAGTCAAATGGTTCCCAAAATACAAGTTTTGCTTAGTTTGGGGCTAGATAAAGCTGTATAATAACGTCCAGCATTATTATTATGTTTCTTTTATTGTACTCCTAACATTGTATGTGTATATGTAATATTCCTGATATCAATGACACAGCTACAAATTCAAGTTAACATTCTGGGGTAAGGCGTACTGGGATCATTACGAAACGCATAAAGGATTCTATTCACCATTCTTTTGCAATTCCAGTCTTGTCAACAAAGTCACAACAACCTCTTGTTAAAGTGTTCACATAATATGGACGATAGACACATCAATAGATGACGGGGAGCAAATGTAGGAAAAATTCGCTCTCCGTTCACACTACCAACGATCTATCAACGCGACACACGACAGCATTTAAAAACATTTGTTTCAGTTATCGGTATTATTATGTGTTGAGTAGGAACTAAGTAGCTTTATTTGTCTTAGTCTTGTTCCTAAACTGTAATGTTCCGAAATAAATGTTTATCTATATATCTATCAGATCACAAACGTGACATGACAACCAAGGGTGGATGCACGAGCGAACAGATCAATAACTTATCTCCCCTCGCGGGATGTCAGACAGTGCATTACGAATACATTGTGTGGGCACACCAATCATATCATATAGGGAATATTTACGAAAAAACCATTTGAGTAAATACATGATTACTAAAGAAACGTAACTTTTGAAGTAAAACAAAAAATCATGGCAAAATATAAAGCAGTTTTTAGCCGGAGGTGAGGAGTAAGTCGAATAGCGAACGAAGCGAATCTGGCACTTTCCTAATTTTCATCCAAGAAGTATAATGATAACAGTCATAAGTCAATATGTATTGTAATATAGGTAATTGGGAAAACTCAAAAAGAAAAAAAAAAAGTCAAAAAGTCTCAAAAATAAGTAACCTTAGTGTAGGTATATGAACCTTTCGTGATTTGTATTGTTTAATTTACAACATTAAACAAATAATAAAACCCAACACGCATACACATACCGAAATGACTCCACTAGGATTCTGCACACTTTGAACTGAACTTGAGGACGCAAAATACTAAATACAGGCAAACTACAACGAGGTGTCTGTATTTTATTAGTATTAAAAATAATTAAAGTAAATTAGTAAGTATTTTCATTAGACGCGAATTATGATTGCACACTGTGTTATCAGGATTTCAAAACGCACTGTATGGTGTTATGGATAATTTTTGTATTAGAATAAAAAAAAGTCATAAGACGCGGACGTCGTCGCCCTATGAAATTAAGCCATAGGGCGCGGATGTCGTCGCCCTATGACTTTTCATGTCTGTTTTGGGCCTAAGGTCGTAGATTCGACGTGGCATAGAATAGTTCTTTGGTACCGGGCGTGTTGATTGGGTTAAATGAGGCCGTTTTCGTGTCACGGTTCATTCTTGGCTAGGTCAGCGTCGGCTTCTAAACCAATGTAGTGGCAGTAAGTTAATAGAACAGGGTAGATAGGCTATATATATATATATGTACAATTGTACATAAACTTCCAAAAATCACTAGGTTGAGTACAAGAAGATTTAAAACTTTAATTTTATTGCGGGAACTTATATAATTGGCCTTCCTGTATGTGTGAGCTTTAGGTAATAAGTTACAGTAACAGTTACGTATCTAGCGGTCTGTTTTACAATGTGTTCAATGCAGATACTTATAAAACTAAGCTATCTTCAACGCGTTATTCTCCACATTTCGCCTCCGTCACCAACTTTGAGAGTTCACTTTTTGAGTTCAATGGCAACAAATACAATAATATAAGTTTTATAAGAATGCAGTAAGGCTTTGCATACGCACTTTACTCAAAGGATATAGATGGTTAGCGAAATTTGAGGGACTTATTCCCAGCAGTAGGACGATGCAGGTTGAAAAAAAAAGTTTTCGCATTTATAACAAGTAGGATATCTAAAGAGATCCATTGGACATAAGAACGTGACTATGTTTTTGTATTTATAGAGAAACGGGGTAGAAAAAGCAAGAGAAAAATTCACATACCTGGCCCTACCTATGGAATATTCAATAACGCAATATGCTTGGAAAAACCCCTTTCATCTATCATTCGAAAACGCTATTTTCCTGCTATAGAATTGTATTTTTAAGGATCGAACATAAATATTTACATAATACTAGCAGTACTAGTTTGAAACAAGTTTAGGATCACCTGACAAAAGTGTCGATTCTGTTGTTCACTTTTCTAAACTTAACTAAATTTGGCAGCTTTAAAGTTATAGCTATCCTTGTCATTTACATCTAAAAGAAAGGGATAGTATCACTTTTAGGAATGTCAAATTAAGTTTAGTTCAGGAAAATGCACAACAGAATTGACATCAATATTTGCGTAAGTAATTTTGATAATTTTAGGCCATCGTAAACAATGGCACTTTAAGACAGAGATAATTAAAGTTAACCAACAGATTAAAGAATATTTGGCCTAATGTTTAACTCAATAACATAAGAAACTAATGGCTGTCCCGCGACTTTTTTTTTGAGCGTACAGGTTTATCCCCTCTGCATTCCTCTAGGCTGAATTTACATTATGTAGGGAACATACTCTCCAAAATTCAAGTCCCTATGACTTACGGCTTAGGCTGTGCATACATTATCAGCGAGTTTGCAAAATTTTAACAAGTAGGTACATCGAACAAATTAATCATTCGATTGATCTGGGTACACTTTGTGCGTAGCTCAACTTACGGATTACTGTACAGTTACTAGCCGAGCTTTATACCGGTTTTGCGAAAGGCCTACATGGAAGAGTTCAGTCAAAATACAGAAAAGAAGGTTTATAATCTTGTTTGTCCTATATGTAAAGCTATACTGCATTGTTATTGCATGGGTCAAGCAACCTACAAATATTAAAAGGCATTTAGATGTCCTTCGAACATTTTATGGATCCAAACCAGTTCCATTCTGCATTTATCTAGATTCCAAGATTTCTCAGTTCAGAGCGGACGGGCATATGAACAACACAGATTGTGTAATTGTTACTACGAATGAGTTCTTAACAAATGGCAACGATATATTATAACGAGCACAGACCCGACAAATAAATGGACGGTTACCCTCAAAGATACACACAACAATCTAACTAGCAAAACACATCATATCCCTTTTGCAACTAGTAATTCGTACTTCCGCACCTGGTTTACAGTAAACGAATATCAATCTTATTGCAATAATACTAAGGCTCAACTCGAAGGAAACCTTTTCAATATCAACCGCTCATCGAATGCTTTCACAAGTTAATAAGGTGAGGGAGAGATAAGGAAGTAACTGCGTTTAAACAGAATATCGATTAAAATACATTCTCTAAAATATCTCAACAAACAAGATGTAGAAATCACGGAGGCATGAAAACAGTGACGAGCCACATTGCGCGGGAGTCGACAGCTGACACCGCAGCAAATGAGCGAATAATAATAAAACACACAATATGCGCGCACGCACTCGACGCAGGCCATTAAACGTTCTGTTCCGTTGGAATAAGTGCTGCGACACTTGCAGCGCACATGTTCGACTAAGTTAACAGTACTCACATGCTGGTTGATAGGGATGTTGTAGTTTGACTGGAATAAATTAATTAATGTATCGATAATTTTCATTCCCGTATACATTGTGAGCATTTATCATTTTTAACCGACTTCTAAAAGGAGGAGGTTCTCAGTTCGTCGAACTTTTTTTTGTAACGATTATGAACAAAATCGATATGTATACATTTCGATGTGTGTGTATATTATATTTCTTATGGACTCCCAAACAGCTGGACCGATTTTGATGAAATTTTTAGGCAATCTTCAAAGTAGCCCAGCTAGAAATACTGTGAAGTTTAGTAGTGATCAGACAGTTTTTTTCCTACGCCAGAATTCATCTAACTATAGATAATTAGTGCTACCCGTGTGATTCCGGAGAGGGTCGCTATTTGTACTCAGCAAATATGGTTCCATATATAAATGACAAGCTATGCATACTAAATCAAAATAGGAGACAAAACGGCCTCCAGTCCCCAAATAGAAGTGAAGGTATCGATAAGTGATTGCATCGATAGTGGGCATCACTAGGGCGACCCCACTCGGCAGCCGCACGGCCCTCGCGCCGCGTCCGCAGTGCGCCTCCGGCCGTCGCGAACAGTTCACATCTCACAATGAGGTTAGCGGCGCTATTCGCGCTGTTGGCCCTCGGCCTCGCCAAGGATCTGAACCCAGTTGATAATTTACGTGAACACTTCTACAACTTAGAGAACGATCTGTGGAAGAATGTGACCGATCCCGGGTGGAGGGACAGCGGCTTCGGCGGGGACGTCGAGCTGACAAAGGCTTTCGTCGCTATAAACGATCAGATCGAAGCCCTGCCGTCGGCTTCCAGGCCGATATTCTCAGTTTGGCTGTGGAGCAAGGCCTCTGAGAAGCTGCAGATCATCGATGGACTGTACACGAACTTCGTAGAGTTTATAACGCGGCAGGCGGCGGCGGGCGGTGTGCCGGCGCCGGTGCGCGAGTGGCTCGACTTGGCCGAGGCTATCCTCATGGACCCCAAGTCATCGGTCGCTCACGCTGTGAGGAAACTCCACGATCTGATGGCGCACGGTGATCTGTTCAGGACCGCGCTACAGGTACACGGTCTTCATATTTACAGTGATCGAGCGATCCGAGCCAGCTTTGTCTTCAAGCCACAACAAAGGAAGTGCCCGCTCGTGTATTTGTCAATGTGATGTCAGTGACCGCGTTAATTATTGAAAAATTCGCGTCACTGGTTCATCTCCAGACGTACGGGGATACGAAAACATACAATAAAATATGTATATGTATGATTGTGTTGTGGCTTACCGGGCGAATTGCCTCATCGACAAAGTCACACTTTCGCTTCATCGCGGTATTTTTGCTGGCCTTCTTTTTATGAATCCAGTTTTAAGTATTACAATGATGTTATACCTTAGAATACTGATGATACGCTCATTAAATGATATCAGTTTCACTCAATAACGTTTCTACTTTCGAGTCAATCGTGGTATGTTTTATAAACATTCGATCAGCAAGCTTGATTATTGAGTAAACGAAGAGCGTACCTATTATTATTGTTTTATAATTATGCAAATTCTGGGTCCCTTTTCTCACATATAAACTACGTAGGTATACCTCGAAAACATATTTCGACGAAGACATTTTAGAAATAAATAAGTGCCTAATTTGCAACTGTACCTATACATAATTGTGTTTAACATGTAATTACATTTATCTTAATGTAAACAAAAATAGTCACATACTACTTGACCTTAATCTAGTTATCGGTGTAAACTGTAAATTAACAGACAGACCAATTTTATATCAATACTTATTCATATACCATTATTAAAACCTACAAGTATTTGTAGCGTCATTAGGTAAGTAGGCGCTTAGGTAACGGCATAGACACGATTTCTAAAGACATTTTATTGATCTAAGATATGATTGGTAACTGTAAAGGATCTATAATTGAATACATATTGATTGACTGACAATTGGATTATTTTGGCTTCGGAATGCTTTAGAAGTTTATATTTTCAGGAGGAAGTACAATCGGATGACTTCGAGTAGCGTAAATAAGTTGCTCATTCTATTCACACTAATATTATTAATGCGAAAGTTTGTGTGTGTGTGTGTGTGTGGTGAGTATATTGGTGTTCGCTTCACTCCAAAACGGCTGAACGGATTTGGATTAATCTTGAATTATACATAGTTTAAGACCTGGATTAACACATAGGCTACTTTTTACCCTGGTATCACGCGGGCGGAAGCTAGTGGAGATATATCTGTATATAAATATATACAGGACATCTCACACATGTCACATGATCACAAACTAGGCAAAGCTGTAACTAAATGCTTATAAAACACCCAACATAGAACAAACATGTTCACCACACAACTGTTTGTTCTGGGCGGGAATCGAATCCAGACGTACGGGGATACGAAAACATACAATAAAATATGTATATGTATGATTGTGTTGTGGCTTACCGGGCGAATTGCCTCATCGACAAAGTCACACTTTCGCTTCATCGCGGTATTTTTGCTGGCCTTCTTTTTATGAATCCAGTTTTAAGTATTACAATGATGTTATACCTTAGAATACTGATGATACGCTCATTAAATGATATCAGTTTCACTCAATAACGTTTCTACTTTCGAGTCAATCGTGGTATGTTTTATAAACATTCGATCAGCAAGCTTGATTATTGAGTAAACGAAGAGCGTACCTATTATTATTGTTTTATAATTATGCAAATTCTGGGTCCCTTTTCTCACATATAAACTACGTAGGTATACCTCGAAAACATATTTCGACGAAGACATTTTAGAAATAAATAAGTGCCTAATTTGCAACTGTACCTATACATAATTGTGTTTAACATGTAATTACATTTATCTTAATGTAAACAAAAATAGTCACATACTACTTGACCTTAATCTAGTTATCGGTGTAAACTGTAAATTAACAGACAGACCAATTTTATATCAATACTTATTCATATACCATTATTAAAACCTACAAGTATTTGTAGCGTCATTAGGTAAGTAGGCGCTTAGGTAACGGCATAGACACGATTTCTAAAGACATTTTATTGATCTAAGATATGATTGGTAACTGTAAAGGATCTATAATTGAATACATATTGATTGACTGACAATTGGATTATTTTGGCTTCGGAATGCTTTAGAAGTTTATATTTTCAGGAGGAAGTACAATCGGATGACTTCGAGTAGCGTAAATAAGTTGCTCATTCTATTCACACTAATATTATTAATGCGAAAGTTTGTGTGTGTGTGTGTGTGTGGTGAGTATATTGGTGTTCGCTTCACTCCAAAACGGCTGAACGGATTTGGATTAATCTTGAATTATACATAGTTTAAGACCTGGATTAACACATAGGCTACTTTTTACCCTGGTATCACGCGGGCGGAAGCTAGTGGAGATATATCTGTATATAAATATATACAGGACATCTCACACATGTCACATGATCACAAACTAGGCAAAGCTGTAACTAAATGCTTATAAAACACCCAACATAGAACAAACATGTTCACCACACAACTGTTTGTTCTGGGCGGGAATCGAATCCAAATAAATAAATGTGAATCATAAGGGGCCTATCAGAAACTTGCATGAACAATTTTATTTATTAGTCGACAATAGTTTTTTTACCGTATTCCAGGATCAAGGAACAGATGTCTGCGAGTTGGAATTGTCACCACATCAGCTGATATACGACATGTACAATACCATAGCGCTGACGGAGATCAAGGGTTATGCCATGATGCAGTTCTCTTGGATGCTGCTCAGGATATATGGGAAGGGTAAGCTGAACAGCTAACTTTTATTCCTATTATTAGGTTCCTTTCTTACTCGTGATTTTATTTGTTTTCAACAATCTACAAAAAAGAACGCGTTTTTCAGTTTGACTGTACGTTTTATGTCTTACCGTTGCCTCTTATAAGCCTCATAAATTATGTGAATACTTAGCTTAAACGACAAAAAAAGCTCACACCAAAATCTATACTTGCATTGCGAAGCACAAAAGCCAAAATGAACATTAGGTACAAATAGAAAATAATTATGTAATAGCACTGCAAAAAAGAACAAAAGTTAGAATAATTGCCACAAAAAAAAATACCGAGTCACAAATTTCCGATGTATTTGTAATCTCATATTAAAAACATGAAGTCTCTGTTTATAAAAGTAACAGAATTAGCATATAACTAACAATAAAAACTTATGACGTTATTACGATAGGAAAAATAATTGTCTATCGGTGAAGCACCTCATAATGTCAATAAGGATGTACGATCTTACAATGAGACATTAATATAGACCCACAAATATGGTAATGAATTGACGTCATCAGATCACCTATAAAAGCCGTTTATCTTTAAGTTACGCCAATGTCCAACTTAGGTGATTGCTTGACGCCACTAGTGAAATTGTCCAAGATTAGATCATATTCGCCCCCTGTTCCTGCCATTCATTCACTAAATACCTATTCGCCTGAAATTTTGACTGATTTAAGCTCTAAATAGTTTTTTGTTTTGATTGAATCATAATGTCAAAAATATTTGAAGAAACGTGATATCATTAGATTTGATGAATTCAATTTCTTTGGTCAAAGTCACATTGGACAAAGACTTTAACTTGTGGCATCGCTAAAAGCTACTTATCCTTAAAATATAATGAACTTGAAACTATTTGCGTCTATTTGTAAACAGCGTGCTGCATCGGAAATGCGAACTTAACTGTGTTTACAAGTAAGGTATTCAAATGTATCACAGAGAGCAAATTAAAGAGTAATTCCAGTGCGTCACGATCACAGGTTCCTTAGTCTTATAACTACAACTACACAGACAAATAAATATTAGTGTAGATAAAATTGGTCATGACATGAATCACTATATCCATAAGAAGGACTCAAATATACGACCCGTTTTTTTGCGATCTAAAACAGAATTTGTCATTGGAATTGTGACAACGGCCACAAAAGCCAAAATCAAAAAGTCAAGTCAAGTTTTTGTGATTGGTTATAAATAAAAAACTTTATCGGAAAACGGAACTTAAAAGTTATTATTGTGACATGACGTAGTCGTTTTAAACAACACCATATTTCTCCGAAAGAAAAAACAAACAGACACAAACAATGCGTGAAGCGATTAAAGTAGATTGGCAAAGCAACGCCAGCTGTTTCTGTACTGTGAAACATTCTATTATGTTCTACTATATCAATTCTATTTTTAAGAATTTGTACAGCATTGGAAATTGCAATCTTGCAGAAGATAGAAATGCTAGCAACCTTTTTTTTGTTTTCTTGCCGACCTTATACGCGATGGGTGAATAGGTCGTTGAGATGCAAGAGGTTGAAGATGCGGGTTCTATTTCCACAGCGGGACAAATGTTTGCACGATTTGTTGATTTGTTCTTCAGTTGTACTCATAGCTTCTGATACCCAAGATACAGGAGAGAATCTTTGTGTATAATGTTGGACTTTATCATATAGCAACATATAGTATAGCCCCAAACTAAGCAGGGCTTTTATTATGGGAACCACATCACTGATACTTACATACATTTTTTTTGTGAATACATAAGTACATAGAAAACACCTAGACCAGAGACAAATAATGTTACGTTCGTGAATTTTAAATTCATATAGCACCCCAAAAAAACATGAATAAGATATTGTAACTCAGTCTCTCTAGCTTCATATTTATTGGGTTAGGAACATTGAATCATGATATAAATGACGGAAAGGCTCGACATGGGATGCGATAAGTAACATTGAACTCAATTGCAATGCAGGCCTGCGTTGCTGCACTTATTATAGTGATTCATGCTAATTGTAGGTACATGTGTTGTAATGATTATCTACAAAACTATGCGTGTTTATTAGGTAAACATGTTAACATGCATAATATATTTGCTTTATTATTGAACAAATCAGTTTCAGAAAGTAAAGTCTGGGGTCAGAGGGAGTCATTGTTTTGAGATGATAATGATCACCTTTGTCTTGTAAGGTCAATGGCCGAGTACTGACTGATCGAGCAACCTCGCGAGGCACTGTACATTTGACATGCATTTTATATGCAGCCTAGCGAGGCTGCTCTGTCAGCCAGTACACGGCTAATGGAAAAAAGCGGGATAAAGACAATACTGACAGGCTCATCATTTCGATCCACTATTACGTATAGACAGTAGTATTAGACTCCATCTTCAAATATTTCCTTCCATCACAATTCACATTGTGTTTTAACTTTTGAAACAATCATGGTTGTGAACATAATTATTAATATCAACGGGATATTTACCATTATTTGTGAGTTCTTTTGTTTCCCGATATTTCGACGCAGTTGCATGCGCCATGATCACGGGAGAAACACAAATCATGGTAAATATCCCGTTGATATTAATAATTATATTCACATTGTGTTTTAATTAATGTCACAACTAACATTTAAATAAAATTCTCAGGAAACTATACACAAGAGGCGAGCCTAACGAGACAAAGATACAGCGAGAGAACGGGACAGACTGCGACAGCGGCGAGGGCCGCACTTTCGCTCGCCAGCAGGGATCTGTACCGATGTGACCCACCATTGCATGAAGAAGGTATGCTAAAGTATTTACTGAGGGGACCCATAGCACGTTCTTGCCCCTGTAGTACTAGTCAGAGGTCAACTGGTCTGTAGTTGACATATCATTGCGTCACCCGACACTTTTTGTAGACGACAGCGTTACACACATATCTTTAAATTGTTCCATTGTTCTATGGACAGGTAGAAGCATTTAATTCGGACCGATATTTAAGACTGATGTTTGTGTGTACTACCAGGTCACACCTACGAGCAAGTAACCCGCCTACTCCAAGGCTACATCGAGAATGAAGTGGATATGAACCCCGACGGTACTTGCCGGGAGAACTGCGCTTTCTATTCGCTGGCCAAGAGCCACGGCTGCTTCAAAGATCAGTACTGCGCGCAACAGAAGAAATGCAGCGGGAGGATCATAGGGTGTAACTATGTGGACAGCGATATGTGGGTGTGCCCAGCGGTGAGTATCGCGAATGAAACTTATACTGTTATACAACGTAACATTTACCATGATTTGTGTGTTCTAGTATTTCCCGATATTTGGACGCAATTGCATGCGCTTTTTTTTGCGAAATATCGGCAAAAAGCAAAATCACAAATCATTGTAAATATCCCGTTAATATTGGTAATTATGTTCACAGACATGATAGTTTCAAAAGTTATATTCATGTTATCATTCCCATTTCAGGATAGAGGTTCATAACGTTGACCCTATAATAATGGCAATGAAATTGGCGAATGGAATTGTTTTCTTGCTTTGCATAGACGTTTCAATTGCGATTCTCAAGGCAATAAGTGATCCTAATTAGGAATGTCGTTTTCCGTTCTGCATTAGCAATTAAATGGGGCAATTAATTAGCCGTGTCACATCGTGATAGTGTTGCTTGAATGTATTGCTAAACTTGAAGACCTTCCTACATTCATATCAAGATAACAATATGGAGTTCCGATCGAAGATTTTTATCGATTAACGTGTACCAAAAAATTCAAATTCCTTATCGTAGTATATTTTTGACAATCAGCTTAAGTAAAATTCTCGTTTTCAGAGTCGAAGCACCAAAAGACGGTACGATTGGATTGAGTTCGAAAATGGCAGAACCATGGGAAAAGTAGGCAGCTGCATGCAGGGAACTACCAAGGTACATCAAAGTTACTGCGACAGGTTACTTACGAGAAACTTATATCAAACAAATTGACGAATCGGTCACAGATTTAAAGCTCACAGAGATTATTGGTCTGGTTCTTGATCAAACTGGATCTGGTTATTGATCAAACAAAAAAACATTCACGACGTTGCTTACAGTTTGATAGTCACAGTATTTACATACAACACAAGCAAATCCTTTGCGACTAGCTTATCTATGCCGACCGGAGAATCACAAATAAGGTCAGTAGATTAACCAAACAAATCTCTACGACACTATTTTAACTTCGATTGATAGACGCAGTAAGGATAGCGATAAATAGTGTAGATGTTAGAATTACTAACAGTTTTTATTATATGGAATTTCATAGATCTGTTGGGTAATTTTGGACACAATCTGTTTTCGAATTGTACCATGTGTTTGAGCATGATTCAACGTCATGTAGGTACGTAACTTAAACGTGCCCCCTGGGTATCTGCAGGTGGACTCGTGGTGGAGGTGGCTATTCTGGCACTGCTCCTATTGCATGTGCCTTTGCGACGACGCTACCAACTCGGACCGTTACTTCAGTCTCTGGGACGCGACGTCAGACGTCAAAAACAACAAGTTAGTCCCTTTCCAAGGGACTTCTTTACACCTATGCTGTTTTATGTGAAGTGGGAGAAATGTTTGGATTGTTGAATAATGTTTAGTTGTTGCGATTCAAGTAGGGTAATATTTGGCTCTTGGTAGAACTATTCTAGGGTAATGGATGATGGATGAAGATTTCTGAGAGTAGACGAAGAAGACTACGAATAATAATGTTTTTATCCAAAGGTCGACTCCTGGTGGAGATTCCTCAGCCATTGTACGTACTGCATCTGCCTTTGCGAGGAGGATGTATACAGGAGCGAACGCTTCTTCAGCATGAGAGAGGCTGTAGCGGATATGGAGAAGGGCAAGTCAGTACATCGCGGCTCTGACAGTGCAGAAGACAGTCGCAAATAACATAGATTTCACCGCAAATCGATAACTTGACAAACTGCTTCTTGGGGCCTTTAGTAGCTATCGGTATTGCTTCGTAGTTCAACGTTGGTCAGCGCTTATTAGAAGGGATTCAGTCGCATCTTCTTAGAATATTTCGAGGTGCCTAAGTATGGAGGTAGGTCGTGACTACACTTTGTACAGAATCGCTTCAACAAACATTTCCACATTCGTAATCTAACAGCATGGGTGTACTGGAGTCCATCTAACCATTGTTCATTATCCGCAGACACTCAAACTCTGTCATTTTTCAGGGTCGTGACTGGAGTTCGGTTGGTTAAATACGGAAGGGTGTTCCACCTTCAGATCCACCAGGGTACGCTCGGTGACAGAGGTTCCATAAGCGCTGGCGAATGGCTGCCAGTACAAAAGTTTGATCCATCGGATGTGGGAGTGGTGGACG
The DNA here is from genome assembly GCA_951804965.1 of Horisme vitalbata. Taxonomy (NCBI): domain Eukaryota; kingdom Metazoa; phylum Arthropoda; class Insecta; order Lepidoptera; family Geometridae; genus Horisme; species Horisme vitalbata. The sequence continues at coordinate 33,524,334 of OX638091.1, read as the reverse complement.
GAGTGGATTACCACACACTGACTTATGAGAGAAGAGCAATCGACCTGGATGAGCTGGAATCGCCTTCTGGACATATTTTGACTGGTGTCAGGTAAAGATGTGACTCTACGATATCGATTGTAAGTTATAATTAATTTAGACATTGATGTCGATTCATTATCCTAAACAAACTTAATTTGACATTCCTTAAAGTGATACTATCCCTTTCTTTTAGGTGTAAATGACAAGGATAGCTATAACTTTAAAGCTGTCAAATTTAGTTAAGTTAACAACACAATCGACACTAATGATTTTTCTCGTTTGTGTAGATTTGAAGAAATTGCTTGGTACTATGACGACCTTATTGGACCTGAGATGTAAGTGATTGCGGGTTCGAATCCCGCGGCGGGACAAATGTTTGCATGATCGGCAGATGTTTGTTCCGAACTGAGTATTTTAAGAACCATCATGTATTCATAGTTCCTGATAACCACGACACAGAACCTAAGGCTATGTATGTTGTCATTGTTTTATGGTCTCTTATTAGCAGGAAGATATTTCTAAACCATAGTGTTATACACTTTTTCTTTCTTTTCAGGTTCCGCATGATTGGCGCTCATCTACACTTCGAGATCAGATCAACACCGTTCAACTACACCACAGGGCGACTGTCGCCTGACAAGAGCCAGTGGGTCAGCAACGACAACACCGAAGGAGCTTTGGACAGCCCTAGGTAATATTATCTTCTTAAAATCTTATTCATGAAAGCCATTCTCAATAACACTTGTTTGCGATTTTATTATAAAATGGATAAGTTAATGCTTTTACCGTGCTAAGTAGATCTCAGAACTGTCTATTGACATTCACATGAATTTCGTACTATTTATATTTGACTTTGTAAAATATTCAATAGCGACAATTAGGGGGCCTCCCCTTTGTCCAACAGTAAACTGCTATGAGCTGATGATGATGATGACGCAACGGAGGACTAATCAATCTTTATTTTTTGACTTCCAGAAAGAAACTAGAACTCTTCATGCCTGACATACCGACGCGAAGCCACACGCCTCTGCCGATAGACTCGGCTCACGACCAATACATCGAGTTCACTCATACTGACTTCGACGCTGACGTTGCTCAGAGCACTGTGCCATTCGTAGACGTCCAGCCTGTGCTGCCATCTAAAGGTAACTAACGGAATACTAAACAACTCCTTTTGAGATCGTCTAACCGCCGAATCTGGACTGAAACGTCCAGTTGATCAATTAAAAGCTCCAATAATTGAGTAACGTTTAATCGGTCATAAGGCTGGTATGTATGTACAAGCCGATCTCAACCTTGATCACGAACTCAAGTATTATTAAAATGTCAGTTTTCTATTAAAGCAAATTTCGATTTTAACATATTATATTTCAATCTCACACTCATTGCTGAGATCGGCTAGTGGTCCAATCCTACAGACTACGAGTAGTTCAAGTCCGTGGATAGAAAGGACTAAGACTTTTTGAGGAGTTCAATGTTCAGCGGTATTGGACAGACGATGATGTGATGACTGCGAGTTTATAAGCTTCTCCAATGAACAAAAGTTATTTTAGGATAATCCAAAATGTGTATGTTCGCAACAGAATACTGGCACCAAAAATTTCTTCGTTTGACCATTGTTTTTAAATAACTTTAGTGTCATCATTTTGCCTCGGAGGCCTTCAGGCGGCCTTAATACTCCGGCACCAGAGTTTACGACTACCTCATACAAAGAAATCCTTCTAAAATTCATTCACTAAGATCCTAGGACCATTTTGAATCGTTGGTAATAAAGTCAAAATTCCTTGTATCTGTTATTTTAAATAACTGTGTAAATTCAAAATTCCCGCTTGTTCCCTCGTCGGTGAAGATCTAAGACCCGAGGGGGGTAAATTGAAAATCAGCGCTGTATGCACAACATGCAGCAACAGTTGAATTTACGCCTATTGTCTTACTCGAATGTTCTGTTGCGACCTACTTTTCGTTATATGTTAAGTAAAGATAATTTTTTATTGAGGCATTAAACTATATTTTATTTGATTTTTTGCATATTCCGCGACCGAGAAGAATGAGCTACGAACAAGGCATGGTTTTTCTATCAGTGAGTGTTGTTTCAGGAGGTGCCCTGGCCAGCGGAGCGGGCATCATCCACCGCGGCGCGCGGGGCTCGGGCGGCTTCATCGCACTCAAAATAATAACGTACGACTTCACCAAACACGTGAGGGCAGAACCGCCGCCCGCGGAGTTCTCAGACCCGGACACCACGGAGTTTACGCCCGTGATCAATTAGTTATAGCTATTTTGCAATAATGACTAATTCCTATAAGTACTCAAATTTTAGCGTGATTAAGTAATGAATAAATGAGTGATTTTGTAATCGTGTTTTTTTGGCCGTGATAAGTTTAAATATAGGATAGTTTATTGACTCGGGCGTGACTTTGCGAAAGTTAATAACGAGATATTTAACTAGATAAAATATTTAGTACACATTTCGCTAGCCCTTAGGGCAGGCTTAAGGTTAAGTCAGGGTTTAGAGTTAGCGGAATTTGTACAACTAAATTCTTTGTCTTGTTAAATCAACGGCCAACGGCCTCAACGGAAGACCAGCCTAGCCTGTATATGCTGAGTTGGGATCATTTGCAACTAAGATAATTTATTTGTTGTTTTGTGGTCTTACATGTATTTTGTTCGTTGCAAATAAACAATTTGATTTATATTAGGGTATCTTCACTAACGCTTAAAAGATCAAATTAGTGTTGGTGTGGGTAACATTTGACTCTGTAATAAAAAGTCAAACTATACAAGCCCTCTATATTCTATGGCTATAGAAATATAAAAGGCCGTTATCATGTTTCAAAATCTAAAATCAAAACCCTAAATGGGCCCTGTGATAGTTACATCTACTAAACACATAAATAAAACAAACCACAAACAAACATCACCATGACTTTTCCTCATTACGAATGTCTTCAGATATAGCTCAGTACGCAATCTATTGAGAATTATAAATTGATAGGGTTAGTCTGATTCAAGTCCAAACATTCAGTTGTCCACTTTTTGCAATATCAGTTCGAAATGACTGGAGGGATCGTAGGGAGGCCTTTGCCTAGCAATAGGACATAACAGGCTCATCGTAATCGTAATCATAAATATAAGTTAAAAACATCCTTCATAATGCGCACTGCTAAAATATGGAATCAGCTGACAGCGTTTTTTTCCATTGACTTACGACCCTAACGGCAATAAGAGAGTCAATGGGCAACTTCTGGGAAAGTTCGTCCCATCGTCGACCTCATCCTTGCCCATGCAAGCAAGCTGGTTCATAATAAATAATAAAAAATATAAGTTTGGTTGGTTCCGGTCCAAGTGGTGACTAACCTGCACTCTGAGCGGATGCAAGGCGAGCAGCGCGAGCAGGTCGGGCGCGGGCAGCACGTCGGCGGCGTTGATCCCCATGCAGCGCGTGCCGCAGCACAGGAACGCCGCCAGGTACCGGTGCAGCGGGAAGTGGAACGACGCGTGCATCACCTCCGTCTGACAAGTACACACACTATTACCTATTAGTCTGCCGTCACTCCACGTAACGCGGCGAGATCTAAGGCTTATAATGGCCTGCGCAAACCGGGAAGGCATGCCAAGGGATGCCATTCAAACCTATCGAAATAGAAATACGATATAAGCATAGGAATTAGTATCGTATTTCTATTTCGATAGGTTTGAATGTCCATTGGTAAAAACGAAAATCCCTTGCCATGCCGTCCCGGTCTGCGCAGGCCTTAAAAGGGTGAGTTTGAATTCATATGAATGGGGTGATTTGGACAATCATTGTCAACAAGTTTTGAGAACCTATTTATATATATAATATACACTCAATACTCAATATTTTTATTGTTTCCATAAGTAAGTAGGTATACAGGTGGTAAGGTATGTAGGTAAGTTCTTATGGACCCTGATGGGCACTACAGTAGTTAGAATAGTTAGAGAGAAGACTTAAATATTTCACATAAACTTAAATTATTACTTAATTCTATTTAGGTAAACTTTAAAGGGTTTATAAAAAAATATTAAACTTTAAAGGAGTTAACAAGAATAATTCTTATTACTAAATTTGCATAGAACATTTATTTATAAAAGAAAAGGACTGAACAAACTCTTTATTTGTTAGATTTAGGTGAGTATTTCGCAAATAATTTATCATCGAGGTATTCATTTAGGTCATAGTAACATTTTGAAGTTAACAGTATTTTTAATTTGTAAATGATGTGTAGTTTGTTTCATTTTTAATTATATCTGGTAATTTATTGTATATTTTTCGAATGTTTTTCTTCGCGGGTAGTGAATAGGTGATTATTTTTATGGTCAAATTTACATATTTCCAGGATGTAGATACAAGGAAGAGTTAGTATTTTTAGTTTTTGAAAATAAGGTTTGCAGCTATCTATTTGTTTTATATTGGTAAACAAATTTTTTTGAAGTAGAAATAAGGTACCTGTACTTGTACAGTTTCCCCATAGAATAATGCAGTAAGTAAAATATGCATAAGGATATGCGTAGTAGGTGCTTAAGTCACTTTGTAAATCTGTTGTTTTCTTAAGTTTGCATAGTGCATAAGTAAATTTAGATGTTTTAGCAATTAGTTTCATTATGTGAGGTTCCCAATTTACATGTTGATACACATGACCAAACCAAGGAATGTGAATTCTTTAACTGTTTCTATTTGAATGCCATTATAGCTGAAATTTATATTTAAAATTTGTTTTTGATGAGGGTGGAAAGTGATAATTTTAGTTTTAGAAAAATTTATTTCTACATTGTGTTCACTTAACTAATTTGTAGTTTGCTCCAGAAGGGAATTAAGATTTTGATTTATTTATAAGATTGTTAAGACAGGATGTAAGTAAGGAAATATCATCAGCGAATGGAACACATGGTTCCTTCATGATTTTGGGGAGGTCATTGATGTAGATAATAAATAACAAACACCCCATACAAATACGTGATTAAAAAACTTTTCTCAGAAAACTAAGATCATCATTGTGTTGTGTGCGGCAGCCCTAAAATTAAAGCAGAGCTACAACTATCATCATCAATAAATTTAGGACTATGTCTATGATTAGCTTTAATTCTAAAGCTACTTTTTTAGTTATTCCTGAGAGAACTTACCCATGTCATATTGGGTGATAAAATGAGCCGTAAGATATCGGTTGAGGGTACTGACCCGGGGCACGTTGGGCGTGGTGAAGTGCACGGCGTCCAGCCAGTCCTGCAGGTGCGTGAGCGCGGCGGCCATGATGCGGCGCGCGAGCGGTGCGTGCTGCGGCGCGGTGAGGTGGCTCAGCACAGACCACATGGGGTAGGCGGCGGCCTCCAGCTCGCACGAGAACGCCGCGTAGTACGACGACGGCTCGAACTCGATGTGCCCGCCCGTCTCGCGGATGTTCACGTTCATACCTGCTCATCATAATGATACATTCTACGATCTGTTTTAGTAACTTCTTCCTCCTCACACATACATTCTACGATCTGTTTAGCACGCCCTGTTTTGTATCTGTTTTAGTAAAACTCATCATAAAATTTCTAATTATTTTGATGACAAAAAAGCTTAGGATGAAACTGTCTCCAACTCCCTAAGAAACGATGTAATAGTAAAGAATACAGATCATTACAAAGATTATATAAAAAGTTTCTTGCCAAGTTTTCTATGTTTGGTTGCGTTACGAATTGGTGTAAATTAAAAAAGTTGATAATGTTCCTAAGCTAAGCTTCCAATTGAATAAAAAAGTTTGAAGTTCGGTATTATTGTTGTACGAAACTAACCTTGCAAAAACGACAGAAATTGGAACCACATATCAACCAGCGCGTCATCTTGCAAGAACAGCAGCGCCACACTCTTGTGTGACAACACATTATTGAAGTCGGACACCAGAGGCCAGTAACAATGCTCCTTCATCACCCTCCTCGTGCAGTCGATCACGTAGTGGAAGTTCATGTCTGGGTCGTGTAACGTGTTCTGGACCAAGATCTTCCCCATCATGAGTCGCAGAGAGAGCACCATGACGTGGAGGAGGTGCAGTTGTTGGACACAGCGCAGGGCGAGTGCCTCGTTGGAGAACAGTTGGACGGACATGTGCACGACTCGGTTGGACAGAGTGTCAGGGTCGGCGGCGGATTCCAGGACTAGCGGTATCCGCGCGTAGTGCATCACGAATGTACGGGTGAGATGCTCCTGTGGACAGAATTGATGTTAGAAGTAGTGCATAGATGCTGGCGTGACTTACTTCGATGTTCTTATCTTGGGTTTGTCACTAGTCTACAAACAATGTTAATTAAAGTCTTAAGACTTCAATGATTTTAAAATTATCAAACAATATACGTATTTTTTCAAAATTCTGAAAATTGTTTTTTCTTAAAAATTAACCTATAGTTTCCTCAGAAGAAAACCTTCTGAATACAAAAGAAAAGGTGGCTGCCCTCAATGAGGTAAATTTTGGCCCCACCCTGCTTGATATATAATATTTTATCGCTCGTCATACATTTTGTATGAGTCACGTCCCCGAAGCCCGCGCTCCCCCTGCCTCGCCCTCAGTTTGAATGATGACGTTCGTGTGCAGAAGTGTCAAATGTAAAGTGTAAAGATGTAATATACATTACATCCCATAATCACAAGCAAACTTTATTGTTAAGCTGTGAAGCGGAGGGATAGCAGATCTTAGTTACGCAACACTTCGCCCAGACACTATTTGGATAGGTCACCGTTTAGTGGCATTTAGATACGAGTAACAGATTTTTCTTTTTTTTAAATCACGTTGTCTAATACATAGTGAATATCTAGCGCATACCTTATAGTCCTGATCGGGCAGCATATTCAGCAGGAAACAGACCACGTTCTGAGGGAACTCGTACTTGAACGTCCAGAATATAAACTCGTCCAGCAGAGTATTGTGAGTCAGGCGCGGCGCTAGTGCGGGCAGGTCGCGATATCTGGGAACAACGAACAATATAGCTCATATCTACAGTCTCAAAAATGTTTTGAGGTGAGGTGAGGTAAGGGGCTCTATAATCCATCTTTGGAACCCAAGCCAACCTCACCTGCCCGGGGTGCACACTGCTGAATAACAGACGGCGCCCTGATGGCCGGCTGATTGCGGCATAGCGTGGCCTAAAACAGCTCGCCTGGCCGTCGACAGGCAGCAGCGTGCGAGAAGCTGTGCTCTGCGATCCCCAACCCGCATACCCAGCGTAGGGATTATGGGCATATCTTCCTTCATAAAGGGGAGGCCTATGTCGAGCAGTGAACTGAATGGGCTGGTGGAGTTGTTGTGGTGTAAGAGTGTTATCAGATTGTAACTTCAGGACAAAAACATGAATAGTTTTAGAACAATGACAAAGCCTTTAAATCTTGACAGCAAATGCCAATACCAAATTCGTGTTGATCAGATAAAATGTTCGAAAATTAAGGTCGGACTAACAAACATACTAGCAAATTGCCCTAGTTGTCGCAAATACTTAGTGACAAGTATTGAAGAGTAAACTCACTCGTCCGGCGGTTCAGGTGCTGGGAACATTTCTATAGCTTTCTCGTACATTTTGTTAGATTCCCTCATGTAGTAGCCGTACTCCGTCTCAGGGAACGGAGGCTCGATTAGGTTGCGGTACATCTGAAATGGTTCCATGTGTCAGTACATGAAGTTATGCTCATACGAACTACTTCACAAAGGTGTAAACAAAGGAGTGTAAAGGGTTCTAACCACCCATCTTTGGGAATCCAAGCCAACCTCACCTGCCCATGATGCACCGGCTGATAGCGCAGTCTAACACTGCCACAGCTAAATCCTCTAGCTACCGATGGGGAGCAGCGTCAGCTGTGCAGAAGCAGTTCTGTGCAGCAGAAGCTGTTCCCTACGATCCCCAACCCGCATGCCCAGCGTGGGGATTATGGTCATATCCCCCTTCTTATAAGGTATGCCTATTGACTGAATAGGCTGCTGTTGTTGTTGTTCTTGAACTATTTCACAACGACATTGGCTTGGAAGTCTAGCATCATCCAAGTAATTGTATGATTGCAAAAGCAACAAATATTGAAAATTCAAGTATTCAATATTCATAATAACAAAAACTACATAATCCTTTCAAAAAACCCATGCTTGACTTTCGTTACAACTATATGACTGGAAATTGAAAAAAAATTACAGGTCCCTGACCATTAAGGTACAAATATTGAACTTGAAATTAAAAATAAAATAAAATACATCAAATTTGAATGAGATTGTCTGCTTTCTAGACAAGGGAGGTGAAAAGGTTCAGCAGTGATTTCAAAGCTAGTGAGGGTACCTGAGGGTTTATCAGCGCCTTCGTCATCGCGGACCGCATCAGATCGCCCATGTTGTTGAACTCCATCAGCATCTGAACGTAGCCCTCGCATTCTTGCACCGCTATCCGATAGCTGTCTGACGTTGTCTGTGTACCGCTGCTGAAATTATACACCACTCATAGAAAAAACTATTTCTGTAAGTTGTCTATGTTAGGAGAGAACCATAGCAAATAATATGGTTTCTTCGTTTCTTTTGCGCTGCTAAAATTACACTTACATCGTCTTTATAATTGTTCTGCCCTTCCCCCACGTTATGTGGAGTTAGCACAATCCCTTACGTATATAAGTCGTGATCTCAACACTCCTTCCTTATGTCAACTTTCTGATATTGCACACTACCCCCCTTAGCAAACTATTTCTGAGTTTTGTTTTAGTTGAGAGGGATAACAAAGAGTATGTAGCCATATCCCGTAAGCGTAGGTTTCTACAGTCATGTGTAAATAGCCTCTAAATAATCACGCAGGACATGAATAATGATGATATTACATTGTTGCCGTCTCATAACACGCATGAGTTCATTTCATGATCCATTAATTTCAACAGCCCATTCTTCAATCTCATCTCAATTACAAAATAAATGCAGGATTTAACTGAGTCATATAAGTTTTATTTTTAACCGACTTTAAAAAGGAGGAGGTTCTCAATTCATCGGAACCTTTTATTTTTCGACTTTTTTTATGTATGTTCACCGATATCTCCTTCAATTATACACCGATTTTCAATATTATTTTTTTTAAAAGAGTTCACAGGTTCTGTACAAATTTTATTCCTGAGGGATTGGTACTTTTCCCGGAAAACTCAAAAAACCTCATCCTCACTTGTATTTTTCGCCCTATGATCACTAATATTGTGTAAATTATTGTGAACCGATTTTCAAAATTCTTTAGGGGAATAAGTAAGAAGTGATTTAATTCGGTTTATTTTTTCCTATTTGTAATCAGTTGAAAATCCGATTCCCCTCTATAAATAGGTTAAAGTGAACTATAAGTGGCAATGAAAGCGGCGGTTAAAAGGTTTCCATAATCGCGTTACGTTCCGAAATGGAGTCTACTTACAAGCTGAATGGAGAAAATACAATGGCTTTTCAAATCCCTGATGAAGACCCTGATCAGATGGACCAATGCCATTCACGAAATAGCTTGAAATCGGTGGATGGAAATGACTCAAGACAGTTTTTAACGGAATTAGCCTAGGCCTCTTCTGCCTTATCTTCTGACATATCTAGACGCTTGTGGGTCTTTGGGGGAATCGTATCACTACCAGTGATTGGCTACCAGCATTGGACTTCTACAGACTGTTATTCAATGATAATCTCAAACAACGTAGCATTGCGAGTGTACGGGCCACATCCCGCACATTCAGCATTTACCAGCATAGAGCAAATTATGTATAGCAAGTACTTTTTATTTTACAATTAATCAGTTGAAAACTCACATCGGTGGCGAGCAGTCGTTTTAATCATATGATACCGGTCCCATCAAAGCAAAGCAAACTATAATCTAAACTACTCAAAACAAAATAGGGCCCACCCAAAATATTTCCAAAGTTCGACCGTATATTTTTTTACGGTACTTTTTGTAAATTTAAGTAACGTAACCTTCAAGTGGATATTTTAACAGATCGTTTTGACTGTTTGGTATGTCAAGTTTGACAAAATTCTCAAGATGATAGACAAAAAACAAAATTTCCTCAAAACATCATATTATGCATTTTCATAATCACTCGTGTTCTGCACCCCATAACAAACACTGGTTGTTACTCTAACTTTGTTTATTAATTCATGTGGAGTTAAAACTTTGTTTACGATGGCAATGCCACGACCTAGACGTCACATGGACACAGAAACTGCTACAAGAGCGATTGTTTTGATTCAAGAGGGACGTTCACAGAGATCGGCAGCTTTAAGCTTGGGTGTGTCTCGACGTGCAATCTGAAATGTGTGGGAACGCTTTCAGGAGACAGTTAGTGTTACCAGGAGACGTGGCACAGGTAGAACGCGCGCCACCACCTCCCAGGAAGATCGATACATACGACTTACTGCGCGTCGCGAGCGCACTGTGACCGCGCGGACCTTACAAAATCGCCTACGTGAAGCTACTGGTACACGAGTGAGTGACCAAACTATCCGGAATCGGCTCCATGAAGACCAACAACGCTCCAGAATTCGTGCTGTTCGACTGAAGTTAACCAGAGCGCATCGTGCAGCGCGGTTAAGGTTTGCACGTGACCACCTTGAATGGACCATGGACAATTGGAGAAAAGTGCTCTTTCCTGATGGGAGTAAAGTTTTTTTTTTGTGATGATAGACATTTACGTGTGTGGCGGAGACCAGGAGAACGTTTTTTTAACCCTTGCATTCAATAAACTGACCGCTTTAGTGGGCCCAGTGTAATGGTGTGGGGCGAAATCATTTTAATGGGGAAAACTGAACTGGTTTTCTTGAATTATTGAAGGCAACGTGAACGCTGTCAGTTACGTCCAGCGTGTCATCCAGCCTCATGTGATCCCTTATGCACAGCGAGTTGGTCCAGATTTCATTCTAATGCAGGACAATGCTCGCCCACATACGGCCCGTACGACCCAACGTGCACTTTCCGAAGCGCACATCGATGTTTTGCCTTGGCCTGCCATGAGTCCGGACTTAAATCCGATTGAGCACGTATGGGATCAGCCCATAAGAAGGTTGAAAGAAAATTACAGCGCCATCAACAGTCAACAGGAGCTGGTCAACGTACAAAAACTCTGTTGGGAACGGATTCCTGATCAAAACGTGACCCACCTCATAGAGAGCATGCCCAAACAGGCTCAGAGAATGTGTAAGGAACAGAGGAGGACCTACACGTTACTAAACAACAACATTTTAGAACACCCGCAACCCTGTAACGACATTTAAACGAATGTGTATGCAACAAAAGGAAATTCAGTGAAATTTCGTGATTTTTGTTTCCTAAGGAAATCTGATTTTTTTTTCAATTATATCTCTGTTCTGTGAACTGGTTTTTGTCGCTCTTGAACTTGTTAACTCTTTAATAAACTTAATTTTCGAAAAAAAAGTACGTAAAATTATTATTTTTTTGCGGAAAATATTGGTGGGCCCTATTTTGTTTTGAGTAGTTTATATTCCGGGTATTGGAATCACGCCGGTATCCAGACGGAGAGTATTAACCTGTTCACAGAATAACTAACACTCTGTTAAAAATAAAGCTTGAAGACCTGAACCTCGACCTAGTACTACGGACAGCGGCAACTGTCGTGGTTGCTTTCAAGATGAAGAAACAGTGGAGCATGTCATCTTATGCTGCACTGCCACAAACGAAGCCAGAGCAAAATCCTGATTACAAAAGCTGCTTGATCAAAACTCATAGACACAGGCAGCGAAGCCAGTGCAAATTCTGGGTTAAAAAAGCTGCTTGATCAAAACTCACAGACACAGGCAGCATCGGGAATTCTAGAGCAATGTTGCTATCAACCCAGAGTCCTTCTCCGTTACTATAAGGAGTTGGGCTGGAATAAATTAGAATTACCTGTTCTCTCTAAAGTGCTGCAGGAGCCTGAGGATGAGGCGCGGCATCATGGCCTCTGCGACGCACATCAGCTCGGCTGGAGCCGTGCCTGGGCGAGGGCATTTGTTGCCGTGGTTGCTGCAGAATCTGGAAGAGGCAAGATCATTGAATATTGTGATATGCTGTTGACATCTAATGGGCGAATATCCGGCTGAGACCCGACCCAAGAACTTACGGCTTCGAACCCCCCTGGGGGACAAATGTTTGTATGATCTGAAGATATTTGTTCCGGGCCTGGCCGGGTGCTGTGGTACCATAATGTTTTTGTAGTTCCTGATACCCACGGTACTGGAGACTGACTGTTAGATGACGTTTTGTTTTATGTTGAACGAAGCTCTAGCCTGGTCCAGGGTGGTAACTGTTTGAGTCAAACTAATATTATATTATTCCTAGCATAATATGTTATGCGTATATTGCTCGGTCAGAGAGGAGTTGGTTGCTTGATTGGTTTTGTAAAGTTACATTGTGGTTACTGTCAAGTGTTATGTTAAATGACTTGCAGTATTTTACTCTGTTAAAAGCCTTTTTAACAGAGTAAAATACAGCAGTGTGTGCTGTTAGTCTCCAGTACCGTGGGTATCAGGAGTAGATCCTAAATAATATAAACGCGAAAGAGTAAGTTTTTTTTATTTTCTTGTTAGTCTTTCACGCCGTAACTACTTGACCGATTATCACGAAATTTACGCTTGCACGTGGTCAGGGATAGAGAAAGGGATAGAGAGTTCCTTTCGTCCAGAAAAAAGTTCCCGAGGGATAGAAAAATAACTTTTAAAGCGAGCGCAAGATATTAATTGGTACTAATATCACGAACACGACCAAAACGTCGACAGGTTATAAAGCAGTTTATGGTTAAGTCCTTTTCAATTAATGGCCCTACTTATGAACATATTTCAAAAGATAAACGATGCTTAATATATTGCCATCTCTATCCGTTGGATAATGACAAACAGTGACAGGGCTAACTTTGAGTATTGATTAACTTTAAGTAGCGTTCATGAGTAAGGGGGTTAGAGTTTAAGATAGGTAGATACCTATTTCGTTTCGTTACTTCGTAACATAACATACCATGCTTATCAATCAAATTATCATTTTCCTCATGCGTAAACGTATTAAAAGCTAAATATAGCACTTATTTATTTTATTCATTACTTTTTTGGCACATAAACAAAGAGTCCAGCATCAACGCAATAAAAACAGTATCAGCAAAGGTACGATCAGATTACGTAACCAGTTTGTGACGTCACTGGCAGTCAAGGCCGCCGGGTCCGGGCAGGACGCGCAAGGTGAACCCAGAAATTTAGGCAAAAGGGACCCCGCCGAAAATGATCAGTTTAGTAACTTAATAAGCCCTTCAAATTTATTTGACCTATTCTAGGTCAGAAATCTGATCCATTGCATAACGTTTAGAAATATTTTTTTGTCAATAGAAGGTTAGAATTTGAAGTTGCAAGTAGCTTTTGCCAAAGTAATTTTTCTATCCCTCAGGAAAGTACTTTCTTCTGAATGAAACTCCTAAGTCCTTTTCTGTGACCCCTCCTTACAAAGTGTATGCGTTTCATGTTGGTCTGTTGAGTGAGTATTTAAGGAAAACGTAACAATCAAACAAATACATAAACATTCTTATCTACTTTCGCGTTTATCATAATACGTTAGGATTGCATCTGGTTGCTGACTAGCAATATTTTGAGATTCATGTCATTTGGTTTATGTTTAGCTGGAATAGTAGAACGGATGGTGGCAGGGCAGAGGGACGAACAAAGTCAAGGCTAATATGTATCAAAAAAACTAACCACATATTACAGCGATTTTAGCCAACGAGTAGTTGGTCTAATGATTTGGTTACACGAAATAAGGTTGGTGTGTGATAACGATAACACGTAATTATGGGTTTCGGCTAAGCATTTAGCGAAAAAACAAGGAATCTATTTCGTGCTCTAAATTGGGCAGAGCTTATTCTTAGGCTATAAGAAGTTACTATCCCTGTGGTGCAGTAGGCGAAAGTCTGCCTGACAACCAGACCCACCAGGGTTCGATTCCCGCTGCGAGACAAATGTTTGTATTCAGCAAATATTTGCCTCGGGTCTGGGTGATTTCTTTGTAATAACATTCATAAATTTACTTTGTATGTATTTACAATACAAACTAAGCAGAGCTATTATGGTTCCCATGATAAAAGCTTTGCTTAGTTTGGGGCATATGATGCCGTGTGATAATGTCCAGCATATTTTTTAATTAGGGTGACGTTACCGAGCCGGTCAAACGCACCCTTAGTGCGCTTGTGCACTACAAGGAATTTTACTGCCCGGCAATCCGATTTTTCAGTTCCGGTGTGGCAGTAAAAAAACGAATGATTGGCTTGTGCACTACAAGGAATTTTACTGTCCGGCACAGTGTTGCCGGCAGTCAAACAGAAAAATATCCGATCAAAAAGGTCTAAAAAAAAAGTTCTAATTTCGTTTTCCTGCTTCATCATCAGACCCTGATCTCCTTATTACTACATAACATACAAGCTTTTGCCCGTAGGTTTGCTAGCAATACTTCTTTCTGGATGAAAGGTAAGGCCTATGTCCTTTTCTTTACCACAGACAACAAAATCAGCCGATTCAGTCCACTGCTGGACATAGAAATTACGTATAAGAAGGGGGATATGTCCATAATCCCCACGCTGGGCATGCAGGTTGGGGATCGCAGGGCACAGGCTCTCGCACCGCCAACATTGCTGCCCGTCAGCGGTCAGGGAATTTGGCTGTGCTATGCTGCAATCAGCCGGCCGCCAGTTCCTTGTTTGTTAGTTAGCGGGGTGCAGCACGGGCAGGAGAGGTTGGCTTGAGTTCCGAAACCCATACATCCTAGTTAGTACTGCTAGTTAGAATAGGATTATTTTATGTAATTCCGATATTTCATCATCATAACCATCACAACAGACGAATAAATTTTTCGAAAATCCGCGTTTCATAGTATAATTAAGACGCGAAACGAATGTCGAAATTGGATCGTTGGAAAGGCGACCGAAGGAGGCAATGACGCGCAGGTTTTGAAAAGTTAGAATTACGGTAGTTCTACCATAATAACAGTGTAGTTGGAGATATTGACACTTACGGCGCCCGCCCTGCCCGGCCATGATTTTTCATTACTGACATCTCGCACCGGAAAAACGGCCCGGAATGGAGAAAAATAAAATGTCGGACGGTGAAATTACAGGTAGTGCACAAGCTACTATATAAATGTATGGTTTGCCATATCGCCACGAAAAAAATTGGATTGCCGGGCAGTAAAATTCCTTCCTATTTTGGACGTTCCAAAAACTACCGTTCCTTTATTTATTTTATTTTTATTTAAGACGTGCAGTTTTTAAACAAAACTTACTAATAAGAAAAATACAGCGGAATTGAGAACCTCCTCCTTTTTTGAAGTCGGTTAAAAAAAGCTAAGTATGAAGAGGGGTAGAAAAAGTCCTACCCCTCTTCATACATCGAGTGTGAGTGGAGGGGTAGAAAAAGTCCTACCCCTCTTCATACATCGAGTGTGAGTGAGAAAACTATATATATATTTCCCTCACTATAACTCACTTTCTCAATCTATGATATCCACGAGAATACAATACTGAACGTACGAATTAAATTCGGCTCTAAGTGAGCATACAGAGCAAACGTGTTGTTAATTTCTATTTTACACTCGCAAATTATAGTACCAGAATATTCACCGCTTCGGCATACTTACACCAAAGCAATAGTTACCAATTTCCCTTGGAACACCCACTGGACGAAACGACATTGTACAACTGGGCAACAATACCGAAACCACAGAATAATACACAGTACTCGTGCAAACTGCGTTTCGCCAAGATTGGGTAAGCAAGACAGTTGCTATTTTTTGTCTCCACCATAACTGAACAAGTCGTGTGAAATGGATGCACTAAGGTCCCCCACACAAGTTGGTGGCTCAGCGCCCGACCTAACAAAGTTGTCCGATATTAAAGTGACACTTCGCAAGCGTAAGCTAAATACAGGGACGGACTGTGACTGCAAAAAAGATTTTGCTGATTTAAGGAAGGATATCATGACTCTTCTAACTAATTTCTCTACAACTCAAACTGAACACATGGCCTCTATACGCGGAGACATCTCCCAAATGAAGACTCAAATGGACTCAATCCAGTCCACGACTGAATATTTAGTTATCGAGCACAACAAGATACTCGAAGAGATCAACAACTTGAAACAGCAAAAGTTAGAATCAGAAAAAAAGATCAAGTCTATGGAAAATGATATTGAAGCCATTAAAATGAGCACGCCTTCAGGTTCCACAATAAAAAACGCAACAGCTTCGCACGAAGTCATAATACGTGAAATAAACGAAAGAACGTACAGAGAGAAGAACATAGTGGTTGTGGGAGTGTCTGAAGCTCATGGATTAGCAATGGGTGCGAGGCGGTCTCATGATGAAAATGAAGCAATGAAAGTAATAAAAGAGCTGATCAACTATGTACCAACAAATATTAAAACGTCAAGACTTGGCAAATACAACAAAGACGGTAATCGTCCTATGAAAGTCAACCTTAATTCATCTGACACAGCTAAGGACATACTTCGTAACAAAGACAAAATCACAGACAAAAACATAAAAATCTTCTCAGATCAAACTCCTGCCCAACAACAGTACATGAAAGACCTTAAGAATGAACTTCTTCAAAGACAAGAGAATGGTGAGAAAGAGCTTACTATCAAATATATAAAAGGATGTCCAAAAATTATTAACTCGTCAAAAAACTGATAAAACCAACACAATACCAAGAAACCACAAAAAACGATCAGAAAAACTATCCTGGAGTAACGTATCATGTAATGAAAACATATAATGAGCTCGATGGCCTGAACGCATCTATGAACTTCTTCTACACAAATATAAGAAGCATTGTGAGACCAGGAAAACTAGATGAACTCAAATGTATCATTAAGTCTATAAAAATTCAAATACACCTAATATTAATTACCGAAACATGGATAAAAACAGAAGAGGAAGCTAATAGAATACAGATACCAAACTACACCCATTATTTTAACCACAGAACGGGTATAATAGGGGGAGGTGCTTCAATATTTATACATAATGACCTTAAACATAGTCTGAGCGAAGAAAAGTATAGTAACAACAATAATTACCTATGGATTACCCTTGACAAATTTAAAATGGACATTGGACTCATATATAAGCCAGGAGACACTAACGTCAACAACTTCCTAGAGGAATTCGAATCGCAAATACTAGAAAGAAAGAGAGCCTTAATCTTTGGCGATTTCAATCTAAATCTCTTATTAAACGAAAGAAATACCAACAAGTATCTAAATACTATACACGAAAGTGGTTATACCATCATAAACAAGATAGATGACGAGTACGCAACTCGTACAACAACAACAACGAAATCTATTCTGGACCATGTAATAACCAACCTCAAAGATGTAAGCTTTTATTTTAGTATTCATGACTCTTCACTAGCTGATCACAAACAGATATTTCTGGGAATTCAAAAAATCAAACCAGAACCTCTTAAACGAATTAAATACGATGTAGTTGATTACGAATTATTAATATCCAATTGTAATAATGAATTTTGCAAGAACGATAATGCTATTTACTCTAATCTTGAGCTGTCTATACACACTGTACTATCACAAAGTAAAATAACGAAAACAAAAATACAAAACCCTCCCCAAAAAGACTGGATCAACCAGAACATCATTACACACATAAATACTAGAAATACACTATGGCAGAAAATAAAAACCTACCCAAATGATAAAGAACTAACAAAACAATTTAACGTAACCAGAAACGATGTCACTAAACTAATAACTAATACAAAGAGTAACTTTTATTACAATTCTTTCGCGAAATGTAAAAACAAGCCAAGAAAAATGTGGTCCCTGATTGACAGTCTAACAAAAAATAAAATAAAATCCAATCCTACCCCACCAAAACTGAAAACAGAGTCCGGAATACTTCTTGACGGCAATGATATCTGTGAAGCATTTAATAATTTCTTTTCAACCGTTGGTTTCTCTCTCGCAAACAAAATTCCTCCCGCAGCAAATGATAATAGCGCATATACACTGACTAATAAAACATTTAATGAAAATAATAAGCTTCTCGTGCTTGCCAACTGTAGTGAAGATGAGGTATCTAGGACAATTGACTGCCTACACTCTAACTCTAGTCCTGGTATAGATGGGATAACCACCAAAGTTGTTAAATGCCTAAAACCTTTTATTCTTAGTGAAATAACCCGATGCATAAATTATTGTTTCATGCAAGGGATTTTCCCAGATGAACTAAAAATGGCCAAAATTACGCCAATCTTTAAGTCTGGTCCCAAAACTGAACCTGGCAATTATCGTCCGATCTCAGTATTGCCAGTATTGTCCAAGGTATTCGAAAGAATAATCTACAACCGTCTTAATGATCATCTTAACAATATTAGCTATCTATCCGATCGTCAATACGGGTTTCGTCCTAAATCAAGTACTTTGTCTGCTACGATCGATTTAATTACAAAAATAAGGACTAATATAGACGCAAGAAATATTGGATTAGGAATATTTATTGACCTAAAAAAGGCATTTGATACGGTTAACCATCCATTGCTACTACGTAAACTCGCAAGTATAGGTGTCACCCACAAAGCGCTAAACATCTTCGAAAGCTACCTACAAAATCGCCATCAAATTGTAAAGATAGGAGAATACCAGAGCTCACCGCATCCAATCACATACGGAGTCCCCCAAGGATCAATATTGGGACCGCTTTTATTTTTGATTTATATCAACAACATCAGTGAAAGTGGGCTTTTCGGTGAACTATCTCTATATGCTGACGACACTTGCATCTTCTATTTTGGAAAAACACTCGACGAAATCATACCTAAAGCGCAATCTGACTTAGATATACTTCATAAATGGTTTCAAAATAACTTGCTTACTATAAATACCATCAAAACTTCCTATATGATATTTAAGGCCAAAAATAAAATTATATCGAACTTTGCCCCTCTCACTATTGATAATATTGCCATAAAAGAATCTGTTGAGGAAAAGTACCTTGGTCTAACATTAGACGGAGGTCTCACGTGGAAGCCTCACATTTGTAAGATTGAATCTAAACTATCAAAACTAATAGGCACACTTTATGGTTGCGTACGATGTCTTCCACGTTCTGTTAAATACACAATTTATTTCACCCTCGTTAAACCGCATATCGACTACCTTATAGAAATATGGGGCACTGCCCCTAAAACAGCATTAAAAGATTTGCAAATAAAACAAAATAAAATCCTCAAACTATTGTTCAATTATCATTATCTAAAACCAACAAAAGAACTATACACGGAAACAAAAATCATGAACATCTACCAATCCTACTGTTTTAATACCTGTATTTTGATTAAAAAAATTCTCAATGAACAAACTCGAACCGAAACTATATTTAAAACAAATAGAGAGATAGGGAAAAGAGTTCTTCGAAACGCCGATAATATAGCCTTATTTAAGGTTCGCACCAATTACGGCAAAAAAAGCATATGCTTTGAAGGTGCTAAATTATATAACAGTCTCCCGAAAGAAATAAAATCTTCCAAGAATGAAAATTTATTTAAGAAAAAACTTAAAAAATATATTATTGAAAAAATTTCAAGTCCGACCCTGTAGTCCATTACCGTTTAGCCGCCATGACAAAATTATCTACCAAACTTGTTGTCTACCAATCGTATTTTTACTACTACCCGCAAATACTATTTGATAACAAATGTATTTTATCTACGTACTCATGTACTTACCTTCTTAGACGGAAACTTAACTTTATGCCTATTTTACATTAACCTAGTAGTGTATGTATGTGCTCAATGCAACAATAATAAGTAAGTAAGTGTGTGTGTAATGCTCAATGCAATGTATAAATGTTATCTGTATGCTCACAGTTTTTTCTAGTTTTGTAAGTATAATTTTGTTACTTCTCATGCAGTGAATAGTTTCTATTCTTTTGAGAAAATAAAGATCTATAAACCGAATTAAACATAATTGACATCACCCGAGGTGGGCGAGTTAACTCGCACTTTACCGTTGTTTATATATTTAGATAAGAGATACGGTCTTGCTTAGTTTAGATGGATATATTTACCATACGACTATCAAAGTTAATTTTCCAAAAAGCAACATGGACTGGCATCATTGACTTGACTAACTCAAAGCTCAAATCTATTGATTTTGATTATCAAAAGCGTATTCAACATCACACAGTAACCATAACAATCAGAAACATGTAAACAATGTACTATGACAGCTAAAACAAAACAGTTAGCACTCATTACTACACTGTGCCACACTCCGCATTAAGGGTCACCTTGGCAGCCGGCTAGCGGCTGGCCCCAAGGTCTGGCTAGGTCAAGTTCAACATAGCTCTATTGTTTTCTTCAGTGTTTATCATTGGACTACGCCGTGTGCCTATGATAAGATAAGCGTGATTTGTGACATAACCAAACTAAGCTATACTGATAGTGATTAACGTGTCCTATAAAAGTTGAAAAAGATCTTGAAAAGCTCTCTATATATACTCGTAACACATACGAACAGGGAAGCAAGCGAACCTAATTCTTAGTAGGAGATTTATCATTCTATCAAGGCATTTCATTATAATGATAAGCAAAAACTGGTGGATGTTAGATTGGTTTGAAGATACCGCGAGTATTTATTTTTCAGTCTGTGTTGGACTTCTCAAATTCTAGACAGATGGTAGGAGCTTGTTTCGGATTGACCCAAAGGCCTCATTTAGTAATTCAATTACACACTGAAATTATAAGCACCGGTCCTGTTTTAACAAACTTAGACAGTTTGTCAATTGACGTTGTTTGAATTTTGATGGTTGAAATGTCAAAGTTTGCAAATAAAGGTCCGGTGCCAACCATTTCGGCGGGCAACTGAGTTACTAAAAAAAAGATTCCGACGAATTGAGAACCTCCTCCTTTTTTGAAGTTGGTTAGTGAGGCCCCAGGGCATTAGATGGTTGCGAAGTTCGACAAGGTCTGTGTATTGCAATTGCATCACAGTCACCATGACACGAAAGCTTTTCCATGAATCCAACGACCTTAAGAGGTGGGGTTTTCTTTCAAATCATTATAAATAAATAAATAATGCTGGACATCACACAGCATCATGTAGCCTCAAACTAAGCAGAGCTTGTATTATAGAAACCACATGACGATAAACTACATAAAATTATTTAAAAAAAAAACAACATATCTTACATAGAAAACTGTCCTGAGAAAACTGTCTTGAGAGACAAACAGACGAACATCGAAGTTATCCATATAGGCTAATCCGACCGCGGTCCGCCATTTGGCGACCCTTATAGTAGTAGTAAGGGTTCCTTTTTACTACAAAACCCTCAAAACGTTAGTTGTAGTTAACGTAGTTGCGAGATATTTTATAATTTGCAGTGTGAAAGAGCACCTTGAAGTACCATACATAGGGGGCATAAAGTAATAGAGATCTATATTTTTTATAATAGTATCCACGGAAGATCTCACACATGGTCAACTGATCCTAAACTAGGCAGAGCCTGTTCTATGGGTATCAGAGACTGATAAACCTACATAGATACTTATAAAACACCCAAACACAGATCAAACATCCATGCTCCCCACACAAATGTTTGTCCTGAGCGGGAATCGAACCCGCGACCTGCAGTCCAAAAGGCAGAACGAAGCACCAACTGAGCTATGAGGCCAGTCGCATATTGGATAACAACGGGCCAGCATTGGCTTAAGACTCATTTAGTTTGCTATAAAGTCATTCCATAGTTTATGCATAGCAAAAGTACTATTAGATGCAAAAGACGAATGATGTTTAAAATACAGCGCGTGCAAAATTGCATTAAATATGTGAACCGTCTTGAACCCAGGTTGTTTTGCTTGTCTTCCGTTCCATATTTATCAGAAGCGTAGGCCCGTGTGTTTGAAGATACGTTTCCACTTGGCAACATTTGGCGCGCGACATGTTGCACAACATGCTGCCCAACATGTTGAAAGTTAGCGCAGAACTTTTTTTTAACAACGTCTGTCTACGCATCTACTACTGTCTCAATCGTCGACAACATGCCGTCAGAGGAACTAGTGTTGATTTCAGCGACGCTTTTGTAGCGCGTCACGTCTCCACTCGACAGCAATTGATGCTCAACTAACGATGGTCTCTAAACAAACAACAAGCAGCGTGTCATGTTACGCGCCAACTGGCAACGCCGCGCGCTGTTGGACAACGTTGCCATACATGTTGAGCGTCACGAATTGTGCGCCAAATGTTGTCTAATGGAAACGCGGCTTGAATATTGTGAGTTGAAGTTGAATTGACGTCACTGCCACCTCCGCAGCTCAACAGTCCAAGTGACTAAGCAATATGACATAGTGCGGAACGAATTTCTCGAATGTCTTTATTTGCCATTACCATAGGTTAATCGATTGTTTGATTTGATTCAAGTATTTAAAACGAATTTCAAATGGCTAGCTTTTTATGATTTAATGCATTTTAATGGAAGGTGAGCCTTGCACGTAGTTTTTCTATCATGAATGCTTTAACCGGTAATTTAAGGTAGCGGACCGTAGGGGTTATCGCAGATCACACACGTGAGGGCATAAGAGCTGGAGGTTACATCCAGTGTCAATTAATTAATTGTGAGATTCATTTTCTGCTTATTTATTGGTTGTTTGGCTGGCATTTAGTATCTTTGGAAGCCAAGCCAACGTCACGTGCCCGTGGTGCACCCTGCAGTACATAACAACGGGGCTGTGTCGGCCGGCTGATTGCGGCATAGGGCAGTCAAACCCGGCACAGCTAAGAGCTGTTTTTTTGTGTTAACAAGCAATCATGCACTTTAGCTATTCGTACAGAATAGCTACAGAATAGTTTCCGCCTGCGGCTATGCTCGCGTGATAACCGGATAAAAAATAGCCTATGTGTTATTCCTAATCTAGAATCACATATTATGTCAATTCGTTCAGTAATTTGAAGTGATGGAGGAACAAACATACATCTTTTTCAGAAACTTTTCCCTTTTCAATTTTGATCGAGTTAATTAAGAAAATTATAAAATCACATTATTACACTAAAATTCACAGAGTTAAGAAAATAAGAAAATGATAAATCACACTATTACACTAAAATACAAAAGTTTGTGTGTGCATGTTTTTTCCCAATCGACTCCTTAACGGCTGAACGGATTTGGATGAAACTTGGAATACTTAGTTACATTGTTTCTGACCTGGATGAACACACAGGCAACTTTTTATTCGTGAAGGCCAGCCAGGCGAGCGAAGCTGCAGTCGAAAGCTAATTAGTCTTAATTCAACATGCCAGTGAGTAAAGTGTTCCTTGTGTAGGACGCCCTCCGGCCAGGTGGAGTGACGATCTGCTGTCTGCTGCTGGTAGAAGCTGGATGCGTCGAGCTCAGGACAGGGCGCAATGGCGCTCATAAGGGGAGGCATATGTCTAGCAGTGGACTGCTATAGGCTGATGATGATGAAAGTGTCCCTCAGTTATCGTTCTAATTAATAAAACATTTTAAAGTTCCAAGCGCTTACCCGTCTTCCTTCATAACAGACTTGTCTCCGCAGTCGCAAGCACCTCCCGCCTGCGACAGGAACATATTGAAGTCGTGCGTCGAGTGGTCGCCGCGGTGGAAGCACTCGCGACATATCGACATGCACGGCGATATGCCGCACGTGCGACAGCGGTACGCGACCACGCGCGGTATCCACACGAGGCCGCATTTGTCGTGCTTGTCGTAGCTTCGGACTGGAACAAATAAAAATGGAATTAAGAAGATCTCAGTTTAGCCAAGCAATTTGGCACTCTGTCTACGGTCCAGTCTGTACTTTACATGATAGCTGCCGCAGACCAATGCTATTTATATTTAAATTTAAAGATTTTAAACAGTATTAATACGTATGAGGCCTTAGGCCCGTATGCATGAACCATGCATGTAAACTGAGCTGAGATATGTATTGAAAACGGTCAAAGAACCTGTGTTTGACTTACGACCACCCTTTAATTCGGTTCTTAAAAACAGCTATTCTATCCTATAGCCTTGTCAACCTTCAAAACGTGGTTATTTAGTTCAGTTATTGACTTCGAAATGCGAGCGAATTCTCGCGCGTAGACGACATTGTGCCATGGTTTTTGCATTTGGTGAGCAAAAGGCTCGTGCCGTACCCGCAGCGAAGCACGGGAGCTAAAGCCCGAATACACTGCCCCTCAAATACTAGTTTTTAAGTTGTGATCAAATTGACATTTAGTGTGTCAAGCTGCAGGACGTGCTCCTCGGGTATGCCACGTAGCGTTATTTCAGAGGCCAGCAGTCGACGTGTTAAGTGCAGATATTGAAGAATAGCAGCGTCTAAAATAGTCGAGCCGATTTCAAACGGCTCTTCATTCTAGCGTTTCAGTATTGGGTTTTATTTTAGTCGATCAATCTTTAAGTTAACATTTTTTTAGCTGTGGGCTACCTTAAAAGAGTAAGCAAGCACCGGAAAGGTTTTTTTATATTCAGTATTTTTGTAAGAGTTGTGTAATTACTCATTGGAAGCCCTAAATAAATAAACAATAAACAAGTTGCTTTTTCATATTTTGTACAGTACGAGAAATGATATGCGTCAGCAGTTATTGAAACCTTCCTGTTCATAATTAATAACAAGTGAATAACTTTGAACAGGTTAAATCTTTTCTATTTCTATCTTACAGCCCGAGGTAATAAAAACTAGTGGTGTTTTACGATCTGCAAGGGATGGCAGGGCTCATAACAAGCATAGGTACTTATTCTTTAAATGACACAAGTTCATTGCTAGCGAGCTTGGTGCAAGCTTCACTATAGTAGCTATAGTATTAACTTTGTATGTAACGTCTACATGTCTGTTGAATCGACATTGAACATGAGCTTCCACCCGGCTTCGCCCATGTCATGCATGGACCTTTCCATCCCTCATCATCTTCAACCTCATCCTCATCTCTTTATTGATTTAGGACATACATAGGTAATAAGTATGTGCAAAATTTAAATGCGAGGCGTGAAAGAGCAACAAATATACATTTTCAACAACTATCGAAGTATGGAAGTGGGAAAGGACTCCATTCATAAGTTACCCTTTTCTAAAAGAGCATAATAGCGTAATAATTAAATGGTTTGGAATCATCATCATCATCAGCAGCAATCAGAAGCAGGTGCAGCTAGTACCTACAAGAAATAAAACGAAGACCTAAAACATTATACTGGGTTAATAAAGCCATCTACATAACAAACCAAACGCTCCCGCACAAGTTGAAAGGCAGTAGGGCTCGCGACTAATGACAAAAATAAACAAAACCACGTGCTGGAGAACGAGGAGCAAGTAAACTGCTTCATTTGACATTGTAGTTAGAGTGTACCGGACGAAACCAGTTTGAAGGTTTCCAGTTGAAGTTACCAAAGTTAAAAGTTACATGTTTAAAGAAATTAATCTTACATTCATTGGATAAGGGAAAATGCAAATGTATAAGGGATAGACAATTAGACAATAATGAAATAGTTTATTTCCACAAGACGGCGCGTAAGTATACTTCGATACAATTTACAAAGTAATAAGCTTGTTGCATCCAATCACGCGCATCCAACCCAAACGTGGTCTAATCTCGTAGACTTTAACGTGTTCTGTTCATATATACCGACGATAGTTCTCTTATACTTCAACCGACTTCAAAAAAGGAGGATCTCAATTCTTCGTTTTTTTTTATTTGATGTAGTTCCGAAGAAGCTGAAAACTTATCGGTTTAGTAAGACTATTACCAAATGGGATTTAGACCAAAAGAGATATCTTAAATACAATAATTAGGCAGTTAGTATTTCATCCATAAAAAGCAAACATTTCGTAGGGGGTATTCTGTGGTGCTGGCATACAGCCAGTTAGGTCAATGCCATGCCATGGAGAAAGCTATAAAACTATGCAGTCGGAATACAAGACAACACTTAGGCCAAACCCATCAACTTCATGGTAACATTATCCTGTGAATAACAAAATACGCGAAAGACAAAAGGCTGACCAAACACGATCATCATCAAATATTTGCCATGAATCATCAAATATTGGGAAGATGGAAAGTCATCCTTGCTTTTCGAACATGTCATGTTAAATTTCATATATATTTTGAACGTCTTAGTCTTTGAGCGCTCGTGGCGGGGCTTACTACGGTGTTCCTAGCCTCCGCCCGGTCACTACTAGGATGGGTGACATAGTCCCACTTAATATGAGCGCTTCCGTGCTTCGAAATGATAAGATGTTAGTCCCGGCTTTTTCAGTCGCCAAGCCATGTCGGAGGCCTTCGGGCGGCCTAAGAAGTCTGACATCAGAGTTGGCCACTAGCTCATACGAAAAAGGAAAGAAGAAAAGAACCCCAAGACTGGGTTATTTTGCCTGAATTAAATACTTAGTGATAAAACAACCTTATTTGATTTAACCATTGTTATCATGTGTTATAATATTTTTTGTGTTTTTAGGCTTGTGCATTGTTTTAGAAAATTTCCTTACCGAGCAAGTTAGTAGTAGAGTTATCAATTAATTTCATCTAAGAATGCCCAAAGTTGCAAAAAAGTTGTAAAGGTGTTTGATGTTTTGGTTTTGCTTGTATGTTTCTTTGATATTGATCAGTCTGAAGTTAAAAATGATTTCCTGATAGAGTAGAAAAAACACTTAGATGCTACCTTCTTTGGTCCACACTAAAAAAAAATACCGACATAAAAAAAACATTTCTTGCTGCCCTAAAAAGCGAAAAATAAACTAGACATACATAAAAGAGATTCCGACGAATTCAGAACCTCCTCTTTTTTTAAGTCGGTTGAAAAGTAAGTTTTAGGAAAAATATCTCCCCTCTGGTCTTAGCCCTCCGCAATCTCTATTACGCCTGCGTGAAGCAATTGCCAAACTATAGGTTTCTGTATCTTTGTTGAGCATCTTAATCAACGTAATAATAACTTATCTTGAGGATAGTGCATCGCACAAACAATTAACTCATACATGCAATTGAAAAGCTAACAGAATGATAATTATATGACAAAGTTCGTTGGCATTTTGTGGCTCTAAGTGATTGTTGTTATGGAATTAAATAATGAAATGTGCGTGGTAGTACAAGACAACAGTTTACCAGCAATATTCTGTATTAGGTAAGGAGATTTCTATTCATGAGGTTAAGCATTATCGTATTCTAAATGAAGCCTTCAGATAGATACTCTTCCACCAGGTTTAGCCACCAAATCTGAACACAAACTAGAAAGATTCAAGCGTGGGAAATATTGATGTATTTCTTTCTAGACCTACGCTGGTACCACTCGTGTCTATAATTTCACGTGCCGAGCTTATTGCACGTAGTTTAACTGTCGACACTGAAAGGTGTGTAAATTGCAAAAAGATATCACCGAGACCGGCGAACAGATTACGCAATTGGCAGCGCATCAAAAGAAGCCACCCAAACTATTTATTTAAAGGCACTGATGAGAGTATTTTGGATTGACAATTTTTGAAGTAAAACTTAAATAATAGCTCTAATTTCGATGTAACAACAAACAGTATTTTGAAGATTTATTACATATGCAGATGAAATAATTTTAGAATTGTATCAGTATACAAAAATAATTGTAAGTACAGCTTAAGACAATTAATCTTCGTTTCAAATCAATGCTTCGTTGCCAGGGAACTGTTTAAAAATTACATCATTATTGAGAACTTTTAACCGACCGAATTTCTAGTTCAAATGTAATTTTTATAGATGCATCATCGAAGATTTCAGGACTCATTACATTACTAGAACAATAAAGAGTTTACGCTCGTGGGCACAAAGACGTCTGATAGAAGTGAGTGGACAGTGGCAGGAGGATGAAGTGAAGATCTATATACTAGAAATTCAACGCAGACTTATACAATAATTTTAAAATTTTCCGTCAGCCGATAATCCAACAGTTAGCAAAGCAAATTAGCGGCAGCATTACGCAATGGCACGTCAGCAGAAACGCATCAGTAATTACAGGTCGCGTGCGCACCTCAGCCCACTATCTATGACGATAGCTGACCAGGCAGTGGTTATTGCCCTGCCCTTATAATCTTTGCTATTATTAGTACTGGTGCGAGGGCAAGTAAATGATGATATATTGATGCGAATTAAAAAAATAATTTAGATAATAGCAAATGGAAGATTTTTTTAAAACGTTCTGTTGTAAAAGTTGTTATTTGTAATTGTTAACGCAAAGTTTGTAGTAAGGTATGTTTATCGCACTCGCAACACTCCGCCCGATCACTACTTGGAGGGGTGGCCGTTTAGTGACATTTATATCTGAGCGCTTCCGTGCTTCCTAAGGCACGTTAAGGTGTTGGTTCCGGCTTTTTAGTACGGTAAACCATATCGGACGCCTTCGTGCTGCCTAAAAACTACGAGACCTCAGAGTTGGCCATTAGCTCATACGAACAAGAATTAGGGAAATTTTCTGATCAGTCAATGTGTTAAGTAGAAAAGACATGGAAGTCATTTTGCTTAAACTACAGGACCATATCAATGCGTGGGCTTCTTTATCATTAGCGAACCATCAAAGCTGTTCGGTTATGGAATACCAAGATTGCTCATAGCTTGATACAGGTCGCGTCACGTAAAAAGAACGCTGGCGGTAAGTTGCGCATTAGGCGATTTATCGATATTTACCCGTGCGCAAACACGGGGTGTGTTTGGGTAAATATCCACTTCTTCTCCACTTTTTCCAGCGTTCTTTTTACATGACGCGTATTGTACCTATAAGCAACTAGACAGCTCTGGCCTCTGACGTAGCCTAGAAGCAAGTTTGGTAGGCACAGACGACATGATAGTGTCGTGAAACTGGTATAGCGCTCACGATAAGCTGCAAGGATATTACTTGTAACTTAAAGCGGAATATGGGTAGCGCTTACAGATTTCAAAAGATATTGACGTAGACGTTGAATTAGTGGGTTAGAGTGTATCAGATACGAGCCAGTCGTTCTTAGTTCTCAGTCAGCTTTAGACTATTACGTCCCATGCAGCGAAAATGAGAAGTGGCATAGAAGTATTATAGTATTCGTTCGCGTGCTATCGCAAGTACATACTGTAGTACATACTGTACTACATACTTAGTCTAAACCTTGTACTTCTAATTCTAATTTGAGGTGAGGGGGAGAAAGTTCTGCACTGACGTCCCGCAATGAGGTGTATTGTGAATTACCTCCCTGCCCACCGGACCCCAGCCAGCCCAAGTCCTTAAAGTAACGGGGAAGGACTCTGGGTTGATGGCAACATTGCTCTAAAGTTCCCAATGCTGCCTGTGTCTATGAGTTTTGATCAAGCAGCTTTTGTAACCCGGATTTTGCTCTGGCTTCGTTTGTGGCAGTACAGGTAAGATGATATGCTCAACTGTTTCTTCATCTTGAAAGCAACCACGACAGGTGCTGCTGTCCGTTACTCCTGTCTTTACTTTACCAATGTTATAATAGTTATTCCTAGTCCTAGTCTAGAGCTAAACATGAGCAAAATTTCGGCTCAAACTGTTCAGTATTTTGGCGTAAATACGAATAAGCATATAATTTTCACATTTCACAATATTTCGCATTTAATAAGGATTAAAAGTTACTTTTCAAGAGACACAGCTACCAGCGAGTCAATGCCCAATACTACAGCAGGAAGTCAGTATTTAATGCAGTTTTATAACAGCCTCCTAGAATAAGAATTAGGCTATTTTATCCTACGGCTGTTGCCTAACTAGAATATACTAAACAAGTTATTACTTCTCGAAATAGACGTAATCCGTAGGAGCTAAGAGATGCTTATCCAAGAGTATTTGTAACACCAGCAACATATAATGTGCACGATCTAATTAAGCTGAGTTATAGCAAGTTTTTATGTGCGATTCTTGAAACAAAGCGGAGAGGGCTGAGACGGCACGTGTCGGCGATCAGCTGGTAGGGTCGACGCACGCCACGGCCGGTGAATAACACCGCCGATACAAAACGCAACAGAGTCAATGCACTCTGATGAAGTGACCTCGTCTCAAAATGGGTGGGATACCCCCGCTAGTGCCCTCGACCAACAAAACACTGTCAAATGTATCTTGATGACTCATTGGTGCCTCATCTCTTATGCGATACACAATAATGATATCACCAGCATCTAATCTCATCTAATAACATGCTATAACGTAAGGCAAGCCGGCCGCGGTATGAAGAGTTTGGGTTCTTTACCAGCATTTTATTTAATTTCTTCGAGGCAGCATCAAAAACAATTAATTCGAAGACATTGTACCCATGCCATGACATTAACATGACATGCTAAGGATTTTGTATTATTGTTAACAGTTAGACCACCAAAACTTGACAGGACCTCACAGAGTAATCGAGAAAGAACCAATGAAACAGCAAATATTATGGCTTGTTTTATCACTGTTTTGAAGTCTATTTGCATGTTTATTACGATAATAAACTACGAAATTTGCATTCTTGTTACGAAGTTGTCGTTATCCTATGTTTTCCGCTAAATAATATTATTTTAAGACGTTCAAGAACAAGTGTTTGACATAAAAAATCTCCAAAATTAGAACTCCAGGAAGACGAAAATAAACGCGCAATATTATGATCTAAGTTATGTTAGGTACCTACCTACCTGCGGGGTGATTGGCTAACTCGGTTGCAAACAGAAATGGCTGACACCGATCCTGTTTTTACAAACTTTGAAATTTCATCCGTCTAAATTCAATGAACGTCAATTGACCAACTGTCATAGTTTGTTAAAACAGGATCGCTGTCCATCACTTCTGTTTGCAACAGAGTTAGCGAGTTAGCCGATCACCCCGCTGATTGAGCTAAAAGTAAAACATGGTCGCCGGTTGTACAGCTTTGACAAAGAGCTTTCGTTACATAATAAAAAAACTGATGTTTCTTCTTTTACTCTTTGTAGATATTAGAAGAAATATGGTTAAAATATCAGCGCTGCCGCTACATGAACGCTCACTAAGAAAACAGTGCTTAGAGTAAGATTAGAACAACGGGCCAATGATATCGAGGACAGAGACATACATCTCAAGTTGAGCTGAGTAGGACCCCAGGAACGATCATGATGGCCGCTGGGATAAAACGTTGAGAGGTCACCTAAGCAGTGCCTGATTAAGCCAGAGCGGGGCCTGTAGCAAACTCTACCAAGGGGCCCTTGGGTTGCTTTAGATTATCAAGTTTATAGTCTAAAACAGCCTTTTCAAAATCATCTAATTTGCACATAATTTGTGGTGTGACCAGCGCTCACTTATAAAATGTACGTATACTAAAATTTAAAATTATAGTTGAACATTTTGATACCAACTCCATCGTAATAAGTATTGCAACTATGCTGATTTAAAAAAAAAATTCACCCTTTTATCTAAATTAATATTTTTTCGGTTAGAAAACGTAGGTGTGCGAAGGGCCCCCAAATGCGCGGGGCCCGTAGCATTTGCTACGCTACGTTTGCTGGCTAACCAACCACTGCATCAAGGTTAGATCAAAGAGCTCCTTCAAAGAGATCAAAGAGGTCTTCCACCAGCGCATTAGCTCGACGACATAATGAACGTCGCTGGGCATAGGTACCTACCAGGATGAGAGAAGAAAAAGACAGCGGAGAAGAGGCTGGCTAAAATAAGACGAAGATAACATAATAACAGTTGGTGATTTCTGACTAACATGATGATGATGATGATGCTGAAGGTCAAAAAGCGAAGTCTTCAAAATGCAATGAAATATGACGCTCAATTACAACCTCACACAATTTAACTTGACAATTTATAGACTGAAACTTGAATTAGGCAATATAATATTAATATTTGAAACTTATTAGCAAAACACAAGTCAAGAGCCATACCTTATGAACCTTTCTTGGGTATTTTATACCAAATTAGCTTATTTTGTAGGTGTCTTAGTCATACAGAATCCATTTGAATCAACAAAGAATATTAAAAACATGTTAAATGTTTAGGTACCTAAGTACCTATTCAATGTTTGATGTATGATTGAGGCACATCAACATGAGATAAATGGTCCCCATTCCGTAAATGGACATGCAACATTTTTGTGTTTAAATAATAAGGATTTAAAATTGGTGTTTTTGTCATTGGTTCTTGGAAAAATATCGATTTGGTTGTTCAAACTCAAATTTATAAAACCTAAGCGATCATTCCTCATCATCAGCTTAATAGTATTCCACTGCTGGACATAGGCCTCCCCTATTCAGCGGCATTGCATAATTTCCTGTGACGTAAATATCAGAAACTATGACGACACCATGGTCTACAACACCCAGGCCCGGAACAAATACATACCTGCAATTCACGCAAATATTTCCCACGGCGGGAATCGAACCCGCAACCTCTTGCGTCTCAGCCGGCTATTCACCTGGAGGCCGTAATGCGGTAAGCAAAGCATCCATTATCTACCTAGATATAAAATATAGGTATTTTGTTAGGTACCTATCATCATCATCATCATGATCGGTCTATAGAAGTCCACTGCTGGACATAGGCCTCCCCTAATGAGCGCTATTGCGCCCTGTTCTGAGCTCGACGTCTCCAGCTTATACCAGCAGACTTTCGCAAATCGTCACTCCACCTGGCCTGAGGGCGTCCTGCACTACGTGTGCCGAGCCGCGGCCTCCTCCGCGGTCCTTCGGCACATACTCACTGCCACTTCAGGTTGCTAATTCTCTGAGCTATATCAACAACTTTAGAAAGAAGAAAGAAAGAAAGAAAATACATTTATTAGGTCTATGTCGGATAGGTAGTCTCGTTGCGGATTATATCCTTCATTGGATTGTTTTCTTAACTCCGAGCATAGCTCTTTCCATAGCCATCCGTGCATAGCGTTCCATTAGGTACTAGGTATTATAATTTTCAATTGGAATTCCTCAGAAACATTACATCTAAATACATGCCTTCTGTTAACCTTCATGTTAAACTTTGTAGGTATATTGATATGCCACTGTGTGTGTATGGTAATAACCATTCTTCGACCACATTTAGGTCAAGCGAGGCAAGTGTCCGCACGCGCACGGACGCGGAGGCAGGTGAAGAAAAATTCAGTTCGATGCCATCGCCCTAGTGACCTCTCACGACGTAAAGATAGCTCACATAGGTACACAAATGTTTGAATAGATGGCGTTATCGTTAAAGTGCAGTCTGCAGTTACTGCAGTGCAGTAAGGCTATGCAAATTTATTTTAACTGTCATTGAAAAAAGTGATAGAGGTAACTGTATCATATATAAAAAAATGTGTGAAATTCACAATTAATTTTACAAAAATGTTAACACTGCTGCGTTCTTTGCATGGCTTACTTCGGTGTCAGCAGACTATCATGGTTAAACAACACTCCGACACCGGGCCACTACTTTTATGGGCGACCGTTTGGATCTGAGCAGTTAGATCTGAGCGCTCACGTGCTTCGGAAGTCATATTAAGTAATTAAGATGTTAGTTCCGGCCTTCGATGGGCAGAAAAACTCCAGACTCCAGACACCAGAATAGACCATCACCCCACACCACACCACAACAGCCTCAGTCCACTGCTGGACATAGGTCTCCACTAATAAAAGGGGATATACCCATATTCCCCACGCTGGGCAGCGGGACTTCTCGGACCGCCGACGCTGCTACCCGTCGGCGGCCAGGGGATCAGCCGGCCGCCAGAGCCCTTTTTGCTAATCAGCAGATAACACCACCTGCAGGTGAGGTTGGCTTGGATTCCGATGACGACTGGGGTGTCGTCATCGGAATCCAAGCCCCACACAGAACACCCCAGAATTGACCAGCAGCTCATTATAAGGAAGGCCACTTCGCAGCATCACATTAGTAGTTTATGCTGCCTGTGTCTATGTACTGACTGAAAGTAGGTATATGAAAATGGGAATTAAAGAAAAGGGCTGGAGTTTTTGTTATGAAAGTCTATAAAGGAGTATGTATTTTCAGCAGGTAGACCTCTGTAGGCTGTTATTGATAATGATGAAACAATAACGGTGAGTTGGCGAATGACTCATTGTTAGTATACCAAGGCTATGCAACATCTGAGAGTGAGGAGTAGAGGAGGGTCAACTACTTCTGATAGCTCAGTATGGTGTTGTTGTAACAGATGTTCAATTAATAACTCCATAATGTTTAAATATGGCATTGTTGACAGATTGCAATCATTGATTGTTTATGATTCATCGTCATCAGCCTATAGCGGTCCACTGCTAGATATAGGCCTCCCCTAATGAGCGCCTTGTGCCCTGTCCTCAGCTTGACTACCTACTCTTCCAGCTATCTTTGGCAGATGGTCACTTCCCCTGGCTGAAGAGCTTTATGATTATTTAATAGCGAGGATCCTTGACCAATATCTTAGGAGGCTCTCGCTAGATAGCTGGATCAAGGGTCAGATACACACATCGGGTCTCCTGGACTCAGCACACATTGTACAGAGGTTCCTCTCTCTGCAACCCTAGCCTACGACTGTTTGACGAATTCTGTGAATGACTGTGTGTTTTGAATTCTGATCTTTTTTAATTTGAAAGCCAGTAATAAAAATAAAATAGAAAAAAAATACACATTTTTTAAAAATTATAATTATTAATTACTTAAGTTACTAAAAAACATTTTATTTTTATAAATCGTTAATTTTTTTTATCAGAATAGTTCCAAATTTATTTGGCTTATGTAACATTTTGGCTGATTTTGTCGCAGTAACAAGTGAATTATTTCAAAATTTTAAGAACCCAGCTGCTATTATAATATCGATATACCCAATGTCACTCACACCTCGCAATCTAAAATTCGTCCAGCCGTTTGGGCTGTAAAAATCACTTTATTTTAATCGCAATTTAAATCATATCAACCCTGATGAAAATACGCTTTTTTATATCTATTATTACTGATGAATTTTACCACAACAGAGTAAAGATCCCTATATCCTCCTATCTCTAGGATCTAGGAATAAGATTGCCAAATTCAACTCAGAACATTATATTATTTAAACATAAGTGTAATAGATAGTTTAAAATGTAGCATTTATCTTAACTGTTCTTGTTGCGAACTTTTTCCAGACATATAAACATAAAGTATGTCAATTTGCTAGAAGCAGAGACTTGCTACAATCCTAGGATACCTATTCTCTTCTTTCACCCATCACATTCTCAATACATGCTCGTTGGTTTAGGGTACTCTTGACCTGGCCCTTTTCCAGCTTTTTTTTTTACTCCATCACACAAATGGCCTAAGGTCAATTATTTGGAATTTAATAGCAGAGGCTCTGCGGGGTGATCGGCTAACTCTGTTGCAAACAGAAATGATTGACACCGATCCTGTTTTTACAAACTTTGACATTTCAACCGTCGAAATTCAATGAACGTCAATTGACAAACTGTCACAGTTTGTTAAAACAGGATCGGTGACAATCATTTATGTTTGCAACAGAGTTAGCTGATCACCCCGCTGATATGGATTTCAAACACAATAAAAAATGACATCATCATCATCATTATTTGACAACCTCTGTGGTGCAATGGGTGAAAGCCCGCCTGAGACGCAGAAGGTTGCGGGTTCGATTCCCACAACAGGACAAATGTTTTCATGTTCTGCAGATATTTGTCTCCGGTATGAGTTTTTTATGTATGATATGTAGGTATGTATTTACAAAAAAAACTTATACAAAATGTAGTATATCTGTCATGTGGTTCCCACAAAACAAGCTCTGCTTAGTTTGGGGCTACATGATGCTGTGTGATAACGTCCAGCATTATTTATTTTGACTTTATTTTCTCTTATAAAGTATGAGCTAGTGTCAACTCTGGTGCCAGAGTTTTAACCAAAGGTCTCCATGGCCAAATGACTGAAAAAGCTGGGGTCAACATCTTGCATGCAGTATCTGTATCATGCCATTCATAACATCATAATCATCATCGGCCTATAGCAGTCCACAGCTGAACATAGGCCTCCCCAAATGAGTGTCATTGTGCCCTGTCCTACAACATAGGCAAAACATAAAGCACTCACTCTATGTAGTTTGTGTTAAAGATTTTCAATAGTTTGTACCGCATCATAACCATGGTGTAATAAGCTGTGCCCTGCAATTACTAACCCTCATGCCCAGCATGGGGATTATGGGCATATCCCCTCCTAGCCTCATGGACATATCCAGCAGTGAACTGAATAGGCTGGTGTTGTTATTGTTATTGGAATGCAGGTGCACATGGAACAGTTAGAATGAACTGTCAGCAGCCTCATGTTTACATGTTTGTTTCAGAGTGAGGGATGGAATGATGCAGGCAGTTTTTTGCATTAATGATTCCAGACTGTTGTTTAATACTGCATAGGAAATAGCAATGTGATACTCATGAATTAATAGCTGTTCAGTCTGATTGTTTTTAATTGACAAAGAAGCTTGTGGATTACCTTTAATTGCCAGCATAATTGGTCATTGCCATTGCAATTTGAATGTTAAGGTAGGGATAAGTAGACAGCTAAATTGTTTCGATCAATAAGGTAAAATAAACCATAAACATTGATTACTATGCATATTTTAATTTTTGAGGAAATAATGTAAGTACGGAACTCTAGTTAAACAGAAAACAGTGGATGAAGCTCGCAATCAGTCAATAAAGAAATATAAAACGCAATAACAATGTCAATACAAATGGGACAGAACCTTGACACAGACAATGGAAGGCCATTGCTGGCTGCAAACTTAATTAACTGTAGATATGGGACCAATAACCATGCAGTGTCCCTAGAGGCTCCAATAACAGTTCTTCTAACCTACAAACAGAGAAACTCACCTCTAATGCACAAGTACAGTTATACCAAACTTACCGACAGCTGCAAATTCGTCGGGAGTTCTCCCTCCCGCCAGCAGCCAGCGGCACCAGTCTATGGTCTCCCACTCGTCGATGGCTTTGCTAGGGTTCAGCAGAACGTCCAGCACAGGGCCCAAGTGCTGCGGGGACCCACTGGCGCAGTCCGCGTGTATGTACGCGGCCGCTCCTCTCTTGCCCTTCCGCATCAACACTTGCGCCGTAGAATTCGACATCTTAATGCACTATACACTACACTAAAGTTAAAAGATCACAATACGCGCATAGGTCACTGAATAATTCGACCACTCACGGAAGAAACACCATTTCAAGTTTTACATAGAAGGCAATGAACTGTGATCTGTCACATCATTGCGGTTAACCATGTTGTTTGGGAAACGGGACACTACTTCCAGCTTTTGCACTAACTTGGATTGTATTTCACTTGAAAAACCATTGAAAGACGATGCGAATGTAATAATTTAACTGTGTTTTACTAAAAATAAAACAATACAATGCTGCAGACAAAGTACATTGTACAATCAACTCACTCCCTCGTTCGCTCAGTGATGCCGTTTTTTATTTGGAGTTATTGCTAAAGCTTGGTGCAGATAATGCCAAAAATATGCTAAATAACTTTTGAGTATGCTAAATATAATGCCAAAATCCAATTTTTATTGACCACTTCAGTTTGCGGGAATAGCAAACTGAAGTGACGACTTATTTGCATCGTAAGTTGATTAGTTTTCATTGGCCCTTCTCATTTTGAATAGTGGAAATGTGTTGCTTTAATCAGTAAATTTTAGCTATTATGTTACACTTATAAAATTTGCAATAAGTTAAGCTCTCTCAATAGGTTAATCTTTTCTCATTGTTCACGTTAACTTTGCTCATAAATATGAAAAGCCGTGATATTATAATAACACATAAAATTCCAATTAGACGTTACAATTAAGAACACTGCACTGAAAAGATAAACATGAATTTCGAAGAAGTGCTAATTCCTTTATAGACAGTTCCATGTTACCAAAAAAAGTTCAAAAAATGCTGATCATGGAATATGCTAAATGCAAATTCTTCATAATGAGTGACGAAATATGCTGAATTTAGCATTAAAAATCCTAAAACGGCAACACTGCGCTCACTCGCTCGCTTAGTGCTGCCAACCCCTTTAAGCTGAGTCGCTAGACTCAATCAATATGGCTAAAACTGTAGCCTGTGTAAAAAAACTAACTTAACTACAAAGTTTGCATGATTTTTACATCTCCATACAAAAATACAAAAAATGCAAACGTAATAAAGTAAGTTAATATGTTTTTCACAATGTATATGAGAGATACTGTATACATACAAGTATAAATGTATGTTTTAACTGATTATACGGGCATTTGCGGGGGCGTGGGTGGCGTGTGTGAATTGAAATGGTTTTTAAAAAAAAAGATAACAAAAATACAAATTACAATAAAAGTAGTTGTAGCAGGTACCTACATAATCTATAGATTAGTAGTTTACTAAGTACTACTTATAACTTGAATTTTGTTATTTTTTCGTGCTGTTTTTTTAGCTTATAAACTGATATTTACTGCCCTAAAACTGTTTTGATTTGTTTTCCAAAAGCCATCACGGAAGTCTCTAACCAGATCAATTTTGTTGTCAAAGCGATTATATTGATTTTATATAGGTAACTGATCTTATAAAATGATATATACTGTTTTGATTTGTACTCCAAAAGTCGTCACGGAAGTCGCTAACTAGATCAATTTCGTCATCAAACCGATTAAAATAAAAATCGCTATTTCTAGCGACTTTGTCGCTAAGTTGTCAACACTGCGCCTTCGCTCGGCATTTTCATGTTCACTCGTTCATTTTTCTTCTTGTACAAAATTAAATACAGATAAAATAGAGTAGAGTAGAGTGAGTGAAAGCAAACTACTAAAAAGGATTTGTAAAATGAACTTATTTTAGATTATGTAGTCAAAAGAAAAGTAACTAGCGGCACGTGCCGGCTTCGCACGGGTTAGAGCACTTTTTTTACACCTTGGATTACGTTACTTAAGTTTTAGTAAAGATCCTTAATTTTCTAGCAATAAATAAAGCCTGTATGTTACTCAGAGTGAAAGTAGCTTTACAATGGTGAAAGAATTTTTGAAATCGGCACAGTAGTTTTTGAATTTATTCATACAAATATACACAAGAATACATTTTTTTTCCTCTTTGAAATATTATAGTAAATAAAAAACTTTTTATTCATGAGGAACTTAAACTACCTACACTTTGAATCGTAATTTTTTCTAATTTACCACCAATTCGTAACGCGACCAAACAGAGAAGAATTCAGTCATTGTTCATAATATTACATTATTTTTGATGGAGTTGGAGGAAGTTGCATCCTAAGCTTTTTTGTCATCTAATTAATCAGATATTTTATGTTATGCTCTATAACAGAGATTTTGTTTAGCAACATTTTTGAATTTATTTACAGATAAATTAATCACATCATTTGGGATTTTGTTATAGAAACGTAGGTACAATTTGTCCTGTAAAAGATTGACTAACTATAAGGAGGATTAAGTAAGATTCACACGTAAAAGCTTATTACACCACGTGTTATTCAGTCTGTCTTAGTAAGACTGTCTGTCTTACACATAACGTAGTGTAATAAGAGTAAGCCAAGTCGGTCATAGTAAATCTAATTAGTCAGTAAGACAGTCTTACTAAGACTGACTGAATACCGCGTGGTGTAGTTCATTTTAAAACATGCTAGAGGAAATTGAAACATCCACAAAGCAGTTATGTTCGAATGTTATAAGGAACTTAACTGCTTAGTGGATGTTTCAATTTCCTATAACATGTTATAAAATGCGCTCCGACGCGCTCCGACGCGCGCCGGTAAGTGAGAATCGTACATAACAGTAGTTAGGTACAGCTAGTTTATTTTTATTTCTAGTGTTAACTGTCTGTTAACGTGCCGGAAGTATGTATATAACTTCGCTCCGTTGTGTTACATACACCGTAGGTACAATGAAAGTAGTGTTGAAACCATCAAGTTACCTTATTTTGCTCGAAGGTTGAAACATGAGAGTTGTCATTGCTTTAGTGGTCACAGACGTTTTCTTTGCTAATTCGCCGATTTCGTTAACCTTCTAATTTGATTTCCTGCCTGGAGAATTTTGTTGTGACTTCCGGTTGAGCGTCATACGCGTTAGCATCTTGTCGTTATTTTTCAATTGTATTTTTCGTAAATTACAATAAATTAGGCAGACCAGAGTAGTTTTTTGTGTTTGGTGGCTAGTATTTTGTGTTTGCGCCCGTACCTATATAGTTTTTTAAATGTGTTTGCGACATCATGACCGACCCCCCGACTAATGGCATTACCGGGGATCCCGGCGGCGGCGTGGTTTCGGGGATGGAGGTTGAAGTAATTCAGGCTCCATCCTCGCTACGTCTACCCTCAATCTCTGCTGACGAAAGAGAGTTTGAGATATTTCATCAGTCACGTAGTCAGCGCCGTAAGGCTAAAAGATCCAGGGTTGAAAATGACCGATCCCGCTCTCGTTCTTCGTCCACGTCCACCCTTTACAGTAAGGATGAATTTCTCCAGCCAGGTCAGTCCACACCTCCCAACTCTTTCTCGATTGCCCCTACACACCTAATGTCGACTCAAATCCCCGTAGTCTCCACTCAGGTTGGCTGTCCATGTCCAACGTAAAGAAGCTACCCAATCTCTAGGTAGCACCCTCCATCCTGTTACGTTTGGTAAATTCTTATTTGACAGGTCTCGTGAATTCTCAGGCGTTATTGATGGATCCGTAAAAAGTAACGGTCGAAACTGTATCGCTCTCGACTTCCACTCAGCAAATTCAGCCAACGATTTCCTACAATCTCCAGCTGTAGACAAAAATAATTTCAAAGCTTTTATTCCCACTTTCAATATCACCAGGTTGGGCATTGTCCGTGGTATCCCAACTGACATGCCCGATGAAGATGTGCTCTCAAGCATAAAGGTTCCAGCAGGTTGTGGACCAATAATAAAGATGAGGAGAATGAATATAAAAATAACTCTCGATGGAATCCCAACATGGAAGCCAACTCAAACTGTTGTAATAGTCATAATAATAATAGTCATAATAGTCATTTATTCCAATAAATTAAATTAAACAATAATAATTGTATGCGGAATTAGTTGCCCTATACATTTGTATTCACATTCGATGGCCAAATTCTGCCCAGCAGAATCTTTTTATGCTACAACGCATTCCCGGTTGAACTTTACACGTACCCGACTATTCAGTGTTACAATTGCTGCCGTTATGGGCACACAAAAACCCAATGCAGATCAAAACCACGTTGCTTCAAGTGTACCCAAGGGCACACCGGTGATACCTGTGAAGTAGAAGTTATAAAATGTATTTTATGCGAAGGCAATCATTTTGCCACCAGTAAGTCTTGCCCAGAACTACAAAGACAGAAAAACATTAAAAAAATGATGTCTGAAAAATGCATTTCTTATGCAGAATGTTGCAAACTAATTGCTCCTGCTAAAAAGTCATTCGCAGACGTAACCTCTTCGTCCTCATCCGTTCTCCCTCCCTCTCCTTGCTCCTCAGCCCACCCAAGTTTAACTTCGTACAAAAAAACCATCCCTCAACGTCCTCGCTCCCCTCCTCCCCATAGGGTTGGTTATGACCGTAATGCTCACAACAACCTTGTTTGAGAAGATCATTCTGAAAGTGCTTCAAATGGATGCGCTCTCAACAATCCTTTGGTTAGCATCCTATCAAATCAACAGCTAATTGCTGAAATTATTAAACTACTGTCCCTCATCACTTCCCTCTTTAATAATCCTGCCTCTTCTTCCCCTAACCAACCGAACAACGTCGCATCAATGATCAGCAATATCCTCACTCTCCTTTCCAATGGATCCAATAAATAGGATCCTACAATGGAATTGTCGTAGCATCCGGAATAAAAAATCTGAACTTAATCATATAATCAATAAATATAAGCCGTGCGTCTTGTCTGTCTCTGAGACTTGGCTGGCCCCTAATTCTAGTTTTAGGATTTCGGGTTATTTAAGTTTCAGAAAAGACAGACAGGATGCTCACGGCGGTGTTGCCATCTTTATTAAAAATGACATACGAATTTCTAACCTCCCTTTTACTTACCGCGGCGAAGGCTTTGATGCCATTGCTGCCCGTGTTATGGATGTTAGCATTGTGTCAGTCTACATTCCTTACCCTACTAAATCTATTCTTCGTAATCTTATTTCTGTTCTTGAATCTCTTCCTAAGCCTCTCATGGTCTTGGGTGATTTTAATTGTCACCATCCTGTTTGGGGCTGCGACATGACGGACCCAGTTGGGAACTTTCTTCTAGATTCTTTAGACAACATAAATCTTTGTCTCCTTAATTCTGGATCTCCCACAAGAAGACATCGTCCTGACGAAGCAATCAGCGCTGTTGATCTTTCCCTGTGTTCCCCAGAACTAACTTCATTAACATCTTGGGAAGTCCTCACTTCCTCATTTGGAAGTGACCACTTCCCGATATTGTTAAACATCTTAA
The DNA here is from genome assembly GCA_951804965.1 of Horisme vitalbata. NCBI lineage: Eukaryota > Metazoa > Arthropoda > Insecta > Lepidoptera > Geometridae > Horisme > Horisme vitalbata. The sequence continues at coordinate 33,481,939 of OX638091.1, read as the reverse complement.
ACAAATTCCAGTGTCCCTCCTATAAGTATAACCCCATTCTAAAGTTTAATTTGAACGTTCATCATTCCTTTTGGGAAAAATATGCGGACTTGTCATGTGATAAAGTTCCGGAGCTAAGCCCTATCACAAATAATAATATTGATCAATGTTCTGCTGATCTCATTTATTCCATCCTGGACAGTGCTAAATTATCTTTCCCATTGAAAAAACCTCCCCCTAAAAATATTCCTTCTCCGCCATGGTGGGATAAAGATTGCTCCGAAGCCATTCAAGTCCGCAAAGCTGCTGAATCCACGTACTGTTCTGTTATGACTAGGGAAAACTTTATTGAACTAAATAGGATAATAGCGAGAACGAAACGACTGCTTAAGAACAAAAAATGTGATGGTTGGAAAAATTATTGCCCTAGCCTTAACCCTAATACCCCTTCTTATATCTTATGGCACAAAATCCGCAGATATAGACGTTCTTGGGTTCCTCCTTCTTCCCGTTGCTGCCCAACACAATCGTGGGCTGACTCTTTTATGAATTCTCTAGCTCCCTCTTATACTCCTCTCCCTTCTGAACTCCCTTCTTCTTCTCAATATTCATCTTCGAACCCCTTAGACCAACCATTCTCCTTACAAGAATTAAAAAATGTGCTTAACTCAGTTAAAGATTCCGCGCCTGGAATGGACGGCATTCCTTACTCTTTCTTTTGTAAAGCATCCGATCCTCTAATAAAATACTATCTAGACCTTGTGAACACTATTTTCGCTTCTGGCTCTGTCCCTGACTCATGGAAATCTCAATTCATAATCCCGATTCTCAAACCAAATAAAGACCCATCTGATTTTAAATCCTACCGTCCCATTGCTCTTTCTTCAGTTCTAACAAAACTCACAGAACATCTTATTAAAAACCGGTTAGAATGGTACTTAGAAAGTAACAACCTCCTTGCCAAAACCCAATACGGTTTCAGAAAAGGAAAAAGTACGATGGATAGCCTCAGTATAATAACCACTGATATAAGATTGTTTACCCGTAACGAGTCCGTCATCGGCGCTTTTCTAGATATCACAGCAGCGTATGATAATGTGCAACTTCCTCTTCTTAGAAATAAACTTCATAAGCTGAGAATCCCGGTGAAACTTAGCAATCTTATCATGAACCTTTTAACTGAGAGATTTCTACACTTTCGCTGTTGTGATCCCTCTATCTCTGCCTCCAGAATGATCTGGCGTGGTCTTCCTCAAGGCTCTGTTCTTAGCCCCATCCTTTACAATCTGTATACTTATGATTTGGAGACTTCTATTGGTATTTGCCGTATTCTTCAATATGCTGATGACATTTTACTATATTATGCGCACAAGAAAGTTGAAATTGCCATAGAAAATTTGGAAACATCTCTTGATAAACTCCACCGTTGGATGGAAAGTCACGGCCTTCAACTTTCCGCTGGTAAAAGCAATATAGTTCTCTTTACTCGTAAAAGAACTCCTCCTCCAATTGAGATCAAAATTAATGATTGCCTTATCCCGGTTAAAGATAGTGTTAAATTCCTTGGTTTTATTCTAGATCGAAAATTAAATGGCATCGACCACTGCAACCATATTATTACTAGATGTGAGAAAAACATAAATATTATAAGGTGTCTCTCTGGAGTATGGTGGGGGGCTCACCCGTTTGTACTTAAGCTCTTATACAACGCTATAATCCGTAGTGTCTTAGACTATGGATCTTTTTTACTTGAACCTGCAAACAAAGCTAGTCTTAAAAAACTTGGTTTAGTTCAGTCTAAGGCCCTACGTATTATATCAGGTGCCATGAAATCTACGCCTATTAACGCGCTTCAGATAGAATGCGTAGATTCTCCCCTTCACATTCGTCGACAGTTCCTTGCAGACCGTTACTTTTATCGCTCCCTTCAATTTCTCCACCATCCCATCATCCCAAAATTACAACTCCTTGATCGTTTTACCTTGTCTTCCCCTTATTGGCAAACGAAACACTCTCCTCTCCTAGTAAAAAGTTATCAAAATTTTAAATCTATGGACCCCACCTTTAGGTTCCCAAATCTCCCCCTCTTTGAATTTAATTATGATACTGTTTTGTTCCACCCGCGCATAATTCTTAATTTTGGCATATGCAAAGGTGACTCCAATGCTGATGAATTATTCAGAGAACTCATCAATAGGGAATGGCGCGGTTGGCATACCATATTTACCGATGCCTCTAAACTTTCTCCTCTTGGATGCGTTGGATATGGGGTTTTCCATTCTCAATATGACATAGTTCAAAAAATTAAGAGTCCTCCTGAATCATCGGTATTTACAGGTGAATGCCTTGCTCTTCTAGAAGCCATTAAATATATTCTCCTGTTTAAGCTGTCTCGCACTATAATTTTTTCAGATGCCCGCAGTGCTCTCCAATCTCTTATCTCTAATCCTTTCTCATCCAGAAATCATAACCCAGTAATTTTTCATATTAAGCAATCCATCTTACAATGCAATGTCAAAGGTTTTGAAGTTGTTTTAGCTTGGATCCCTGGACACACGGGCATTGTTAGCAATGAAAGAGTTGACCAAGTTGCAAAAGATGCAGTTGTATGTGGGGATAAAGTCTCTTTCAAAAATTACTGCCATGACCTCCTCTCTCTTCCCAAATCTCGCCTTTCTAGTTGTTGGGCGTCCTACTGGAGAAATTCATCCAAAACTAAAGGATCCTTTTTTGCTAGAATTCAACCTGATATTCCCTGTAAACCCTGGTTCTCAAAGTTAAGAATGAGGAAAAGCCTTACGTCGATGCTTATTCGTATGAGAATGAATCACTGCTGTATCCCAGTTCATCTGCACAAAATTCATATAAAAGACTCCTCTTTATGTGAATGTGGCCTTGATGAAAGCGACCTAAACCATATTTTTTTCTCTTGCCCCCTTCTGAATCATTCTAAATTCTTAGATTCACTTGTCTCACTAAAAATTTCCCTCCCCACTTATATTCCGGAACTTCTAAATTCTAAAGCTCCAAATGTCTACAAAACTTTAATCCAATTCATAAATCTCAACAACCTTAAATTATAAGGTTCCCACCTTATATTTCCGGGTTGTCGAGGTTTATGAATTCTTATTCTTATTCATATTCATATTCATTTATTCATTATTTTGTTTAAATCCTATTCTGGTCTGTTTTTTTTCAATTTTGCTTGTACATACGCCTCAATTGTTTCTATTATGACGTGACACTGGCAGAAATGTCCAAGTAGGACGATTGCCATTTAAAAAAAAAAAAATTTTGATGTGAAACATCAAATTGTTAGACCGGCTAGGCCATAGATTAAGTATATATATAGATTTATAGTTTGCGTGGCCACCCTAGTCTTTCTCATTTCAACTGCAGGGTTGCCACATAATTAAAATTTCCATAGATTTGGGTAAAATATACTGATAATACGCCCTCCGGCCAGGTGGTAACAATCTGCGAAATGCTGCTGGTAGAAGCTGGATGCATCGAGCTTAGGACAGGGACTCAGGCGCTCATTAGCGGAGGCCTATGTCCAGCAATGGACTGCTATAGGCTGATGATGATAATGGGTAAAATATAAATCTAACAAGAAATTAATGTCATGCAGTTAAAGTATTAATCTATCAATTAATACTGCAGGTAAAGTATTAATCTATCAATTTTTTCATTTACACGAAATTTTTTTTCATTTATAATCTACCTTCACTAACAAGTTTTAATGACTTTTGATAGTATGTTAGGGAAGGAAGGATGTTTAGCAAATTTGATTGAATGCACCTACCTATATAATTTTTAAATCAAATTATATTTATTTGCATAAAAGTATGGTAATTACAAAGGAAAATCTTAAAGGCTATGTGGATCGCATACTTATACTTCATTACAGAAGCGTGCAAATATTAAATTGTTATATGTATATATGTCATTAATTATCATTAATATCGGTTAATTTTAATTAACAATAATTAAGTTGACAATCGAGATTACTTAATAAATATATGTCAAAATGAAAACTGACCATTCAAATGAAGAAATAAAAATAGTAAATTATTATTTAGTTTTAATACATTCAATTTAATCTTATAAAAGCATTTATCTACAAGCCATTTGTAAAGTCTTATTTTAAAAAGTCTAAGTGTCAAATCTTTCATGTCTTCGGGGAGACTATTGAATATTTTAACGGACATGAATAAAGATATATTTTCAGAACGGCAAAAATATCCTATTATTTATTTGTGTCCTAAGTTGTCGTTCACGCATGTCTTTATGTTTCTTGTAAACGCTTTCAAAATTCCTACATACTAAAAAGAATAGAATTATAGGAAATATATTTTTATTTCTCCAAAACTTCAACATTTAGAAAATATGCTTTCGATTCTGCAATCATATTTTCTAAATTCCCTACTTTTTTATAAAACGCCCACTTTTTTCCCCAAGAGCTCGCAGTTTTGCGCGTATCTTCTAATAGCTTAGCAGTCCAACGCAATTTTTTCCGCAGCCTTCGTGGTGTGTATGATGGTGATTTACCCTAAAAACAGTAATCAAAAATTAATTTTGGTATTTAAACATAATAAATGTAATCTGTAGAAAATACGTACATAAAAGGCTAGCAATCTTACTAATATAATAAAGGCGAAAGGTATTGAGTATTGTTTATTTCTCCCTCACGCAAAATTTAGATACAAATACAATACAATACAATAAATTTATTGCTTTTACAAGGTCTTCATCGTTCTGGCTGGGAAATATAACAAGCTATTAATGCTGCTGCTGATGATAATGATGAAACATATGAATTGAGGCATGGAACATATTGGTCTTCTTCTTCTTCGTATGAAGTAGTGGCCAACTCTGATGTCGGAATTTTTAGGCCACCCGAAAGCCTCCGACATGGCTAACAACTGAAAAAGCCGGGAAGAAAATCTTAACGTGCCTTCCGAAGGGCGAAAGCGATCAGATCTAAATGCCATCCAGATCACCCATATAAGTAGTGTCCGGACGGAGTGTTGCTTAACCAAGATGAACTGCGAAGATCACCGGAGTAAATTACATGGTGTTAAATTGCATTGTGTTACAGGTTCTAGGTAAGGTATCTCACATAAACCCTGTCTAAGGGTCAATTTAGCAATATGGTTATATAGTAGGCAGACCGAGGCTTTGTAGGTAGTTAACTAGGTGTACCTATATAGCAAATTGTCATTGCACATTATGTAGAGCTACACCAAGAATAACATTATAGGCTATTTTTTACTCAGGTACCATGCGTGCGAAGCCGCGGGAAGAAGCTAGTATAAAATCTTAGTGAAAACTTTTTGAAAACTGGAGCTAACATTAAAGTGTTTCTTTCCTGTCAGCCAAAGTCCATTGTAAATAAATAAATAATGCGGGACGTAATCACACAACATCATGTAGCCCCAAACAGAACATGCAAACGCTTGCCCCGCAGTGGGAATAGAAGCCACAACTAGCTAATTAAATTTGCGGGTACTTCGGAGAAGGCAAGCAGTATCTTGGGTTTCACTTACCCGGTTTTGATAAAATATAGCTTAGGCTTTTTGATACTTACTTACTGTGGCAGATTTAAATAATTGGGGGCATATAGGTGAATTGTCAAAAAATGCTGTCAGTTGTGACTGACGAATCCCGAATCCGTTTTAAATCTGAATGATCCTTTGATTTAACGTAGCCTCTGGTTCTCTAGTCTGAAATAAAAAAAAACAGTTTTAAACCAAGACAAAAATGAACGAATTCTACCATTGTAGGTATGATAATAATAATAATAATAATAACAATAACCTAACATTTAATAGCACGACATATAAAAAAATAATGAATTCTTTGGTTTTCGTGGTCTATTTTCCTATACATTCATTAAGACCTCGGTTAGTCAAGGTTGACCAAATATAGCACATGGCTTTTAAACGATAAAATCAGTATCAAAATAGACTAAAGGTTTTTATACTTACTGTGGAAGATTCACATAACTGGAGACATACAGGTGTATTTTCAGTTACCATCCATTGAATTACGTGGCCCTTTGGTTTTTTATCCTGAAATTAAAACGTCATCTTTAAACCGGGCTATTCAAATAATAATGAACCAAAGAAATTATATAATTTAAAGTTCTAATAAAAAATGAAACGACTTTCCTGTATATGCAATGAACTTATGGGGTGGGGACGGGTAGGGAGGGAGTGAGGACTCTCCCTCTAAAAGGGGGAATCTCACAGTTTCTGAGAAAAAAATAATTAAGTTTTGAGGTTAACGAGACAAAAAAATTAAACAATATACGTCAAAACACACTTCCGGGAGAGGGACCTATGACCTATGATCAGTTTAAAAACAGTTTCAAATCATAAAAATGGATATTTGATTCGGGTATTTGACCGGGAAGGATTTCCAGGTGGTTGTAAAAAATCTAATAACCGACTGTCTATTCAATGTATTACATTAACAACGAGAAATATCATTGTCAATGTCGAATTACCAAAAAATACCACAGAGGCCATAAATAAAAAGAAGAAGATCATATTTTTGATATTCAATGATGAAAAAAAAATTACCCGCAGTGTCATCAAGGTTGACGAAATTAAGTAAAAAATTTGAATTTTCAAATAATCTCAACTATCTCAAAAACTATTTGGTTCCGCACTACGCCATTTTAGATTTAGGCTTCCTAGATATAGACCTATCTGTGACAAAAGTTCCAGCCGCCTAGCTCACTACAAATAAATGAAAGTTGAGCCAAAAATTAATGTGCAGTGGGCAAAATTCATTTCAAATGCCGGCAACACCAAACAAAACAAAACAAAATTGAATTTCACTTTTTGGCTTATTTTCTTACAGATTTCTGCTCTAAATGTTGTTATTTATCGTGGAAGTCTAGTTAACAATCCATTTTTGAATAAATACCTCGTCAAAAGTACGATACTTACGAATGAAAAGACAAATCCGGAATGTTTTGATCACTGCCACTTTTGCACCAAAATACACTACACCGATCCATTTTGATAGAGAAATCCATAACATTCATTTGTTATTATTGATTTACAATAGATGAAACATAATTTTTCCAGGTAATAATTTAGTTTCAAGCAAGTTTTTCACAAAATCTTCCGAAACTGCTGCTAGCTGCCAAAGTTTGTTTAGCGCAATGTTGCGCTAAACAACGAAAAAACCGGCACGCGATAAGGGACAGCAAATCTATAGTGCGGTCTCCCTTATTTGCATGAAGCACGCATAAGTAGTTCTCTTTCTTGAAAGAATGAGATGAATTATCTCGCCGTCCATATCTTTCTCTGTCTAGGGGCTAGGCTGTTCAGGGCTGCTACTCCGAAGTGACACATCCGAATGTTCGGATCCGACCGACACACGACCGAAGTTTGCATCGTCACCCTACTACGAACAAAGTTCGAATTCACTCAGTTCGGTCGGCACGACGAAAAGAGTTTCGGACCGAACGATATAAATATTAGAGTCGAACGTCTCATCGATATTCTTTCATTACTCATATCGATGTAATTTTACTGTAGGATTTGAGAGTAATCTAACTTTTATTATTAAGAAAATGAACTTTGCTTTCAAAATATTTAATTATAAATACAAAATTTGTATTATTTCCAAAAATATTGCAAAATTATTACTGACACTGACATAATGACCGCCTTTTCGTATTGTCAACAAAAACTCATCTGTCAATCAAAGTATTCAAAGCCTACAGGGTAAACAAACAAAAAAAGTGGTGTCTGGGTTTTTTTACTCTCTCAAAAGGTAAAATTCAGCAAAAAATTCAACTAACACAAAAACTCTACTGTCGCTAAAGCGATAACCGTAGTTTGGTCGTTTATTATCAACAAAATAAAGTGCTGATTGGAGTGTAGAGTGTAGAACGCTCAAGTGGAAGTTGTGAACAAAAGCAAGCTAACTTTATTTTAAATCTACTTGAAATTTTTAATTTCATCAGTGAATATGTCAAGTGCCCTTTGGGTTTATCGTTTTCTCATGTTCGTGTTTTGGAAGTATGGTGAAATTTATTTTCGAAGAAACCCTTTACACCAGAGGACGTATACCTACTGCGTACACCATGTCTACACCGACAGCGGCACAAATTGATGCTCTTCTCAACTTCCTTGAGGAGCATCGAGATTTAGCTCGAGGAAACTTGAGAAGCATCGAGGGTCGTACGCTGTCCCACCGGCTATGGGGAGAAATCTGTGACACGCTGAACGCTATGGGCGGGTGCACTAAAACGACGAAACAGTGGCAAAAAGTAAGTTTTCCAATCTAATTTATTTATAAGGTGCTACAAACCAGATAAAGATCACAGTCAATTTGTAATCGAATTATTTGTTATCTAATGCCCAAAGTATTTTTTAGTTATTTTTATATACAATAATTTTACATTTATTAATTTGCATTAGGTACCTGTGTGTTAACATAATTTGTATATTGTTTATGTTTATACTGTATGCACATGAAATGAACAATTAAGATTTAATACCTACTAATTTATTTTAGGTGTGGACAGATAAAAAATATCTCGCAAAGAAAGCTGCAGTGGCTGCACGGAGGTCTGCGTCTGCTACAGGAGGCGGACCAGCTACGGCTCCTTCACTCACTCAATGGGAAATTAAAGTAATTTCTATAATGGGAGACGGATTTGGTGAACCGCAGACTACCGCAAGGGTTCCGCCTTTTATTGAAAATGTATGTATTATTCCAATTGAATATAAATCTATTTCCTATATCTAGCTGTGGACTGTTATATGCTGATGATGATGATGACTATATAAAAAAAAAATATATAATGCACTATCACGCAGCCCCAAACTAAGCAAAGCTTGTATTATGGCAAACATGTGGCTGATATACTACTTATTTTTTTTATTGTAAATATTCTACATAGAACACACCCAGCCAGACCCGAGACAAATATTTGCAGATCATACAAATATTTGTCTCGCAGTGGGAATCGAACCCACAACCTTCTGCGTCTCAGGCGGGCTTTCGCCCACTGCGCCACAGAGGCTGTCAATGTAATATTATTTCATTTTTCAAAGGCAAATTGCCACCAAAACTTACTAATAAGTACACTTTATATTGTCATAGTAATAATCATAGTATTTTATTTAAAAATAAAATAATTTAGTTGTATCTTAACACAAACATGTTGCTTTTCAGACAACTGAGATATCCACCGCTGCTTCAACACAGTCCTACCAAGAAGACCTTCCTCAACCAAATGGTATGTACCTACCTAGTACAACAAAATACTTGAGTTAATTAAAAACACACAATTTATTTATTTTGAATTGATCTTACTTAATTTGTTCCATAACACAGATAGGTTCTATTAGTTATGAATTTGAAACTACTAAGTAGATCCTTACTTTTTTTTGCTCATTCTTTGCAGATAGTTTGCGGATAGAAAGTCTGCCCTCAGAGCCGGATACCCAGGTCCAGCAAACAAGTCAACAGGATGCTGACTTGTTTGCTGGACCTGGGCCATCCACCTCAGCCAGTCATGCCTCAGGAACGCGACGCCAAATAACTCGTAAGTGCAACATTTTATTATAATGTTAAGTAATTTTTTATACAATATTAAGTATTATAAGTCTATTCAAAGTCATGTACATTATGTGCGTAGCATTAATGAGAACATAACTCATTATAAGTTAGCAACCTCACAGATGACAAAATAGGAATTAATAATCTATAGTTACAATGCACAATAGACAACTGGGCGATCTGCTTAAATGCAAATTTGGTATATAAACATTAAAAAAAATTGCTAGGGTATACCCACCTACTTCATATATTTAATGTTTTGTTAATTTACAGCCATACGACCGCGAAGAGAATTTCGGCGGCATTCGGCAAGCCCACAGGCAGATAGCTCTGTACGGGACAGGCTATTCAGATTGGAGGAACATCGTGTGGAGTGTGAAGAAAGAAGAAACGCTGAACTTGCTGGCATTAGAATGGCTGTTATAGAGTTATGCAGGCATATGCAGCAGCTCACAGAGCAATTGCAATCAAGAAGGCATTAAAATCTGTATTAAAATATGAATTCTTGATGGCAATGCAATTCTATTATTTTTATTTTTATAGTCACTATATTTTTTTAGTATGTACCTATGTATAATTAATTTTTAACCTTTATCTCAATTTTAATATATAAATTAAAATATAAAATTATTACTTTATAACTAAATAAAAACTCTTTTAATACTAATTTGATGTAGTAAGGGCTTCCAAATATCTTTAGTGAAGCTTTTGGTAGCCATAGGTGCTAATTTCTCTCTTAGGATCTGCCAAAAGTTTTAATTTTAATTAGTCTGATCAAAAAAGTTTTTGAAGTTTAATTTTTTTAATTATTTGGTTTTCAGCCTTCAAAAACAAAAGAGATGTTCTCAATTCGGTTGCAATTTTTTGAAATTTTTGTAACCTCATAATTCCGTCATTTATGTAGCAATTTGGAAAATAATTTATCCTTTGGAAAACAATTTCTTTGAAGCCGGTTTTTTTTTCATTATTTGTAATTGAGTAGAATTGCAGGAGTAATAGAAGAACAAAACGCAAAATAATTTATTTTTAAATTCATTAAAATAACAATACAAATACAAGTAATATAGTCTAGGTAAGTAAGGGTAGGATAAACAAGAAGTACATAAAGATAAGATAAGAAGTAAATAAAATAATATTATAACATAAATAACAATGGAGTTGTTTTTGACTGCTTGTCAATCTGTTTTATAACTGCATCATCATCAGCCTACAGCAGACAACTGCTAAACATAGGCCTCTCCCAATGACCGCCCTAATGCCCTAACTGTAAAATTGTATGCAATTGTAGGTAATTAACTTGTTTCTATTAGTTGCACTACTCTTTCTCTCTCTCTTTGTCCTCTCCTCAAAGCATCTGTTGTAGTGGCTGATGTAGTGGCAGGCTGATCTGTGACCTGACGGGAGTTCTCCGTTTGAAAATCCTCTTGGGTTAGTTCAGGGGCACTCAATCCGGCCCTTATGCACAAATTGTGCAGAACACAGCATGCCAATATAATTCTGCCTGCTGTATCTGGATTATAGTGAAGCTCCCTCGCTGCCAAGAGACACCTCCAGCGACCTTTGAGTATCCCAAATGTGCGTTCAATGGTGGAGCGGGCACGTTTGTGCACAGCATTGAAACGGCCTTCTGGACTGTCGTCCAAAACATTACCCATAGGTGTCAGGAGGTATTGTCTTAGAGGGTATCCTGAATCACCTGTCAAAGAGAAATTTTGCTATAGTTTTATTTATTGTTAATTTATTATATAAGTGCTATTATAAATTAACACATAGGTATCTCTTGATGTACCCAAACTTACCTAAAAGATATGTTGTCTCAGTGAGGGTCTCCAAATGGGCCTTGATCTCACTTTGAGACCAAATAAACGAATCGTGAGTGGCTCCACCATATGAAGCATCCACATTTAGGATAACACAGTCAGAGTCACAGATCTGAAAAACATAGGCAGGTGAGTTTTTGAATGTTCTTAAAATACTATTAATCTTTACGAAAAAAGAACTTACCACTTGGGTGTTAATGGAGTGGAAATGCTTTCTATTAAAAAAACGCTCCTCATGCTGACTAGGCCTCACAATAGCAATATGAGTGCAATCAATACACCCGATCACACCCGGTATATTATATTTTGCATAAAATCTGTAAAAATAAGCAAATGTTATTGTATTACATAGTATAATTAAAATTATTATCAAAAAACTCGCTACTTACTTCCTCTTGATAGCATTTCTTTCAGTTGCATTTTGTGGAAATTTTATGTACTTTCGAAGTATCTCGGGTGTATTAATTGCCAATGAGACTTCTCGTATGCATCGGGAGACAGTTTGCTGGGCCATTGGGGCATCATTATTCTGTCCTACAGAGCCTTGATAGCTGCCCCGAGCATAAAAATTTAAGGCAACAAGTATCTAAAAGAGAATGATTATTAGATAGAGATATTCTATTATTATCTAGCTAAATAGTAAATAAAGTTCAACTACACGGTCTACGTGTTATGTGCCTAAATAGGTGTAGCAGTGAGAGAAGTCAGTAAAACATTGTTGTATACCTTTGTAGCAGGGTCAATTGCACGGCGATTACGCTTCCGAGGTAACAGGGGTACTATTTCCTGGCAAAGCTCTTCAAAAAGGGCTCGACTGAGTCTATAATTAGATATAAACTCAAGGTCGGGCACTAAATTGATAGTGAAGGCGTCACGAAGGCGTCTGCGATTTCTTCTGCGCTCCAAACGCTCTTCCTGGAGGGCTTCTTCCACCAAAAATATACGTACTGCCATTATCACAACAATTCTCACCACTTTTAACACTTAAAACTGAAGTTATATGTTTTATTTCATTAAAATAATCACTTCCGATGGTCAAAAGATAGCTATTTTCTTATCGTGAATTTTGACACAAATCGACGACGAAACTCTTGTCAAAATCAAATTATCGGTCGGACTTTTTGCGTTTAGAGTAGGGTTTCCGATACAACTAACGTCAAATGAAGTTCGGTCGGACCGAATGAAACGATGAACCGACCGACCCGAAACTAATGTAGTTCGTAGTAGGAAACATCCGAACAATCGTCCGATACTTCGGATTTTTCACTTCGTAGTAGACCTCCTGGTTCGCAACGCGTCGCGCGTCGTGAGCAATGGCAGCATGAAGGTTAGGGTTACGGTTAAGGTTAGGGTAAGGGTTTGCGGTTTTATAAATTCCTATTGAATTGAAATTACAAAACGGATTTTTTCGCCATATATCGGACTATTTAGACCTTGAGTTCGGATCTTTTCGATCTTTTACTGTTTGACTGCCGGCAACACTGGTTTGTTTTGACTTTTGTGATTGCGAGCACGCACGAGTCGATGGTATTTGTTTTTACACTTTTTACTAGATCAGGTTAAATATAAATGCCTACCTCTAGGCTAAATTTTTGACTATTTTATAACCACTGATACGGCTAAATTAAGGAGAATCGATAGATCACTTAGCATAAACATTCCAAACAGCCATGGGGGACGAAAAGAAGGTTATGTTTCATGAAATGGAATTGGACGACCGCATCTTGAAGGTAAACTTCGCAGTTTCTTATAAATCCAGTATCACTATCAAAAAGTTCATTTTGAGGTTTAAATAACCTAAAGTTGCTATGCCACTGGCAGAAGTTGCTTGATGGGATGACTCGTTTCGTCTGTTTGTACCTATTCATTCTATCTAAGCTGCGTAGTACTATAATCTTTCTACTTACAGGCCATCT